>CM056959.1:5634950-6834950 GCA_029856935.1 Cyclocarya paliurus | reverse complement strand
TATGGACAGCAACTTTATATGAATGTTATATTGTGGACAGTGATGAAACTTTTATATTTGGAAATTGATATGGTATAAATTGTTCTTCATATTGTTCTTATTTTTCCTTAAAGCATTTTGTGTATATAATAATATTCCTTTGTTTATTAGATTGTGAAAATGAATATGATTGTTGGAGATTATGAAAAAAAAATTAAAAATTAAAAAATATAAAAATAATAAATAATAATATTTTATTATTATAGAGAATGTGATAGCTAATCCAATGTAGACTTTAAGTTTTGAATAATTAGCTAAAAGTGAAAAAGTTGTATATTCTTCAAAATTTGAAGAATTGGATAGCTAATCCAATGCTAATGCTCTAACCAACCATTTTAGGAAAATGACATCTTCAACTTGTTTCTTATATTGTCCCTTTCGAGATGCATGGAATATATATTGGGGCGAGAAAATAACACTGACCCATTTTTTTATCCTTAAAGTCAATCATTTTTTTTTCAAAAAAATAATAATCTTGCCTTGTTTAATAAGATAACCTACCCTTTTGAGGCTCATTTGTTTTTATAACTCATTTAAATTTATCTCATCTCATTCAATTATTATAATGTTTTTAAATATTCATACAAAATAAAATAAATAATTCAAAATTTTTAAATCCTAAAATAAAAATAATATTAAAAAAATATATTCTAATAATATTTTTATTTAACTTTTAACTTTCATCTTAACTTATCTCATTTCATCTGCGAAAACAAATGAATCAATCTTTTATTATTATCAGCAGAAGAATAATGTTTGAAGAAGTACTGCTACAATCATAAAAAAAAAATTCATAAATATTATAGCCGAGTCATCAAATATTATACAATGTTATAGTATAAGTAATTTTATAATCTGACATATCCCATCAATCCATGCTAGTTTATGATTTATTATGTTAAACCTTTTTGTAGGTAAAGAACTTTTATAATGCTTGTGGGACATTTAGCGGTGCGTTTTTTGACTAAGCATTAATATTATTGTTAATATCAAATGGGTATTTACCTTGATAGATTAAGTTAATAAGCAATTGTGAATTTGACCATATATAATTAAATACTTCAAATTTCAAAAGTTTAAACTCACAAGCTATGAGTAATGTTTTCATTAATTAATGCTTAAACATGTACAAACTGACAAGTAACAAAAACAAGGGAATGTTAGAGTAAATAACACGCAAAACTGATCAATTTTTTTTTAATAAAAGCTTAAGGTTGACTTTATTTTGAGTCAGGCATAGACCCTAATTTTATTAAGGTTAGGACTAATTAGGGTTTGATGATCATGAGCACAATTAACACTCCAACTCATTTTTTAATCCTAAATCCACAAAAATTAATTTCCTTCAAGTTACCATACAGTTTCCCACTGCCTTTCCTACAATGCCATTGACTTTAGTAATTAACACTAATTATGATTAATTAGAAAAGAAAGTCTCATCAACATGATAATTACTTATAATTTATAACAATCAAATTGCTCTTGTAGTATTTAATGCAAGTAGAGAGAGAGAGAGATGTTAAAGTTGTTGAACTTGCAATAAATAGTAGTCACCTATGTTTTCGAGATCATTTTGTTGGATCTATGATTAATAATAATTTCATGATATATAACAAAATGAGAAGTCTACGTGCAAAAAGAATTTCATAAAAATAAATTCATAAACTAATGTGATTTTATGTCATATATTATATCTATTTTACAATAAAATTAGTTTTACAATCTAACTAGCATATCAAATTATGTCAATTTATAAAAAAAAAAAATTTGTAATTTTTTTTTTTGTGGTTAAAGCATTTCTCTAAAAGCATCAAACAATTATATGAATATATATATATATATTTATATATATATATTTATATATGCATGCTTCCCATTGTGAAGTACAATAGCAAAGGAGCATGCATGATGCTAGAACATCTACAACTAAACAAAACAAAAACATGTTTGGTTGTTGAACTACTTGTAAGTGCAAAGAATGTGGTAGCTCTACATAAAACACTGACTCCATTTCTAATAATTCAAATTTCAAAGGTCACTACGAGGGTTTTGCTTTTTCTTTTCTTTTTCTTTTAGAGAGAGAGAGAGCGTCTCTCCTACACTTTCAATGGTAGCAATTTAACCAATCTATCTCTTCATGAGTTAAAAGGCTCGAGTTAAAAAAACACCAACAAAAATAATGCTGTTAGCTATGATCTGCATATTTTCACAGCTGCCAGAAAAAAGAAAAAAAGGCTAGAAAAAAGTCTGAACTACAGATATCGCTACACCAATAAAAACAGCGCTGGGACTGGGTCATATATGGTAATCCAAAAAGCTTAAACAAGTAGCTAAATTTTAACTTGGCAGCCAACTCCTTAAGCAAAAATTGCTACAATAACTATATAATTTTTTTTGTAAAAAATAATAATCTACACATTCATAAAACTTAATCAGCAAAGGCAGAAAAAAGTTGAATACATATATTTTCCCAGGTAAATAACTAACTGAAAATAGCAACATTCAACCATAAGTCTATAACTTCTCTAACTTTTATTTCCCACCCAAACAGCAAAGAATATATCTAGTGAGATGAAAAATGAGAATTGGGAATTGTCCAAAGTGCTGACAAGCTGCTTGAGTATAGTTAGAGGTATAAGAATATCTTCTTAGAAATTGTTTACGGTAAAGAGCCAATAGATCTCTCTCTCCCCCCCCCCCCCCCCCTCTCTCTTCCAGGGGCAAAAAAAAAAAAAAAAAAAGGCTGCCCAGCATAATATAATTGGAGTTATTGCAAAAATTACCACTATTTCTAGAATTTCTTTTTTTTGATAAGTAAATGATTGTATTAATAACAAAAGGCTTAGCCCAATTACACGAGTTAACGCCTATCTAGGAAGAAGAAAAACAAACAAGCAAGTAATGAATGCCCGGGCCATTAAAATCTACAGCTATGGCCCATAAAAATCACTCTTTCTAATTTTAGCTCCCACTTATTACAAGTTCTTTTGACCCAAGCTCCACCTATAGCTATGTACAAGAGGCAGATTATCTAATCTTACCTGACTACAACGTATTCTCATCCAAGCATAAAGCAAATTCAATTTCAACTTTCAACTAAATGAATCGACAAGGGTTTGAATCATTCATGGTAAAGAACCAGGGAGAAAAGTTTTCACTTTAATATGCAAATCTACACTATAATACTGCAGAAAGAAAAACTTGGGAAATTTTCCAAATTTTTTTGATAGTTAGATAAAAAAAATAAAGGAATGAAAACTGCAACAACATGCAAGTAAAACAAAATATATGCGTTAGGGTGTGGTTGCAGATCAAAGAAGCAAGCCCAAAACAAGATAGAGAAGGTTAGAATACTGCCTTTTCTGGCTTTGACAGAGAGAGAAGCAGACGACTTTGACAAGAAACTTAGAGTGAGACGAGAGAGCACCAGAGGATACTTGAAGGCCCCAAATGCCATAAATGTCCTTATTTAATTTCTATATTTTAGCTTTCTGTGGTAAAAGTTTTGACACTATTTTTCACAGTTAGGAGTAAAAGCGCAGGTGTCCCAACCGTTCATGTAAAAAAAGTGAAGCATCTCATGTAATTTCTAGATAAAGTTTGGACCAGCTATTGGACTCAGGACCTTGAAACTCCTAGGAGCAAAACAAATAAAGCATCCCATTTAAACAGGGAGTCAACCTGCACAAAATCCCAAAAAGCTTCTATCCACATTAAAGAATAAAAGCAACACTAAGATCTCCAATTCTCATGCGGCTTACACATATATGATACAATACACCCTAAATCATATTTGTTTCACCAGAGAAGCAATACTTAGAGATTGCAAAGGATGCACCAAATAAAAGCCATGAGCAAACTAACTATTATCTCTCAATACCTGATTCTTCCTTGGTGAAAGATGAACTGATATCAGCATTTCCAAATGCTAAAACTTCACAAAAAGAAACAAATTAAAACCCCATCTCCTTAGGATCTTGCCCCATTTTGGGGTATCCATTATACTCCAATTTCATGCCCAGCGTTGCGGAAACGGCCCTAAACTTGAGCCTCAAAGCCTCCATGAGTTCTTGAACGCTCTCACTCTCTGGGTCAAAAACTGGGTATTTTTCAACCAACTCCTCCATCTGCTTGATCATCTTTTGGATTCGATCTGAGAATCGAGTCTGATCGACCCGGATGGCAAAGTTCCAGACTTCGATGCAACCGCGGTAGAAGCCAAGCTCCTCCCCAGCCTCGAAGCCCACTCTCAAGCCCACTTGTTGGGCCTCCTCTTTGCCAATGACTAGACCGTGTTTGTAGCCATCAGAATACCCTTCCTCAAAGTGTGTTTCTTCCAAATGCAGAGAGGATTCAAAGATATCCTCCATTCCTGTCCAAGAAAGAAAGAAGCCAAAGAGTTTAGCAGAAAGACAAATGAATCTTTGTATGGATTTAATATGTACATACATATGTAGCAAGGAAAAGTCCAAGCTGTGCTTAGAAAAAAAAAAAAAAATGGTCATGATTTCATCTCATTTTTTTTTAACATTATCTAATTTATGATTTTGGAAGGGTTAAAATCTGGCCTAGATATGATTCAAACAAGGGATTTAAGTTTTAAAGACAGATCCAAATCCTTCTCCCCAAATCCAGCCATCCAAACACACCATTAATGTCTTTTTAGAGTCATCAAACAAAAAAAGCTTAACAGAAACTCTGCCAACAAAAATTGGAAAAAAAAAACACAAACTGTAATGGCCCACTTCCAAACGGACAAAGTTCCCTCTGAAATGTAGGAACCTAAGGTCCCATTTGTTTACACAAAATCACTATCTCATCTCATCTCAATCATTGCAACTTTTTCAAATTCTCATACAAAAATATAATAAACAATTCAACATTTTCAAATCCCAATATAAAAATAATAATAAAAAACATATCCTACCAATATTTTATTCAACTACTATTCAAAACATCTCATCTTATCTCATCTGAACTGTGTATCCAAACGGGGCCCAAGTAAAAATGTTCACAATACGTTAACGTTTAAACTAAATTTAAGTATCTATTTTACTCCTTAAAGTGAGACCCTAACACTAAGATCCACTAAATTTGCCTCAAAAAGAGAATCTGGACAGCCCTCAAGAAAAATGATATTTTTGCTTTCCTAAGCCCCTCAATAAGATTTTAAACTTACCTTCAATAAGCTGCCAAAGTTTTTAAAGCTTAATACAATAACCAGAAACCCGAAATTTATAAGATAAAAATACATGCTACTGCATAGTACCCCTCCGAGAATCAAATCACTCATTCTTAGACAGAAATAATCGTAGTTTGTGACATCCAACTTTCTATTCATACTGAAGCATAACATTGGACCAGATTTGTTTTTAAAACTCCTTGGAAAAATTCTGCAATCCATTATAAATCCTACCTTATGAACCTTTATCACCAAAAAGTCAATATTTATCTAAGACACATTAATTTCTCCCCATGTTCCAATCTGGTCCCAGTATTCAGAATTAAATTATTACAACTTCAGTCCTTGGACCAAACACTGGTTTACTCTCTAGCCAGAACGAAAATAAAAACACTGCAGCTCATTTAATCCAAATATTTGTACCAATAAACTTTGGCCTAAAAGTTTCAGCCATTCACATGAAACCCCCACCATTGAATATATACCCACATACGTACACAATAGTTTTATTCTAAAGAAGATTTCAGTTACATTATGATTTCATCAACAACCAATCGTGCAATCCAGAATTCATTCAAACTCAAAAACCCACGGTAATTCAATCAAACATCTCAACAACATAGATTAATATAGACATCTCACACTGAAAACCAAACAACTGAATAGCTAAAATAATGAGTTCTTGAAAATTGCAACGAGGAAATCATACAAATTGACACCCAATAACAACTCCATACTCATTTGAGATTTACCGGAAATACAAATTGACTAAAATTCTCCATGGGTAACTTGAGACAATGAGGGGTTGTGATGCGGCGGCGTTTTGTGATGTGGGATGGAGCACTGATAAAACCGAGAGTGTGTGTGTGTGCGAGAGAGAGAGAGAGAGAGAGAAGTACCCCCAATCCTTGACCTTTGAATCTAACGGAGATATTGGGTCTAGCTCTAAAGGGTGGGAGCTCTATCTGCCAAGAAAACCGATCGTGGTTTCGAGGCTGAAATTTTGGAAAATTCTATACTCGAGCCTTTCTTTTTAACACACTGCTACACCCTCAAACGTGGCACTGTCCCTTATAACACAGAGTCTCCTCTTTCCACTACACAAATCGAGTTCCTCTTCCGCACTTCTCAATTTCGCACAGCTAAGTTTTTGAGTTTATCTTAAGACCGAATGTGGTGCCTTTGGGCGTTTTACACCCCCAATGGGAGGGTACCACGTCATTAATCCATGATACTTACCGTAGGTTGCCTCACACGTTACATGCTTCACTCTCCGTTCCCCTCTCTCTTCGACTTCATTCTCTCTTCCTCAGTCCGTGCCTGAGTTCTTCCCTCTCAAGCCCTAGATTTCCTCACCGTCGATTCCCTCTCGCCCGTTATGATTATAGAGGGAAAGAAAGCAAATTACAGAAAGGAAATGCGCATCCTCCTTCCATGAAGTCAAATATATACTTCAGCCACCTCAACATGAATATCTTCTCCACCATTATCAGTAACCGCGTGAAACACATAAAGCCACATTTTCAGCTTTCATGGAATAAACATGTACGAAAGAGGGCAATGACTGATTTCATGTTCTTCTCACAAATGGAAAGAGAGTTGAGTTGGATTTGAAAGAATTAAGCAAGTTCAAGGAAAAATATAAGCAAACCCAAATCACAGCTGGCCCCAAGTAAAGAGGCAGATGAAATTTGTAAATCTGGACGAAATTCGTATATTTGTAATAAAAAAAAGATGTTAAAAATAGGAATAAAACAATGGAGATATAGTAGCCATACCTTTCTTGACTATTGTAGCAGATTGCGTGCCAATTTGAGACTGAGAAGAATGCCGAATCCAGAGAGAGATATCTCAGATCTGACTGAGAGGGATCTCCAAATCCGGCTTGAGAGGAGAGAGAGAGAGAGAGAGAGTGATGAAAGAACGATAGAGACTTTCTGGGCAAGGGCACGGCACGGTCGATTTAGAATATCGGTAGAAGTAGAACGAGAGAGTTTCTAACTTTCTGGGCAAGTACACGGTACCGTGTCGACAGAGAGGAAAAGGAGAGACTGAAGATTGTTCCGGTTTGAATAGAAAAATTCTTATCGCAGTCCTCTAAAAAGGACTGCATTGCAGGCCTAAAATGAAACTATGCGTTTCATTTATAGAATGAAACGATGCGTTTTATTTCATGAAAGAAATGAACCTCATCGTCTACGAGTAGTCCGTCCCAGACCCCTTCGAGTTTCACTATCTCCATACCTCAAGCTTGCCCAAGCCCAGGACGAGGGCTGAAATTTTTCTTTAAAGAAGTATCTATTCTGTACGATCTTATCCAAACTCAGTTAAAAGACTATAGGCCAAGCCAAGATCATCTTAAACCACCATAATATAATATAAACCAACCTCTTAAGTTCAAACACTAAAAAAAAGTGGAAATCAATACAAGCCACATGTACTGCATCATTCTCCAAAACTAATTGCATCATCACGTACTGCATCAACATATATACACCAATGAGAGGAATGCAATTCATTTCTGGAAAAACATGTTAATCATGAATAAACTAAGACATGAATAAACTGGGCCAACCAACACAGATGAAAAAAATCCAGATGCTATCATTTTCCGTTCCAGAAGAAAAAAAAATAACACCAGGTATGAAACTCGTTCCGATCGTCGTCGATGGTGGAGGAGAGACTTGTTCGGGTCGAGGGGCATGCACGGCAGCAGAGGGCAAGAGTAAAATAAAAAATGGAAGTAGAGGGAATGTGCGATTTTAGCGTCAGATTTAAGTTGTAGAGAAAAGGGATAATTTAGTCCATTCATGTTTTAAAATGAGGATAATATGATCATTTCACACATCAGAGACTGCAATACAATCCTCTTAAGAGGACTGTATATAGAACTACTCGTTTGAATGTAGGAAAATTCTTATTGCAGTCCTCTTGAAGAGGTCTGCATTGCAGTCCTAAAATGAAACGATGCGTTTCATTTATAGAATGAAACGCGTCGTTTCATTTCTTCCAAAAATGAGCCTCACCGTCTACGAGGGACTAGTCTCAGACCCCTTCGAGTTTCACTCATCTCCACCCATAGCATAAGCTTGCCCAAGCCCAATCTGACCATCAACATATATACACAACTCTACCCTACATCACGATCGACCATCAACATATATACTACATCATTTTCCAAAACTGGGCCAACCAACACAAATGAAAATAAATGTGGTTCATAATTATACACTTAAATGAAAAAAAGCTGGAAATACTTGAGTTTTTACTGAAAAAAAATGGAAATTTAGGCACTGTCTGTAATGAACTTAAAAAAAAAAAAAAAAAAAACTATTTTGTTGTGGTGTTTTCCTGTTGTTTCAACTTTCTGGGCTCTGGTTTTTGGTTCACCTTTTTGGCTTTCTGTTTCGTCTTCGAGACGGGGGCCGAACTCGTTGGCTGGAAATGCAGTTTTGCAGTGAATACTGACTCTCGTGGGATGCCTTTTTGCCTCGGTTAATAACTTTTTTACGTCAGTTTTGAAACGCAAATATATTGCCAGCGTGGTTTGCAACATCGTTGGAAAAACACAAATGTGAATCTTAGATGAAAAAAACTGGGCTAACCTTCTCTGTTCCAGATGAAAAAAACTAACACCAGGTATGAAACTCGTTCGGGTCGGGTCGGGAGGCAAGCACAGCGGCAGAGGGAGGGAAAAATCAAAAGGAAATAAAAAATGTGCGATTGTTCATTCCTGGGATTTAGATTGCAGTGAAAAGGATATTTAAGTCAATTCATGGTTTAAAATAGGATAATATGGTCATTTCTTATATTAGGACTGCAATACAGTCCTCTTAAGAGGACTATATATAGAACTACTCTTGAATATATAAATTTATCTCATTTTATTTTATTATTATAATTTTTTTAAACTTTCACATAAAATATAATAAATAATTTAATTTTTTAAAATCTCAAATTAATAATAATATTAAAAATTATATTATAACAATATTTTATTTAATTTTCAACAAAACATTTTACTTCATCTTATTTGAATTGTATAAATAAATAAAAAAATTATGAGATAAGTTTCGACGTTTCTCTCCCATCGTAAATTCACTACGTTGGATCCTATTGAGTGTTTAAATCCTCCAAATACACCTCGTCCAGCCTCTATGCCATTTAGATGGTAGTTATTCTCATTTCATATTATCTTATATCGTCTTATCTTATATCAATATTTAAATATGATTCAAATATAAATACTTTTTTATTTTAAATTTTAACTTTTTCATTTAATTATTTTATAATTATTACAACTTTTTCAAACTTTTAAACAAAACATAAAAAATAATTCAATTTCTAAATCTTAAAAATAAGAATAAAATTAAAAAATTATATTATAACGATATTTTAACTTTATAATATTTTTGTTCAATTTTTTTTCTTTAATTTTTCTAAATTTCATAAAATATCTTAACTCAAACTATTTTATTACTATTTACAAATCATTTCACTATGAGAAATGATAGTTGTAGTCGTGAATATGCAAACGTCGCGCAATTATTTTGAAAAAAGTGAATAAATATAGAATCTACATGAAAAAAATTAATTTTTTAATAGCGGACTCTACTATTTTTCAAAGAGACTGCATGCCGCTTGCGCATTCCATGACTGTATGTAGCATTGCTCTTTCATTATTATTTACAGATTTTTTGTATCTCATCTCATTTTAACGTCAAAACTAAAAAGTTTTTGCACAATTCTTTTGAAAAAAAGTGAGATTCACTATTAAAAAATTAAATTTTTTTTTTATGTGAGTCTCGCATTTACTCATTTTTTTTCAAAGAGATTGCACGGTATTCGCACACTCTACAATTAAAAATATTATTTCTCAAAAATACTAGCCCTAAGAACATGCTAAATTTGGATACAAAAATCCCTCAACTCATCTGAGTTATTGATATCACTCAATATAAGAGGTCGATATATATGTAAGAAGTTGATATGTGAAATCATTTAAAGTAATTTGTATAGGGGTAGTAATATGTGACACGACCCATGATCTCAACATGAACACGAACACGATACGAAATTAATAAGTTTGGATTTGATATATATGGATTTGGTTCAAAACAAGTTGACTTGTTAAGACACCATTAATAAATAGGTTAATAACGGATCAACCCACCTAACTCAAAATCAATCTGCAATAATCCATTTACATTTTATTTCAAAATTATAATTTTATTATTGTTGTGTTGTAATATTGGTTTTATTATAACTTAAAATCTAAAAAATATTGATATTTTTTTAGTACGTAGTCTTATTATATTTTTTGGAAATATCGTGGCTGCTAATAAATATATAGTTTTAATTTTATGTGAAATTATGTTAATTATATCAAATGGGTTATACAAGTTTGTTCAACAAATTTACATGAACCATGTTAAAATGAGTCGTGTTGTATTGTCCAATTTCTAATTAATTATTAAAATGATAAAAAGGGTGACACGACGCCACTTGTTATTTAAATGGATTGTGTTTGGATTTGAAAATCTAATCATTTAGTTTAACGGGTCGTGTTTGGGTTGATTCATATAATTGAATGTCCATGTCTTGATACGTCACGAACACGACTTGTAAACACAAAGTCATGCCACTCCTATCGTTGTATGTGCATATATGATTGTGAATGAAAAGAGAGAATCATATTTTTAGTTTAGATGATAAACTATATTTTACTTTATATGTATATATATATATATATATATATATATATATATATATATATATTTTCACAGTCACGAAATTAACATATATAGTTTCCAATTAAGAAAGAGTTGTATTTGTAGCTTTGAGTTGGTCTTGATTGTAATTCCATACGATTAGGGGTGTAAAAATTAATCAAAAAACCAGACTCGAGGCCGATTCCTTTAGTTCCAAAATCGGCCGGTACCGGTCTGGTTCCGGTTCTATACTTTTTAGGATCGGACCGGTTCACTATATTATATATTTTAAATTAATTTTTTTAATATTATTATAAGATGATGTTATTATAATTTATAACATAAAATTTTAATATTAAACATGAAAATTTATTTGATCATATACTGTAAATATAATATATATATATTAATAACATTTATGGGTCAATAAATTTTCAACATACTCTTTTTGATAAATACATAATACATTAGTATATTAATTACATTTTATGCTCTAATACTATTAGCATTAGTAATCCACTTTAAGTCTATATATAAATAACTATATAAATCATTATAGGATTATTAGTTATACTAATACCATATCACTATATGATACTATAGTGATATAGTAATGCTAATACTATTAGTATTAGTATAACTATTAGTGATATAGTTATATTGATAGTTATGCTAATACTATTATATAGTTATACTAAATTAAAATCACTATAACAAATACTAATATATAGTTATACTATTCAGTAATCACTATAACTTTAAGTAATATTTATACTAATACTAATATAGTTATTGTAAGGGGATTTTCCCCACTTCACAAAGCCTATTGGGTCAAGGCCCAATGCCCTGCCCAAGGGTTACTAGGACCATATAAGGAGCAAGGTGTTTACTAGGGAAGGGAGTTGAGTAACCGATAGGACAAGTCAGCCTGACATTGCACGACCACATTCCTAAACCTAGGAACTTGCATAGGATACAACGGGAAATGAGGAAGACCCTCGATCCATTGACATTAGAACATCTACGGCTCACAAGGCATAAAAGCAAGTCCTGAAAATCACGCCGTATTAATGGCGCTACTACCGAGCTACACGCCATATTTATGGTGCAGTCACAGAGCCACATTGTATTAAAGGACCATGACAGCATAAACAACAGGAGGGGCATGAATTCTGTAGAGACAAACACGATCTGCGCCTCTTCCAATCCACGGTATAAATAGTAAGCTCTAGATACGAGAAGATCTCTTGGATCCCTAGACTCTTTTACTTATTCACAATCTTTCAAGAGAATTTACTAACTTTGACATCGAAGACTCCCCAACCTTAAGGCCGCCCTCTTCTAGTTGTCTTCCCCCTTTATCTTTTGTGAGCCCAATTCTGAAGACCTGAGTTATTGGAGCTTGGCCTAAAGGTGTGCGAAATACAGCGTTAACAATGGTGTCTTTTGTGGGATCTTTATTAGGTTTATGTGTACTTAGCGCCTGAGGCAACCCATTCGAGACAACTTGGAAGCTCACCAGTATTACCAGTGACATGAAAGTTAACCAGCAAGAGAACCAAGTTCTTGAGAGTGAGAAGGGCACAATGGAAGAAAGCTATGCACACACCCACAAAGAGATGCCTACAAACGGCGAGGTAAGTAAGGCATATCCAGGGAGGATGCCTGCTCCTTGTTGCCAGCTCCCGATTGCAGGGAGATCATAAGTGAAGCCTGAGATGAGCAGTGGCTTAGGAAAGTGAAACCAATTGAGCCATTGGAGCTCATCCTTCTCAACCCAAATCGACCATAAGTCGGGGCAAGGATTAGTAGCCAAATGACAGCTGAAGCCCAGAGCGCCATGCATCAACTTCTCGTTGAGCACCAGGATGTGTTTGCTTGGAGCCACGAGGTTATGCCTGGAATAACGTCTGAAGTCATATAACACAACCTTACCATCGACCCAAAAACCAAAGGAGTGAGGCAGAAGCATTGAAGCATCAGTGTAGAAAAGAGTATCGCCATAGCCGAGGAAGTGGATCACCTGTTGAATGCAAGATTCATCCGAGAAACCCATTACCCAGAGTGGCTGTCCAACGTAGTGCTCCTAAAGAAACTGAGGGCAAATGGAGAATGTACGTCAACTTCATCGACCTCAACAAAACTTGCCTGAAGGATAGCTTCCCACTTTTTCGCATCGACGTGATTATCGACTCCATGGCGGGTCACCATATGCTCAGCTTTATGGATGCCTACTTAGGGTATAACCAAATTCATATGAACTCTGAGGATGAAGAGAAGACTTCATGCATCATTGATCGAGGCTTATATTGTTACACTGCGATGCCCTTTAGGCTTAAGAACGTAGGCGCCACCTACTAGCGGTTGGTCAATAGTATGTTCACAAACCAGATAGGAAGAAACATGGACGTTTACGTGGATAACCTGCTAGTTAAGAGTAAGACCATAGAACAACACCTGAATGACTTAAGGGAGGCTTTTGTGAGACTACAACAGTACCAAATGAAGTTGAACCCAACAAAGTAGGCTTTCAGTGTCAAATTAGGAAAGTTCTTAAGATTCATGTTCTCCGAGGGCGGGATCGAAGCAACCCTGAGAAGGTGGAGGCCATCCTCAGCATAGCCCCACCCCGAAACATAAACTAGGTACAAATGGTGGCTAGGCGAGTGGTTGCCCTCAACAGGTTTGTGTCAAGATCCATCGACAAGTGTCTACTTTTCTTCAAAGTCTTGTGGAAAGCACAGGCATAGGATGACGAGTACGACTAGGCGTTCGAAGCTCTCAAGAAGTATCTCGCAAGCCCACTGTTCCTTAGCCAACCTTGGTGTGGAGAAATGCTGACCTTATAATTGGCGGTCTCCCCTTAGGTTGCCTCCTTGGCATTAGTGTACGAGGAGGATGGGGTCCAGAGGCTGGTCTACTACACCAGTCGGGCATATCGGGGGGCCGAAGCTAGGTAGCCCTGCATAGAGCAGCTTTTGCGTTTGCGGTAACTAGGCGCAAGCTACGCCCGTACTTTCAAGCTCACCCAGTGAGAGTTTTCACAGAAACCCTCCTAAAAAAGGTGCTACAACGACCAGATGCTTTAGGTCGCCTCATGAACTGGGCAGTGGAGTTGAGCAAGTTTGACATCGACTATGCGTTACGAAACACCATAAAAGGGCAAGTGCCAGTGGACTTTGTTGCTGAGTGTACCGATTTCTCAGCAAAGAACGATGATGCACCTCCTGTGAAGCACTGGCAAATATTCTTGGATGGCTCATCTTGCCGGGTTAGAGGGGGAGTGAGAGTGCATATCATCACATCTAAGGGAGAGGAGTACAACTATGCCATCAAATTGGCGTTCACAACAATGAACAATGGGGTGGAGTATGAAGCGTTGCTTTTAGGGCTAATGGTAGCCAAGTCTCTAGATGCTACCGAGATCAATGTACGGCCCGATTCTCAGGTAGTGGTAAATCAAGTGTGATGAGTGTTTGCTATAAAAAAAAAGAAAAGTCCAAAAATTATTTAGCACTCATAGAGGTCGAGCTCACCCATTTCAAGTATTTTCAGATTCAGCAAATACCGAGAGTAAAAAATCAGAAAGTGGACAAGTTGGCATGTGTGGCATCTGGATAGGAGGACTCCCCCATGCCCCATATAGTGTATACGAGAAACCGGCGCTTGAGGGCTTGCCTGACCGGGAACTCCCATCCATCACCTTACAAGGCGAAGAATCGGCTGTTATACCCCTTCACAATAGTGTGCTGCGCCTCCAGTCGAACCAACTCCTGAACTGGCTGGAAGCCGTAGAGGTGTCGGCACTTCCTTAGAATGTTGTGAGTAATAAAGAACTTATGCGTTGTGAGATCTGGGAAGTCTGACTCAACCTCCTCCAACGCATGGCCCCAAATGACGCAGCACGACATAAGAATCTTCCACGAGTTGGGACGAAGCTGGGCAGACACTAACTCGAAGAAGGCCAAAACTTCTTGCACTAGCCAACAAAAAGGCAACTATGGCTGCAGGAGAACATGTTGGTGTACAATGCGACCTTGGTGCCAAAGCCATCGGAGTCCACTGCCCCTTTGGTGAAGGAAGGCACCATGAACTCCACTTTCGAAAGGACCCTATAGGTCTCCTTCAATGACTCCAGTTTGGTAAGAGTCACCACCGATCGCCATGTAAATCCAGCGAATTCCTCTAGGGTGGCACCACTGTGGCCAATGCTAGCCTGAGCATCGCTAGAGGACCCAACTTGTCCAGAAAGGTGTAAAGATTTCTTCGGAGCCATGAGAGATTAGGAGGAAAGTAAAGGGGTTTTGGGAGAAAGCTGAAAGAAAACCAAGGAACGAAGAACTTAAGCAGCGAACAAGGAACACAGAGAACAAAGCAAAAGAAAGAATGAGTGAAATGAACTTTTGCAAGAAAGGAAGGGTCCTTATATAGGCAAGATTGACGTTTGAACTCTCGAGGCAACATTACTCCACGTGTCTCCCAAAGTACCTGAATCCCTCGATTTTCGCGACTTCCACATAGAACTGTAAGGGGACTTTCCCCACTTCACAAAACTCACTAGACCTCGACCCAAGGGTTACTAGGACCATATAGGGAGAAAGGTGTCTACCAGGAAAGGGAGTCGAGTAACCGATAGGATAGGTCAGCTTGCCATCACATGGCCACGTTCCTAAACCTAGGAACTTTCATAGGACACAACGGGAAATGCGAAAGACCCTCGATCCATTGACATCAGAATATCTACGGCTCACAAGGGATAAAAGCAAGGTATGGAAACCACGTCACATTAATGATGCCATTACCGAGCTACACGCCACATTTATGGTGCTATCGCAGAACCATGCTGTATTAAATGACTCTGATAGCAGAAATAGTAGGAGGGGCACAAATTCTGTGGAGACAAACACGATTTGCACCTATTCCAATCCACGGTATATATAGCAAGCTCCAGTTACGAGAAGATCTTTCAGATCCCTAAACTCTTACTTATTTACAAAATTCCAAGAGAATTTACTAACTTTGGCATCAAAGACTCATTGGCCCTAAGGCCGTTCCCTCCTAGTTGTCTTCCCCTTTATTTTTTGCAGGCCCAATACTGAAGACCTGAGTCGTCAGTGTCTGGTCCAAAGGTGTGCGAAACACGATATTAAAATTAGATTTCTATAAACAGATTTTTTATGATAAATTTGTATTTTATTAAAATAGAAAAATTAGATCGAATTGGACTGGAATCGGTAAAACTGGTGGTACTGGTTTAGAAGGGTAACCATTGGATAATTGATTTTCAAAAATGCAAAATCGGTGCATACCAGTTTGGTCCTAAATTTTGTCAAAAACTAGTCTGAACCGGACCGGTTACACCCTTATATACAATGAGTGGGCTGTAATTGTTAAATTACTCATGTCCATTTTAACACTTTCATATTATCCATCATAATTGCTCCAAACAAAGGTGTCATGATGGCCATTAATTAATGTTTATAGTGGGAATTAACAGTTATAAATCCATAGCTTTATACTTTATTCAGCCTTTTGAATCACCTTTCTTATTGTCTCTTCTCTTACTTTCTGATTTTTCACTATTTCGAAAGGAAAATATTGCTCAACCTATACTTTCCATCATTTCGAGAAAATCACCTATAAAGTCACCTATAAGTGTAATGGTTTTTACACAATGTTAGTGAAATACACAATAAATAATAACAAAAATTACAATGATTAATATTCAAACGAAACCAGTTTGGATGGAGGCATGTAAATCTCACCATCTTTAAGGAGATTCAAGCCCTCTGCGGTATACAAAATTTCAATTTAACCAATGCAGTAGAGCTCCTCTTGACTTGACTCATTTAGGATACAACATCCCAACTGATCATCGTATGATTTGAACCAACTCTGCACAAGTGATTGAGCTCAAAGCTCCACCAAAGAAAACACCTATCTTTTGTCTGGAAATGCTCTGAAAAATATGATCTACACACTTTGCCTTTTTTTTCTCTTTAAAAACTTCACACTATTTCTATGTACGTTCAAGACAAAAAACACCACGTTACAAAAAATACCAACGTTAGATACACAATGTTAATGCCTTAATTTGCACAATAAACTGGAAGGGAGGAAAGAATTATCTCTGACACACGAGATGATTCAGGCTTTGATACAGTTTTTTTTGCGTTCATCCATCAAATAAATAGCAAATAGGCATAAATAAAGAGAGACATAAAAATTTACGTGGTTAGGCATAATGTCTATGTCTACGGGTTCTTTGGGGACGAAATCCATTATAATGGGTGATTTACAATCTCTCGTGGCTTAGATATCACACAATACAATGGAGAAATTTAGGAGAGATCCTTTGGCATCGCTATATGTTGTGAAGTTTGGCATAGGAAGCTTCTGTGGAGAGATATTGTTTGTAGAGAGCTTGTCGAGAGTCCGTTCGTTTTGTGGGGGATCTCTTCATATACATAGAGGTCTAACTTGCCTTGTGAAACCTTTTCTTTTTAGGAGTTTGAGTGCCTTTCCTTTTAGGAGTTTGTGTTTTTTTCATCTTAGGAGTTTGAGTCAACTAGTCCTATCTCAACTTGGCTTAATCTCTTAACTTGATTTTTGGCTTTATCTCGAGGCTAAATTATAGGCTACTTATTTGACCCATACAGATGCCAATGATTCTTAAGGGTGATTTTCAGGACAAGAAGACCTTGAGAATCTTTAAGTCAATAATTTGCATTATAAATTTAAAAATTGATCCATAGTTTCCTGTCTAGTCCCCGACTTTCTATTTATTTCCTAGTTTTATGTTTGTTTCCGGATTCTTTGTTTGTTTTGTGGTTTTCTGTTTGTTTTGTGCTAAGTAGTGAGGAGATTAGCTTGGGGAGAAAGGTGGGAGGTGTACTCAACCCGTATTAGGGTGAGCGTGGAGCTCTACTTTGGCAGGAGATGTACACAACCACATTAGGTGTGAGCGTGGAGTTCTACTTTTGCGGGAGATGTACTCAACCGCATCAGGTGTTAGCATGGAACTCTCATTTGGTGGGAGATGTACTCAACCACGGTAGTGGCGAGTACGGAGTTCGACTTTGAGTTTATTTATTTGTGTAGACGTTTGCCTGAGAGATTGTTTGTTGTCGTAACGAAGAGTGCATATTTCCATGATTTGTTTTTGTGTGTATTTTTGTGATCGTTTTTGCTTTTGTTGGTAGTAGCGAATTTTCTGCCTCCTTGGTGTAAATTGTTGTTGGTATTCTCATTTTGTTGTTTGCTTGTAGTAACTCGCGTTTAAGTGGTCAGGTTGCCCGTCGACCCCCTGGATCCATCTTAGGCTGTTGTTGAGCCCGTTGACTTATTCCCGAAGGACATCCGTGTGAGGCGGTTGTAGTGCTTGGTGGCTTGTTTCCGAAGGTAACCCGTTGGCAGCAGTTGTGGCGCGAGCATAAACACTCGGTGTTTTCTGGAAAAGATGATGTGCTTGTATTGCTATCCATGTGAGAGAGGTCGGGCAGTCTAGAGAGTTACTCGCTTGTTAGGCGCTTGGGAGGTCGGGCGGTCCTTCCCCCCTGTTGGCTGTAGCGCGAGTCTATGGACTTGACACTAGTGGCTAAGTTAGGGGGTTATGGGGTCTCTTGATCTCCATACCCATTGGTGCACCATGGGTCTTTGGACTTGACACTGGTGGCTAACAGTAGAGGTCGTGGGGTCTTCTGACCTCCATACTCGTTGAGTGCATCGTGAGTATTTGGACTCGACACTGGTGTTTGAGGGCTGTTGTTCACCCCAAGTCTAGGGACTTACTCACCGCGAGTCTAGGGGCTCGACTTTGGTGTTTGAGGGTATGTTTGACTGTATTGTTGTGGCGGGAGGTTGAGTTAGATTGTCTAGAGAGGTTTCTTCTAAAACCAAATAAGTTTGAGATTTGTAAACCTGAGTCATTCTGCTAAAGTGTGGTGAAGGCCAGTGACACACGAGCGATGCCCGCAGGTAGCCATGCTTTGGTATTGATGAAGGTCTGAGATGCCTGTAATACCAAATTGTCTATTCTAATGAAGATAGATTAAGATGCCCAAGAGGGGCTTTGTAAGCGATGTTCTGCACTGCGTGGGTGATTTCTTGCAAAGTATATTCCAGAGTAATTTTGTTGTTGCTTTCAATTTTTCCCTATTGGGATTGTTCACTGCTAGAGGAGTTGGTCTTGTTGCTCACCCAAGGCGTTGGTCTTGCACAGTGGATTGCTAAATTTTTGCTCGCCAAGAGGCATTGATCTTGTTTGGCAGTAATAAAATTGCTTTCATTGCTTGCCAAGAGGCGTCGCCCGTCATGTACACAGCTAACAACTTGGAGATATTATTTGCATTTGTGTGAATCTGTCGAGGTGTTGCTCGCCATGGGGAGGCGAGATGCACTATAGTTGTGTTGGCTACTGTGGTGAGGAGCTTCCCTGGTGAGCACTGGTGAAGGTGGCGAAAGAGGTTTTCGAGTCGAGCTGCGGCAAGGGGCTCTCGTGGTGAGCAGTTTTTTGACCTGCGACGAGGAGCTCCTATGGCCATCAGTTTCTTAACCTCTATGCATGCCCAGTAGTGGAAGAAATGAATGTTGTCAATTTCTGAGCACCTTGCCAGTGGACTTCTAGTGGCTGGTGGTGCGGGGGTGTCTCCATGGCAACCTTCGGTGGTGTGCTACGGCATTACAGTGGAGTTATGGTTTCGATTGACTCATTTGCAATGTGATAGGGATGTATGCACTGGAAGATTGTCTGCTTGCTGGCATTCAACATGCTTCAGGCTTACCACCGGTGACAGACACTCCTGCCCGGGTTTCTGGTCTCCCCGTTCGTGTGACGCTACTGCCGACGGCTCTAGGCAGTGAAAGCTCACAACGGACAATAGTGTTGGTGTCGGTCTCTTGCAATAAGTGTTGGTGATGGTGGCTGGGGGTGACTACGTTGCACTCAGAAACCACAATGCCAGCAATAGAGTATGCCGGCTAGCTAGGCGGTGGTCGAGCTGGTTTTGTTGTTGAGCGACAGTTGGCATCGAGTGGATCTCCTTTGGTGCGCACAGGTAAGAATTGCAAGGTGCATGGTGAGGAGCTCTAGGGAATCGGGAACCACCATGCCGAAGACAGACAACGTCAACAAGCAAGGTGGTGGTCGGCGATGGGCCGGCTGGCGCACATACGCTTGGTTTAGGGGTCCTTCGGCAGCGTGCATCCTTTGCCCGCGTTGCGGCAGACGCAATTGGCTACTGGTGTTAAGGAACTACTAGCGTTGCGGTTGGTGGGTGGTGGTTGCCCTATAAGCTCATGGATGCTAGTGTGTGGGCCTCCAACCACTCGTTCACCTCTGCTTGCACTAAGTGCGCTGTTGTGATGAGCGGCCGATAAGAGGCTTTCCCATTGCTGTATCTCCATCATGTAGGGCGGCTGCCCGTATCCTGCTGTGCTATGGGGGTGGTGGCTGCAGATTCGAACTCTGGTGCTTTATGTGAGTTGTGCATAGCACATGCATAGAGCATGCTGCCCTCGCACAATGCATGCAGCACTTGCATTTTTTTTCACTGCAGTGTTAGAGTATAAACAAGAAGAAAAATAATAAAATAGAAGGGCTCTTATATGGTATTTTCTGAAGAAGATCTCGTGAGTTGGTGAATCATACCATTATAGGAAATAAAAAAAATCGAATCCCACATATGGCGGCAACTGTTAATGCCTTAATTTGCACAACAGACCAGAAGAGAGGAAATAATTATCCCTGAACCACGAGATGATTCGGCCTTCAATATAGTGTTCTTTGCATTCATCAATAAAATAAATAGCAAATAAGCATAAATAAAGAAAGACACAGGGATTTACGTGGTTCAGCATAATGCTTATGTTCACAGGTTGTTTGGGGGCGAAATCCACTATAACGACTGATTTTACAATCTCTCATGGCTCACATATTGCACAATACAATGAAAGAATTTAGGGGAGGTCCTTTGGAGTCGCTATGTGTGGTGAAGTTTGGCGTAGGGAGCTTTTGTGGAGAGATCTTATGTGTAGAGAACTTGTTGAGAGTCCGTCTGTTTTGTGTGGGATCTCCTTATATATATATATAGGTGTCCAACTTACCTTGTAAAACCTTCTTTCTTTTAAGAGTCTGAGTCTCTTTCCTTTTAGGAGTTGTGTCTTTCATCTTAGGAGTTTGAGTCAATTTGTCCTATCTCTTCTTAACTTTATCTATTAACTTGATTTTCAGCCTTATCTCGAAACTAAATTATAGGCTGCTAATTTTACCCCTATAAATGCCTGCGATTCTTAAGGGTGATTTGCTGTGAGAATCTTTAAGTCAATAATCTACATAATAAATTTAAAAATTGATCCCTGGTTTCCTATCTAGTCCTTGATTTTATGTTTGTTTCCTGGTTTTGTGTTTGTTTTGTGTTAAGCGGTGAGGAGCTCAGATTGGGGAGATAGGTAAGAGGTGTACTCAACCGCATTAGGTGTGAGCGTGGAGCTTTACTTTGGCAGGAGATGTACTTAACCTCATTAGGTGTGAGCGTGAAGCTCTGCTTTGGTGGGATATGTACTCAACCACATTAGCTGTTAGCGTGGAGCTTTTCTTTGGTGGGAGATGTACGCAACCGTGGTAGTGGCGAGCGCGGGGCTCGGTTTTGAGTTTGTTTATTTGTGTAGGCGTTTACGTGAGAGATTGTTTATTTTCGCAAGGAAGAGTGTATATTTTCATGATTGATTTTTGTGTGTATTTTTGTGATTCTTTTTGCTTTTGTTAGTAGCAGTGGATTTTCTGCCCCTTGGTGTAAATTGTTGTTGGTGTTCTCGTTTTGTTGTTTGTTTGTAGTAACCCGCGCTTAAGTGCTTAGGTTTCTCGTTGAACCCCTAGATCCATCTTAGGCGGTTGTTGAGCCTGTCGACTTGTTCCCAAAGGACACTCTTACGAGGCGGTTGTAGAGCTTGTTGGCTTATTCCTGAAGGTAACCCACTTGCGGCGGTTGTGGCGCCAGTATAAATACTCAGCGTTTGTTGGAGAAGATGATGTGCTTGTATTACTATTCATGTGAGAGAGGTCGTGCAGTCCAGAGAGTTACCTGCCTGTTAGGCGCCTAGGAGATCTGGTCGTCCTTGACCTTTCCTGCCTGTTGGCTGCACCACGAGTCTTTGTACTCGACTTTGGTGGCTAAGTAAGGGAGGTTTCTTGACTTCCACGACCATTGGCTGTACCACGAGTTTTTGGACTCAATAATGGTGGCTAATAGTAGAGGTCGTGGAGTCTTCTGACCTCCAGCCCGTTGAGTGCATCGCGAGTCTTTAGACTTGACACTGGTGGTTGACTGTAGAAATTGTGGGGTCTTCTATCTTCCATGCTCATGCGTTGCATTGCGAGTCTTTGGACTCGACACTGGTGGCTGACTGTAGAGGCCGTGGGATCTTCTGACCTCCACGCCTGTTGAGTGCACCTCAAGTCTTTGGACTCGACACTGGTGGCTAACTGTAGATGTTGTTGGGTCTTCTAACCTCCACGCCCAATGAGTGTATCGAGAGTATTTGGACTTGACACTGGTGGCTGACTGCAGAGATCGTTGGGTTTTCTGACCTCCACATCCGTTGAGTGCACCGCGAGTTTTTGGACTCGACAGTGGTGGCTAACTGTAGGGGTTGAGGAGTCTTTTGACCTCCACGCCCTTTGAGTGCACCGCGAGTCTTTAGACTTGACCTTGGTGGCTAATTGTAAAGGTCATGGGGTCTTCTCACCTCTATGCCCTTTGAATGCACTGTAAGTTTTTGGACTCGACACTAGTGGCTAATTGTAGAGGTTGTGGAATCTTCTGACCTCCACACATGTTGAGTGGATCGCGAGTTTTTAGACATGACACTAGTGTTTGAGGGCCGTTGTTCACCGCAGGTCTCTATAAGATAAGGGCACAAAATTTCAATCCAAGAGAAAGAGAATAATAATGCTAGAAAAAAATGAGATAAATATCCTTTATATATATATTTATATTTTAGTTTTCTTTGTATAAGATACTTTAAAGAGAAATGTAAGTTTTTTTAATCGTTATGCTTTCATCAATCATTTGAATCACTAGCTGACCTATATAGAGACTAGTGGGAGCCATGGCCCCTCTTGCTTAAAAAAATAAAAGTAAATATATTTATTAACAAATAAAAATTGAACTTGTTTTTATAATTACTTAGAAAAGTTAAAATTATTGAGTTCCATAACAATATGGGTCGTTCGTTATTTTAAAATCCAAAATTTTGCCTCCTTAATCTATAAAATTATATATATAATTAAAAAAAAAATAGACCCCAAAAATCCATGAAATTTGAACAGATAAGTTCTAAAAACCCCAGATTCTGGCCTATACGCAATATCAATATCTATACATGTGCATACAAAAAACACTCAAAAGTCTTCATTTTTCTAAATTTAGAATGTCCTTTTTAAAGTCTTAGAATTTGTTATTCTTATATCTTCTCCTAATTATTTTCAATCGGTTTCTTTTTTCTCAATGAAAAAAAAGACATGAATGAGAAAATGATGCAAATTTCTTATCTACTTAAATTGAAAATTTTAATATGACCAATTGTCTAAGTTGATAATAATTATTTGGTATACATATATTGATTAAATATGAAATGAATTGTCCCCCGAAAACCATTTATTTGAAGTGACATCAAATTACTTAGAAATTATTTTTTATTTATAATTTACATGTCCTTCATTTATGTCATTTAAGAAATGATGAATGGACGAACATGATTTTCTACCTTACGATCTATATAATTGATTACAGGTTATAGAAGTTGCGACTATTGTAACTCATATGTATTAATATTTATTGAATTTTTTGAAGTAGCATTTACCATATTATTATTTTTATGATATTTAAAAATCAATGATCAGACTCATTAATAGTTTTTAGATATGATATATAATCCCCATCCTAGATTTTGTCACATTTATTGATATCACTCAATATAAGAGGTCGCTATATAAGTAATTGATATGTAAAATCACTTTAAAAGTAAGTTGTAGATGAGTGATAATATGTGATACGCCTTGTGATCTCAATATGATTAATAAATGGGTCAACCCGTTTAACTTGAAATCAATCCACAATAACACGTTTACATTTTATTTCAAAATTATAATTTTATTATTGTTGTATTGTAATATTAGTATTTCTCAATATATTCATAGTTGTTATTGTTGGATTTGTAATATTGGTTTTATTATAACTTAAAATTCAAAAAATATTGATAATTTTTTAGCACATAGTCTTATATTTAATTTTTGGGAGAAATCTTGGCTGGCTAATAAATATAAATTTTAAATTTTTTATGAAATTATATTAATTATATCAAATAGGTTATGAGGGTTAGTTCAACCTGTTTATATGAAATAGGTTGAAATGAGTCGCGTCATGTTGACTCATTTCTAATTAATAATTAAAAGGGTAAAAACTGGTGACACGATACTGCCCATTATTTAAATAGGTCGTATTAGGATTTGAAGACCTGATCGTTTAGCTTAACGGGTCGTGTTTGGATTGGTCCATATATATAATCAAGTGTCCATGACTTGACATATCACGAACATGACCTGTGTACACGAACTGCCACTCTTATCATTGTATCTATAGATATCTCTGTGAATAAAAAGAGAAATAATAATATTTTTAGTTTAGATGATAAACTATATTTTACTTTATATGTGTCTATATATATACTAGTAGAAGGTGTTACGTGCCTAGGCACGTATGCCCAGTTTAATATTTTCAATATTTTTAGAAGTAGATAAAAATCAAAAGTCTTAGTATTGGAGAAAGTAAATAAATCAATAATAAAATTAAGTTAAATGTTGAAATCCAAAAATACTTTTAAACTATGCTTCATACATATGCACAAACAAGCCAAAACAAAATTCAACATATAGGATTTAAAATTATAAATTTTATCCTAAAACGAGCATATAACATGTAAAGGTTTTTTAAGCGTATTAAAGCCATTCCTTTTGGTTTTGGGCTCTGCGTTGGGCCATGGGCTCTGGGAAATATGTAGTGGGTTTTATTATGAAGACAATAATATGATATATCACTTTAATTAAGACAATATTATAATGACTCATGAGGATGATAATAATAATCTATTCAAAATATGTGAACTATTTATTATTTATTTACTTTATATAAATTGGGGTAAAATGAACTTTCCAGGTCAATTACCCGACCCTACACTCACTTAGCATTGGATCCATACAAGTGGGATATTATATAGATATTATACTAAAATGAATGATTATTTTTTGTCAAAATAAATTTATTTTCATCAAAATAATAATTTTTATCATAAATAACTAATTCATTTTTCTTATAATATTTCATATATATATATATATAAATACGACAAATATCATATAGAACAGGTTGTCAAAATTGTTTTTGTCATTGAAGTTTATTCCCTCGGCTGTTTACTAAGTAATAGGCTATTAAGTAATCAAAATAGATGGCAAAATTGTAATAGGACCGGACACAGAGTGACATAAGTGGGCATAAGAGTAACATTAGTTAGATTAAAATATGGTTAAGCAATGATGGGTTTAATTTGGAGATAGAGACAAGGAAAAAGAAGGGGACAAAATACATTTTCCACTACCATTTCAATTTTCTCGGGGCCCCATTTTCTTTTCATTTGTTTTTGTGTCTTTTGTTGAAGTTTATCCCCTCGGCTGTTCACAAAGTAGTGGGCTATCCTTTTTTTTTTTTTTTTTTTCTCTGTAAAACAGAAGACCTTTTTCCCCTTTGAATGGTTTTGTGGTTTTTGAATTAGTGATCCTTATTTGAGTGTGTATTGGTTTTGATGGACTTTAAAGAGATAGTTAATTTCAATTCATGTTTTAGGCAATGGACTTTATCGATGCAAGAGTAACTTTCATATTCAAACCCCATTACAGTAATTAGAGATAAGCTATATAATTAGAGATAATCAACCAATTATTATTATTTGAGATAAACTATATAGCGTTTATCCTATATAGCTTATATAATAAACTAATTCAAAGGGGAATTAGTTTAAAATGAGATAAATTTGATTATAAAATTAAAATTAAGAAAATAAAAAAGTATAATTTTTATAATAAAAAACACATTAATTATGATAGTAAATAAAGTGGATCCTTCTGTCATATATCGATTAACATAATTACAGCTTTTGTTTGTCTCCAGCTACCACTTTCTTATATTACTAAAATTTCAAAGGTCAAGAAAGTGAAAGGGGCAATCACATCTTCCTTTTGCTTTATCCAACATCACCTCAAATTTCTCTCTATTCCCACTCCTATCCTTATATATACTAAAATTTCGAAGGTCAAGAACGTGAAAGGGGCAATCACATATTCCTTTTGCTTTATCCAACATCACCTCAAATGTTTCTCTATTCCCACTCCTATGCTTTATCCTATATAGCGTTTATCCTTATCTCTACTTATTCTTCTCCTTATAAAAGAGTCTATCAATATCGATGAATAGGAAATGAACAATAATGATACATTTGGAAGAGCACCCAACTGCTAGGCAAGAAAATCTGGAGGGGCGTAGATGTATGGATGTGGCAGCTCAGCATGATGGAACGCCTTCTTCATTAATTCTCACTTTGCAAGTGAGAGGAAGCAAACAAAAAAAGGGTCAAAAAAGAAAAAGCACACTCATAACATGAATAGGGAGAGTTGTTGGTACATTTTTTTTATAAGAAAAAAAGAACTAACCTAATTATTGATCTGGAATTGATCTATTTCGTTATAATAAAATTTCAGTAACTAACCTAAACTAAAAATATATAGATGGTTCGACAAAAGACATGCATTCAATTCGCATAGGCATCTGATGTTGTAGATCAAAATTGTCCATAATTATATGCCACAACTTTATCTCTGAAGTCTATCATATCTAATCTAGTACTGCTTATTTTGAAGTCTATCATATCTAGCACTGCTTACTTAATTAATTTTAACCATATTCATTTCATTTCATTAAAGGAGCTTGGTTGCAGAAAACAAAGTATAATTCTATTTATTAATTAGGAGTTAACCCAAATTAGGATTTCAATCATTATATATTAAAAGAGAACTTGTTAATTTCCGGCTGTAATTTAAAACAAAATACCATCGTATTTATATATATACATGGAGTATTATAAGAAAAATGAATTAGTTATTTAGGATAAAAATTATTATTTTTATGAAAATAAATTTATTTTGACAGGAAAATCCAATGATAAGTATTGGAGCATCCTCAAAACTCATTCAATCAATTAAGACTATCCAACTTAAAGTGGGAACTGAACGTTGATACTTTCGCCATATGAAGTTAAATAAACTTCACAGATTTTTCATAACCACAATATGAAGAAAGTGTTTCCCCTTTCTCTTATTTTAACTTAAACAAGAGATTATCTCAGTCTAAGACATTTGGCCTGGGAAGTTTATTTTACCCCTAACTTATATAAAAATAAATAAATAATAAATAGTTAACATTTTTTAGATACATTATTATTATTATCCAATGCTGCATATCAGAATTGCCCATAATTACATGTCTCAACTCTATCTCTAAAGTCTATCATATCTAGCACTGCTTACTTTAAAGTCTATCATATCTAGCCCAGTGTATTATTTTTGAAGTCTATCAGATCTGCCGACATGTTAATTGGATAGTTTAATATAATAATAGGTTGCTTAATTATTTTTGAAGTCTATCAGATCTGCCAACATGTTAATTGGATAATTTAATATAATAATAGGATAATTTTTATCTTGTTTTATATATACCTTAAGCAGACAGTCATTATTAAGACACTATTCAAAAAATAGAAAATTTTAAAAAGTAAAAGCTACCATTCCTATTTTTAGGACACACATTGGTAAATTTGTTCTTACGGAAAAAAAGGTATCAAATAAAACAAAGCTGTTTTTTTTTTTTAAAAAAAAAAATTTCATTTTTCCTCTAGTATTGTATAGTGTAAGGGAGACATATTATTTTCATCATTATAATTTTATTAAAAGTATTAAATAATTTTTTTAAAAAATTCTTTCCCATTTTTCTTTGGTGTCGTATAATATATGGGAGGTATGTTATTTTCATCATTATAATTTTATTAAAGATATTAAAAAAAAGTGAAGCGTGCTAGAAATGCTTTAAAGAATTTTCTGCACTCAATAGTTATTTTTAAGTAATCTCAATTGAATATTCTCCTTTACTCAATATTCAATAAAGTTATATGTGCATGTGCTATATGGCATGTTACTTGATCAAAGGCAGAGTCAAGCTTAATAATCAAAGTCAAAAGTACCCCACTCTCTTCTAATCCATAATATAGTTCATAATAATACACTTGAATTTTTGTTATAATCTAGATAACTTACTATAATATCCCATTCTCCAAAATATTGGCTAGCGTTTGCATGTTCTTTTCCCTTCACCTTTCCCTTTTTTATGTGCGTTTTTATAAGTACATAAATAAATTTTGAAAGTTACATGGAGGAGAGAATCTTCGGCCAAGTGGACTTGTTTTGTTGTCTCAAAATCATGAGATCTTTACTAATCAATCATTCCACTGCTACAACCAGCCAAAAAAAAATTTAGTTGACAATAATTCAAGAGCAATCACAGGTCCACTTTCTTGCTTTTCACTTTGCCTTTTTACTCTTTCGGCCATATATCCCAATTCATCGGTGACTTTTCTGCTTTGTCTTTCAAATCTCCATCCGTTCCTGTTCTCTTCTCTCTTTCCGTCACTCTCTCGCTCTCTTATCGATCTCTCAGACCGTTTCCTCTATATGTCGCTCGCTCTCTCATCTCTACATACTCTCTACATAGACTGAAAGAAGATAAAGAATTTAAGAAATTTTGTGCTTTCTTTCATCTCCTACAATTTTTACCCAACCGGAGGCTAGATCTGCTCTAGAAGTCTAGTATATATATGCTCAATTGCAAAAACTGGATCACAAAGAGGATCAATAATGATATTATTAATAATAAGAAAAAAAAATCAGAAGATGGAAAGGTACAAACTGAGAAAGAGGAACAGATCTCAGCCATCGCAAATCCAACAAACCAGGTGAAGAATGAGAAGAGACAGGAAAAGAAACAAATCCAACAAGCAGATTCACATCCAATAAACAAAAAATGGAAAAGAAAAATCCAACAAACAGAAAAATGAAAAAAAAAATCAACACAGGTTTTGAATGGAAGAACAACAAGACGGGAAAGAATTTTCAAACTCCTCTTCAAATTCACATCCCACAAAGAGAAGAGAAAGAGGATCTACACTAAAAACTAAAACATACGTAGAAGAGTGAACAAGAAACTCACATCCAAGCAATTGACAAATCCAGGAAAAAAAGGTGCATACAGACGAACAAAAATCCAACAAGCAGATTCACATAAAAAAAAAATGAGAACAAAAACCCAACAAGTAAAACATAACTATCATCCCCACATCTGCAACCACCTTAACTTCACAAGGAATTACATCAGGAAGGAGTGGTTGTAGACGAGCATGGAGAAGAGAGAGGTTCTGAATTGAGAGGGAGAACTTGGGAGGGATAGAGCCGACAATGAGAGAGAATTTGTGTTGTATGCGGTCTAAAATTGAATTAAATAAAGCAAGTAAGAAGGACAAAATGGGGAAACAAACAAAACGAAGGGGGCAAAAATGGAAAGAAAAAATCTCCTAAAAATACTGTAGATATGAGATAGCCTCTTATAATTTATAATAGTAGTAGATATATTATATAAGGCAATGCTAAGGTGACTATCAAATGTGTCCACCAAATGTGCACACTAGTACAATTGAGTTTTTTTTCTTTAAATTATTTTTTAAACATTAAGAAAAAAATATAAGAAAATATAAATTCACTAATACTTACTTTATTAATGATTAAGAAAAAAAATATGAGTGAATATATTTGGTAGGTATATTTGATAGTCATATTATCATTTTCTACATATATATATATATATATATATATATATATTCATAGTCACGAAATTAACATATATACTTTTTCCAATTAAGAAAGAAAATTAACATATATAGTTTCCAATTAAGAAAGAGTTGCATTTGTAGCTTTGAGTTGGTCTTGATCGTAATTCCATTGGAGGAGTGGGCTGCAATTGGTAAATTACTAATGTCCTTTTTCACACTCTCATATTCTCCATTATAATCGCTCCAATCAAAGGTGTGATGATGGCCACTCATTAATATTCTATCTTCAGGACAAAAGTTGATGCCTCGACCACTATGCATGGCATAGTAGGAATTGACAGTAATACATATCCGTACCTTTATGCTTCATCAAGTATCTCAATCATCTTTCTTCTTGTCTGTTCTCTTCACTTTTCTGATTTTTCACTATTCGTTTGGATTCAACATTGAGATTTTCTTGTCGATTTGAGACTCTTTTGCAGACGAGAAAGAACACAAATATCTCATTGGTTTCAAGTTGTTTCTCGTTCTCAATTTCTTAGGTTGGGTGGCTTGTTGAAACAAATTTCATTCATCTTAATTTATCTTAAATTAATTATTAGTAAGATGAATTATTTTTTTAACTAGTATTATTATAATATGTTGATGAAATATAAAATAATATAATAAAAATTACAATAAAATAATATATTTGACAAACTATTTCATTATTATTTATAAACTACCTTATTATTATTTATAAAATTTTTATCTCATTTCACTCTCTAAACGAACATTTACTATTTTTATAAAGGGTTTTGCTACATAACCTCCTACTATTCATCCACACTCCACACTCCACATTTTTTAATATTTTTTTTAAATTTTTTTTTGAATTTATTTTTTTTAAATATTTCAAATTTTTTATTTACTATTCATATAAAAATTATTTAATAAAAAAATTAAAAAAAAATTTTAAAAAAAGATGGAGTGTGGAGTATTGGGAGGTTGGGAAGATTTATTGTTTTATAAATATCTCCACGCGGGTTCTAGCAAGCTAGGCAAAGCCCATGCATCCGACATCGCATGCATGTGTATAATTTTTGAAATTTGTAATTGGGAAGAAATTAAGTGACTACATATATATATATATATATATATATATATATATATATATATATATATTTATTTATATCGAAAGGATTGGATCGAAAAACATGGGGGGTTAGGTTGTTGAAATTGTTAATTAATTTAAAGCAAGTTATCCGCATATCTTTAATTTTGGTAAGATGCGACAAAAAAGTGTTGGGTGTTGCTCTTTGAAGTCCCACGTCAGTAGAAAATGAGGAAGCAGTAAGGTCAAAGGCTTATAAAAGGAGGTTTAATCTAATTGGATAAGTACTACAATCGTAGTCATAGACTTAGTTAATAACATGTGATTCTAAAAAAAAATTTTTGTTGTCCTTTTTGTGAAAAGAGAAGAGATAAAAGTTAAAATTTTGTTAGTGGGAAAAGTTATGTGGGTGTCATTGGGGTGAGGAGAAAAATTGTGTGATTGTAATAATTTTTCACATAGAAGATTTTCTTCTCTGAATTTGATGGTTTTTCTTCTATTTTGGAGAGTTTTCCATGTAAAATTTTGTGTTCTATTATTATTTTATTTTTTCAGAAAAAGAGCCGGAAGCCACATATCTAATAGTGACCCCATCTCAAATTTATTAAAAGCTCTCACTTATGACGGAGGAATATCGTGGTAACAAGACCGACATTAGGGATTTATAGAAAAAAAAAAAAAACACTAAAGCCATCCCTTGTATCCAACCAAAATAAAACAACCAAACCAACATAGCTACTAAACAGGCCTATAAGAAAAAAAACAAAGCTAAATAGGCCTAGAAAGAAAACAACCAATTACATACGAATTGCCGGGAGGCTCACTTTATCAATCCTGACAATACCCTTCAAAAACCTCGGCAACTGATCATAGTTATAGTAAGTAGAGTTAGAGCCCAACTCACCCTGCTGCGCCAAAAAATCTGCCGCTTGATTACTTTCCTGAAATTGATGCACTATAAAATATTGGATCCCTTCAAGAGCTAATCTCAGTTGATCCCAATAATCTCATAAGTACCACACAGTACATCTCCCTGCACGGATCCAATCAACTATGACCTTAGAGTCGCTTTCAATAATCATTAAAAAAAAATTAAGCCTCTTACACAACACAATCCCCTCAGTGATAGCCCTCAACTTAGCTTCATTATTGGTGCCAATACCAAAATGAACAGAAAAAGCTCCCCTTATATGTTCGAACTCATCACGTATCACGCCCCCTCCCCCAGAACTTCCCAGGTTTCCACGGCAGCTCCCATCACAATTTAACTTTACCCATCCTACAAGAGGTTTCTTCCGAGTAACCAAAAAGTTTTTACGCTGCCGTTGAAGAGGAATATCAACCTGAAGCTCCTCTAATAACACTTGTCCTGTGAAGAGAGCTGCCCAGAAAAATTAATCTCACCAGAAAGAAACCGAAGCCAGTATTTTACAGACCACCAAACCCGTGTTTCACTGTCCTTCACCCCCTCCATCCTAGTTTTGCACATTCTCAACCAAAGCTGCCAAGTAATCAAACAAGGCAATAAACCAGTAAGGATGCCTTTAACCAATGCTTTAGAAGCACACCAGAACCACACCATAAGTCTAGCCCTCCAAGTTCTCTGCCTCATACAAGGAACACCCATCACGTTACTAAAGTCTCACTAGATTTCCTAGCACAGCAATCACAAGCCGACGCCAACGCCACACCTCTAGATTGCACCCGCTCATCTACTGCCAGGCAACGGAAAAAAACTTTCCAGACACACACCCGCTCATCTAAATCCGTGTTGTATTATTTTTTTATTTTTCTTGATATTCCTGCAAATGGTGAATCATCAAAGGTAAATTTGAGAGTTCTAAATTTTCAATAAAAAGGAAATACACTCCCCCTCTCCATGTACGAATTCTTAATTAATTATTGCTATAAAAAAATATTGGTCAGGTTTTCTTTTTTAAAAAGGAAAAAGAAAAGAAATTAATTGGTTTTCAGAAACAGTACTACTTCTGTACATGATGCGCAGTGGGCACATGCAATTGTTCGTGTGCATTCCTCGTGGATCACATGTTATTCTATTCGAGGATAGACAATGAAAGACGACACTGGTGTTAAATTTAGGGTAGCAGCACTACCCATTATATAATCCTCCTTAGCCACTCCGAACTCTCACTCACAAAGTAAGTAAACAAAAAAAAAAAAAACCTCAGCCATGGAGGTCACTTCTTGGCTTGCAGCGTTAGCCATGGCGGGGCTAGCTTCTCTTTTCTTTCTCTCAAAACATCTCCCATTTCGATCCCCCAAGTTAAAACTGCCACCAGGTCCCAAACCTTGGCCTATCATTGGCAATCTAAACCTTATTGATCCTCTCCCTCACCAATCCCTTCACAAACTGTCGCAAAAATATGGGCAGATCATGCAGCTTAAATTCGGGTCAATCCCAGTAGTGGTTGCCTCGTCTCCTGAAATGGCAAAGCAATTCTTGAAGACACATGATCACATTTTTTCCTGTAGACCCAAAACTGCAGCTGGGAAGTACACCGCTTATACCTACACCGATATTGCATGGGCACCTTGGGGACCTTATCTGCGCCAAGGGCGCAAGATATGTCTCTCCGAGCTATTTAGCTCAAGGAGACTAGAGTCCTATGAGAACATACGTGTTGAAGAAAGACGTGCTCTTTCTTCACGCCTGTGGGCATTGTCTGGGAAGCCCATCAAGGTGAAAGAGCATCTGTCACGCCTCACTCTTAGTGTTATCAGTAGAATTGTATTGGGTAAGAAGTATTTTAGCGAATTTGGACATGAAAAATCTATAGTGACACTCGGCGAATTCCAAGAAATGTTAGACGAGTTGTTCTTGCTTAATGGGGTGCTAAATATTGGGGACTGGATACCGTGGCTAGATTTCTTGGACTTGCAGGGATACGTGAAACGAATGAAGACATTGACAAGAAAATTTGATCAATTCCACGACCATGGTTTTGTAGAACACAAGGCCAAGAGACTAGGAGTGAAAGATTTTGAGCCAAAGGACATGGTGGATTTATTGTTGCAGCTCGCTGATGATTCTAACAACCAGGTTAAGCTCACTTATGACAACGTCAAGGGATCACCCAGGTATTGTATTTTTGAAGCACATCTTGTTTCAATGCGACTACTTTCATAATATTGAGTCATAGATTTCAATCTAGACATGTGAAGAAAAGATATTTGCAAAAATGAATTGTGCAACTACAGCGTAATTGTTTTGAAAAAAATGAATAAAATATGAGATCTATATAAAAAAATTAATTTTTTAATAGTAGATCCTATTTTTTTTCAAAGCGATTACACAATAGTTACGTATTTCACGATTATATGTAAGTAGAATTACTGGTGACGATAATATGAATAACAGTGATCTATGTCAACTTTGGTTCTTCTTAAAATTAGGATCTTCTAGCTGGAGGCACAGACACGTCTGCGACTTCAGTGGAATGGGCAATGTCTGAACTCTTGAAGCAACCCCACCTTATGAAGAAGGCTACCGAAGAGCTTGACAGGGTTATTGGGAAAGATAGATGGGTAGAGGAGAAAGACATTCCACAGCTTCCTTATATTAACGCAATTATGAAAGAGACGATGAGGAAACACCCTGTGGCTGTATTGCTAACACCACGCCTAGCTATGGAAGATTGTGAAGTAGCTGGTTATGATATTCGTAAAGGAACTACAGTCTTCATAAACACATGGAGTATAGGAAGAGACCCATCAGTATGGAATGCACCTGAAGAATTCTGCCCAGAGAGGTTCTTGGGAACAAATATTGATGTCAAGGGACAGCATTTCGAGCTATTGCCATTTGGTTCAGGAAGGAGGATGTGCCTCGGATATAGTCTTGGACTAAAGATGATCAGCTCTATCATAGCCAATATATTGCATGGATTTGAGTGGAAACTGGAGGATGACATGAAGCCGGAAGATTTGAGCATGGAGGAAATTTATGGTTTGGCAACACCAAGAAAGTTCCCACTTGTTGCAGTAGTGAAGCCTAGACTCCCATGCCATCTTTACTAATTAATTTTCAGTTTTACCATGAATTATCCATCTAGAATAACCTTTTATATATTTTGCAATAATTTCCTAGTTTGAGGACAAGCAATTAGGTTGTGTGATATATATTATTTAGTACATGTCCCTCCTAAATTCTCACCAAATTAAGAGCTTTCTCAAATACAAAGTTGAAAGAAAATACTCTAGCCACAAAGGGATTAAACAAAAACAATCTTACAAACTGATATGGTTTTATGTAATTCGTTAGATTGTAAAATTATTTTTATTGTAAAGTAGATCTAACAGATCAGATGAAATCATGTCAAATATAAAATATCTGCAAGCTGGGAAGTTGGTACACTAAAGCCAAAAGCAGAGAAATGATCAAGCCGAGTGCCTGCTAAGAAAATAAGGGAGAAAATGCCATTGGTTCTATTTTTGCTATTCTAGCAATGGATAATCTTAATTTGATTATATAGAAATCAGATTACACATGGATCTTAATCAATTTCTATAAACCAGTGTGAGAAAGGCTCTTAGGAATTACAAAGAATACAACAGGATTTGGGAAATGAAAACAAAAGTCAAAAGTCCTATGTGGAATCCACTACCAAAAGGTCAGGTTTCAATTTTTTTTAATGTAATAGTTCGACAATCAGGCAGTACAACAACATGAGTAGTGTGTAGGGATCATGTAGGGAAAATTGTTAGATGTGTAAATGAATTTACAAGAAATTGCAACTCAAATTGTGCAGAGGCACTAGTGACCTTTATAGGACTCCGTTTGGCAGCAGGGAAAAGATGGAAGAGTATTGTTATTGAAGGTGACTTTTAGGTGGTAATTTCATCTCTGCAAAGTACAAGCCACAACTCAGACTGGATCATAGAAAGCTTGATAAGAGATTCAAGAATACTGCTTAGCAACTTTGAAAACTGAAAATCAGTTAAAATTCATTGGCCCAAAACTGATAAGCGCATTCCATTGCGCAATGGGCATCATCAAACTCAGTGTTTGGAGATATACCCAAAATCAAAATATCACAAATATTTATTGAATTTTCACAGCGCAAAAGACCCACCTAGTTACTCTGTATAGTAGCTAGTTAGATTAATACTCAATATGCTTTCAACCGCCGTATGTTTCTTTCTATAATATGGATCCTTTGAAGTAATGGAAGTTTATCAGTTTGGAAGGGGGAAAAAAAAAAAGAGGAGAAAATGTCATTTCCAGTAGAAGTAAATAGAAATGATGGAATTAGATATTAAGACCCGACAAAACCAATACCAAATAATGGAATTACATTGGACATTATAGAATTTTCCCTTTCAGAATATGTTTTTTTATTATTAGTTTTTTTTTTTGATTAACTGAACAGTTAATATTCCCCTTTGAGAATATAGTATATAATATGTTACGGGCAAACAAAGTAATGATGCTCATGGCAGTTTGAAGACGTACGTAATTTGGATCCAGAAGATGCTTTAGGATGGAATGGATGAGAATGCTTTGTTGTTATTGGAAGCTGCCCATTTTGCTATATATTGTCTATATATAGCAAGACGATCAATATTCTATATGGCGGTAATAGATATTTAAGACTAATACTAGATATATTTATAGGTATTTATGTAAGCGTTGCGTATTTAAAAAAAAAAATAGTAGTCAATTGTTGAAAATTTAATTTTTTCTTATGAATCTTAAATTTATTTATTTATTTTAAAAGGTATTTTAGGACAATAAATATCATTATTTATTATTCTATACGGCCATGCATGAAATTCTATATGGACAATAAAAATCATTATTTTTAAAAACTGAGCCATCTATCCTACTTTCCAAGAATTTAATTCAATGATAAGACACTTGAAATTCTCGAAATGATATATAACTTGAGTAAAATGTTTAAAAAGTATTGAAGGAATGATAATAAAATAAACGAGCAATGTCTCATTATATTTCAAATCAATGAAATTTATTTGTGTATTGGCCATCGTTATTGTAAAACATATGATATTTGCTCCTTCTAGGTGTGTTGTCGGTTCAAATATGAGATTTATTTATTTATTTTTATTTTAAATATGCTTGAATCTTAAGATACGTCATTTATTGGATTTGGTAAGTTAGTTGAGTGATTTTTTTATTTGCAAGTCGGTATTTAAAATATACTGTTTACATTACTTATATGACAAAATTTAATTTGTAAGATTCAAATTCAAAAATCTTTTTTGCAAATCAAATCAAATCAAATTGATAGTGGCTTCTCTATCTTCATCATCATATTTAAATTTGAAGAATATGTCTTTAAATTCATCTACATTGACTTATGCATTTCTAAATTTTTGTATAGCTATAAATAGCACTTTGTCAAATTTGAAGAAGTACTATTCATTCTTCAAATATTATTTTATTATTTTTTTCTCCCTCCTACCCATTAAAATCAACTTTATAGAATTTATATTAAGATGATTTTGATACATAAAATTTGTATTAAGTTGAGAATACAAAGTGGATGCTAATTGTAAAATATATATAAAAAAATAATTTTAGGAAACAAATAAAAAAATAATAATATTTTTTTGTTATTTAGTTCAAAAATGCATAAATCAATATGGGAGTTTTTCTTCATATGCAAAATCATTCTTCAAAAGAGATGATTTTATATATAAAGATGCATAAACTATTACCAATGAAATTTGATGAGAATGTGTAAAGAACCTGAGTTTGTGTATTCCATGCAAGTTGATGAGAATGGATGTATGGGCAGTTGTTTTTGGGCGGATGCAAGATCAAAGGCTGCATATCAATATTTTGGGGATGTTGTCACCTTTGATGCGACGTACTTGACAAATATTTATAAAATGCCATTTGTGTCATTTTCAGGAGTTAACCATCATCACCAAACTATAATGTTTGGTTGTGCGTTGTTAGTTAATGAAACAGCTGAATCCTATGTGTGGTTATTGAGAACATGGCAAGAGACAGTGCTTGGCCGTGCCCTTTTAACCATAATTACTGATGATGACAAGGCTATGGCGAAAGCCATTGGTGAGGTACTCCCAAATACAACTCATAGGTTGTGTTTATGGCATATTTTACAAAAATTTCTAAAACATTAAGCACATGTATATAACAAGTTTTCGGACTTTCAATACAAGTTCCGTCATTGTATCCATGAGACAATAACGACTGATGAGTTTGAGCAGGAATGAAGTTCAATACTAGTAAAGTATGGTCTAGTAGATAATGATTGGCTACACAATCTTTACAACCGACGGGAGAAGTGGGTTCCGGCCTACTTGTGAACCACGTTTTGTGCCGGTATGTCAACAACTCAAAGGAGTGAAGCATGAATAAATTTTTTAAAGATTATGTTCGTTCGAGCACGATGGTAAGTGACTTTGTGCATCAATATGAGAAAGCCTTAGATGCATGTTATTTCAAGGAAAAAAAGAAGGACGTGCGAACAAAATCGACACGGGCAATTATGAAAACGTTATGGAAAATTGAAGCGGATGCGGCCTCAGTCTATACAATGAATCTTTAAAATTTCAAGATGAGCTATTCAATAATGAACGGTACAAAGCAACCAAACTTGACAAAGAAGGTGAAACTAAGATATATGGGGTCGCATCGAATGACAAAGACAAACCTACTTATTATGTGACCTTGGAGAGTGGAGAAGCGAAGGCAATATGTATATGTTATATGTTTGAGTTTATGGGGATTCTCTATAGGCATATTCTCTGTGTTCTTGGAAAGAAATCAAAATTAGATATGTTACTACATCATTATATTCTAGATAGATGGTGCATAAATGCTAAGAGCAGGACTCTTATTGACATACCAAATTCTGATGGAGTTGTAATGACACAGGATGATCCAATCATGAGAAAAAGCAAGTTGATGATGCAATTTTATGATATTGCAGAACTTAGATCGCAATCATTACATTTATGTAATCATCTCTCTCTTGCCTTAGACAAGGTCCACAAGGAGTTGCTCTTGATGGAAGAAATTACATAAAGTGGAAACATGGGTGGAAATATGTCACTGAATGATTCACAAATGTTAAGATCACAAGTTGTATCAAATTTTACACAAATTTTACAAGATCCTTTATGGGTGCCAAAGAAAGGCCGACCAAAATCGTTGAGAGCAAAAAATCCGAAAGAAACTCAAACCACAAAGAAACTCAAACCACGAAGAAAAGGCATTGTAGCATTTGCAAGATTGAGGATCATGCTAAGAACAACTGTCCTTCAGTGAGGTTTGTTGACAAAGTTTTGAAATTTGTGTTTTTAATTTTTTGTCTTTTATAAATAATTGGTTATGATTTATTATCTTTTATTTAGGGATCTTGGAAATTGTCTTGGGAACAAGACTCAAAGCTTGGATCCGTCGCTTCAAACAACTGCGGGTCATGCTAAGAACAACTCTCCTTCAATGAGGTTGGTTTAAAGTTTGCGTTTGTGTGTTTTTAATCACTACCATTATATTTTTTTATGGTTTATTATTTTTATGTAGAGATGTAGGTCAACCAAGTGGGAATTTATCTCAAAGCTTGGATCCATCGTTGTCGCTTCAAACATGAGGTTGGTTGGTGTTTAAGTTGGTGCTTCAAACGTGTGCCTATAATTTTTAAAATATAAGTACCATTGTTGTAATTGTTTTTTTTTTAATGTTAGAATTTATATTGGAGAACTGTGCTTCAAACGTGATGATGCTTGGGTGAAGTTGGAGGACTGTGGTGATGGCTCAAGTAATGGAGCATGTTAATGTTATGTTCATGAATTAATGGAAATGTAATGGAGTTGTTATGTCTATGTGATGGAAATGTTATGTTTATGGAAATGTAATGGAGTTGTTATATCTATGTTATGGAAAGCCTAATGTTTATGGAAATGGAGTTCTTACATTTTCAGATTATGGGCGTGCTTACATTTCAGATTTAAAAAGTCTTCCATTTTCATATTCTCGAAAATGACCATATGTTCTTACATTTTCAGATTCTGATCATATGTTCTTACATTTTCAGATTCTGGAAAATGACTATATGTTCTTACATTTTCAGATTCTACAATCATTACATTTCAAATTCCAAAGGTATAATTACATTCCAAAAGTATAATTACATTCCAAAAGCTTCATTACATTTCAGATTCCAAAGGTATCATTACATTCCAAAAATATCATTACATTCCAAAAACATCATTACATTTCAGAATCTGCAGAATTTTCAAATTGAGTAGCATTACATTTACACAATATAAGTACCATTACATTCCAAAAGCTTCATTACATTAGCTGACATACACAGTTGTTGCTAGGATACAAAATGATTACAACCCAAATAACAACAAAATAGAACCATGATAATAATAAAGCTTTCTTATACTTCTTCTCCATAGTGGTAAATTTGGCTTGTTCAGTCATTACAGATTCTTGGTTTATTATGTTATTCCTTCTTTGAGATAGTTCTAACGTCATCTTGCAACATGTGTTTAGTTCCATTTCAAGATCAATCTATTGAAAAAATGCACATTGCTTGTTGATCTTATAATTTGGACAGTTGTAAAAGTGCCTGCCAAAACTGGTAACCTTACCCGAAATCCTTAACTTGGATGGAATCCCACAATAGCAATATGGAGGCTGTGTCTAAGAACTTGAACTGGCACTGCTGTCATCGTATTTCACCATTACTTGAATTTTCACGTTACTGCCAAAAGAACAGTACAATAAACCAAGTACACTCACTCAACAGGTTGTATGATGGTGAAGATTCATAGCTCTAACTACTGCATCTATAGAGTTAATGAAGTCTGTTTGTTGAGAACCTAAACTTTGTAATTTATTATATATGTAGAAATCATAGTATCAACTATAGTTATGACTAGCAACTAACTAGACATAACATAAATGTTAGTGTTTGTCATGATGAGTAAGGTAATTGCAAGTCATTGAGAGGTGTGACTTGGGATCATTTCTGGAGGTTAACCAATTTGCATATAGATGTTATATAAGAAATGATCCACACGACTTCAGCAAAATAAATGATATTTTCTGGAGAAATGATCCCAAGTTAAGCAATTTGCATATAGATGTTATATAAGAAATAATCCACACGGCTTCAGCAAAATAAATGATCATTTCTGGAGTGATCCACACGACTTCAGCAAAATAAATGATCATTTCTGGAGAAATGATCCCAAGTTAAGCAATTTGCATATAGGTGTTATATAAGAAATGATCCACACGGCTTCAGCAAAAAGCTCATGGATGTTATATAATAAAGATGTACAAAATCTTGTTTTACTAAGCTAACTAAGTAAATCAATTACTTAACTAAGTAGTATAGACTTGTTCTACAATATCTTGTTCAAAGGGGCAGCAAGACAGACAGACAGATCTTCTGCAAAATTAATGATCCAAACGGCTTCAGCAAAAATTCATTCCTAAAACATGAAAATAATTATGAGAAAAAAGCTTGAACATTATACTTGGAGCAAACATGGAAGATGGAAACATAAAAAACTCACGAAAATCGGTGCGAAAGCAAACCTTTAAACCCACAAAAATTGGTGCTTGTGCAATCCACTAAACCCACCAAAATCGATTATGGGCGTGCGTTTTCCCACAAACATCACTTTAGCAATCCATCAAAATCCACAAAAATAGGGATTTTCTTTTCCTTTCCTCCAAAATTCCTACAGAGAGAGAGAGGGGGAAGAGGCGATGGGGCTAGGGCTGGGGATGGGGCTATGGCTCGACGGGAGGGAAGGAGGGGGTTCGTTTGGGCTCGGAGGGATTCATTCCTGAGGGAGAGAGAGAGAATGGGAGGCTAAGGGAGGAACATTAGCTTTCTCTCAATCTGCTGCACCGCGAGCACACACTAGTTAGATGGAGTGCATACGTGTAAACATTTTATTGGATGCCGTTTTAAGCCATAGACCTGTGGTGCCTGTGGGAAGATATTCTCTTCTGATTTCATCGATATGTTCTGGTGTTCAAGTCAAGCGAGACTTGGTTGGTGCACACTAGATGGCATTTGGATAGATTTTGAATAAATCCGTACATATATGCTATATCCTGTCTTCTCAACTATCTTTTTGGGTTAATTATACTTTGTCTTTTCAAACTTTCACTTAATTCATAATGTACCTTCGAAACTAATAATTACATCAAAATGGATCCTCAAATTTTTAAAACTTTCCAATCCCCCATTATGTCTACCATTTCTATTAAATCTAACAGAAATTCCCTGTATGTATTGCTCATGTGCATAATATTTACTGCAAAAATATAATTTTCATATAATTTATTATCATTGAACATTTAAAATATAAAATAATATATGCTATCAATTAATAATAAATCATAAATCATTAAATATTTTTTTTATTAATTTATATATGGTTAATGAATAACATATAATTTTATTGTACACATAGATTATTCATACTTGCTTGCAACTTAGGTATAAAATAATTTTATATATGGTTAACGATTAATGATTTATTATTAATTAATAGCATATATTATTTTATATTTTATATGATCAATGATAATAAATTAGATAAAAATTATATTTTTACAGTGAATTTCTATTAAATTTGACGGTGCTGTAGACGAAAGGGGGGATTGGAAAGTTTTAAAAGTTCGAGGGACCACTTTAATGCAATTATTAGTTTCGGAAGTATATTGTGAATTGAATGAAAGTTACAGGAGCAAAGTGTGATTAACCTTACTTTTTTTTTTCTCTGTTTCTTCCCTTATACCGAAATATGCGTTTGGATTCAATAGATGACACGATTTGATACTTTCCTAATTTCCAAGATACTTTCCTCCATGATGTGCAAGTAATATTGCTTTTCTCTTGCTATGATTTTGCTTACTGCCTTTACTTAAACGGAGCAAACTACTTGCAAGTTAATATAAGAGATTGATGCCAGCATCATTGTAGAAAATTGATTTTGGCAATTATAAAATTTCTAACAAGAGCCGCTACTCTTGTTCTCAGGTTGAATGAGGATAAGAAGTTCTAAACCAAGCTGCAATGGATGCCATTTCTCGTAGCAAATAATTGGCTCGAATTTTCAGTGAAAAAACATTAGATTGCGCTCTTCAAACCCCATATATTTGCTGTCTTCACAATGGCTGGATCTTGGATTCCTTGTCTGCCTCAACATAGTCTTGTAAAATTGCAGCACCTAGTTCTTGTTGGCATTCCAAGTCTTTCTTCATGTTTTGGATGCCCAATGCTTATAAGACCTGTCACGAAGGTGCTTAAAATAGTTCGGGTCCCGAGCATATGAGAGATTTTTTGGAAGACTCGTTAAATTTTGAGTGAGAGTATCATTACTTTTTGCAAGAAGCCTGCTTCCTCCAACTCAAAGCAGCTATACATATTTAGCTGTAAGATAATGAGGAAATTGGTGGGGAGGAGGATGATAATACCAACAATAGTTGCAGCAGCACCTCGTCTCTTCTTGAGTAATGTACATTCAAGATTGTCCATTCCTCGAATCCTTAACATTGAGTGGAGAATTACCTGCAACACTTTGAAACCTCCGTATTTTCAGTTGTCGAAAGTTGGAGTCAGTAGCAAAGAGTTTTCATCATAACTCTTATAAACATCAGAGTAGTTCTAGTATGAACTCTTTCCCTATATATGGGTACCTCTATGCCTTTGATGAATATTTCTTTTGATCTTCGATGGTTGCAGTGGTTCAAAAGATTGTTGCAATTAAGTTGTTCCAGCTTCCAAGTGCCATCTGAAAAATGAATGTCCAAGTACTGCTGCTTTTCTCTTCCCAAGATTTTGTTTACTGTCTTTGCCTAAACTTGCCATAAATACTTTGATCCTGAAATGGGCATCTTCAATTTTGAATTTTGGAGGAAGTTGGAACCCATTAGGGTCATCAAATTCCTTTATCTGTCAAAAGTCCTTTCTAAAGATGACTTTACCTGCCTCTCTAAGAAGCCTCAAATTCTCAAACTTCTCAAATCTACAATGGCTGTCTTTTGAGGGCTTTCGAAAACTTGTCGCTCGGCCTAGTTTGTATAGCAAAGTTCTCACAATCCGTCTCATTTCATCTCAATATCCAAGTATAACAAAGATAAACACTTTTTAATTTCAAATTTTCAACTTTTTCATCTAATTATTACCTAATCATTATAACTTTTCCAAACTTCCAAACAAAATAAAAAAACATTTCAACATTTTCATATTTCAAAACAAAACTTATATTAAAAAATTATATTATAATAATATTTTAACTTTATAATATTTTTATTCAACTTTTGTTTTTCTCATTTCACAAAGTCCCATAAAGCATATTAACTTAAACCATTTCATTACTATTTACAACACATTTTCTTACTATTCACGTATTATCTCATCTCATCTCATCTCACTATTCAAATGAGGCAAGACAATGGTACATCTCTAGCTGTGAAGAGGTCAAGGCCTTTCCAGAGAATAGCCTGCCTATGATACTTGGACAACTTTATATCTATGAATGTCCTATGCTGAAAGAATGCTACAAGAAAGATCGAGCTAGGAAGGTAGTGGCTGAAGATAGTTGAATATGAAAATGAATGGAAAATCCATTAATGACTCAGAAGCTCAGGAATTTAATTTTTTTTTGTCCTAATCGAAAGTTGCTTTGAGCGGTGGCATTGGAGATCAGACCCTCATGTAACACTTATCTCCTGTCCTGTTGGTGCTAGATCTGGCTGGTATTTGTAGAAAAACAAACCATGGAGTGAAATGCAGTAGATTCCCAACCTATATATGCAAGAAAAGGAATTTCTTTTTTATTTATAAAAAAATTAATTAACTGTATATATCTATTTAATTGACATGGGAAAAGTTGAAATACTATATCAACTTATATAATTCTAAATTGCCGCAAAAGCATCTTCTCTTTTCTCGACATTAATCTTAACTCGAATATTATGCATAAATAATGCCCAAAATCCACTATCTTACCCTTTTTCTTTTTCTGTTTTTCATTTAAACGACTCCGAGGGACATACATGTGATTTATTTTTGTCTTTCTTCTGTCCCTGTAAATAATATTTATAAATAATATTTTTTTCGAAATTAGATCATATACTTAATTGTTAATAAAAACTATCATGCAGCTAGTAGTGTCATATATTCATTAAATTCTTTGAAAATAAAATGTTTATTTGTTTCTTCTTCTCCCAGTTTCTTTCAAACACTTATTATTTTTGGTTGAATTAGCATACCATAGGTTTACATTTTAGGTTTACATTTTTGGAGAGGACATTTTGACCGGTTAAGAGGATCTAGCCCAAAGCCAATACCAACTAGATAACTACCCAACGGTGGAATATAATCCAAACGGTTACCACTTAAATTTACTAAGAGATGAACCATCATCTCTAGGTTTGAATTTGAATAACAGATATGTCCCTTATCATTTAACAACAGAACGGTTCAAAGGCTCTATATAAGAGAAAAATCCAGGTATGTTGTAGGGGATCTGATTCACTGGTATTAAAGAGTCATCTTAGTCACTTAGGCATCAAAGGCGTTTCCTCAAACCCCCAAGCCGTCTTACTCTTTGGTTGCAGGTGATCATGAGGCGGTGGCGGTGAAACATGTACATAACAGTTGGCGCCGTTTGTGGGATTGAAAGTCTCACAATCAGCATGCTTTTCACATGCCCACCACCACTCGATCTTAGTCAACTAAAGATCAGGGAGAAATTCACAGAACATGGAGGGAAGACTTGCGGAATTGGAGGAGATAATAAAGAAACTTACCAAGGAGGTTGACTCACTACGAAATGAGAATAAGGTTCTCAAGTCACGAAACGGATCGTCAAGAGAGGATGTGACACCCAGTCATGTTGACAGCGTAGAGCTAGAGGCAAACAATACGGGTGTCGGTAAGGGCCACCAGGAGGACTAGGAGACGAAGAAGCTGCACCACGACGTGCGTAGCCTATGGACAAGTACGAGGAGATGGCCAAGAAGATAGGAACTTCTTCTTTGGTCGACCAGTTGCTGCCTAGCACAAATCTGCCATTCTCTGTAGAAATCATGGCAGCACCTTTGCCATGAAGTTTAAAGTTCCTTTAGTAGATCAATATGATGACTCCAAAGATCTTGTGGAGCATCTTGAGACCTTCAAAGCCCATATAACGCTATATGGATTTTCGGGAGAGATTGCGTGTAGGACTTTCCCTTTAACCTTAAAGGGAACGACAAGAGCTTGGTTTGGAGCATTGCAATCGGGAACAATAGACAACTTCGATGAACTGGGTTGGCAATTTTTGACCCAATTCATGGCAAGTAAAAGGCGCATGAGGCCTGCCACGTATTTATTAACCATCAAACAAAGAGAAGATGAAAGTTTGAAGGCATACTTGACTCGTTTTAAGAAAGAAAAAATGACAGCCGTTGATAAGGATGAGAAGATTATGTTGGCCGCCTTGCTCGGAGGTATTTGGTTGAGGAACCCTTTTATGGCTGAATTAACTAGAAAGACCCCTTCCTCGTTACTGGAGTTCATGGACAGGGTTGATGACTTCGTTAATGCTGAAAACACACCCATCGCCTTAACTTCCTTGCCTAATAGAAAAAGCGAATGAGAACCGAGAGGAAATCAAAAGAAAGACCGAGATGGAGGTCAAAAGGTGAAGAGATGAACATGATGTAAGGTGCGATAGTAATTTAAGAAGACATCATGGCAGTTATGTGCACATAACAGGGATAGGACGAAAGAGGAAGGGCAAGATGACGGTAATGGGAGACAAATCGAGAAGTATTGTACTTACCACAAAATAAGAGGACATAGAACCAATGATTTTCATAATCTGAAGAGGAAAATAGAAGATATGAAAGATAATGGCGAGTTGGAATGATTGGTCGCCCAGAACGCTACCCTGCCACGACGAGCAAATGACAAAAAGGCCAAACACAAGCAATGAAGAAGTGAAAGCCCCAGGTGACTAGAATCACCAAAGAGATGAAGGAGGTCACAGGAACTTCGTGATCAGAGGCCGAGAGCGGACATGGATCGGAGGAACCCACCTTGGGCGAAATACACACAATCGTTGGCACGTATGCTAGAGGTGGTCTAACTTCCTCAGGAAGAAAGGCATACCCAAGGTGAGTGAGATATGAGGAAGTTTATAATGTAGAGAGACCTATTAAACAACCCCTAGTACAGGTATTTCCCACAATATCTTTTAGCGAGGAGGACTGTAGAGGGGTTCTATACCCACACGACGATGCATTAGAAGTAACGATGCTGGTGGCAAATTATACTACGAGGAGGATACTGATTAATAATGGGAGTTTGGCAGACATCCTATTTTGGGATGCCGTCAGTAAAATGGGGATTGGCACGGATTAGCTGTGACCAACATTGACCACATCAAAGGGGTTCACAGGAGATGCAATACAACCCATGGGATCCATCACATTGTCAGTATCTGTAGGCATGTATCCCCATGTCACAACCACTATGACTGAGTACTTAGTAGTAAAGACTTGATCGACATACAATGCAATTATTGGGCGAACCACATTAAATGCATTAAAGGCAATTATTTCAATGCATCATTTAAAAATGAAGTTCTCGACGAAGTCTGGGGTAAGGGAAGTACATGGCGAGCAGGTCCTAGCCAGAGAATGTTACGTACAGGAACTCAGGCAAGGGCAAGGAGAGGTGAGTGTGGTAGAGACTAAAGAGGAGGCAGGTGTGATTCTTCCACCACCACCCCAAATACTGATGATCGAACTAGAGACTAGAGACGAAGGCGCTTTAAAACAAGGGGAAGCAGATGAATCCCTGAGTTGATAACTCTTGAGTAGGGCCACCCGAAGAGTTATGTGAAGATAGGAACCAAGCTAACAAAAGAAGAAAGGAAATGATTGACTTACTTCCGCCAAGACTATAAAGATGTGTTCGCATTGAGTTATAAGGATATACCTGGAATAGGCGAGGAGATCATTAAACACAAATTAAGCATAGAACCGAAGGCGCATCCAGTAAAACAAAAGAAAAGAAACTTCAGCACTAAGAAGTACGAAGCAATCGCAGAGGAGGTGGACAGGTTGTTGGCAGGTGGGTTCATCAGAGAAACGCATTATCTAGAATGGCTATTAAATGTAGTGTTGGTGAAGAAATCCAACAGAAAGTGGCGAATGTGTGTGGATTTCACGGATCTCAACAAGGCTTGCCCAAAAGAAATTTTTCCACTCCCATGGACAGATCTGATAGTAGATGCAATAGTAGGGCATAAAAAGCTAATGCTTGCTCAGGGTATAACCAAATCAGAATGAGTAAGGCTGACCAAGAAAAAACTACTTTCACAACTAACCGAGGACTGTATTACTAAGGGTCATGCCATTTGGCTTAAAGAATGCGACGACAACGTATTAGAGGTTAGTAAACAAAATGTTTAAAAACCAGATCGGGAGGAACATGAAAGTATATGTCGATGATTTGCTGGTGAAAAGCATGGAGTTTGCCAAACACGTAGAAGACCTTAGAGAAGCCTTCCAAATTTTGCGACAATACTAGATGAAACTCAATCCAACCAAATGTGCCTTCGAAGTGCAATCGGGAAAATTCCTTGGATTCATGGTGTCAGAAAGAGGAATTGAAGCCAACCTAGAAAAACTTAGAGAAATAATGGAGATGAAGTCACCCACAAATTTAAACAAAGTACAGAAGCTGTCAGGAAGGATAGCAGCCCTTGACAGGTTTGTATCCCAATCAACAGATAAATGTTTCCCTTTCTTTTAGGTGCTTAAGAGAGCTCAGGACTAGGATGCCAAGTGCGAAAAGGCATTTACACAACTGAAAGAATATTTGGCTAATCCACCACTGCTTAGCCACACCAAGAAAGGGGAGTCACTGTCTTTGTACCTGGCAGTAACCCCAGATGCAGTATCAGCAACATTAATACGAGAAGAGGGGAAGGAGCAAAAGTCGGTGTATGATGTCAGTAGGGCCCTAAGAGGAGCAGAGACCAGGTATCCAAAGATTGAATTAGGCACTTTCGCTGTGGCGGTAGTAGCAAGACTACTATGGCCTTACTTCCAAGCCCATCCGATAAGGGTGGTTACCTCATCGCCTTTACAGAAGGTGCTGCAGAAGCAAGGCACCTTGGCACAACTAGTCAAGTGGTCGATTGAGCTTAGCGAGTATGACATTAGTTACGTACCCAAAATTTCTGTGAAAGGGCATATCGAGGCCGACTTTGTAGCATAATTTTCGAACTTCTGAGAGGAAATCCTCAAGCCACCCGAGCAGAAGTCATGGTAAGTATATGTAGATGGGTCATCCTGTCGAGCAGGGGAAGGTGTTTGTGTGTACGCAGTGACAAGCAAAGGGGAAGAGTAGTACCATTCTCTACGATTAAATTTCAAAGTTACAAATAATGAGGCTGAATATGAAGTGGTGCTCGCCAGTTTAGCAATAACAAAGGTGTTGGAAGGCGATAGAGATTGAAATGAAAGCTGATTCGCAGGCAATAGTTGGGCAAATTACCAAAAAATATTTAGCAATGGGAATCAAGTTAATAAAATATCTCCACCAAGTTCAGTAATAGTGCAAATGTCTCAACTACTTTCGAATCGAGCGAATACCTCGAGCAAATAGTTTCAAGGCTGATCGGTTAGCACGAGCGGCTTCAGTAAAGCAAAAAGATGCATTGCCATGGAAGGTTAATCTTCGAACGATAGGAAGTCCAGTTGTAGGAGAGGAAAGTTTGCAGATAGGAGAAAGTACGCCAGGATGGGCAATAATATGAGAAAGTACTTGGAGATAGGGGACCTTCCTCCATCTTGGGAGGAGGCGAGGAAGATAAAAAGCAGGGCGGCGAGGTTCACTATAGTAGATGGGGTATTATATAGGTGAGGTTTCTCAAACCAATTATTAAGATGTGTGGCAAAAGAAGAAGTAGAGTACGTAGTGAAGGAAGTATACGAGGGGATATGCATAAACCATTAAGGAGGACGATTGCTTGCTGTAAAAATTGTAAGGGCAGGGTATTATTGGCCAAATACACTCAAAGGTGCAAAGGAGTTTGTTAGAAAATGTATCCAATGCCAGATTTATGCACCAATCCCAAGCGCACCTCCTGAGGAGCTGAGATCCATAACTTCACCTTGGCCTTGAACCCAATGGGGGTAGACCTGGTTGACCTTACGCCCCTAGCAAAGGAGGAACTAAGTTCATCATAGTATCCGTCGACTATTTTACGAAGTGGGTCGAAGCTTAAGCGATGGCAACAATAACAGCCTAAAATGTCATGAAGTTTCTGTGGAACGCCATAGTATGTAGATTTGGGATACCTTAGTGTATTATTTATTCTAATGGAAGGCAGTTTGATTCTGAATACTATCACCAATGGTGTATAGAGTTAGGAATCAAAGTCGAATAATCTTCCCCAGGCCATCCCTAGGCAAACAGGCAAGTCAAAGCAACCAACAAAACCATCGTCAGGATATTGAAAAAAAAAAGATGGGCGACTGGAAGGGATTGTGGGCTGACGAGCTCTCGGAGATCTTGTGGGCTTACAGCACAATGCCAAAATGCTCAACAGGAAAAACACCTTTCGCCCTAGTGTATGGAAGCGAGGCCATGATACCAGTAGAAGTGGGGTTACTGAGCCACATGCGGGAAAGCTTTGAACCAAAAACAAATAGAGCAAGGTTGGAAGAAAACTTAGATTTGTTGGAAGAAATAAGGACGGATGCAGATGCCAGAGTCGTAGCTTCTAAAATGAAGGCTAATAGTACTTCAACAAAAGAGTGAGACCCAGATCTTTCAAAATTGGCCATTTAGTACAGAAGGAAACCGGTGTCATCACATGTGAAGAAGGAAAGTTAGACCCACGATGGAAAAGCCCTTATGTGGTAGCGGTGAGTCACAGACTGGGAGCTTATGATCTTAAGGATGTCGCGGGGTGTGCACTACCCCATCCATGGAATGCATAACACATATGGAAGTACTACGCCTAAGGAAAAGATATGCAAATTTGTTGAATTGTTGATTTGATTTTCAATAATAAATGTCTGCACATGTTTCCTTCCTTCTCCTTGATTCTTTCTGCTCAAACCTCAGTTAATGGTAAAACGGTCGAGGGATCTCCAGTTGACATATTCTCGCCAGAAGGTGACATGGTCGAAGAGCTCTCTCACTAGCCTAAAATTTAAAGGTAAAACAGTCGAGGGATCTCCCGTTGACACCTTCTCGCCAAATGTGATGTGGTCGGATAACTCTCCCACTAGCCTAAAAATTAAACATAAAATGGTCGAGGGATCTCCCACTAACAACTTCTCACCAAAGGTGATGTAGTCGAGGAACTCTCCCACTAACCTATGTGGTCGAGGGGCTCTCCCACTAGCCTAATACTTAAAGGTAAAACGGTCGAGAGATCTTCCGTTAACACCTTCGCGCCAAAGTTGACGTGGTCGAGGGACTCTCCTTCTAGCCTAATACTTAAAGGTATAACGGTCGAGAGATCTCCCATTAACACCTTCGCGCCAAAGGTGACATGGTTGAGGGACTCTCCCACTAGCCTCACACTTAAAGGTAAAACAGTCGAGAAATCTTCCGTTAACACCTTCTCGCAAAAGGTGGTGTGGTCGAATGACTCTCCCCCTAGCCTAATACTTAAAGGTGAAACTGTAGCTTAATACTTAAAGGTAAAACGGTAGAGAGATCTCTCGTTAACACCTTCTCACCAAAGGTGATGTGGTCGAGAGATTCTCCCACTAGCCTAACACTTAAAGGTAAAATGCTTGAGGGGTCTCCCATTTGTGGTCGAGGGACTATCCTCCTAGCCTAATACTTAAAGTTGAAACGGTCAAGAGATCTCCCGTTAACATCTTCTTGCCCAAGGTGACATGGTCGAATGACTGTCCCACTTGCCTAACACTTAAAGGTAAAATGGTCGAGAAATCTCTCGTTAATACTTTCTCACCAAATGTGAATGGTAGAGAGACTCTCCCACAAGCATAACACTTAAAGGTAAAACGGTCGAGAGATCTCCTGTTAACACCTTCTCACCAAAAGTGATGTGGTCGAGAGATTCTCCCACTAGCCTAAAACTTAAAAGTTATTTTCTCCTTACACTCAGACTAAGGCAGCGAAAAGTTAAGGTGTAAATAGATTGTTTTGATGTCTTTGAACATATTACTAGAAAATAATAAAAATTGCATAATATCCAAAAACAAAGTTCCATTACGTATAGAGAGTTAGAAAAGTTCAACTTATTCCCTTACGGATAACAAAACATTGAGAATATACAATTTTTTAGGAAGGGCGAGGAAAAGCATTTGGCATCTCAGCCTGACAAAAAGAGTCACAAACATAAAGAGCAACCTCGGTAGCTCGGATGGATTTCCAATCCAAAGTATGCTAGTTTATCTCTGGTTCGCAAAGGAGAAGGTCACGAAGATGCTTGATACCAAGTTTAAAGCCTATGCCCCAGACTTGCGATCAAACTTTGGGAGCAGCTGCCAGTTGGGGGACAACTCGGTTAAGGTCATGCTGAGATTGCTCTAAAGCAAGGTTCAGCTGGGACACCTATTTCTCAAAAAGGGAAATCCTCTTCTTGGCCGACTCAAAAACCTCAACCAGTTTCCTCTGTGCATCGATTTTCACCCCTTCTGCTTCGCCCAACTTCATGATTAGTTCTCGTCACTAATTTTCGAGAGAAACTAGGCGAGAGACATAGTTAGACTTAGGTTGCTTTAACTCTTCAAGCTCTACCTTTGCTTGATCAAAATTGGTGACCAAGTCATCTCGCTCACTCAAAGCAAGCTCCTCCTGAGTAGCCAATTCATCCTTTTCTTTAATAAAAGCCTCGACTTGGGCGGCCAAATCATCTCGTTCTTGAACAGCTGCTTCTGCATGGCGAAGGCAAGTAGCCAAGTCATCTTGCTCCTGTTCAATCATCTTCGTCTGATTTAGGCGAGTGGCACGATCATCTTGCTCTGTCCCAATCATTGTCACTTCTTGACGATAATGATCGGCATCTGCAGCAGAACTTGCCAACTTTGTCCAAAGTGAATCAACTTGGGCACGAAGGGCAGCCAGTTTGCCGTCAGCCGTGCAGGAACGAGCCTCCAACTAGGTCAACTCATTGTCCATTTGGTCCTTCAACTCCCCTAGCTTTAACCTATCTTCTACCAAGTTGGCGGCAAGGTAGTTGATCTAAGAAAAGAGATAAGAAAAAACTCTTAAAACTAATGATCAAGTATACAGAAAGGAAAAACAAAGTGAAAAAAACTTACTAGTGCAAAAATGTTCCTAATGTGTTGAATAGCGGTGTTGAAGGCTTCTTCACGACGTGGGGATGGCGAGGAGCTCGATGGGTGAGAACTAGAAAAACCTCTCGGATTGAAGACCTGGAAAGAGAAGTTAGCAAAAAGTTCCTGAGGAGAAGTTCCTTCAGCCTGTTGGGGAGGAACAAAAGAAGGGATACCAGCAGGTGCATCAATGTGGTAACCCGAGCACATTTCAGCATCATCCTAGTGAAGAGGTACCTGATTAACTCCATGGTCCTCCTCAGGAGCAACCAAGGATGGTTCGCCGTCTCCTTTAGGAGAAATGCTGAATGGTGGAGAAGGAATTGAAACCCTACTCCCACTAACAAGAGAGACAACTAGGAACACAAAAAACAAATCGGGAGTAACTCCGCCAAAAATTGTCGAGGCAAGGGGTGAACTAGGCACGTCTATTGTTTCCTCGACATGTCCCACCTCTGGAGATTCCAAGGGAACATCCAAGGACTAAGTTGTGATAGGCGAGGATGAAGGCACTGCCGCTAGACACTGTAAATAGGTCGGGGTTCAAAATGACAACGTCATCATCCTCCCCCAAAGGGATGTCATTGCCTTTTTTATTTAAATCGGTGGCCGGTGCAGGTAGAGACTGAGCAGCAACTTCGACAGCAGCCTCCACCACAATCACAAATTCAAGGTCTTCCTCGGCTAAAGACATCACATCATCCAAAGAAAAGGTTGGTGGTGCCACAAAGGTGCTCAGTTTACTTGATTCCTCCTGAGGAGTCACCAATTCGACACTTCCACTCTCCTGGGATGCCATCTTGCTCGGTTTCTCTAGAGAAGTAGCCAGCTGGACACTTCCACTTGCCTAGGGTGCAGTTTTACTTGATTTCTCCCTAAGAAAAGCCAACTTAATACCTCCACTCAAGGGAGAGGGGGTGAGGAATCGCTCCTCGATGAGATAGGCTCATCTGAAAGAGGGGGAATACGAGTCCTCTTAAGTTTTCTCTTCTTTTGCTTGCCAGCACCAGGATGAGTTTTCTTCTTTAAATCTCCCGCCGGCGAGGGGGCACCTAAAAATTCACAACCTGATAGGTCGGCCCGACTAGGAACCATAAAAAACCTCTCGATGTTGTTAGGGGTTAAAATTACATTTGAAAAGCATGACTGAGAATCAACTTAGGCCCAAGCCTTTACTAACTTCACACAAGCCTTTTCACGAGGGGAAAAAAGAAACTCAAAATCATCCTCATTGGAGCAGGGGACCAACAAGCCCTGGCAGGAAACTCCTAACTAGGGACTTCATCCAAGGGAAATTCCCACCCCGAACCAGAGAGAGAAAAATTGTTTCCCTAATCTTTCGCATGAGAATATTTTGCGCTCTAATTCAACCAATTTACTATGAGATAAAAAAATTGCAAATATTCCCCTCCAAACGCCTAAACCATGTAATGACAAGAATTCATGGGCTATTAAGTCTGGATGCTCATCGCCCACGGGTTCCAATACCCTTTGCCACAAAATGCAATAGGCCATCAAGATCCTCCAGGCGGTTGGCACCAATTGGGCCGGGGCAAGCCCTAGGATGTCTAACACGTTGCGGACTGGCCACACGAAGGGTAATCAAAGTCCCATAGTGAAAATGGCAAGATAAACAACGACAGAAATAGCCATACCTTTCGCATTGACAGCCGTCTGGATTTGAGCGGGTACATTTAGATGAAAAAAGCCCCCGATGGTGAAGGGTCGCAAGCAGGAGCCACGGCTTTGCCTTTGGAAGAAGAAGCTGTGAACGGAGGAGAGAAATAAGAGAAAAAGGGAAGATTGTCCATGAAGTTAGCAAGAAATTCGAAGGAGCAAGAAATTGGAAAGAGCAAAGAGTTCAAGAGAGGAGGGTAAACAAGACCCGAAGAGCCTTAAATAAGAAGCTGATGGTTGAAGCACACAAGGTATGTATGCAAAACAGCATCTTGACATGCACCTTGAAAAGCGAAACGACGCATGGATTCAAGTCCCACCATGTCATGCGTAATGAGACTTCGCGGGATAACTGGAGAGGACATTCTGACCGGTTAAGTCCCACATGGGCCTGGACTTTTACTCAAGCTCGGAGCCTACCTCACTACCTAGAGTCTAGCTCGGTATTAAGAGGATCCAGCCCACAGCCAATACTGACTGGATAATTATCCAACGGTGGCATAGAATCCAAATGGTTATCATTCAAATTTACTAAGAGATGAACCCTCATCTCTAGGTTTGAATTTGAATAACAGATACGTCCATTATCATTTAACAGTAGAATGGTTCAAAGGCTCTATATAAGATAAGAATCCAGGTATGTTGCAGGGGATTTGATTCATTGGTATTCAAGGCTATCTCAGGTATGTTGCAGATGATCGTGAGGTGATGACAGTGAAACACGTCTATAACAATTCTAATTACATATATATTATGATCCAAAAAGGTCTAACATTGTTATGATCTTTTTGTTGGTGAATAAATGAGGGGAATCAAAGGAAATGCATAATGGGAAAAAACATGAATTAAAATCTCGTGTGACTTAATGTCGACGATCGATCGTGTGTGACTCTCCACAATTATAGCCTTATTAGCTGATTGTGTCCTCAATCCTCTCATTATCATTTCTAATATTTCCTTGTAAACCTCAAATATTTGTACTGTACTTTATATACATAATATTGATAACATGCACACGTCATTTTCCTTATTTGTTACCAATTGCATGCAGATTGGCCTTGTTTGGTTATACAAAATTTCTCATTTCATCTCATATTATCTAATCATTAAAATTTTTTCAAACTTCTACACAAAATAAAATTAACAATTTAACTTTTTCAAACACTAAAACAAAAATAATATTAAAAATTTATATTGTAATAATATTTTATTCGACTTTAAACTTTCATCTTATCTCATCTCATCAGTTAATATCCTCTAAATTTTGGTTTTATAGGGTTGCCTTGTGGACTCAAAAGTCAGTTGATTACCTTAACTAATTTCAAATCACCTAGACTTTTGGCTTCCAATTCTAGGGGATTGAAATCCACTAAACTAATATGCATTTTTTCTTACATATATCCGACTTATTCTGATAAATACATTTTATTCTTGATTTTTTTTTCTCTTAAAACTGAAATTATGTTCTTCCTCTTTAATTTCAATGTTATTCTTATTCTGAATTATTATTTTATTCACAATTAACGAATTGTTGCAAATTTACGATTCTAAAACTCATTTGTCCACTAGTTTTTTTTTTTTTTTTTTTGTGGAAGATTGTAGGATATAACAAGTTTAGTGAGTTTGAATTTATATTTAGAGATCTTAATGCAGAAAATTGTAATTTAGTTGATAATAAAATATATTCGATTCTAGTTGAAATTGGATAGACGCTTGCAAAAACATGGAATTCACTATATAGGAACGAGACAAGTTTGGGTGAGTTCTCTAAAAAGTTCGTGAGACTTCATTCTAAGATAGACTCAAACTCAAGCAAAACGTTTATGAGATTTTCCATTTTATACTTGAAATGCTTGTGAGACATGACTCAAGCAACTTCTGTTATTTGAGGATTTATAGATATCAGCTAATCATTACCTAACCATTATTGAAACACAAAACCCTATCTAATCTTTTTAAAGTTCCAAATAAAATTGTGAAGCCTTGCTTTGTTTTTAGTAGGAAATTTGTCAGCTTGAGAGCTTGGCCAGTGTAGAAGCCCAAAACTCCAAAATCGGGCGCAACCCTTGGCCACAAATGGTGCCATTTTGCTCTAAGGGGGAAATCCCTAACTCTTCTTCTTCTTTCTTCTCTCTCCTCCTTCTTTCTTCTCCCGCATCCCTCTCCCCTCCCTGTAGTCTCTCTCCCTCTGAAAACCCGTGAGCCCGTACACAACCCACGTTTGCCATGATCTCGTTGCTACAAGTTGAAGATGCCCCTTTGATCACCCCATCTCTACCTCCAGTGGCTCCACCTCCCTTTTTGTTTCTTCCTCTCAAGGATCTTTCTCTTTCTCTCTCTCTCTCTTTCTCTCTCTCTCTCTCTCCCCCTCCCCCCCTCCCTCTGTCTCTCATCCTCTGTCCCTTTCAAATGAGACGTTGCCACCTTCAGCCACCATGTTGCACATACACTGCCATAGATCCCCACCTCTAGCTCACCACCCGACCCTTCCTCACTCACCTACACTCTCTCATCTTCTACCCTTGAAAGGATCCTCCCTCCCTTTGTCTCTCGTCCTCTGTCCCTTTCAATTAAGACGTTGCCACTGTCAGCCACCATATTGCGCATACAGCACCGTAGACCCCACCTCTAACTCACCACCCGACCCTTCCTCACTCAACTCCACTCCCTCATCTTCTACTCTCAAAAGGACTAGATCTTTAGGGATCTAGAAAACCTTAGCCACCATTGTCGTTGTGTTACGCCATCTGCAGTGGGCTCCCCATCAACCTTAGATCTCTCTTCCTCACAGTCTCTTTACCCTCCTTTCACCCACTCTATTGTTGCTCTGCCACACACGGTCATGGTCTACCTCCCACAGGTGTCCCCTAGAGGTTGTTCGACCACCCATACACCTCTTCCACTTTCACTCATCCTCTCCCTCTTTAAGATCACCCTGAAACCAAACCTAGATTTCTCTCTCTTAGGGTTGTGCCGCCGCCAACCACTGCCAGCCACCACAATTCCCCTTCCCCACCCTTTATTTTTGTCTGATCTTCCACCAACTACTTTCCTAACCGTACAGTCCCACATATTGCCTAGATCCCCCACTGCTCACCATGCCCCACCACCGCCATCTCTAGGCTCTACCCATCCAGATGCCACCACATTGAGTTGTTCTTGTTGTAGCAATAACAACTCAATAATTCTATTTGCAGTCCCAAACAGAGAACTGCCTGCACACGCCTTATCAGGCATAAATGAGTCGTTTCATAAAGGAAAATCAGCACCCCATCGTCTCACTGAGGGATCTGAAGTCACGAGCCTCTTCTTTATCTTTCCTCAAACTGAGACTAGGTTTGGATAATAAAACAATCTCAATTCATCTCATCTCAGCATTACAATTTTTACAAATTTCTATATAAAATACAATAAATAATTCAATTTTTTCAAATTACAAAATAATAAAAATATTAAAAAATAATATTCTAACAATATTTTATTCAATTTTTAACTTTCATCTCATCTCACCTCACTATCCGAAACCCACCATACTTTCCCTTTCTCCCTTCCTCCCACCATTCCTCATAAGTCCCTTACCCCTCGTTTAATGTGATCTGTGAAATTGTAAAACTTTTTTTATGATGTATTACAACAAGCCACTGATCTAACACTTCTCTTTTATTTTTATGGTAGCAAATTATAATTAAGAGAGATTTTTTTTAACGAAGATTCATTCAACCATTATAACTTTCTTATTTTTCTTGAAAAACATAAGTGCCAAGTCTCAAACAATGCAAAATACAAGAGAACAGTAAGATGTTGCTCAGGTATGTAAATGCATGTTTGAGATGATTTTTCTGCTTTAGGTTTTTCAGAGAAAACTCAGCAGTGATGATTACTTATTTAATTATTCTTTTCACCTTTGAATAAAAGAAATGAGCAAAAATAAGAAAGAAGAAACCAAAGGACATGGATCTGAGTTTTTAGACTCCCACCTACCCTAAACAAATCCCACCAACGACGTTGGAACTGAATCGGCCTTTCCACTTGGAGGGTACACTAGGGTATGGGGCTGGACTTGGACAATTTAAGTAGTCTTCTTCTGGTCATCTTTAATAGTGGGAAAAGAGGAAGAAGATGCAGAGGAGGTGGAGATGGGTGAGAGAAGAAAGAGCAAAGGAGGGTGAGAGAGGGCAGCATTGGAGGGAAGAGTGAGATGGCTCTGGAAATGCAAAGCTGGAGTGATATGATGCTAGGGACCTTTTTGACATTTCATCACAATTTGAGGAGGAAATGACTTAAAGCCCCATTCGTCAAGACGCAGACCCCCTAATGGTGACTGTACCTAGTAGTGCTTATGTTTAAATATGATTCAAATGCAAATAATATTTTATTTTAAATTTTAAATTTTTTATCTAATTATTTCTTAATTATTATAATTTTTCAAAATTTCAAATAAAATACAAAAAATAATTCAAAATTTTCAAATTTTAAAATAAGAATAATATTAAAAAATTATATTCTAACAATATTTTAAATTTATAATATTTTTATTCAATTTTTTCTCTTTCATTTTTTAAAATTTCTTAAAATATGTTGCCTAGATGACTGACACAAGAGGAGGTGAATTGGGTTGTATTTAAAAATTCACAATTATAAATTAAATACACAATATAAAATATAAATAAAATACAAAACAATAGTAAATATAAAGAGTAAGGGTAAGAGGAAGCAAATTCAGTATTTTAGCGTGGTTCAACCCACTGCCTACGTCTTCTTCTTAAGCTACCCTTTAAGGATTCCCAAATTCACTATCCAATCTCCCTTAGGTAGAGATAGAAACCTATTACACCTTTGAGCAGTACCGCTACAAAGAATCCATGTAGAACACCATCTACACTTGCAATCATCTTACACGTGGTGATTTAACATCTATTCCATGTGTAGAATACTTTCTACATACACAAGGGTTATACACATCCTTTTACTGATACAAGAGCTTATAGTAGGTAAGTGATCAGAAAACACTCCTCAATGAGTAGAATAAGAACAATACAGCGTAAAACTATATCTCTCTTAAAATGAATAAGGGTTAAGGCTCAATGTTTAGATAAGAGAGATTGAAAACTTTTAATGGACGTTGTAAAACTTACAATTGATGTATATATACTCTTGTTGTTGTGTTCTTTTGAAGATCCCAAATGAGCTATTTATAGGCATATGAGATCTCATTTTCAAATTTAAAAAGATTCACATGTCAAAGACAACATCATTCACTTTTCAAAAATTTTCAAATCAAATTTTTACTTTTCTTAATTTTCAAAGACAATATCATTCATTTTTTCAAAATTTTCAAATCAAAATTTTATTTTTTGTAATTGTCAAAGACAACATCGTTCACTTTTCAAAATTTTCAAATCAAAATTTTAATTTTCATAATTGTCAAAAACAACATCATTTACTTTTCAAAATTTAAATTTTTAATCATGTCATGCAAATGTGAAAGATGACAATCAATCATCTTTCAAAATTTTAAATTTTAAATTTTAAATTTTCAAATATGTCATGCATATGTAGAAAATGCAATTTGATGCTATATGATAAAAGATTAATTTTGAGCCTTAATCCAATTTCAAATTTGTCAAGAGATGTACAAAATTACTCTAAGAGCTTCATTTGCAAGCTTGTTCTCTTTCTTGCTCATGCTTGATTCATTGATATGCTTGGCTTCATTGTGTAGACAACTTGAACTTGAGATTCTTTTATGCTTGAATTCATTTGTTATCATCAAAATCCATATGTAGATATGTAATTATATGAGGTTTGAACCATTGGATTCAACAAAATATCTTAACTCAAATTATTTTATTATTATTCACAAATCATTTTATTCTTATTTACATATTTTTTTATCTCATCCCATTTTAACATCAAAACTAAAATTTTTTCTTGCAATCATTTTGAAAAATAGTGATGTCCACTATCAAAGAATTAGGCTTTTTTTCATGTGGGTCCCGTATTTACTCACTTTTTTTTAAAGAAATTGCACGGTATTTGTACACTTCAAGATTACAAAAATCATTTCTTAAAAATACTGGCCTTAAGAACATGCCCGATTTGGATACAAAAGTTCCTCCAACTCATCTGATTTATTGATATCACTCAATATAAGAGGTCGTTATATATATATATATATATAAGAAGTTGATATGGGAAATCACTTGAAGTAAGTTGTATATGAGTGGTAATATGTGACACGATTCGTGATCCCAACTAACACGATAGGAAATTAGTAAGTTTGGATTTGATATAAATGAGTTCAGATCAAAATGAGTTGACCTATTAAGATACAACTAATAAATGGGTCAATAACGGATCAACCCGTCTAACCCAAAATCAATCTGCAATAACCCGTTTACATTTTATTTCAAAATTATAATTTTATTATTGTTGTGTTGTAATATTGATATTTCTTAATATATTTATGTTTTTATTGTTGAAATTGTAACTATGAACCTATGTTCATACTTGTATTGTTGGGCTGTAATATTGGTTTTATTATAGCTTAAAATTTGAAAAATATTGATATTTTTTTTAGTACGTCGTCTTATTATTTTTTTGAAAATATTATGACTACTAATAAATATATATTTTTACTTTTATGTGAAATTATATTAATTAGGTCAAATGGGTTATGTGGGTTAGTTCAACAAATTTACATGAACAATGTTAAAATGAGTCGTGTCGTATTGCCCAATTTCTAATTAATTATTAAAATGATTAAAAAGGGTGACATGACATCAACTGTTATTTAAATGGACCGTGTTTGGATTTGATAATCTAACCATTTAATTTAACGGGTCGTATTTGGGTTGATCCATATAATCGAATGTCCATGACTAGGCATGTCACAAACACGACCTATGAACACGAAGTCATGCCACTCCTATCATTGTATCTGCATATATGACTGTGGATGAAAAGAGAGAATAATATTTTTAATTTAGATGATAAACTATATCTATTTCTAGTACTTTTATAAAAGAGTCTATTCCATAAATGAACAGTTCTTTTTAGGAGATTTTTGCTTTCCATTTATGTCTCTCTATGATTCTCTTGTTTACATTTCTGCCATTGTTTATTGATTTGTTTTGTTGTTTCTAACATTCTATACTTTTTTTCCTCTTTGCTTTTCATTTCTCTAATTTTTTGGGTTATTTACGTTTCTGTGCTTGTGTGATAATTTTTCTTATCGTTTTTGTACCATTTTGTCTCTGTTTTATCACATACGTGCGTTTTTGCCCATGTTGATTGCAATTATTGGTTTTAAATTTGCTTCTTCTACATTTCGCTTGTTTCTAACAACGCAACTTCTCTTCTTGTGTTGCTCGTTGCCCTTTTATTTTCTATTTCGTTCTAAAAAAATTGGTTTATTTTGCATTTGGTTCTTGCATAGTGCGGTGATATGATGTATTGTCAGAAAAGTAAATTTATTGCAAGAGGAACATCGGCTGATGGGAAGGTTTCAAGAGGCACATCGAAGGTGAAGAAGAAAAGCTTTTATTAATTCCTGGGTATATATCTTATTAGTTTTCTTCGTTGGTCTTCGCAGTGTGCTGTGGGCATACTTCTTTCAATTCCTATTTTTTTCCTTTCTACGAGATTTGGATGTGAAATGTACTTTCTATATACTCTTGTTCTTTTTTGGATTTTACTGTGATTTTTTGCTTGCCTATGGAAAGTAAATTTATATGGAAACAGTAATTGTTGTCTTATTGTCTACGAAAATAAGATCTAAATAAGAAAATTGTGGGCAACGAAAAGTAATAGTTTTTTTTTTGCTTGTCTACGGAAAGTTAATTTATCTCTTATTTTCAACTAAATTCATCCTTATGCAACTATATTCAACTTCTCATTCCAAGAAAAAAAAAATCCAAAATGTATGATACCAATAACTATAAATCAAATTAAACAGTAACCTAAAATTAAATAAATAAAATTTTAAGTTTTAGTTTGTTTTCTCTATGCTTTTGGGAGGCCAGTTTATTGTTATCATCTAGGTCTTATTACAAGTTTTGACATAGAGAATGAAGGGAAGAAGTTATTCAAAGTTAAAACAAAACTTTGGGTTAATGGAAATAACAATAATGTAGATGAAGAAAATCGAGGTACGAACAATTGGTGAATGGGTTCCACATGAGCACAGCAATACAATTAGTAAGTTTTTTTTTTAGGAAAATGCAACTAGTAAGTTAGGTAGAAGTAAATTATTTTAATTTTTTAAGAACCTTAATAAGTGTGATGAATATTGGAAGAGAGAAAAAAGCTCATGTTTTGAACAAATCATAACCCATCATGTTCCCAACTATATTTTAAGCTTATATATATATATATATAAAGAGTTTCTTAGTGTGCACTCCATCGTGCAAAGATTTAACTTAATCCATGCATATTTATTCCTCTTGGTGGAAGCAAGGATGCACTTTTATATTGTAATGAATATAAAGAACTGTACAACTGGCAATTGTGTTGTTGTTGCCTTCTTTATCAACCAAAGAAAAGACATAAATTACTCTATCACCTTTGGCCAGACAACATAAATTATTGTGTTGTTTGAAGTTAATCCATATTCGTGCTTTTTTTAGAAATTAAATTAATTATTAAACAAATGGGTATTCTATATATTCTAGATAATTTCTATTTACATAACAAAGCATGCTTTTATTAGCATTGAGGAAAAGTGTGCATCTTACCCAATTTTTCATCTCTTGTGCTTTTGGATTTTCATTATTGGCATTTATCTATTATATATGGATGTGTTTTTTTCCTATCTTAGTTCAAAATTATTTGCATCGATCTCAATTTTAATTATAATTAATTAAATATTATGTTCAATCCAGTGTGTAATTTTATCAATATATCTATAACATTTCCTATTTCCTTATAGAGTGAAGTTTTCCCTGTTCATCAATTCTATTGTTCCTTATTCTTCCCCAACGAATTTCAATTCCTGGAGAAATACTTCTGTTCAGTAAATAAATGAAGAGTGTTAAGATTGATTAAACCATTAGTAACCATACATCTACAAATTAGTCAATTTCCTTAAGTTTTGATAAATTGAACTCTTGTTATAAAATTCCCCAAGGTGTTGAAAACCAACCAGAAAGAAGGCGTTGGTATAGGTCCATATCAAAAGAACAAAAAGAGGCTCATCGTAAAAGGAACAAAGACAAATATGCTCTAAACAAAGCATCTAGATATGATGTTGAGGCAAGTGAGGTGTCACCTCCACAAGGAATTGAGTCTTGTCCTGATGCTGATGTTTTCGCTTCTAATTATTGGGTCAATGCATCTGTCATAATGGGACAAGATTCTTTTCAACTGAGCAGTTCCACAAATTCTTTAGCATCTAGGATAAGAACTACAGATGTACAAAATACAAATAGATTTGATCAAGTTGTAATTAAGCAGGTCTATTGTAGACATAGTTTTTTGCATTTCGGTGTGACATTTTGATTCTTTTCAATCCAAATAATTGTTTTGGCTTAAATTCTTTAGACAAGAAACAAATTTCAGATTTTTATACCAAGTTTTATGTTACTCTACATTATCTTATTTTCAACCACATTTTATTTACGTTATTTCCAGATTTTTTTTCCCACAACTGGGAAAATGTGCCTTTGAATAATGAAAAGAAAGAGAGTTGAAAGTATGGGGCCAGGGACACTGTTTTAAATTTTGTACCGTACCGGCCGGTATATTTGAAATTTTTCGTACCACCCATTAATCCGGTATAGATTCACTGTGTGTTTTATACAGGCCAAAATATCGGCCGGTATTTCGGTTGGTACCAGCCTGTATTTCGGCCGATATTTCGGCCTTAATTTATTTATTTATTTTCCTTTTTTTAAGTTATAAACTCATTTTTTGACCTCCAATTTAAACTAGGCTATTTATAATTTATATATCTATGTATTTATATATAATTTATTCATATATAGACTATTATTTTGAAATATAATTTATATATATACATATATATATAATTTATTCATATATTGACTATCCCAAAACGGTACACGAAACGGTACAGGTACTGAAATATTTCGTTCCAGTGCCTTCACCTGTACGACATCCGGTACGGTATTTAAAACATTGGCCGGGGCTACAATATTAAAAAATATATATATAGATATTTTACTAACCAAGAGATCACTACCAAACTTCAAAAGAATCGTACTACACTTTGATCTTGTGGGGGATTTTGAATATGAGAAAACCTTCATGTAAGTGTCTCATACAACCGTCATATATCGGAAGCCAATGGCAACTTGCCACGTGTGCGGTACATGAAGGAACACTAGAGTTGTGCAACAGATGAAACCCCTCCCTCCCTCTCTGAAGCGAAAACACTCCCTCTCTCTCTGTGCTCTCACTCTCTGCACAAACAGACCCCCTCCCTCCCTCTCTGAAACCAAAACACTCCCTCTCTCTCTCTCTCTCTGCACTCTCTCTCTCTTGAAACTAAAACAACCAAACAGTGAAAATAATTTATTTTTGCTTTATTCAAGGATAGTGGTTTTGGTTTTGTTTTTGTTTTTCTTCTTCTTCTTTCTATGGTGGAATTGGACTTTTTATTTGTAGCACCTTGTACTTTGTTTGAAAAAGCAAGCTGAGATGGGAATTGACAGTTTGTTATTTTCATTTCTTTGATAGTTAACCGATGTTCTTCGTTTTCTTTCTTGTATAGCATCGCTTTTTTTTTCTCTTGAGAAAATCTTGGAGATCTCCCTAGAAAGTTTATCAAATCTCCAAAGTAATCCTTTTTTTTTTTTCATGGGAACAAGTCTGGATAGTTCTCAAAAACCAACTGGATAGATTAGAACCACATGAATATCTTATCTGATTTGTGAGTCTTCGCCAAAATTCGATTTTCTGATCTTGAATTCCTAGAGTTCATGGTAAAGAAACCAAGGTCATTGGAATATTGGAGGAATTACTTCTGGACTGCAAATTCAGACATTGTTTACATAATCGACCATGCGATCATGGTGGCGGCTTTGGATTGCCCCAAGGAGTTTAGGTTGCAGAGGGATCGAATCGCCGAGAGGCTCTTCTCGTGCAGATTGACCCGATGTTCGCATTGCAACTGGGTTGAAAGAGAGAGAGAGAGAGAGAGAGAGAGAGAGAGGTTAGGGATTTCGTGAGAGAGAGAGATCGAAGATGAGAGAGAGTTTTCGTTGAGTGGGAACGGAAACTGGGAAGGAAGATTTCTGATCCTTGCTATGCGTCCGCATTGTGATAGTTATTAAACCCTTACGTGGCAAGCTTTAATTGGTTTCTGATAAAATCTCTTTATAGGAGACACCTGCCAGAAGTGGTTCTCTTTGAATATTTGGTTTGGTTTGTGTGTCAAAATAAAAAAAAAACAAAAGAATAGGTAATGCTATTCAATAAAAAAAAAAATAGTCTTTTCAATGGGAGAAGAAGAGAAAGATGGATGTATGCACATTGTCAAAGTTGAGGAAAATTGGCTCCACAATCGAAGGCTTTTCTGTTTGAAAAAAATGTCCCTCTTCTAACGGACTGGAATCTATTTGTTCTTTGTTCACATCTATAAGTCTAGGCCTGTTCTTAAACGAACGGTCAGTCAACCTACTGTTCACATCAGACTTTTTAAATTTACTCATATATTTTGTTGAGAAAACTATTGCTAGAATATTCAAAGTTTTAGGTTGCGTTTGGATATTGAGCTGAATTCAGTTGAGTTGAGTTCTTTATAAATAGTAATAAGTTGAATAGTAGAGGGAGTTATGTGGGACTCATCTAAATTGAGTTTAAAGTGTGTTTGTATGTTAAGATGAGTTTAATACTTTTTATGAAAAATTAAAAAAGATTGTGGATCCCATGTGTAAGAAGGTTTTGAGTTGGGATGAGTTTAGTAATTTGAGAGTTGGGTGTTTGGATGCTAGACTCAGCTTAAAATTAGACTGAATTCAGGTGAATTCAGTTGAGTTTGAGAACCAAATACAATTGTTTGTTTTCAGAGATGAGATAAGATGAGTTGAAATTAAAATTAAAAAGTTGATCAAAATATTGTTAAAATATATTTTTTAATATTATTTTTACTTTGAGATTTGAAAAAATTGAATTTTTTATTTTATGTTGTGTGAAAATTTAAAAAAATTGTAATAATGAGATGAGAGATTTTTAAAGTTTTGGATTTTAAAGCAAACTAGGCCTTAGAGCACTCCCGATGGCTTATTCATCCTATCCTTTAAAATATATCACCAAAATCTATTTTTTTTATTTTACATACTGACTTTTACAATATATCATACATCAACTTATCTATTTTTTCTTCATATCATTTCAATATTATACTTTTTAATCCTTTTTTATTCATTTCAAATATTTTCTCTAACGATAAATAATATCCTCATATCTTTTCATATTTGCAATATCTCTTCATATACAATATCATATAATTATGTTCTATTTTAAATTAATCCAAAATTATAAGCTAAATTTAAATTTAAATTAATTCAAAAAATAAAAAGAATAAATTATATAATAAAAATATTCTTATTTTGCTTTGTTTTGTAGTCAAACCCAATCGAATAAGAAAAAAAATTGCACACAAACAAACCAATAGAAATGGATAAAATCCAAGTACTCTAGATTGAACTTTATTGTGCATACCGTTGACAATAAAGTAGGATTTTCTGATGTCTATTGCAAAAAATATAAAACTGAGTACTCTGGTTTGGTATTTGGCACCAAATGAAGAGAGAGTGTGGGAACGAGTGAGTTAGGGTCCAAACGTGAATAAAGAGTGTTGAAGAGGAGGAGTGAGAAATTAATTAAAAATATTTACGTTGATGAACAGAAACCTCTATATCGAGCGATTTCCTGTAACAAAATGTAAGAATGTTTTTAAAATAAAAGATTCAATGAAGGGTGTTTTGAGAGCATTTCTTTATATTTACAAAAAAATGTATTATACAATATTGATTGGAATTGCTCTTAGGTTTCCATATTACTCATGGTACCGCAACATTTTGGTTATCATTATTTATAGATCTTCTGTACTGGACTTTAACGATAGAGTTGAAAAAATAAAAATAAAAATAAACCTGAAACGTGAATTGAAATTAACTATTTAGTGAACAGCCGAGGGGATGAACTTCAAAGTGGGCCCCCGAGAAAATTAAAAGGATAGTGAGAAATGTATTTTGTCCCCTTCTTTTTCCACGTCTCTATCTCCAAATTAAACTCATCATTGCTTAACCCTATTTTAACCTAACTAATGTTACACTAATACCCACTTATGTCAGTCTGTGTGCGATCCTATTATAATTTTTCCATCTAGTTTGATTACTTAATAGCCCACTACTTAGTGAGCAGCCGAGGGGATAAATTTCAACCATAAGAAACAAAAACAAATATAAATATTGGCAATGGATTTTCTTGGTTTTCCTTTTTTAAGTACTCGATAGCTTTGTATAAGTGGAAAGTGGGAGCATTTTGGCAATTTTTTGAAAAAGAAGCAGAGAAAGTTTCATTGAAAGTATAAATCTGCCTGGCCAAAAAGATCAGTGCATAAGTGAGCATCAGGCATAGTCTGTCAACTTTGTATAACAGAGATTGAAAGTGATTAATTTATTCTAAACAAAAGGACTAAGCACTATTATTAGGCTTAAAAATCTGGAGTTGGGAAGAAAATCTTGAGCGAGATGTATCAAATCCATTATTGCTAATTATGAACGATGCATGTCATGAATATCTGTTACATATTTTTATTTTTTTATTTTAAATGATTTACAAAAATTTGAGACTTTTAATCTCATTTTTCAAACGCTCTTGTTCTTCATATATCAACATATTATCCTTATCTAAAGGATTAGACAATTGAAATGAAAAATTAAGCAAGAATTTTAAATCATTATTCTCCTACTTCAAGTCTCATATTTTTTTGTTAGACTCATGAACAAGTTGAAATTCATAAATCTACTCGCTAAACTTTTCAAGCTCATCAGCTATGGGCTACAACCGCCAAGAAAATGCGACAATGGATGATGAGTATCGACTATCGAGACTCACAAGTCTATAAATGATGTCATCATCTAACTTGTTAGTCAGATTATTCTAATGCTGCATCATGGCACTTATGGTAGATGCAGAAATAACTGATGGTTGAGGTGTAGAATACTCCATATAGTGAACAAGTGGATTGGTGGAAGAAGATTGTTGAGCCATTAAGAAAATGGAGAAAAAGCTTAGAGAGTGAGAATGCATATAGATTACAAAGAGCAAAGAAAATTTGAAGCGAATTAGATGAAACTCAAGACTGATTTTATACAAATAAAAATGAGAACAAGACAAGCTATTAATTCTTCAAAACTTACTTAGTCAAGATTACAGGATATGCTATATGCATATTTTATTTAGCTAAACCAGCGAGATTAACTGCAAACTGTCCCTATTTTTTTCGTAAACGTTAAACCTCTACTGTTAACTGCTGATGTTGACTTTGTATTTGTACTCTCTCTCATTCTAACTCCTCTATTCATGGTTGCAAGTCATAAGCGCACCAGTGCACAAATTTCTTCAACTCCTTGTTTTCTTGTTTTAATATTTTATTCTTTCTACTTATATTAGTTAGCCTTTGATGCAACTCAAATATTTAATTGTTAAACCGATCAACCTCACTCACTCTTGCCAGTAACCTCCGAGGCATGGTCATAATAGAGGCAACATATTGAGCACTGAGCATTCTTGATCCTGCAACAACATCAAAATCAGTCCTAGCAGAAAAATACATCTATACTCCTATCGTGGTGTTGACGGCCTCAAGAGAGAAAATTAGTGGTTAATATGTAAATGGTTCCTGATTTAAATCTGGAACATTATTGGAAGAATGTTGTTTGATCATACTATCGTTCCAAATAAACTCTAACTAGGTCAAGGAGCAATGCAAGAAATTGTTTTGTAGTATTTGAAGGGTGAAAATGATATTTTTAAATAGAAACCTAGAGCAGGGCTCGAGGTTTTGCCGCACTATCTCTGCGAATCCAGAGGCTCGAGCTTTACGGCACTTGTCTGGACCCAGGTGGGGCTCGAGGCCTTGCAACATTTGTCGGGACCCAGGCAGGGCTCGAGGATTTAGAAAGAAATAGTGAAAATTACTTTGTAAAGAACCAACGGCTACAACCAGAAGACAATCCTCCATAAATTGTGCAAGACTTTTCTCCATGAATTGTGCAAAACATGTCTCTATGAAAGTTTTTTATATGAAATAATGAGTAGAAGAATTTAAAATTTTTTTTAATCTTTTATGAAAAAGAAAACTTATTTTTTGATGCCTCCATAATCATTTATCGTGAAATTATATATATGAAGACGTCATTCCTACATGGGGACAAAACAAAAGTATTAATTAAAAATTTTGATCATGGAGACATTATCACTACTTTTGATCATAGAGATATTATCATTAAAAGTTTCAGGAGGCACTAAAAATATTGATCATGGAGACATCATTCCTAAGTGGAGATAAAATTAAAAAAATTAAATTAAATTCTTGCATGGAAACCTCATTACAAAAAGAAGAAGAAGAAGAAGAAGAATAGTATTGGTCAGATGAATAGCATCAATGAGTTCTGGAATTAAATATGCTAAATGACATGGAATGATGGAAAGATATATATGATCCAGACAAAATAAATCGCCGAAAGATAGCTACGAAGAGTGTCTAGCTACCCTAATTACTTGTTAAATGAAAAAGGAAAAAGAAAAGAAAAAAGTCGATCGGAAGCATGCATTGTGTTTTTGAGATTTGTTATACAACATCTATCATATTCTATACTTTTTTTTTTTTAATTTTTAAATTTTTTTTAAAATTAAGTTTATTTTTTTAAAATTATTTCAAATTTTTTATTTATTATTCATATAATAAATATTTGATAAAAGAAAAAATTAAAAAAAATGTAAAGTGCGGGGTGTGATGTGAATAGTAGGTAGTTGTAAAAATTTTTTGATTAAAGAAAGGAAATTGTTTGGTCGGTCCTGAGAGTTCTTTTGTATTTTATTTTATTTATTTATTTTGTTATTAAAATATTTTTGTAGTTAAGTGAGTGTTTTTTATTTGGATGCAAAACACTTTATCTACATCACTTACATGACAAGATTTAATTTATAAAATTTAAATTCAAAAATCTCTATTTCAAATCAAATCATGTAATATAAGCAGTCTGTTAAATATGCTATCAACATCTACTTATCCTTCTATTATCATATTTTACTATCATCCTCTATTCGTTGTACTTAATAGCTAGATATTAGTTAAATTTTATTTGTGAGTCAATCATTTGATACACATCAAAAAATATTAAATGAAGAATAATAAAATAAATAAAAATATCATATTTTATTATCTTGTTTCTGTTTCTTCCTTTATCCCGAAATGGATTCAATAGATGACACCACATGATATTTTTCTTCCATGGCATCTAAAGAACACATATAGATTTAAATATAAATAATTAGCAATTATTTAATATAAACCAATAAATACAGACCCCATATTTTTAAAACAAATTAAATGATCATATCTTAAAAAATGTTGATTGAATTTGTGGTGGTCCACCATATGACTCAACCAAATAAAAGACTGTCATAAAGAAAAAGAATCATCACAGAAAGAGAAAAAGGATACTTTCCTTAGGTTCCCCACCCACGTTCCTATTAAAATATGCATGTTTGATCAAATCAGAGGATAATCGAGTCTAGAAACATTAGGACGATAGTTTTGATCAAATCTAGGTTATAGTTTTGGAGACTTTTAGGAAGTGAGTTTTTATATGAGATTAGAGGTGTCAATTATGCAGAATATTGAAAATGATTGTCTTTTATAAAGATATAGAATGCACGTGTTGGAAATGATTATTATCGATTTTGGTTTATAAGGTCGGCAAGATTTTTAGGACATGATTGTTATCAGATTTAAGGTTGTAGATAGTGTAAACTTTAGGAAAATCATTTTTGGCAATTCTAAGAATGTAAGTCCAGTGGATTGATGGAGTGATCAATTTAGGCTGAGAGTAGAATTGTGTGGACTGATTGTGCTGGAAGAAAGTTTTAGTCATGATTTAGATAACTTCAAAGGTATTTGGTAGTGTTGGAATTGAGGTGATAAACTTTTACGTATTTGTTGTCGGGTAGATTTAGGTGCTCTTTATTGGTTGGTCGGGACGGTTTAGAATCTTTTAGAGTACGTTGGTTATCTTAGATGGGATGCGTATACTTTGATTAGATAGGTACATCTTGGATAGAGATTTGGGTGTGAGGATACCATCGCCTTAGAGTTGATTGGTAGCGTATGTTGGCTTATGTATTTGACGAAATAATTCAAGCCTTCTCCGTCACGAATTCTTGACGTAAGGGCACTCGTAGAATTGCCAAATACCCAGACCTCCCTACACTCACACGTGTTGCATTTTTGGAAGAGGTCCATTTCTTTGCACAATAGTGCTTATGGTATGACTTCACTTTTTTTAATGTCATAGTCCATTTCTTAAATATTTGAAATTCTTTGCACAAGTCTAAGTCGCCATTCTTGAAATTCTTTTGGAAAATGATATGAAGGGAAATCACCATTTTTGTATTTATATATATGTAAGTTTTCGATGAAGGACCAACCTTCAACTCAACTACGTTGTTGCAGTTTTCTTAGTTCCATTGCAAATCAAATTCTTTCCTTAATCACTGGCGGAGCAAACCTGTTGCGACTAATCGTGAGTTCATTTATTAGCAATTTTCTTTCACCGATATGAAGCATTTGAGTAAATCTTGACTTTCACCAAATCGCGTTTGGCTTCTGACCGCTATATTTTGACTACTCAACCTTATCCACTGCATGGCTTTCACTTAGTGTATAGGTTTCTAATTTCTTAGATCACTTCGAGGATTTGTTTGAAGTGATGTTCTAGGTTGACCCTTTTAAGCGTTAATCCTTACCCATTGATATGGGGATATATCTTTTTGCCATTTGGTATGCTTAGGTCTATTGGTAGTAGTATGTTGTAATTGTTCATGTGTGTATTTTCGAGGAGTATTAGTTTTGACTAAGGATGCATGAGATCAACTTGTAATATATGTGAATTTGTATGAATTTCGGAGAGTAGAGGTCTTTGTCTCATTTAAGCTTGGAAGGAGTTGCTTTGGTAGGTGTCGAAGGGGATTCAATACAATGTGTTAAATTCTAGGGATCTTAGCCTTAGGCAGTTTAGTGAAATGATCAGAGTGAGTAGTCGAAGCATGATACTTAGTGAAATGATTGTTGGCAGTAAATTTTGTGAATATCTTGAAGAATTAGTTGTGACTTTGGATCACATAGGAATTTTAGTGTTGAGACTATATATAATATTCCATTTGAAGTTGAACATGCTGTAGTTAACATTTATGGTTATTAATGGTTGAGATTAAAAGAGGCGAGTAAGTGCCAAAGTGACTACAATAGAGGTTTGGAAGTTGAAGCTTAGGCATCAACACTAGATAACATAACCTAATTTATGAGGTAATAAAGCATTACGATCCATGAGTGTTGTAGAATAGTTTTTGGTCGATTTGAGATTTTGAGCTGCATGGCCTGCCTTAAGGTTTTAAATGTGATGTGCTATTGGAAGAACTAGTCATACTAATACAAGAAGAACTTATGGTAGTAAAGACAAAGATTATTAACCTGATGAGTCCTTGGGAAGTAGCTATAGTTAGCTAAGCAAATTTTGAGGACGAAATTCTTTTCAAGGGAGAGGATGTGAAGCCCAACTTTGTTTAGTAGGGAACTTGTCAGCTAAAGGGCTTGGCCCGTGTAGAAGCCCAAAACCCCAAAATAGGGCCCAGCCCTTGGGCACAAAACGGTGCGGTTTTGCTCTAAGAGGGAAAGTCCTAACTCTTCTTCTTCTTCTTCTTCCCTTTCTTCCCTCCTCCTTTCTTCTCCCGCTTGCCGCTCCCCTCCCCATAGCCTCTCTCCCTTTACAAACTCGTGAGCCCCGCACGCCACACACGTTCACCATGATCTCATCGCCGCGTGTTGAAGTTGCCCCTCCAATCACCCCATCTCCACCTACTGCAGCTCCACCTCCCTCTCTGTTTCTTCCTCTCGCAGATACCCCTCTCTCTCTCTCTTTCTCTCTCTCTCTCTCTCTCTCCTTGTCGTTCAGTCTATCGCAACCCATGTCATTGCCCCTTCTATTATGAGCTTGGAGGATCGGCTCTGCCTGAGGAGTGAAGAGTTGGGGACCTTTCCCCTTCTATAGCGTTGATTTGATGTTCCTTTTTATTTAGGCGGATGACTGTATTGGTTTTATGTTGGTGTTTAGGAGTTTGGTGACTTATGGTTTATTTTCCTGGGTGATGTAATTCTTAGCTTCTGGTATTGTTAGCATCTTTGACTTTTTTTATTTTATTTATGGTTGCGTTTTTAATTGCACACTTATACATTGCGCACACTTATACATTTCATGTTTGCCCACACTTGCTTCCACATTTAACTAGGAGTGTGTGACCCGAGCGGCTAGCGCCCCGGCATTGCAACTTCTGTCAAATCACAAGTAGGGGTCAAGGGTGTCACAAAAATACAGAAAACAATAAAAAAAAAAATTTCAAATTTCTATACAAAAATTATATTCAAACAAGTTTTTAATTTTATAGTATTTTTATTCAAATATTTCTCTCTCATTTCCAAAAGTCCAATAAAATATTTTAACTTAAACCATTTTACTGCTATTTGCATAATCATCACAATTTCTCATGTCATCTCATTACCTAAGCATGCCCTATGTCTTGTTTGCAACTTACTTCTTAATAACTTTTTGTGTTATCCACATGATCAATACATTATTTTGGTCGATAAAGGACCTTTTTGGTTGAAAAGTTGTCGATTAAATATGAGATATTTTGAAAAATATGCTCGAGTCTTATGATACATCATTTATTCAATTTGGTATGTTGGTTGATTGAGTTCTTCTATTAATATTATATGTTGATGGTCGGCACCTGGAGAAGCTGCTGGAGGGGCGCGTGTCAGCCTTATGCTGCCGAAAAGCAATAAATCAGCAAAGTTGAACGGTGCTAACGGAAAAAAACTAGAAAACTAACGGGAAATAGACAAAGTTGAACAAAAATAAACAAGGCCTTGGCCGGCGAGGAGGGGAGGTGGGTGGAGCCAAAGCACCAACGCCCCTCCCCCGGTGAACAGAAACTTTTCCTAGGTGGGGCGATGGGGAGTCTAGAGAGAAAATAAACTTCTATAGAGTGTTTTTCTTGCTGAAAGACTAACTACATGAGTTGGCACCTTACTTCAACAAGGAAATTCTTATTTATAAATAAATGTGGATATGTAAATTATATATTACATGGAATGATTTACAAATTAAATATTGAAACCAACAAGTTGCAGCACACAATCCTTTACTGTAACTTATAGTCGTAGTTCTACAGTCTGTTTATACTTTATCATACTGGATAAAAACCGTCACCAAGCGGTCTCTCCTTATGAGAAATAGGTGGGAGGTATATTTTTGGCTTCAGATCCCTCTTTTTCTTTTTCATATTGTAATATGTTAGTTTGGGAAGACTGTAAGGGACTCTTACCTTATTACATCTTGTATCTTGTAACTGTTAATTTATTTATAAATTATATACTTTGCTGAGAAAAAAAAAAGGTGGCTCATGTGATGGAGTAGACCATTCCATATGATTGAATTAATGAATCTAATAAAGAAGAGTACTGGAAAAAAGACTCGTCAAAGATGAAGACTTTGGCTACTAAAGTTAGCAATAATTAATGCCATAAAGTAATTTTCAAGAAATTTGAAATTCTGGCACTTTAGCCTCTTTTATAATTCATTTTTAGGTAGAAAGATATTTGTTCAATATTTAAAATGCAAATAAAGTAGGAAAGAAATATTTACATAAACGAACTTTACAAATATGAGATTTTGAAAAGCCTATCTATATGTAATGGTTTTGTAGTTTTATTTATTTATTTATTTGATTGGTAGGTTAGTTTTTTTTTTTAATAAAATCTCGTATATCTTCATTTCATTCAACGCTTCCAAGTGTTACATTTCTATCAAACTGTAAAACAGAAAAAATATCATTCGGATAATCCTCTATCCACACTATTTTCTCTCCTAAATCAATTGTTTTTTTAGCCAAACTATGTGCCACTTGATTACCTTCCCTGTATATGTGTTGTATCTTTCATATGTTTGTATATGTAAAAAACTGCTTCAAGTCTTCTATCATTTGTCCATACCAAACCCAACTTTCTTCTGAACTATTTACAACATTAATAAAGGTAATATTACTAATACCTTTAGTAATATTGCATTGAATTATTAAAAAATTATTTATCATTTATTACTTATAAGAGAATGATGAATATAATCTTTATTCACCAAATGTCATTTGATTTGTTTTAATATGTATAGTCAGATGCTTTCGCTATCATTTCAGTGGTATAGTCCGAGAGTTCTACAGGTCAATATGGTACTTCTCATTCCCTAACTAAATTTATGACATACCAGAAATTTACTCATTCATTTACTGCTTTTTCTACCTCTATTTTTACTGTTTCTGAGCCATCTACTTACAAGCAAACAATACAACATCCTGGTTGGTGTAAGGCCATGGAAACTGAGCTGCATGCCTTAGAACAAAATCAGACTTGGGTCCTCATTGATTTGCCACCTAATAAACAGCCTATTGATTGTAAGTATGCCTACAAAATCAAATTTCATTCTGATGGCTCCATTGAGAGGTTGAAAGTAAGACTTGTGGCAAAGGGGTTCACACAACAAGAAAGTACCGACTATACAAAAACTTTTTTCCTAGTTGCAAAATTAGTAACAGTTCGAGTATTTCTTTTTGTGGTAGCAGTAAAAGGTTGGTTCTTACATCACTTTGATATTCTCAATGCCTTTCTTCATGGTGACTTGGAAGAAGAAATATATATGAAGAAACCTCCTGATTATAATAAAGGGCAACCTCATCAAGTATGCAAGCTGGTTAAGAGTCTTTATGGCTTTAAACAGGCCTCAAAACAATGGTATTCCAAGTTTTCTACTTCCTTAATTGCTTTTGGTTTTAAGCAATCAAAAGCTGGCTATAGTCTCTTCACAAAAGTTGATGGTTCTTCATTCACTGCATTATTAGTGTACATTGATGACATTATTGTTACTGAAAATTGTTCAACATCCATTGCTTCTCTTAAACAATTCTTGCATACTCACTTTCATATTAAAGATCTTCGTTGCCTACGTTATTTTCTTAGTTTGGAAGTTGCAAGATCTTCTAGAGGGATACACATATCTCAAAGAAAGTATGCTTTAGATATACTTTTAGATTCGGGTCAACTTGGTTGCAAACCACTCAAGTTGCCTCTTAAGCAGAATTTTAAACTGCATAAAACATTTGGACAGCCCCTTTCTAACCCTAGTTCATATAGAAGACTCATTGGACGTTTGTTGTATCTTACCATCGCACGGCCAGACATCTCTTATGCAGTCCAACTTTTGAGTCAATTCATGGGTCAACCAACAACTTTCCACCTCTCCGCAGCCAACAAGGTCGTCAAATATCTGAAAAGTGCCATTGGTCAAGACATTTTATTATCATCTACATCTCAATTACAACTTCAAGCTTATTGTGATTCTGATTGGGCTTCATGCCCTAACAAACGTCGCGCCACAACAAGTTATTGTATCCTACTTGGTAAATCTCTTGTGTCATGAAAATCAAAGAAACAATCAGTAGTATCTCGATCCTCAGTTGGAGCTAAGTATCGATCTATGGCATCCACTTGTTTTGAGCTAACTTGACTCAGATTTTTACTCACTAATTTGAAGGTACAACATTCACAAGGTGCCTTACTTTTTTGCGACAATCAAGCAACCCTACACATCGTTGTCAATCCTATTTTTTACGAGAAAATCAAACATATTGAACTAGATTGTCACCTCATCCGAGATAAGATTCAAGAAGGTAGCATCATCACTTCTCACATTGCTTCTCAATCTCAAATAGTTAACATCTTCACCAAGGCACTGCCTGCATATCTGCTCCACTTATATTTGTCAAAAGTGAGAATAGTAAATCTCTATTCTTCATCTTGTGGGAGGTTATTACATAGTATGCATCGAGCCCAAATTCAAAATGTCAAAGCCCACAATCAAATTATTCAAGTCCAGCGTGAAGTTTCTACCCCTTTAATTGTTATTTCATTTTTTGTAAATACTTTCCTTTTATATACGAGCTGTACTTTTATTCTAAGAATATTTTTCTATTAATTTGTTGAGATGGACATGTATACGAGGACCTTGGCACTGTACATTCCGTAAGCAATGAAAACAATTCTCCACTGATTTGCAGCAGCTTCCGTGTGAAAATCTCTCTGCACATTTGTGCATTTCTTCTCTCTCTTTTTTGATTCCTTATAATATATATACTGATAGTGACGAAATTAACGTATATAGTTTCCAATTAAGAAAGAGTTGCATTTGTAGTTTTGAGTTGGTCTTGATCGTAATTCCATAGGATGAGTGGGTTACAATGGTAGATTACTCATAGTGGGAATTAACAGTAAAATATCCGTACCTTCATGCTTTATCTCTTATCAATTACCTTACTTCCTGTCATGATGACCATCCATAGTGGGAAGATAAATGAGGTTCTTTGCATGGGGAGTCGGGACAGGCGGGGGTGGGTAGGTGCGTTGTTCCGTTTTAAAGAGCGTCCAAATTCCATAAAGCAGAGAGAGAGAGAGAGAGCCCCACGTCTGTCCATTTAAAGATAAGATAGCTTTCAATTATTTTTCTTTATAAGACAAGTTTTTATTGACGAGAATGAGTCGCAATGTACAAGACCTTGTTTTCTGTGGTGGATCATTTGCTGCATTTTTAACTTTCTTATTTGCTATTTGTAACAAATTTCAAAAATACTATTCAAAAAGTGAGGTAGTAGCTCCTACATAACCAGACATTTATAACAGGAGATCATCATGTCCTGTTATTTAATATACGTTTGGATTTCGCATTGAGATTTTCTTCTCGATCTGAGATTCTTTTGAGAAAGAACACAAATATCTCACAATGTTTCAAGTTGTTTCTCCTTTTTAGGTTGGGTGGGTTGTTAAAATAACTCATCTTAATTTATTTTAAATTAATTATTAATGAGATTAGTTTTTTTTTAATTTATTTTATAAAAAAAAATTTAAATTTATCTAACTTATTTTATATATTTTAACTTAAAAAATTAAGTTCATCTCAACATAAAAAATTAAATACATTTTAATGAAACTTATAAAATATTACTATTTATAATTCAACTCAACTCATTATAACATCCAAATATTATTTAAAAATTATTTATTATTTGTAATTTACATATTAATCAATTATGTAAATGATGAAGGGAGAAACATGATTTACTATATTATGATCTAAATAACTTATTATAGGTTAAAGAAAATGACATGGTTGTCACTCATGCATATAATTAATGTTTATTGAATTAGTAGCATTTACCATATTAGTATTATTATGGTATAATTAGTTTCTAGATAAGATAATCCTCATCCTAAATTTTTTCACACTTATCAATTAATTTAAGCATCTACTATATAAGTGATTGATTTGTGAAATCATTTAGCTGTATTTGGTAAGTAAACTTTATTAATAATCATAAATAGTTTACTACTATTTATGTATTATCTGAGTTCATCTAAACATAGTCTTAGATTATGTTGTATCTTAATAAATTACTATGGATATGATTGTGGATAAAAATATTTTTTCATATATAGTACTGCATATCGATGATAAACTATATTTTTCTTTATATGTGTCTATATATATATATTTTTTCATAGTCACGAAATTAACATGTATACATTCCAATTAAGAAAGAGTTGCATTTGTAGCATTGAGTTGGTCTTGATCGTAATTCCAAACGATGAGTGGGCTGCAATTGGTAAATTACTCACGTCCTTTTTAACACTTTATATTCTCCATTATAATCGGTCCAACTAAAGGTGTCATGATGCCAATTTATGCTCATCTTTTGGATAAAGTGGATGCCTCAATCATATCACAATGCTGGCATGGCATGGTGGGAATTAACCGTAATAAATCCATAGATTTATGCTTTATCCCGTCTTCTCAATTATTGTTCTTGTTGTCTCTTCTCTTCCTTTTTGATTTTTCACTATCCCGAAATATGCCTTTGGATTCCACATTGAACTAAACTTGTGGATCTCTCATTTTTGGAAGGTCGAGAAAGAACACTGATCATTGCCCATTTGTGTCAAGTTGTTTCTCCTTTTTAAAAGAATCTTTCTTTCAAGTTTAATCCTATTTTTCTTCGAAGTTAAAAGATCATTAAATTAAATATTATGACCGACAATTATATTATTTTGAGTGAAATAAGAAAGAATAGTATTATGCATGAACGGCTGCCCAAATTAAAGAATCAAGGCATGTATTGAAAAATAAAACCTGAAGCATCTCCATTATCCTTTTGCGAGTATCAAAAGTTTAATGGTTCTTTTTTCTCTCTCGTTTACTCCATCCACTTAAGTTGATAGAAAGATGTTAGAATTTATTTTATATCTTAATAAATTTGCAGCGGAGGATGCTCGTCATTGTGCTCCTTCCTTCTGCGGCAATATTCACAACATAAGCTATCCGTTTCGATTGAAAGAAGATACCCCCAAACTGTGGTGAGTTTAGATACAACCTCTCAAGTGAGAACAATCGAACGGTACTATTACTAATTTTATTCGCCGTAGAATAATACTAGGTGAAGGAAATCGATTACGATAACGTCACCATCCGAGTACTCGTAGACGGTGGAGTTGGTAGGTTAGTTGAAATTGAATGAATGAGGCCAGCTGTGGAATTTGAATCGGACAATGCTACAGCCCCCCCCGCTAGGGGCTCCCGCTGGGTTTTAGACTTTTAGTAGTGTTTTTTTATGTGTTTTTTTAAAATTATTTTTTATATAGATTTTTTAATATTTGAAAAAAATAAAATAAATTTAAAACATTATTAAAAAATATTTTTTTAATCAGAAAATTAAAAAAATTATTATTAAAAAATACTTTCTTAATCATGATATAAAATATTTTACTTCGTGATTAAGAAAATAATTATTAATAATATTGTGAATTTTTTTTATTTTATAAAAATATTTAAAATTAGTAAAAAAATCTATATAAAAAAAATTAAAAAAAAAAAAACACAAAAAACTACTTCTAGAATCCAGCGGAGGTCTCAGCAGAAGCTCTAACATTATTCATTTGAATTTAAAAAAAAAAGAAGCTATAGAGTGGAAAAAGACTTGCGATGCTGGTACATAAAAAGTCTTTGTGAGTTACAGTCGGCTCTATTAAGGCCATAAAAAACTGAGCCATCCACCCTACCACAAAAATTAATTGAAGGACCGCCCATCATATCCTCGTTCCTATCAATGATACTTCTCTGTCATATTATTTTTCATGTCATAATGTTTATACGTAGAAAAGCACATGTCATGTTTACGTAGGATGAATGGTATTGAGTTAAAATAGTGAAATAAAATTAGTGAGATTTATTTAAAATAAATTTAAATATATTTAGATATTAAAATGAGTTAAAATATATTTATAGAAGATTGAAAAAGATTATAAGTTTTGTGCATAAAGATATGTTGAGTTGAAAAAAATTATGAGTTTTACGTGTAAAGAGATTTTGAATTAATATAAATTTAATAATTTAAAAATTAGCATTTAGGTATTAGATCCTAAATTTAAAATTAGGCTAAATTAAACTGATCTAGTTCAATCTAAATTCAAAACGAAACCATTTTAATTTCCTTTCATGGCATTGAGAGATACAAGACACCAAATATAGATTTTAATATAAATAATTAGCAATTATTTATTACTAACCATAAATACAGACGCCAGATTTTTAAAAGAAATCATATGATCATATCTTAAGAAATATGGATACGTTGATTGAGGTTGGGATTTGGATAAAGAGTTCAGATGAAATGAGATATTTTAAATAGTAGTTAAATAAAATATTATTATATTATATTTTTTAATATTATTTTTATTTTAAAATTTAAAAAAATTAAATTGTTTATTTTATTTTTATATAAAAATTTAAAAAATTATAATAATTAAGATAAGATGAGATAATGGTATAGTGTATCTAAACAGAATTTGTGGTGGCCCACTATGAGAAAGGGAAAAAGCATATATACACATGATCAATACATTATTTGTGTTATCCAGTATTCTTGCCTCAGCTAGAGCTTAATAACTTTTTGTGTTATCCACTGGATCAATACATTGTTTTGGTCAATTGGTCGAAAAGGTGTCGATTAAATATAATATTTTTTTTTGAAAAATATACTTGAGTCTTATGATACATCGTTTATTCGATTTGGTATTTGGTTTATTGAGTTTTTATTTTATTTTTGAATGAGCAAAAAGCTCAATTCATTCATTAGCTTCCCAAGCCAACAATACAAGGAGAAGGATCCTCACAATCCAGAATGGAATCAGCACTACAAAGTGCATTTCTAGTTAAATTGTGAGCCACTATGTTAGCATTTCTTCTAACATACCTAAACAGACCATTGACAAATTGGTTTAGGAGGAGTTGAATATCCTTAACGACCATTATAGAAGTAGAACCCTCTGTAGACTTCGACAAAATAGCTCGAACCACCTGGTGTGAGTCCCCCTCGAGCTCTATGTGGTTTAACCCCAGGTGAATGCTAAGCTTAATTGCCTCTAGAGCTCCACAAGCCTCAGCTAGTAAGGGGTCAGGGAAGAGTGGTCTGTTCTTTCTCAAGGCAGCAAACATTCTACCTCGATGGTCCCTAACTATTGCCCCTATGCCTATCCTGCAGTTGACCTTATTCATTACAGCATCTCAATTAATCTTAAAAAAATCAACAGGGGGAGCAGACCACTCTTCAATAGACAATGTTACTGACCTCTGATTGTCCCTCACTGACTTGAGAGCCTCGAGTCCTTGCAAGATCCTTGAGGCCTGTTTAGTAACTTGATGAGGGTGGGAGAATTCCTGCTTAAAAATGAAATTGTTTCCTCTTAGCCAGATGAGTCTAGATACCACAGCAAATTCTTTTAATGCTTCCATCTCAGCTGAGTTGCACAATAGAAACCATAGCTCCTTAAAAGATATGGGAGGGAAAGATCTCTTTTGAAGAAATCTCGAGTACCGCCCCCACACATCCTGCGTTGTAGGGCAACTCCAAGCCATATGGAAGGTTGATTCTTCCTCTCTTAAGCAGATTGGACAAAAAGGTTTCTCCGCGATTCCTCTTAATGACATATTCTTGAGTGTTGGTAGTCCATTTTTGCATGCCCTCCATAGGAAGTTTCTAATTGCAGGGGTGACATTAAGCTTCCACAACATCTTCCAGCCGTCTGAGCACTCATTACTACAGGAGGACTGGTCTAGTGACTGATCAACCAATTCTTTGTGAAGGTGGTATGCTCTTCTAATAGTAAACTGTCCATCAGCTGCACTCCTCCATATCAGTTTATCAGGCATATTAGAATAGCTTAGGGGGGATTTGCATTATCAACTTGGGATCCTCCTCTCTAAAGGAACCTTAAACCAGTTCTTGATTCCAGGATCTTGTGTTAGGATCAATCAAAGAATGGACTGTTGCTGTGGGGTCTAACCAGTGAGCCATACTGGTTACTCTTCCTAACTGGGTCTGGGGGAGCCACTTGTCCACCCCTATTCTAATCGAGCTACCGTTTCCAACTCTCCACATTGAGTCCTTATCCACAAAAAATTTGGCTGCCATTATACTTCTCCAAATGTATGATGGTCGGTTACCAACATTTGCTTCCATGAAGGAGGAATGTGGAAAATACTTCAGTTTCATTACTTGGGAGGCTAAATAATAAGGGTGCTGAATGAGGCGCCAACCTTGCTTAGCCAACAAAGCAAGATTGAAACTCTCAATGTCTCTAAAGCCCATTCCTCCCACTGACTTGGCTTTCCACATTGTATGCTAAGAAATCCAGTGAACCTTACTCTCGAGATCCTGCTGACCCCACCAGAAGTTATGCATGATCTTGATCATTTGTCTAATAAGAGTACCAGGGAGCTTAAAAACACCCACGAAATAGGTAGGCAAAGCTTGGATAACAGTTTTTAATAGAATCTCTTTGTCGGCTTGTGAGAGGGACCTACACTTGGAGTTGTTAACTCTCTTCTTCATTTTGTCCAGTATTTTCCTGAATGTGCCAACTTTTGATCTCCCAACCATAGCAGGGAGACCAAGGTATTGTTCATGAGAGGAGTTTGATCTGACCCTTGCAATCTGTAGGATTAAATCTTGGGCAACCTTAGGAGTGTTCGTGCTGAACTGTATTGTAGTTTTGTCTTTATTCAATCTCTGACCCGAGGCATACTCATACATGGATAGGATGTGGATCATCCTACTCCACTCTAATGCATTAGCCTTACAAAAAAGTATGCTATCATCTGTAAAAAAAAAACAGATGATTAATGTGCATTTGGCCTCTAGCAATAGGGATTCCTAAGATGGCACCTCTCATTTCTGCCTTGTTTAGCATGTTGCTAAGAACCTCAGTACAAAGGATAAAGAGGTAAGGGGATAGAGGGCCCCCTTGTCTCAGTCCTCTTGAAGGAAGGAATTTCTGTTGAGGGCTACCATTAATGAAGATGGAGTAAGAAACAGACTCAATACAATTCATGATCAGGTTGACCTAGTCTCTAGAGAAACCCAATTTGAGCATCACAGCTTTGAGGAAGCCCCAATCAACTCGATCATATGTTTTACTCATATCAAGCTTCAATGCCATATGTCCTTCCTTTCCTAGCAGCTTACAGTTCATAGAATGTAGAGCCCCAAAGGCTACAATCACGTTATCAGAGATCAATCTACCAGGCACAAAGGCAAATTGGGTCGGGGATATAATTTCAAGAAGAATTTTTTTGAGTCTATTGGCAATGGTTTTAGAAATGATTTTGTAAATGACATTGCACAAACTAATGGGTCTGAACTCAGGGACCCTCTTAGGGGACTTTACTTTGGGAATTAAGACAATAAAAGTCTCATTTAGGCCCTCTAAACTTCCTCCAGAATTAAGCACAAATAACACTGCTGCACTTACCTCCTTGCCAATCGAGGGGGCCAGTGATGATGATAGAAGGCTGGGGAGAAACCATTTGGTCCAGGCGAACTGAGAGGGTTCATTTGAGATATAGCCTTTTCCACTTCCTTCTCAGAAAAATCATCGCCAATGAGGTTCTCATATCACTTGTGACTCTAATATCAACAATGTCCAAGCAGTCTGTAATACCAACAGGGCCTGAAGTTGTGAAAAGGTTCAGGAAAAAGGATTGGAAATGGTGTGCGATTGCTTCTTGGTCAACCAATTCTCTCCCCTCTACGTCTTCAATGCACTTAATGTAGTTAGTTTTCCTCCTCTAGGTGGCACATTGGTGGAAAAACTTTGTATTCCTATCCCCCTTTTTAAGTCACTTCTGTTTAGCTCTCTGCTTCCAAGAGAAATCCTCATCTTCTAACAATTTGTCAATTTCCCCTTGAATTCTTTTGATTTCAACTCCAAGGGCCCCTGTGTTGGAACTTTGCAAAGCCTTAAGGTGCTTAAGTTTATTGTTAAGTCTTCTCTTGGAGGATCCGAAAGTATTTCTGCCCCATTCCACCAGTTTCAACTTGCAGCTATGTAAAGAGTCCATTGTTTTGGCCATTTTGTTAGGGAAACACACATTTGACTTCCAAGCCTTCTCCACCACCTTTTTATACTCTTCTCTATTAGCTCACTTGGCCTCATACATGAAAGGCCTTACTCTCCTAGGCAACTCAGAGTCTTTAACATCCATATAAATCAGAATGGGATTATGATTAGAGGTGTGAACTGGCACAACCTCTACTGCATGTGACTTCCACTGATCCAGCCATAGGGAGTTGACCAACGCTCGATCCAACCTCTCCTTCTTGAATTGAGCCCCTTCTCTATTGTTGCTCCAAGTGAATTTGTCCCCTATGAACCCCATATCACTTAGGCCACAATCATTTACAATTGAGCAAAAAGCATCCATTTGGCGAAAGGGTCTGACGGTAGCTCCAGTTTTCTCGTTTTCATGCATAATCTCGTTAAAGTCCCTATAGCAGAACCAGGCCATTTGGGAAAAAGGTCTTAAAGCCTTTAACAACCTCTAGCTTTCCCCGCTTCCTCTGGTATCTGGAGAGCCATAGAAGCATGTCAACAACCAAGCCTTGCTGGATATTTTTTCATGAATTTTCAGAGAAATATGGTAATGAGAATAGGTATCAAGAGTACAATTAAGTTCATCCTTCCACATAAAAGCCACTCCACCACTAAGATCCCTACAATCCACCACGAAACTGTTATCAAAACCAACACTGCTTTTAATTTTTTCAACTATATCTCTTCCACATTTAGTTTCAATGAGGAAAATAATAGATGGGCGCTTATCCTTCACTAATCTGTGAAGTTCTCGAACTGTCCGGGGGTTCCCAAGCCCCCGACAGTTCCAACTGAGGCATATCATTGCTGTTGGTGGTGCTGCCCAGCAACCACCACCAACTTTCCTTTGTTCTCCACCTCTTCAGGGGCACTAATTTTAGGTTTTTTACTAGATTGTCCATGTAGTTCACTCCAAAGAGAAGGATCACTAGTTCTTTTGTTTCCATCCACCAAAGAAGTTTATGTAGTTTGAGGCATCAAGGAGAAAGACCTATCACGAGCCCTTATTTTCCACGTGGCTTTCATCCTAGAGTCAACTAGTACTTTGATCTGGTGGTCCAAAAACCTATCTAGGGACATAATTTGACTAGCCAGACCCTTACCTTCCCCCTTTTTAGAAACTAACAACTCCACACTTTCTGCCTCAACCTTGTTCCCCTTCCTATATGGCCTTTCCTGATTAGGTAAAAGCTTTTTGACTTGCCCAACCCTGTCAAAAACAGCCTGTTGCACCTTATGATCATTCAGGGGACATTCAAGGGGGGTGCCAGCTCTATTCTGGTTCCCCAGGTCGCATTGCAACTTGGTTGGCGGTCCCTCCCTTGAGTCAGAACCACATGGGTCAATCTTGATTTCCTGGGTGTCTATGGAAGACTCCTTCCCTGAGCTATCTACTTTTTTGAGCCTGGAAAGGTTTCTGGTGCCTGTTACCACCATAAAATTGCTTCGGGACCATTGCTCTTGTTAGGGTTTACCCGGAGCTAGGGGCCATACTGGTTATCCTCCTTCTTCCTAAAGTAACTATTGCCATAGCATTGTTTGTTATGCTTGATAGCACCACACCCAAAGCAGAAAGATTACAATCTTTCGTATTTGAATGGGATCCAATGCTGGGAACTGTCCACTGTTATGAACCTACCTCATATAAAAGGTTTGATAATGTCCACTTCCACCCTGGCTCGCAGTACGCTCCCCCATCCACAGTTTGCATCATTTGTCTCCACCTCAATAATCCTCTCCATTCCTGAGAACAACAGTGCACCAACCTTCTCAGTCATACAAGTCATTGGCATGTCATGAGATTGGACCCAAAATAACTCTTTTGTAAACTCTATACCCTTCAGAGACCCCTGCTCATCAATTTCCTGTAAGAACACTAACACCCGATCGAAGGACCAAGGCCTTCCATTCAAGACTTTTATCTTATCATGTTCAAGCTAAAATTCCACCAGAACCCTGTTATCCCCCACGTCCTTGAACTGCAACCATCCCTCAGGTCTCCACACCTTGGTCATGGTTGATATGAATGCCTGCTTGTTCACCAACCTATCTGCATTGACCATTATTACTAGGCACCTTTTGACTTTTTCAACAAGCTATTCTAAAGCTACATTCTCTACACTCACAGCATCTACCTCATTCTCTGTCAATGTCCACCCTTCCCATTGCTTTTGGAGGTCGTCCTCCATGTCCACCGACCACTTCCACGAGACCTCTCTTTGCTGAAGCAAAGGCCAAAACCTCACCTCAAAGAGAGAGGACCTCAAAATTAGTGTCTATTGAGTTATTCTATTTATATTATATGTTGGTGCGTAGAACACATTATTTACCTAACTTATATGACAATATTTAGTTTGTAAATCATGCCATGTAATATGTAATTTACATATCCATGTCTATTTATAAATAGGAATTTCCTTGTTGAAGTAAGGTGTCCAACTCAAGACTAATCACTAGGGAGGAAAGTTTGGGTAACATAAAGGGCATAAAGATGGGAAGGCAGGGCCCTCAAATTACTCACCTATTTTTTTGCTGATGACTTAATCCTCTTTGACTGCAATGCCTCGGTTAGAAATGCAAACTTCTTCCAAAAATGTCTTGATAAATATTCAGCTTGGCCGAGTCATAGGATTAATAGAGACAAATCCTCTATTCATTTTTTAGCAAACCAACTCCCCAATCCACAATCAGAGGGATTAGGTCAATAATGGACTTCAAGTTATCCTAAAAAAATCCTAAGTACCTCGGCACTCACTTGAGTCTAGATAGGAGTAACAAAAATCTCTTTGAGGAGATCAATGAAAAGATTCAGAATAAGTTGGGAAAACCAAGTTTCTTTCCCAAGAAGGTAGAACTACTTTGATTAAGTCAGTAGCTAGTTCCATCCCAACTTACACGATGTCCAGTATTCTTATTCCAAACTCAATTACCCGAAGCACTGATAAATCTTTCATGAGATTTTGGTGGGATTTTGATAAATAAAAAAAAAAAACTCATAATTTCACTCTCAAATTTTGGAACTCATTTTGCAAACCAAAATCTATAGGAGGTTTAGCCATCAAGCTCACTTCAAGTTTTAACAAAGCTCTCTTGTGCAAGCTAGGGTGGTCCCTACTTAGCAAGGACACAAGCTTCTAGAAAACGGTCCTTTCAAACAAGTATCTGCATAATAATTCTTGGCTAGGGTTGATAATTTCTTTCAAACAAGTCAAACCAAGCCACTCAAAAGTTTGGAAAGGGTTGGTAAAACAAAGATAATTCCTTGTCACTAGCCTATATTATCAAATTAATAATGGAGCAAGTACTTTTCATGGAAAGACCCTTGGATCCCCTCTCTGTCTCTACCTCTCCTCATTCCATCTTTTCCAGAAATTCACAAAGATCCTACTCTAAGGGTCTCAGAGCTAACACTTGAAGAGCCAAGTAGATGGAATACTCTGCTGCTCCATGCCCTTTTCTCTTGAGGAAACAACCAAAGAAATAGAAAACATTTCCCTTGCCCATTATAATTTTCAAAATCTGAGGGATGAGGTAAAGTGGATTCATACTCAAGTGGGAATTTCTCTATTAAGTCTACTTATGCTGCTCTAACTCTGTAAACTCATAGACAAAATAATGATCACTCTTTTGAAACTTGGAAGACTTTATGGTCCCTACATTCAGGATCTAAGTTGTTTGTCTAAAAAGTAGTTCTTAATAATATTTTTCCCAAGGGTAGTGATAGGCTTACTACCTATCTACTACCCATTTACTACTTGTAATGTATTTATTTTTTTATCATTTTATTTTAAGTATTTTTTTAACATCCTTAATCATTAAGAAAAAATTAAAAAAATATATAATTTTACTAATAATTACTTCCTTAACCATTAAGTAAAATAAAAAATTAAAAAAAATCAAATACAAAAAGAATAGTAAATAGATAGTAGAAGGGTAGTAACCCTATCATTTTCCTTTTCCCACTAGGTCCTTGCTAAAACAGTCCATCTCTTTAAGTGAAGATCAAATTCTTTGTCCAATCTATAATTCTTATGAGGAAATAGTCTCCCATCTCTTTTTAAATTGTCCATACTCAAGAATACTTTGGAGGAATTCTCCGTGGCATTTGGACATTGAAACCATTGTAGGACAGGATATCTCAAATTGGATCTTGGCTATTTTGAAACCAATCACTAAGATACATATTTCTTTCTAGGAATTCCATAACTTTTCAAATTTTTGCTATTCTAGCAATGGATAATCTTGGTTCTATAGAAATCAAATTACACATGGATCTCAAACAATTTCTATAAACTAGCTTGTGGGATAGGTCCTTAGGAATTACACAGAACATAGCAGGATTTGGTAGATGGGAAAAATTTTTGATAGTCTTATGTGGAATCCACCACAAGGCTAGATCTCAGTTTCTCTCGATGTTGCATTTGATAGTCAAGAAGTACAGCAACAATAATGTGTATGGATCATATAGGAAATATTGTCGGATGTGTAACTGAATTTATAAGAAATTACAACCCAAACTATAGAGAGGCACTAGCAGCCTTTATAAGAATCCGTTTGGTAGCAGGTAAAGAATGAAAGGATATTGTTATTGAACGTGACTCTCATGTGGCAATTTCAACTCTTGAACATCAAAGCAGCAACTTAGATTGAATCATAGAAGAACACTACTTACAAATATTGAAAATTGGAAAGCAGTTAAAATCAATCGAAATTAGAATTGATGTGCGCATTTTATTGTGTAATAGACATTCTCAAACAGTATTTGGAGACATATTCCGTATTAAAATATCATAATATTTATTAAATTTTCACAGACCGGCCAACCTTCCCTGTTTATTATCTAGACTATTTTTTAGCTTTTAATTAATGTACGTTGTTGCTTTGCATTTTGAAAGGATTTTACTATACAATTTTTTACTATTTATTTATATTTTTTATTTTTTAATATTTTTTTAAAAAAATTTAAAATTTATTTTTTTTAAAACTATTTTAAATTTTTTATTCACTATTTATATAAAAATTGTTTAGTAAAAAAATTAATTTTTTTTTTTTAAAAAGTAGAATGTGAAATGTGAATAATAATAAAAAGTTGTGAAAATTTTTTGATTTTGAAAAGGTGTCCAACTCAATGTTTTGAATACCGTTTCGGTGACCGTTTCGGTTAAGGCATTGAAATGAAATATTTCGGTACCGGTACCGTTTCGGAATAATCGATATATGAATAAATTATATATATATAAATTATATTATAAAATAATATATATATATATGAATAAATTATATATATATATATATATGTATATAAATTATAAATTATAAATAGTTTAGTTTGAATTGAGAGGATACAAAAATAAGCCTGCAGTTTGAAGAAATGAAAAAAAAATAAAAAAAATATAAAGGCCGAAATATGTATATAAGCTGAAATCAGATATATCGGCCGATATATCGGCCGATATATCGGCCGAAACATGCCGAAACAGACCGGTACAGGCCGATACGGCTGAAATTTTGACCGATACGAAACACCATACTTATCTGCACCGGCTACCCGGCCAGTACGGAATATTTCGACCGTACCGGTATTATAAAATATTATAAAATATGATGTATAATATATAAAAATGATGAATAAAATTTTTCCTCTTATATTAATTTTCATGTCATTATGTTTATGTAGAAAAGCACATGGTATGTTTTATTGTTTAAGTAGTTTCCGTTTAGATGTTAACTCATGATATAAGTTTATATCTGTTTGATTGTTAAGATGATTTTAGATATATTTATAAGAAATTAAAAATAATTGTAGGTCTCTCGTATAAAAATATGTTGAGTTGAAAAAAGTTATAGATCTCACGTATAAAACAGTTTTAAGTTAAGATATTTAGATATTAAATTTAGTTTAAAATTAGATTAAATTAAATTTATCTTATATCAATCCCAATTCCAAATAAAATTCATATTAATTTCGCATGGAGAGATACAAGACACCACATATAGATTTTAATATAAATAATTAGCAATTATTTAATACAAACCATAAATACAGACCCCATAGTTTTAAAATAAATCAAATGATCATATCTTAAAAAATATGGGTACGTTGATTGAATTTGTGGTGGTCCACTACCATGTGAATGAACCACCAAATAAAAGAAAGAAGAAGAATCATCACATGAGAAAGAGAAAAAGCATACATACACATGAGAAAGGAGCCAGCAAGTTTAGGTCCCACCCACGTTCCTATTACAGCAAAAAATTGGGATTCTTGCTTTAGCATTAACAACTTTGTGAGCAAATGGTCACAAATGCCATCAAGTGACCTTCAACATCTCCGGATTGGTCTATTTCAATATCCTCATAGATATCACAACTTTATTAAAGTCCTTCTAAAGTTGGACTGCTCAGAAAATTGATCGACACAACCATCGATAGGCGCATCAATTGGTGCAATGGATTGCAATAAACAATACTTTTTTTTTTTTTATAAGTATTGCAATGAACAATACTTTTGACTGCATACTCGTTACAAATTACCTCAATGTTTACAAGACTTAAACAGTAAAAAAGACACCCCACCACTAGCCTGGCTTTATAAATTTCTATATGTAATAACACTATGTTATCCTTTTATAATCTATTAATGTTTACCAAGAAAAAGATTTTAAAAAAGAGAGTTGAACACAAGTCTTTGGAGTTTGGTATTTGTTATATAACTACAAAATAAATTAATGCATAGCCAGAAAACTTTATGCTATATTGAAGAGTTGCAAGCCATATTTAGGTTATATACAAAGCTTTTTACAAATTTCTTTAAAGTTTTCCAGAAAATTTATTTGTAAAGTCGCAAGTTTTTTGTGTATTTGATTTTAAAAAATATGCTCGAATCTTAAGGTACCTCATTTATTGGATTTGGTATGTAATTCCGTGTGACTCAACCAAATAACAGACTGTCACAAAGAAAAAGAATCATCACAGAAAGAGAAAAAGCATACTTTCCTTTGGTCCCTACCACCCACGTTCCTATTACGATAAGAATTAACTTATGAGATTGATCTTGGCCTTTTGCCAGAATAAACCACTGGTTTTACTCATATCTCTGCATACTTTCTCCACTACTCATTCCTTCATTTCTCAGACGAAAATCATGGCCGCAGTTGGAGAGCTCTTTCTTTCTGCAGCCCTTGAAGTGTTGTTTGACCGACTGGCGTCTCCTGAGTTGCTGCAATTCGCTAGCCAAGAGGGACTTCGAAAACAGCTGGACGAGTGGGACAAAACGTTGACAAGAATTCGAAATGTGCTTCATGATGCAGAGGAGAAGCAACACACTGAAAGGTCAGTGAAAACTTGGCTTGATGATCTCAGAGACTTGGCCTAAGACGTGGAAGATATATTGGATGAGGTCGCCACGGAAGCAGCTTTACGACGCACGTTGATGGATGAAAGTCAAGCTCGCCCTAGTAAGGTACGGAAGCTCGTCTCTTCTTGGTTTACTGGTTTTACTCCAAGTGCTATCAGGAACAAGATTCGCCTGGGGTCAAAAATAAAGGAAATCACTGCTAGATTTAATGATCTCGAGAAAGAAAAAGATCAACTGCAGTTGGAGAAAAATTCTACTCAGAGGTCAAGCAAAAGAAGAGAGATACCTCCCTTAACTTCTGTGGTGACCGAAGATCACATCTACGGTGATGACGAAGACGCAGAGGCTGTACTTCAATTATTGATAAGTGATAAACATAGTGATGATTTGACTAAAGTGAATGTGATTCCTATAGTTGGTATGGGGGGTATCGGAAAGACAACCCTGTTGGATTAAGCAATAAAGCAAAAAAAACAGCAAACCAGCAGCAGAAAATCAGAGAAAAACAGAAGAAATGTAAGGTATTTTCTGAGAAACCTCAATCCTACTGTTCACATATTGATTCCAAAGGTTCTACTTTTCACCTTCCTTTGAACCAGTTTACAAAAGCTTAGAAACTTACAGACTACATTAAAACAGAAATACAACTTCCAACACAAACTAATAATAAGAAAGCTTGGAATAATAAAACATAAATAGGAACATGAAGAGTTCCTAGAAAATAAACATCACCCTAACTGATCTTTAATACTCCTCCTTGATGTGATTTCCAGTTACACCAAGCTGTGATCTGAGAAACTAAAACTTGTCTCTTGGGAGTGCCTTTGTGAATATATCAGCAAGTTGCTCTTCTGATCTACAGAACTTCAAAGCAATTTCACCATTTGATTCAACTTCACGCAAGAAATGATATTTGATTGCAATATGTTTAGTTCTATAGTGCTGGACTGGATTTTTAGCAATTGCAATAGCTGATTTATTATCACAGAAAATTTCAGTAGATTCCAACTGTTTCTCCCCCATGTCTTCAAGTATTCTTCTCAACCAAATAGCTTGGTTTGCACAACTTGCAGCAGCCACGTACTCGGCTTCAGCAGTTGATTGAGCCACATTGCCTTGCTTTTTCGAACTCCAAGAAAACATAGCAGATCCTAGGCTAAAACAATAACCTGAAGTGCTCCTCAAATCATCACATGAACCTGCCCAGTCACTGTCTGTAAATCCCACCAGCTTTGTATTTGAAGTTTTCTTATACCAAATACCAAAGCTGATAGTTCCCTTCAAGTATCTCAAAACTCTCTTGGCTGTTCCAAGATGTATTTGACTAGGACATTGCATGAATCTTGAAAGTAGACTAGTGGCATACAGGATATCAGGTCTGGTGTTACATAGATACAGCAGACTTCCTACTAAACTTCTATAGATCGAAGCATCCACCTTATTTCCACCATCTTCCTTTTGCAATTTCTCATTAGGAATTAATGGAGTTGCCACTGGTTTACAGCTTGACATATTGAATCTTCTTAAGAGATCTTCAGTATACTTCCTCTGGGAACAGAAGATTCCTTCAGCTTCTTGACTTACTTCCATACCTAGGAAATAATGCATATTTCCTAAATCACTCATCTCGAAACTTGCCGTCATTTCTCTTTTAAATTTTTCAATCATTGCAACATTACTTCCAGTAAAAATCAGATCATCCACATAAAGAGATACAATAATCAAGTCATTACTGTTTTGAGATTTTACATATAAAGTAGGCTCACTTTTGCTCCTCCTGAAGCCTTGCTCAATGAAATATTGGTCTATTCTCCCATACCAGGCCCTTGGTGCCTGTTTTAATCCATACAAAGCTTTTTTCAATTTATAAACTTTGCCTTTTTCCTTTTCAAACCCCTGAGTGATCCACATAGACCTCTTCTTCCAACACTCCATTTAGGAATGCTGATTTCACATCAAGTTGTAATACTTTCCAGCCTTTTTGAGCAGCAAGTGAGACCAAAACTCTAATGGTATCCATCCTTGCAACAGGAGCAAATGTTTCATTATAATCAATCCCAAATTGCTGCACATACCCCTTAACAACCAACCTTGCTTTATGCTTCAAGATAGAGCCATCGAGATTTAATTTAGTCTTAAAAATCCATTTTACTCCAATAACTTCTTTATTTGCTGGTAAAGAAACCAACTCCCAGGTTTCATTTTTCTCTATCATTTTGATTTCTTCTCTCATAGCTTTCTGCCAAACTTCCTCATTTGAAGCTACTGCAAAGCTATTTGGTTCAAGTGTAGCATAATTACAATGCTCATATACTTCACTAAGAAGTCTTGTTCTTCTTATTGGAGATTCAGGAGTTGACTCTTCTTCACTGTCATCAGAGAATACTTGAGTAGCTATAGGACTTTCTGTGTGAGTTTGCTGACTATCACTTGTTTCAGCTTCAGCTTCTTCTTCTTCCATCTCAGTTAATGGTTGAACTGATATCTCAACTCTTGGTTGAACAACTTTCTCAGCTTCCCAATCCCAAAATGCATCTTCATTGAACTTTACATCTCTGCTCACATCTCTGCTCACAACCAGCTTTTTAGTTTCCAAATTGAAAATTCTAAAACCCTTTGAAACTGAACTATAACCCACAAAGACACCTCTTTCAGCCTTCTCTTCAAGTTTGGTTCTTTTCTGAGATGGGACATGGGTGTAACATATACAACCAAACACCTTTAGAAAGCTGGCAGAGGGTTTTATCCCACTCCAAGCTTCAAATGGTGTCTTATTTTCAACTGATTTTGTAGGCAATCGATTAAGCAAAAACACAGCAGTGTTCACTGCTTCACCCCAAAACTCCTTGGGTAATTTTTTCTCATGTAGCATGCATCTAGCCATTTCCATCACTGTCCTATTCTTCCTTTCAAATACTCCATTTTGTTGTGGAGAATAGGCCACAGATAGTTGATGTTCTATCCCCTCATCTTCTCAAAAGTTTTCAAATTCTTTAGAGTTATATTCATTACCTTGATCACTCCTTAAAGATTTGATTTTATGGCCGGACTGCTTTTCTACTAACAGTTTGAACTTCTTAAAAACCCCAAAAACTTCAGATTTTTCTCGTAGGAAATAAACCCAAATCATTCTAGTAAAATCATCTATAAAAAGAATGAAGTACCTGCAATGATTATGAGTTGAAGTCTTCATTGGACCACAAACATCAGTATGGATCAGTTGCAACCTCTCCTTGGCTCTCCAGCTGCTTTCTGATGGAAATGGAAGTTTGTGATGTTTTCCAACCAAGCACCCTTCACACATTGGTGTCTCTTTTTCTAAGAGTGGTAGATCCTTCATCATCTCCTTTTGATGCATTAATCTCAATGAATTAAGATTGTAGTGGCCAAATTTTTGATGCCACAATCTGGTTTCATCTATAGTTGCCACCATAGCATTAGGAAAACTCCATTGAATGGGAAAATTCCTGCTCCTCCCCATTTTCACTTCAGCTAGTTCCATCTTACTCTTTTCATCAAATATTCTACACATATTATTTTCAAAGCACAAGGAGTAACCATTTTCCATCATTTGGCCTACACTCAACAGGTTTTGATCAAGGGATGGAACCAGCAATACATCCTTTATGAATTTTGTACCCTTCTTGGTCGAGATGGCCACTATGCCTTTGCCTTTAGCTTCAACAAGATCACCATTTCCCATCTTTACCTTTGTTTTGACAGAAGTATCCAAACTGGAAAAAATAGCTTCATCAGATGCCATATGATTACTACATCCACTGTCTATGAACCAGATCTTTTCTTCTTGAGTAAAGGCTTGACATGCAAAAAACAAATGCTCATTCTCCTCTTTTTCTTCTGTATAATTAGCTTCTTGATTGTTCTTGTATCTGCAATCCTTTTCCATATGCCCAAATTTTTTACAATTCCAACATTGTGGCTTCTTGGCATGATAACAATTTTTTTCTAAATGGTTTGTCTTCTTGCAGATACCACAGGGAGGAAATTCACCCATTTTCCCTTTCATCTTGCTTTCCTTTTGAGCTTGATCAGAATTCTTGTAATCCTTTTGAGGCTTCTTTTTATAATCTTTTGTTTTTCTATTTTTCAGATTCACTTTGGATTGGAAAGCATGCTCCAAAGAACCATCATTCCTTCTAGCCAATCTTTGTTCATGGGCTTGAAGATAACCCATTAACTCAGTAACTGATAGGGTTTGTAAGTCTCTAGATTCTTCAATAGCTACCACTACATGATCATACTTCTAAGGTAAACTAATCAAAATATTTTGAACTATCTTTTGATCAGTCAGTTCTTCACCTAGAGCACGCATCTGATTTACTAGATCAATTAATCTAGACCCATACTCTTTTACTACTTCAGATTCCTTCATTTTTAAGTTTTCAAACTCCCTTCTAAAGCCTTGAAGTTTGATAAGTTTTACCTTAGTATTTCCTTAAAATTCTGTCTGCAGAATCTCCCATGCTGCCTTTGAAGTTTCAGCCCTCATCAATCTTGGAAAGATTGATTCAGACACAGCCTGTTGAAGGATGAATAATGCTTTAGCATCCTTCGTGGTTTCTTGCTTGGATCGAGTTGAAGCCGAGGCTCCTTCTGCTGGAGCTGCCACCCCCTTCTCAACTACATCCCACAAATCTTGAGAGATGAAGTAGGTCTTCATTTTAATGCTCCAATACTCGTATCCTTCACCACTGAATACAGGAACTGGTGTTGATGCTCCAAAAGCAGCCATCGACCCTCAGATGAACCTGGTTAAGCTCTGATGCTAATTGTTGGATTAAGCAATAAAGCAAAAAAAAACAGCAAACCAGCAGCAGAAAATCAGAGAAAAACAGAGGAAATGTAAGGTATTTTCTGAGAAACCTCAATCCTACTGTTCACAGATTGATTCCAAAGGTTCTACTTTTCACCTTCCTTTGAACCAGTTTATAAAAGCTTACATTGAAACTTACAGACTACATTAAAACAGAAATACAACTTCCAACACAAACTAATAATAAGAAAGCTTGGAATAATAAAACATAAATAGGAACATGAAGAGTTCCTAGAAAATAAACATCACCCTAACTGATCTTTAATAAACCCTCGCCCAGCGCGTTTACAATGATAAAAAAGTGCAAGACTTTTTCGATATGAAAGCACGGGCTTTTGTTTCCGAAGATTTTGATGTTGCTACAGTTACAAAAACAATTTTACAATCTGTGGCTCGGGAAAACTGTGACAGCAAAGATCTAAACTGGTTGCAAGTCAAATTGAAGGAGAAATTACATGGGAAAAAGTTTCTAGTAATTCTTGATGATGTTTGGAACGAGAAATACAATGATTGGATTCTCCTACGTACTCCTTTTATAGCAGGGGCTCCTGGAAGTAGTATCATCGTTACAACTCGTAATCGGGGAGTATCATCACTGATGGGAACCAGTAAAGTTGAACCTTTTCAGTTGAAGTTGTTGCCAACTGATGCTTGTTTGTCCATATTTTCCCAGCATGCATTGGATGCAAAAGACTTCAGTTTACATCCACACCTTACAGATATTGGGGAAGAAATTGTTAGAAAGTGTAAAGGCTTGCCTTTGGCTGTAAAAACTGTTGGAGGCCTCTTACGCGGTACACAAGACCGCAATGAGTGGGAGAAAGTTTTGAAGAATAAGATATGGGATATACCAGAAGAGAAAAGTAAGAATTGCTCCCGCTCTTATGTTAAGCTATCACAATCTGCCTGCACATTTAAAGAGGTGTTTTGCTTATTGTTCTATACTTCTAAAAGATTATGAATTTAAGGAGAAGGAGGTGGTTCTATTATGGATGGCAGAAGGTTTGATTCATCCACGACAAGATGAAGAGGAAATGGAAGATTTGGGTAGAGAGTATTTTCGTTATCTGTTTTCGAGGTCCTGAGTCCAATAGCCGGTCCAAAATTTATCTAGAAATTACATGGGATGCTTCACTTTTTTCACATGTACGGTTGGGACACCAGCGCTTTTACTCCTAACTGTGATAAGTAGTGTCAAAACTTTTACCACAGAAAGCTAAAATATAGAAATTAAATAAGGACATTTATGGCATTTGGGGCCATTTCTTCAAGAATCCTCTGGTGCTCTCTTGTCTCACTCTAAGTTTCTCGTCAAAGTCGTCTGCTTCTCTCTCTGTCAAAGCCAGAAAAGGCAGTATTCTAACCTTCTCTTTCTTGTTTTGGGCTTGCTTCTTTGATATGCAACCACACCCTAAAGCGTATATTTTGTTTTACTTGCATGTTGTTGCAGTTTTCATTCCTTTATTGTTTTTATCTAACCATCAAAAAAATTTGGAAAAGTTCCCAAGTTTTTCTATCTGCAGTATTATATTGTAGATTTGCATATTAAAGTGAAAACTTTTCTCCCTGGTTCTTTACCATGAAATGATTCAAACCTTGTCGATTCATTTAGTTGAAAGTTGAAATTGAATTTGCTTTCTGCTTGGATGAGAATACGTTGTAGTCAGGTAAGATTGGATAATCTGCCTCTTGTACATAGCTATAGGTGGAGCTTGGGTCAAAAGAACTTGTAATAAGTGGAGCTAAAATTTCTAGAAAGAGTGATTTTTATGGGCCATAGCTGTAGATTTTAATGGCCCAGGCATTCATGACTTTCTTGTTTCTTTTTGTTCTTCCTAGATAGGCATTAACTCGTGTGTACGCTCGTGTAATTGGGCTAAACCTTTTGTTATTAATACAATTGTTTACTTATCAAAAAAATAAAATTCTAGAAATAGTGGTAATTTTTGCAATTTTTAACTCCAATTATATTATGCTGGGCAGCCGTGTTTTTTTTTTTTGCCCTGGAGAAGGGGGGGGGGGGGGGAGAGAGGGAGAGAGAGAATCTATTGGCTCTTTACCATAAACAATTTCTAAGAAGATATTCTTATACCCCTAACTATACCCAAGCAGCTTGTCAGCACTTTGGACAATTCCCAATTCTCATTTTTCATCTCACTAGATATATTCTTTGCTGTTTGGGTGGGAAATAAAAGTTAGAGAAGTTATAGACTTATGGTTGAATGTTGCTATTTTCAGTTAGTTATTTACTTGTGAACATATATGTATTCAACTTTTTTCTGCCTTTGCTGATTAAGTTTTATAAATGTGTAGATTATTATTTTTTACAAAAAAAATTATATAGTTATTGTAGCAATTTTTGGTTAAGGAGTTGGCTGCCAATTTAAAATTTAGCTACTTGTTTAAGCTTTTTGGATTACCATATATGACCTAGTCACCCAGCGCTGTTTTATTGGTGTAGCATTATTTTTTATGACTTGTTTTTTTTTTTTTTTTGAAAGAAACATTTCTCATTCATTCATATATCTGTAAATTGAATACAATTTTTGTCTCTCTATAAACTAGCTAATACAAAAACTGGTGCCTCTTCAATCCACACGAACTCCTCCTCTGACTGTAAAGCAGCCTTTGCTAAGTTATGTGCAACTACATTAGTACTCCTATGTGAATATTGCACCTTCAATCCATACCAGTCTTGAAGGACCATCTTCATCTCCTTGATTATACTACCAAAATAAGAGAAACCTTCATCTACTTCATTCACTGCATTAATAATGACCTGTGCATCACCCTCGAATATTATTTTGTCAAAATTGAGGTCCCTACATAAGTCCATTGCTTTCCTTAAAGCATAACACTCAGCTATAGCTGGTAGGTCAACATTTGGTCTCTGGTCATTACAAGCAACCATAACCTCTCACTCTTCATTTCTGATTATTACTCTCATTCCCATCTTCCTTGTTTTAACATCCAAAGCCGCACCCCAATTGGCTTTAACAAAGCCCTACTCTGGTGGTTTCCAAAATTTTTCACTTCCTATTGCTCTGGTAGGTCCCCTCCTGACCCTCTAAAAAAGGCTTGGCTAGTTGAAAATCACACAAGACTTCCTTTGCTGATCTGATAACACTGCTTGGGCTAAGAAATTTCTTTCGAAAATGTACTTGATTCTTCTGTACCACAAGCTTCTCATAATAGCTACCATATCTTCCATCTCAGACTTTGAAAGCTTGTGTGACAACTTCTCCCACAAACTCATCAAATCTTCTTTTGCTATTTTCCATTTCTGCAAAGTTTTTAAATGCAAAGTCCAAACATCATTTGCAGCAGGGCAATGCCATAGAACATGTGGTTAAGACTGTTCATCCGGGCTGAAACCCGTATTATAAAAATCGGATATATCCGGTTTGGACTCGGGTATGAAACCCGGGTTCCGTAATCATAACCCGGTATAACCGGATTTGTATAAAAAGGCAAAAAAAAAAAAAATCACTTGTTTGGCCCGTGACCCCGGACTACAAGCCCCCTCTCTCTCTCTCTCTCTCTCTCTCTCTCTCTCTCTCAACCCTAGCCGCCGTCGTGATGTTCTCGATGGTTACTTGATGGAGAGGAGTAGTTGATTCGAGTACACTCTCTCACCGATGGCTTGTGGAAGCTCAACTTTGAGAATTATCTCTTCCTCGGCCAAACTAGCCAACCCAAGCTCTTCGCCCTCGCCCTCGAAGAGTTGGAGCAAAAGAAAGCCGCACGCAAAGAAAGGGTACTCCCCATTTCCTGCCCCATATTATTGCGTGTTATTTTGCTTGCTCTATGACTGAATCAATTAGTTTTTATCCTTGCGCTATTGCACTTGTGTATCTTGTTATTTTTAGTTCTCGGCATGAATTGGGCGTTTCTAGAGAAAATTATACCTACACACGAGAGATATTGGTGACATTCAATGTTTGTTTAGATGGATTTTTTGTGCTTGCTTCTCATTCTCTATGCCCAGACTGCATATGGGTCTTGTATAATAGTTTTGAAAAGGTAAGTATAGAAAGGAAAGAGAGGGAGGTTAGTCTGATGTTTAGTTAAAGTGCATATGTTTCTTGAGGCTAATGTGTGCACTGTTCTGGACCCTCTCATCTTACTTGATTATAAGTTGCTTTTAAGCTTAAAGTCTGGATTTTTGGAGATGGCATAGATCATATTAATAAGGTAGTGAAGAGGGTATTTAGTTTTGGAGCTTTTAGAACTGTGCCTCTCTACCTGGTTTGGTGATTTGGAGGAAAAAGAATGATAGAAGTTTTGAGAACAATGGAAGAAAAACTTATTTCTTTAATACTTTGTTTCTTTGGATAGCTGTTATAGACTTTTTTTTTTTATAAGTAAAAGTAAAGTTTTATTGATATAAAAGGCATCGCCTAAGTACACCACTGTTATTGAAATGGTTGCTAGATCTACTCTCTTTGTTTTTAAACTTGGGTTTTTATTTATTTATTTGAGTCTGTTTTGTTCTGTGTTGCCACATTTTATTTACAATACTAATGAGCTATGTGTAGATTCAAGGGTTCAACGATTTTTGTCCAATAACTATGTTTTTTTCATTTTTTTTCTTTATCATTTATGTTTTGGTTATGTTTAATTTTTATACTTATTGTATGCTGCTGATTCGAGTCCATGCCTGCATTTTCTAACAATATTGTGGAACTTTCTAGTGCAGTTACCTTGCTACTTTTGCCTTATGCTTTTTCAAATCTATTCTAATTTGTGCACAAAATTCTTGAAAATTGCGTGTGCCATTTTCTGTCCTTCAAGAAGGAAAATCATAATTAACCCAATTGAAGCTTTTAAAACAGTGTCTGTCTCATGGCCATAAAACCATAAATTTTTATACTCATTTTTTGTACTCTCTTTTAATATTCTATTTGAATATAATATGCAAAACTAGTTAATGAGCTTTTTTATTTCTTGGCTGCAGGAATTAACAATGGACTATTATTTGGTGTGAGATTAAAACTGATGGGAAGATGGGAAGACTGTGTTGCTGATTTGGTAACTCATTTCTTGTAATTTTGTGTTTGGTAATGTAATTTTAATTTATAAATACCAATAATGTAATATATAGTGAATTGCATTGTGATGCATCCATAGATGAATATTGGAATTGGGATTTGTTTTTTTGTTTTACATGCATTTAGTATTTTTAGAACGTTTCATGAACTTGACTTCTTAGGAATTTTTTTTTTAATGAAATAAAGTCTTTTACTAAAAATAAAAAATAAAAAAATCCGGGTACAACCCGGAACTCGAGTTGAGCTCAAGCTTTTCATTGAGTTTGTATTTTATGTTCACAAGCAGCTTGTTTAGAGTTCAAACTTGTTCACGAGTTGGTTCATTTAAATAAAATTGTAGATTATTTATATTTTATTTTTTAACTTTATTTACAAATTTTGACAAACAAACATTGGCTTTATGCTAATATCTTTATAAAGATTGTATATTCATGTTCAGTATTAGGAACATGATTTCCTTTCCTGTAATCTCTATAAATATTTGAAGTATTTTCATTATAAATATAAACTCAATACTATAAACAATAATAAATACAAAATTATAGTGAAATCAAGTTTTATACAAATTGCATTCTTTATAATTGATTGAAATTTATATTTACGAACGGCTTATTTAATAAATGAATCGAGCCGAATTGAGCGGCTTGTGGAGAAGTTCTGTTTATTTAAATGGTTAGTGATTTTGGTACTGTATAATAAAAGGTGGGCCGCTTAAGGAAATAGTGATTTTCTTTCACCCTTTTTCATGTAGTTCTCACTTTTTTTATTACAAATAACGCTTTTATACTAATGTAAGAATCTGAAGACATGCTTGTGAATTATGACTGACATAGATAGGGTACTGAGGTATTTTCAGATCACTATTATTTATTATTTTATTATTATTATATACTATTATTTTTTACTCTTTAATATGCTATCATTACTTTTTTATTATTTTTCACAAATACCTGAGAATATTAAGCCAAATGCAACCTAAAAGTAGTACTTTGGTACTGTATAATCAAGTAAGTGAAGGTTGTCGGCAATGTCACAGGCCCAATCTCCTTTTATTATTGTTGTCTTTGCTCCTGTTTTGATCTGAATGTTGCCATTTTTCCCTGCAATAGTAAAGAAGGGTAAGTAGTCAAGCCAAGCAATTTTACGGAGGGTAAAGTAAGCGACAGGTGGGTAAATGGCCTTAATATATATATATATATATATAATTTACCCATCATAGAATTATCCAATTGGAAACAAAAAAATATATATTCAATTCAATTATTAAATATGTAAGTTATAATATTCCTAATTTCTAATATGCCCCCAATTATAAGATCAATAGTATTTACCCATCATGTAATTATTAAAAAAGCATGTTGCAAGATTTAACTCCAATCTTTATATTATTTGTAATTGGGAGGACCAGGGAAAATAAGAGGAAAAATGAAAAAAAAAAAAAACAAATTGGGGAAAAAAGTATTAAGTCACGTTTTACAGACTGATGTGACTTGATATGAAATATTAGATTTACTTTTCAACCAAAAAAATTTTACAATTTGACGTTTTGCATTAAGAGACATCAGTTTGTAAGTTCATTTTATTTGATTTTTGTGTATACCAAGAATTTCTAGGATTGTTATTTGGGTTGAAAAATCCCGACCTTCCAAATTGCCAACCCTACCTATTAGAGATGAAGAATGGCTACACTTACAATTTTGAGAGTGCCAAGTGATGACACCATTTGAAAGTAGGAACGAATCTATTTACAAGTTTGTTTGTTGATAACTCAAACACATCATTGAGTTAGTATTAAAAAGGGAAAAAAAAGGTTATTAGTATTTAGACAATTTTCATAATTATAATGAATTACACAAACAAATATAATGTATTTACACACTAACTTGTAAATAAGAAAAGTGAAAAGGAAGAAAGCTTTTGCATACCTAGATTCAACGCTATTAGGTGGGAATAGACATGTTCCAACCCAACTAAAATTCCTAGTACCATATATGTTGTAAAATCCAGGAAGAACATCATGTTTTCTAACTCGAGTAATGCTAGGTTACCGTCGAGCATTGATTGCTGGCATGCCATCTAGTATAATTTTATCTTCTCTTTTTTTTTTTTAATTTTTTATATTTTAAATATTTTAAAAAAAAATCACTACACTAATAGTTACTTCTTTAATCATTAAATAAAAAATTAAAAAAATTAAAATATAAGAAGTGTCAAAATTAAGTGTCAAAGTAACATTTTCCTTTCTAGAGCATTGGTAGTGGTTTCTTCATCTTCAGATGCAAAATTATCTCTTTTGAAGAATGATTCCCACATTGATTTATACATATTTGAACTAAATAATAATAAAATATTATTATTTTTTTATTTTTTATTTGTTTTCTAAAATTATTTTTTATATATATTTTACAATTAGCATCTACTTTGTATTATCAACTTAATAAAAATTTTATGTATCTAAATTATTTTAATATAAATTTTACAAAGTTAATTTTAATGTGTATGAGAGAGAAAAAAATAGTAAAATAATGTTTGAAAAATGAAAAGTGATTTTTCAAATTTGAAGAAGCACTATTTATAGCTATGCAAAAATTTAAAGATGCATAAGCCAATGTAGATAAATTTAGAGACATTCTTCAAATTTAAAGATAAAAATGAAGATGAAGAAGCCACTACCAATGCTAACTCTCATGTGCTTCTCGCCAACTGCATTTATTGCCACATCTGATTTTCCGTACTATCAAATGCTGCCTCCGTCCAATGCAACACTTTTTTAACAAATTTATTTTTATATAATTTGATATTTTTAATAAAATAATATTCTCCGTTTAAAACAAAATTACAAAAAAAATATTATGTCTTACTTTTCTTTGCAACTTGTTATGCAAGTCCTAAAGGAGATTTTTGTTTTTTTTGTTTTTGGTAATAATAATAATAAGAACAAGGAGTTCGAAGAAGTGAGTCCTACTCTTGATTAATGCATCCATGAGCCCTAAAATCAATAGCATTTCACCTACATTTATAATCTTTTCACCTTAGTAGTGCTATGCATAGTCAGTGTTATAGCTCCATAACGGACTATAGCTTTGTTGGAACTAATTCTAATTGAAGTAGTCAATGGGACGTATCTAAATCCGCGTATGGAACCCCTGATACTGCGGTAGCTCTAGAGATGTGAGACTAGCTCAATTACGAGTCGCTTCGTGTGACCGTCCATGCACATAAAATAATGATCGATTTAAATATATAATGTTATTTACTTGGGGATGGCTTTGTCTTTGTGAAAGTCTATGCCAACTTGTTCATTAGGTAAAGTTTGATATGAGTGTCGACCCCATCCCTACGAGCTTGAGCCACACCAACTTGTTCTGAAGACCCCATGACATGAATCCCAAGTTGATGATTTTATCTCTTTATTAAATGCTTTTGGGTTTTGTAAGATACTATATTTAGTCAATGTTTTGAGAATTCATTAAGAAAACAATGGATTCCCATGGTTTTTGTTGAATCATTTGTTTCTTCTTTTGGTTGAATTATTTATTTGATCATGTTGTAGGTTTTTTTTTAAGGAAAAGAAAAGAAAAAGCAAAACCCTCGTAGTGACCTTTGAAATTTGAATTATTAGAAATGGAGTCAGTGTTTTACGTAGAGCTACCACATTCTGTGCACTTACAAGTAGTTCAACAACCAAACATATTTTTGTTTTGTTTAGTTGTAGATGTTCTAGCATCATGCATGCTCCTTTGCTATTGTACTTCACAATGGGAAGCATGCATATACATATATAAATATATATATATATATATATATATATATATATATATATATTTATATTCATATAATTGTTTGATGCTTTTAGAGAAATGCTTTAACTACAAAAAAAAAATTACAAATTTTTTTTTTATAAATTGACATAATTTGATATGCTAGTTAGATTGTAAAACTAATTTTATTATAAAATAGATATAATATATGACATAAAATCACATTAGTTTATGAGTTTATTTTTATGAAATTCTTTTTGCACGTAGACTTCTCATTTTATTATATATCATGAAATTATTATTAATCATAGATCCAACAAAATGATCTCGAAAACATAGGTGACTACTATTTATTGCAAGTTCAACAACTTTAACATCTCTCTCTCTCTCTCTCTCTCTCTCTCTACTTGCATTAAATACTACAAGAGCAATTTGATTGTTATAAATTATAAGTAATTATCATGTTGATGAGATTTTATTTTCTAATTAATCATAATTAGTGTTAATTACTAAAGTCAATGGCATTGTAGGAAAGGTGAATCAGTGGGAAACTGTATGGTAACTTGAAGGAAATTAATTTTTGTGGATTTAGGATTAAAAAATGAGTTGGAGTGTTAATTGTGCTCATGATCATCAAACCCTAATTAGTCCTAACCTTAATAAAATTAGGGTCTATGCCTGACTCAAAATAAAGTCAACCTTAAGCTTTTATTAAAAAAAAATTGATCAGTTTTGCGTGTTATTTACTCTAACATTCCCTTGTTTTTGTTACTTGTCAGTTTGTACATGTTTAAGCATTAATTAATGAATACATTACTCATAGCTTGTGAGTTTAAACTTTTGAAATTTGAAGTATTTAATTATATATGGTCAAATTCACAATTGCTTATTAACTTAATCTATCAAGGTAAATACCCATTTGATATTAACAATAATATTAATGCTTAGTCAAAAAACGCACCGCTAAATGTCCCACAAGCATTATAAAAGTTCTTTACCAACAAAAACGTTTAACATAAGTAAATCACAAAATAGCGTGGTTTGATGCGGTACGTCAAATTATAAAATTATTTTTACAGTAAAATTATATAATATTTGATGATGTGGCTATAATATTTATGATTTTTTTTTTATGATTGTAGTAGTACTTCTTCAGACATTATTCTTCTGCTGATCATAATAATAAAAGATTGGATTCATTTGTTTTCGTAGATGAAGTAAGATAAGTTGATATGAAAGTTGAAAGTTAAATAAAAATATTATTGGAATATATTTTTTTAATATTATTTTTATTTTATGATTTGAAAATTTTAAATTATTTATTTTATTTTATATGAAAATTTAAAAAAATTATAATGATTAGATTAGATAAATTGAGATGAATTATAAAAACAAACGAGTCTATATCGAAAGATTAGGTTATCTTATTAAACAAGGCAAGCTTATATACTTGGCACTTATGAACAAAGTTCTTGTTATGTTTTGTGGCAGTGACAGTGAAGATTATTATTTTTTTTGAAAAAAAAAATGATTGACTTTAAGGATTAAATAATGGGTCAATGTTATTTTCTCGCCCCAATATATATTCCATGCATCTCGAAAGGGACAATATAAGAAACAAGTTGAAGATGTCATTTTCCTAAAATGGTTGGTTATGATCGTCAAAAGAGTGAAACATTTTAGAGGCAGAAAAGGAAAAACAAACATTATAGCTGACCTTTTAATCCTAGGATGAAGGACGGAATAATTCCTTCCCCAGACTTGCACTTTTCGTCTTTTGATTTGACAATCGAGTCGACCCTGTACGTGCTTGCCGGACAAGGTGTCGAGGTTGCAAGACTTTGTAAACTTGCTTGACAAGTTCTTAAAACTTGTTGAGAGAGAGAGAGAGAGAGAGCGCAATTATTTAGGGAAAAATAAAGAAAACCTGTCCAGTGTATACTGCTAGTCGAGTTCTACCCACCCACAGGCCAAATTATCAGTTCAAGTTATTTTCATCACGTATAAAAGAAGCCTAAGGTTACCAAACCAAATTAAGTCATTTCAATTCATTATTACTAAATTTTTTAAATTTCAATACAAAATATAATAAATAATTTAATTTTTTAAAATTTTAAAATAATAATAATATTAAAAAATAATATTTTAACAATATTTTATCATCTTAACTCAAGTCAACTCAACTGATTTTAACATCTAAACACAGCCTTAATACTCGTTTTAATAGTATAATGAAATGAGATAAAATGAGATGATTTGTAAATAATAATAAAATGATTTAAATTAATATGTTTTACCAAATTTTAAAAAATAAGACAAAAAAATTGAATAAAAATATCATAAATTTAAAATAAAGTTATAATATAATTTTTGTTTTAAAATTTGAAAAATTTGAATTATTTTTTATGTTTTATTTTGAAATTTGGAAAGTTGATATGATTAGATAAAAATTTAAAAATCTGAAAATTTTAAATTGAAAAATGTTTGCTTTTGAATTTGTTTATATATTGAGTTGGGATGAAATGAGATCAGATAGTTTGAAAAATTTTGTGAAACCAAACCAAACTGGAATGTTTAGAGAATGGGATGAGATGTAAATTTTATGAATAGTAGTAAGATGATTTATAAATAGTAGTGAGATAATTTGAGTTAAGTATTTATAAGATTTTGAGAAAGGAGAGTATAAAAAGTTGAATAAAAAATATTATAAAGTTAAAATATAATATTTTTATTTTATTTTATTTTAAATTTTTAAATAATTGAATTATTTTCTGTTTTTTATTTAGAAATTTAAAAATGTTATAATGATTAGTTTAAAAAAGTCGTAGTGACTAGTTTGAAAATATTTGTGTTTAAATATTGTTTGAGAATGAAATGAGATAAAACATGTTTCTAAACAATTTATAAGAAGGTTTAGATAGTGAGTTGATTTGAGATGAAAATTAAAATTTAAAAGTTAAATAAAATATTATTTTTATTTTAATATTTAAAAAAATAAATTATTTATTATATTTTATTTAAAATTTTAAAAAAATTATAATAATTAAATAAAACGAGTTTAGATAAGTTAATATACATGAAATGAAAAGAAGTGAGTAAAGAGGAAAACTGATGCTGGCCCACAAAAGGTATCTTTCGTTACAACCTAGAATGGATCGCATCACCGTCACCGTCCATGGTCCCTTTCTCGAACAGGATGGACAGTGGTCATACCACCGAAAACAATTCAAAGTCAAACCCCTCCCTGCACAAAATCTTTGGATCTTATCTTTATCTGCACGAAATACATTTTTTACAAGCTTTTTATCCAAACATTTTCTTTCATTTAAATATATATATATATATAAAAGCACTCTCAATGATTATTGTAAAATAGAGTTTTTTTTAAAATATAAAAAAATTATCTTAAAAGCAGGCTCTATCAGATTTTGTATTTTATAAAAATTTTACATTATGATACAATAATACCGCTACATGTAGAGAATCCTATTCACAATTGTAAAAGTTTTTAATTAGTTCCTACGCTTTTCTCGCCCAAACTTCATGAGCTGTAGCCGCATTGCCACATGGCTTATATTTAATGTTTTGAGTTCTTTGTTGCACAATGATTAAATAAATTTTTTTATAAATTTTGAATTAAATAAATTTTTATTATATATAATCTCTTATTTTTATTTTTTGAATTAATTTATATTTTGGTTTAACTTATTAATTTTGATTAATTTAAAATAGAACATAATTATTTGATATTGTATATGGAGAAATATTACAAATATCAAAAGACATGAGGATATTATTGATAATTAAAGAAAATATTTGAAATAAATAAAAAATATTAAAAAATATAATATTTAAATGATATGAAGAAAAAATAGATAAGCTGATATATGGTATATTGTAAAAGTTAGTATGTAAAATAGAAAAAATAAAATTTGGTGATATATTTTAAAGTATAGAATGAAGAAGCCATTAAAAGTGCTCTTAGATGTAGATATTAGTGTACAAGGTCTTTTTCTCGTGAATTTAAGAAAGATCCCAACCTTGCATTATCCATCATAAAACTTAATTTTTTTAAATTGACGTAAACAAATGTAATTTGAAATAATAAGTTCTCTCTTTATGGTTTTCTATATATTATATTGATTTTTTTTTCTATATATTTGGAGCAATGTTACTCTTTATATTTGATTTGTATAATCTTTAGTTATATTGATATTATTTTTTAATATTATTATTATTTTAAAATTAAAAAAAATTAAATTATTTATAATATATTATATAAAAATTTAAAAAAATTATAATGATGATATGAAATGAATTCGTTTTTATATCTAAATCCAACCTTACTTGTCAATGATGCGTTGGTGTGCTAAAATTTAAACTCGTACATAACGTATTTTTATATTTTCCACGTCACATGATGTCTCGATATATAAAGAAAAAAAGAGTTGACAACTATATATATATATATAGAGAGAGTTAGTTTCATACAATTTTCAAATGAAAATTATTCATGCAAGTCTATATAATTATATTTTTTTTTAAATTAAAATTATAATAATAATATTTTTAAAATAATAATTTTTCTCTTTTATTTATATTTATCAATAAAACTGCGTATACAATCTCATACTTAAGACTATAAATAAAATTTCTCATATATATAAAATATAAAAAAGTGAGTAGGATCCAGGGAGAGGATGTTGTGTGGATGGGGAAAATTAGCGAAATCCAGCAAACGTCAACACATACCTTAGGCTGACTTTTTGCTGCAGTGTCGTAGTTCGTGCAACACGACACAAAAACCAAACATTATCTATATAGTCGTCGCCGTCGGTCGGTGCCTCTTCCTTGATAAAAACCTAAGCGCGTTTCAGCACATCATACCCAACTGTCGTATTTATTACCAAACGAGCCAGCTGTCAGCTGTGTGTGCTGTCCTATCCATGTTTGGGCGGTACCTTGTCCTAATTTTGTCACCGCCCATTTTTCATTTATAAACAAAGGTCATTATTTCTCGTTGGATTATATTTGGAATACAAATTCATTTTAATTTACTTTAAATTAATTATTAATAAAATTTATCTTTTTTTTAATTTTATATAAAAAATTTAAACTTATTTCAATCTAATTTATACATTTAAATACGCATCTCAACTTATTTACATTTAAATACATTTGAATTAATCTACAAAATATTACCTTTCACATGTCATTTTAGATTATTTTGACATCCAAACGTAACCTTAAATGCTACTTGAGCTCTTAATTAAGCTAATTTTATTATAAATTGAACTTCATTGAATAGTCAAGTCAAAGCCATCCACCCCATGATACAGTAAAACCAAAGCTAAAGACAAATATGACTTCTTGTTGTAGTAAGTTCATATAATTTTCTATCAGTTTTATATAGTTGTATAGATTGTTAGATTGTAAAAATGAAAATAAAAATAATTGTTAGAGGTTGTTGGAGACTATGAAAATAATATTTTATTATTATAAAGAGCTTGATGGTTTATCTAATGCGGAGTTCAAGTTTTAAGTGATTAGACAAAAGTTAAAAAGTTGGAATTGCTAATCCAATTAGATGTTCTAAGATATTTGTATATGATATATTATATTTATTTTATAATATATCGTACTACATCAAACTAAATTAATTTATGAAATTATTTTTATAAAATCACTTTATCGACAGAGTATTTCTCATTTTATTATGAGTTTTGCCAAGTTGAGTTAACACAATACTTGTTATGGAACTTATTCAATTCTTTAAAAAATAAAATATTAATCATTTTCTAAAATATTTTATGTGAAACATTTTCACATCAGCGAAAAGTAGAATATACAAATAGATTTTTTTTATTTTCTTATTATCGTTGTATATTACATTAATCTTATTTCACTTTCATCTTATTAAATATAATATAATAATTTTATTATCTCTGGATCCTCTTAAAAATTGATAGATATAAGGGATGGAAATGAGAGTGTGATATCTAAATTATTATTATTTTTGAGTTATTTTTGTTAATTTTTGCATCATCTCCATTTGCTGAATCCAGCTCACCGTCTACTTGAAAAAGTAAAGAATATTGAACAAAGACTTTTTTGTTGAAAAATGAGTAAACCATTCAGGAATCCATAAAAAGAGAAGTCAATTCAAATCAAAGTATGATATCATGTCCGGTTGGCTTTTTTTACGTTTTTTTTGTTCTTTAGAAAACAAATAAAGGCAAAGAAAATATATAATGGAATGATTACTGCTATGAAATAGTGTTTCTAGTCAATGACCATTCTATCTCTCCCAACAACAAGGATCGATTATTTAGTACGATAATAATTATTTTTACAAGAAATAATTAGTCACAATTATATAATTTTTTTATAATATGCCCTCCGTGATAACTATGGTTCAAACTCATTATAAAATCCATTAATTAATATTTTCTTTTGGTATACGTAAATATATATATGGAAATTAATTAATATCGTGTTTGATATTTTCTATCCCATTTATTCTTTTCCTTTAGAAAATATTGATTTTTTTTTAATAAAAATACTATAAGAAAGGCTTACACTGCATATCTCTACCTAATCAATATCTGATTTTTCATTCTTCTAATATTTAAACATAATATTTAATTCTTAAGATAGAATGACAAAAATAATAAATCCCATATTGATCAGGTGGAGGTGTGTGGTGTAAGATTTTTATGTATAATTTTTTTTTCATTGATTTTAATTTTCTAACCATTTCATTAATAAAGAATGTGGGCGTGCACCTTTTCAGGATATTGTATCATTGAATGAGGATTAGGTTTAGTTTTTGTAAAAAATGGACTTGTTAGATGTGAAACAGATGTCTCATAACTGTCCCGTAGACAGTAAGATGCTGTTACGAAATGCATGTCCCACGTCAAAGATGTCCAAAATAAGAACTAGACCTAAGCAATTGCTACACTTTTTATGGGAAAGCAATCAAACTATTAATGAGAATGAAATTCATGTCATAAATGAATATATATATATATATATATATGAAAAATTCTTCTGATTATTAGCTACTATTCATTATCCTACCCCATATTTTATAAAAAAAAAAAAATATAGGTGTGGAGTGTGAGAGTGAATAGTAATTGATGAGTAAAATTCATCTTTCTCTATATATATAAATTGACATGAACCACTATTAAATTAAGAAAAAATCTCCACAATCTCTTACTATTTACACAACCTCCACACACCACATTTTTTTATATTAGTTTTTTCTTTTATTAAAAATTTATTATATGAATAATGAATAGAAAATTTGAAATAGTTTAAAAAAAATAAGTTTAAAAAAATTTTTTAAAAAGATATTAAAAATTTTAAAAATTTTAAAAAATATAGAATGTAGAGTGTGGAGGAAGTTGTGTAGCAAAACTCTTAAATTAATATATTATAAAATAAAAACAAAGATTTGGTGGTCTAATATATCTCAATTTTGCATAGAGATCCAACATGACAGTTGGAGATGACTTGGATTATGAATAAATAATTTAAGTATACAAGAAAACAAAAATAAAATAAAAGGGAGAAAACATAGGCTGTGACGTGGTTTTAGGGATGCGTTGACTAGTAGATCAGGTGTGAACCGCGTTGGCAAAAATAATACACTTGTAATTCTTTTATAATAGACTAATTAATTATGTAATTTTATTAAAAATAATTTTATTTTACATAATTATCTTCTATTTAAAATAGAATTATAAAAATATTACTTTTACTTCTCTAAAAGAAAGATATTATCAGAAAAATAAAATTGGCAAAAAGTTGATTAATTAGTCAAGTTTATTTATTCAATAGTGTTCCTATATATACAAATTTTCTCTTTCGTTTTTTTTTTTCATCAAATTTGCATTGAAATTAAAAAAGAGAATACAAGAGGTGAGGACAAGGAACAACAATAAAAACCCATTTACAGAATTTGCAATGCATATAACAAGAACAAATAAAAATAAATGGGTAATGAGACCAAAAAATTAGATTCATGCCCTTGTTCCTTGGCTTGACAAATGAAGGAACTGCTACAATAGTGGTTTTAAAATCCAACTATGGACTTGTTGAATGCGGTTGTGATCCACATCCGCGAAAGAAGCACTGGAGTTGTTTGTTTTAGAGTTGTCGACGAAAGTCTTCATGTTCTTTTTCTAAAACTGATTAGGAAAAACTAAAACATAATCAGATATCTAAAATCGGGTGAGAAACTTGGTGGCATATCAAAGGGGCGTGCGGCGGAGCCAGCTCATGGGCCATACATGCCGGTGGAGAGGGGCGGTGGCATCGACTAGTGTATCCTATTGCCAACCAAAATGTACAGAAAAAAGTGTATATATATTGAACCACATATTTTGAAGTACAAAGATGGTAGGCTTTTCCCTTTCTTTAGTGGGGGAGGGGGTCCAAAAATAGGGTACACAAACTCAGGGTTGAGAATTATTGGAAGAATACATAGGAAAGCACTTACCTCATCACTGTCAAAATAATAAAACTTGGAATTTTTAAAATTGGTATCCGAATTCTATGGCGCAGAGTTAAAAACTATGAAACTTATTTTATGTATCTATCTCTATCTTATTTTGAGTCTCGAATTAATTTGAATAAAAACTTTAAGGATTTCTCAAAATATGTAAATCTCACTCACAATTGTCATTATATATTTCAGAAGATCAAACTATCTTATTCGAATTCCTTAAATTTCTTTTAAGTGAACATTATCCTAAAAAATAAAAGGGAAATAATTCATCTTCCTCTGTCTCCTTATAGCTAACAGAAAGCTCTAATTAAATCAACCACCACATACATTTTGTTCCTTAAATATATATATATATATATATATATAATATATATATATATATATATAAATTTTGTTCATATAAAAGCAAAACTCGAAGTCCCATCATAAGCTTGAACGTTTCTTATCCATTATTTATTAAATTAAAAGGAAGCTTTCAACTTTTGGAACCTGAAATTAGATAAGATGATTTTAAATAAACGTTAAAAGTTAAAGAAAATATTAATAAAATATTTTTTTAATATTATTATTATTTTAAAATTTAAAAAAATTAAATTATTTATTATATTTTATATAAAAATTTAAAAAAATTATAATGATAAGATCATATCCAAACGGAGCTAAAGGACTTTTTGTTTTTTATTTTTCCAAATGGACTTTTTGTTGCTATTAACCCATCCAACCCTTCTTCTGGGATATTCAAGTCAACGCGTGAGGCTTACCAGAAAAATGCATGGAAGTTTCGAAGGCCCTGAGCTTTCACTATCCAAAATACTTAAATATTGAAAGATTTGACAAATTCTTTTAGGTATATACTTCTTGAACTTTTGTTCTTGCCATGTTACATCATATCATTTTTCCTCCTAAATTTCATCATGTCATCACACTTGATAGAATGAAACATTTCGAATGGTTTCTTCTTTCAATTACTTAAATAAAAAACATTTAAGAATTGCTACATCGCGAAAATGTGATTGAGGTCCGAGGATTACAAAATCTAAGATGAAGAAGAGCATTACTGTATATTTTGACATTAAAGGGCTATTTGTGAATACAGATAGTTTTATCTCATTTCAAAGTTTCTCATATCATTTTATTTCTAAATATTACTAAAAAAAAAAAAATTAATTTTGAATTTTTTAATTTAATTATAATCTAATTATTACAACTTTCAAATAAAACATAAAAAATAATTTAACTTTTTTCAAATCTCAAAATAAAAATAATATTTTAAAAATATTTTAACTTTATAATATTTTTATTCAACTTTTTCTCTCATTTTTAAAAATTAAATAAAATATCTTTATTCAAACCATTTACTACTATTTACAGACTATTTTACTATTATTCACATAATTCTCATCTTTATCTCGCTACCCTCCAATCCCCTTACTTACCATATAAGTTTTATAACAATTTTAAAATAAAAGAGAGAAAACAATTCCAAAGATTACACTCTGACTTCTTGTGAAATTGACAGAGAATGACAATTTCCGAGAAAATAAAGCAAAATCTTCTTAGAATCGTATTACCAAACACAGAGTCTTGACGTAATTTGGAAGGCCACGACCATACTTCTCAAAATTTTCTGACTTCTTATTTCCAAAAAACAGGGCAAAAGAGTTTTATTATCCAAAACCATAATTCATTTTCCATTTTCTTGCAATTGCCTAATTTATTTTTTTTATTTTTTATGATCCAAATTTATTTTTCCTTTGCTTTGTTTCCTCTAATTTCTTTTATGCAACGTTTATTCCTCTAACTTTAGGAATCCAAATGGATGCTGTAATGTTCATAAATCTTGATTCTTGTAATGTTCTTTTGAGAAATATTAAACTTTTATTATTATTATTATTATTATTATTATTAATGGTAAAGGAAAGCACTCGGAATGTACTTTGATAGGAAATGGGCAATTTTAATAGAGCGATATATGCTGTGAGCTTTTACTCGTACTCTTCCAGTCTCCTCACATGGTTGGAAAATGGCGCTCTCTCTCTCTCTCCCTCGCTCTCTATCTCACTCTCTCTCCCCTGTCCACTATATAATACACTCATCGGCCGAAGTTATAAACGTTCAAGTTTTAGCTTTGCACAGACAGACAGAGAGAGAGAGAGAGAGAGAGTCCTCTCCTTGCAATATTATTTTTGGAAGCCAGCCCTCTCACTAAGAAAAGGAAAAAAAGAAAAAAAATTGCCCAGCCACCCATTAAATTCGGAGTTATTTTCCATTAATACACACATTTCTTGGTTCAATCATTGATCCTCAATTTAAGGTACAGCACTTACTTTTTTTTTTTCGGTTTTGAAGTTCCCTTCTTTAATGTTGGTCTGCCTTGTATGGTTTTCTTGTTGCTGATCTGTTTTCTAGTTCATAGAGAGGGAGCCACAGAATGGTATACATATTTATATATCTGCTTCAGCCTTTGTTATTTTATCATATTCTGATGAAATGCGTGCTCTGGGTGCTGTGAGTTGGAATATGATGACATGGTATAATTTTCTGATTTCTTTAGATTATTCGCTTGAGAAATCTTCTCTTTGAATGCAAATGGGTAGTTAGTGTTTTCTGTAGTGGGTTTTGCGTTTCAAAGGGAAGTGTTTTGCCTTTTTTTTTTGTCCTCTCGGTTTGAAATTTCTTTTTTGGATCATCGTTCGTCCAGATCCATGGTCTTTTCTAATGGGTTTATCGTCAACTTATTGTTTGGTTGATGGGAAAGTGACATGCTTGTCTTCCCCAGTTATATAAACATTGATCGTTCTACCTAATAGACAATGTTATTAAGAGAAAGTAGCGTTTTAGCTTTTCCCCGTTCCAATCAATTACTTTTGAATCCATAGGTTTCGTAGATCGAAGCTCATATTTTGATTGCTTTTTGAAGATTTCTCTGGTTTCTCAAATTTGAAAGTTTTTTGCAGTTCATGTTGACAGCAGCTTGCTATGGTCCTTTATTTGATATGTTTGCTATTCATGATGCATTATAAATCATGTTACTTCCATTAACTTCTATGTATTCGTTTTGTTTTGACAGGAATTTGATTTTAGTATTGCCAAGACACATTTCCTTGTAAAATGGGGATTTCTTTTTCCTGCCCATTTTCCAATTACAGTGACGTGGAAAATGGCTTAGAATCTATCATTGTCAAGTCCATCAGTTTTGGGAAGGATGAAATAAAAACTCCAGTGCGATCTGTCAGTTTCAACAGTCGAGATTCTGAACCCATGATATTCAAATCCTTATGTTGTGGGAAGATGAAAATAGAAGCATCTTCTAGCTTTAAGAATGGAGAATTGGAAGAAATGGTCTCAGTCAAGGCTCCTTCATTAGAGGATAATATGCACATTGAGTCAAAAATACAACAAAACAAAGTGATGGATAATCAATCCCCAAGATCAGATGGTCATGTGGCGATGATCCAATCATTGCCAATTCTGGATCCCCCTAATCCCAAGGATGCGGCTGCACTAAAGTTGCAGAAAGTGTACAAAAGCTTCCGAACCAGAAGGAAGCTGGCAGATTGTGCAGTTCTAGTTGAGCAGAGCTGGTATACATCCTGTTTACATGCACCAACACTGTCCTTTTGTACAAAAATCTGATGTCTTTCTGTCTAGTGCTAATGCAATTATGTCTTAATGATAGGTGGAAGCTCTTAGATTTTGCTGAACTAAAAAGAAGTTCTATATCATTCTTTGATATTGAGAAGCATGAATCTGCCATTTCGCGATGGTCAAGAGCAAGAACCAGAGCGGCCAAGGTAAATTTTAAACATATTGCTGTAATGGTCTGCTTTTGTGTTGTGTTATTTATTTCGAAGTTTAAACATCTCTTTGTTACTGCAGGTCGGAAAAGGTTTATCAAAGAATGATAGAGCTCAGAAACTTGCTTTACAACACTGGCTTGAAGCTGTAAGTCAATTGCACCAGAAAAAATTAGCTTAAGAATTTGTCTTTTTTTTCTTCATCATACTTTACTGATTTTTTTTTATTTTTTATATATCTATATCTTTCTAAAACAGATTGACCCACGGCATCGATATGGACATAATTTACACTATTACTATGATAATTGGCTTCATTGTCGGAGTAAAGAACCCTTCTTCTACTGGTAATATTCTTTACTCAAAAGAACCCAACAATATTCCACATGTAAAGTATTTGGATTTAAATATAATTATGCTGGATTTGGAAATTCAGGCTGGATATAGGAGAAGGGAAGGAAGTAAATCTTGTTGAAAGATGCCCTCGATCAAAACTCCAGCAGCAGTGTATCAAATATTTGGGTCCGGTAAGCCTTTATTTCTTTACTTTATCATCCTTTATTTTAATTTGTTTTCACATTATTTAATGGTAGTTTTTCTCCCTTCTTTTTTCACCTTTTTATAGAGGGAAAGGATGGCCTATGAAGTTGTTGTGGAGGATGGAAAGTTCTTCTACAAGCAATCAGAGAAGCTCCTTGACACCACTGAAGAAGACAAGGATGCCAAGTGGATTTTTGTCCTAAGCACATCCATGACCTTGTATGTTGGCAAGAAGAAGAAAGGTACTTTTCAGCATTCTAGCTTCTTGGCCGGAGGAGCTACGTCTGCTGCAGGGAGATTAGTTATTGAGGATGGCATCCTAAAGGTATAGCTATTGCATCATATCTCGAGGAATTATCATGGTAGAAGAATGGAAAAAACTAATAGATTTTTCTTCTGTTCAATTATAGTTCCATTTTCACTACAGTTTCTTAATAATAATTTTCGCTACTTCATCAGGCAGTTTGGCCTCACAGTGGTCATTATCGACCTACAGAAGAAAATTTTAAGGACTTTGTCTCCTTTCTCAAAGGGAATAACGTGAGTCTCGTAGATGTGAAGGTAAACACAATGGAGCTTTAAAGTCTTGGAAATGCTTGTCCTTTTTTTGTTACAGATAATAATTAGAAGCCAGTATGCTGAGAATGTTATTTTCTGGTATATTCAGATGAGTCCAGATGATGAGGAAGATGAATTGTTTAGCAAGCAAAGAAGCAGTATTCATCTTAGAAGTTCATCTGAAGAGGACTTGACTCAAAAGTTGAGTGGCTCAGAGACTGAAGGGACCAATGCTGAAGACTTAATTCAAGAGAAAACTTATTTGATAGAAGATGAGACTACTGCTGCATTGGAACTGCCCATGTCAAGCCGGTTACGAAGGCTTGGTAAAAAATTGGCTAACCTTGAAATACCAATAAGGAATGAATTGTACAAGAGGTTAGACAGTCAAAAGCAAAATTTGGGACCAAGTTGTAACATTTTGCCAGCTGAATCTCCCATGGATGGTTACGAAACGGCAGAAGAAGCATTTCCTTCTGAACTGGATCACATGATTCCGAAGCAGAACGAGTTTAACGAACAACATGAAGAGAATGAAGTGGAAATCATTCCTGAAGAATCAATTCTCAAAAGGATTAATTCACATAAAGGAATGAAGTCCTATCAATTAGGTAAGCAATTATCTTGCAAATGGACTACAGGAGCTGGACCCCGAATTGGCTGTGTAAGGGACTATCCCTCAAAGCTCCAGTTCCAAGCTTTGGAGCAAGTGAACTTATCTCCAAGAAGTGCCGCCTGTTCTAGATCTTACTTGTCTCCTCGACTTGTTAGAGGGCTGAGCTCAAAGGTGATGACACCAAGAAGTTCTGGCGGTGAAATGGCACCAACCATAACATCGCCTAGACCCGAGGAAGGAAATTTCTCCCAAAGAATCAATCACCATTCAAGAACACAATCCTCTCCATTGATTAGAGGAACATCAACAAGTGCAATTGGTAACATGTTTTGAGTAAGAATAGATTTCCTGATTGATCTATTCTTTTGTGTGAATAGAAAAGATGGTATAGGAATTCTTTCTCATTCTTTCCATTTAAAATCATGTACACATTTTTTTCTTGTACAACAATAGAAGAGGATAACTGTAGAATTTTGTGGGTTCGATGCCCTTTGAATACATATGAAGATATTCAATCTTCTATAGCAGTGTTTATTACTGAACTTTGTAGATACAATGGTGTTACTGAGCCATTGAGCCTCAAGATTTGAATAGAGACTAGGCTAAGTTGACACTTTTTATGTCTTTTACAAGAGGCAAGTCTTGTATCACCAGAGAAAATTGAAGAACAATCCCAAGCGTGTCTAAGCTTCTTAACTTTCTCCTGCCAATTCTTTCACACTAGCCGTCCTGCCAAATCTGAACGACACTTTTTGTCTTTTGATATTTGCATTAGGAAAATTCTGCTTTGTAGGGATGAACACCACAAACCTATGAATAATCCCAATCCACTAGAGTGATTCAACATCTAATTGATCTCATTGGGACTTGTATTTTCAAGCATGTCAACAAGGAATTATACCTAGGGTTGTAATTGAATCGAGTTGAGCCGATCTTTGGCTTGCCGAGCTCGGCTTGATTCAAAATACTCAAGCTTGAGCCCGAGTTCGAGGTTTTCATTTATTTTTTGTTCGAGCTCAACTTGACAAGCTAAATTTCCAACTCGAGGTCAAGGTCGAGCTCATCCCAAAAAAGAGCTCGAGCTCAGCTCAAATTGTTTATTTTTTTAAATTTTTTGAATAAGATTTAATAATTAATAAATTAGATAGATAAAAAATAAAAAATCTAATATTTAATTTGTACAACTAACAAGTAGAATCTCTATTAAATTATAAGATTTTAAAAATTTATAAATAATTAATATCTAACTAATTGATATTTATCCATAATAAAAATATAGAGCAGTGCTACGCATCAGCCACTATTCACGGCTGATGCGTAGCACACCTTACGTGTTAATAGTGTATATCTTCTTCTTTTCTTTTTTTTTTTCTCACCCGTTTCTCTCTTCTCTCTCGCGTTTCTCTCTTCTCTCTCGCGTTTCTCTCTTCTCCCCGTGTCCTCCATTGCAGCCAGATCCGGCATCGCCGCCGCCGATTCGGCCTCCCACCGCAGCCAACGACCACCGCCACCGAGCCCGTCCTCCTCCCCCAGCCCGAGGTCGTAGCTCCTCCGTACGCACGCCCGTCGCCCCATCCCACTGTGTTAGGGACCCCGGTCAAGTCCCTAAACACTAAGTCCTCTTCGGCAATAGGCTCCTTTGGTTGACCGACTCCAAGTCCTTCACTTGCTTGGTTCACGCTCAAGACGGTCTATGGTGGCACTTTGGGTAGGGTGAGGTTAGTGTTTAGGCTAATTGGAAGTGTATGGAAAGTGGGAAAAATGGCTAAGTGTGAGATCACAATGGGAAGTGGTGCACGGCACTAGGGTGAGCTAGGGTTGGCGCCACTTGCATTAGGGTTTAGGGTTTGGATGAATGATGATGGACGGCTAGGGTTTTGGGTGATGAGATGATTAGGGTTGAAGCTAGGGCAAATGAGGTGGGCGGCCAAGGCTTGGCCGAATGGGGTAGGTGGTTGTTTTTAGGAAGGTTTCCTAAAAACTTGGGATGTGTTTTGGTTTAGGGTGATGGCCGGCCAAGAGGTTCCAAGAGGGTCAACTAGGGTTTCCAATATGAAAACTCTAGTTTGGAAAGTGGAGTGGGCGGCTAGGTCAATTCAAATGAGGCAAGGAGCCAAAATTTGAATTTGAACCTTGTATGGAAAGTGTATCTCGGCTAGGGATGGGATGGATTGGATGAGGGGTGTTTTTGGAAGTGATGGCCGAACATGGTAAGTAGGGCAAACAAGGGTTGGTCGAGTATGTGGTTGGAAAGAAGATCAAATGGATGTGGAGGATTACTTGTTGGCCGAAACTCACAAGCACAATGATGAACAATGTATGAACAAGAACATAAACTAGCAAGATCAATAAGAATTAAATGGAGAACAAGAGAGTGAAAGGAAAAATACTCATAAGATAGATAGAATGGATCACACTTATTCACGAATTGCAAAGTGTGATCCTCTCCTTAGGGATTCACGAATTGCACCCCAAAGAGCCCAAGTGCTATGCACCGAAGGTGATCTCAAGAACAACTTAGTCCACAAAGGCTATTGTCAAAAGATGTGAAAGAAATGGCTAAGGGTCCTATTTATAAGGTTACAACTTGAAAACCCCCAAAAGGCCCCTTTGAAATAAAAGGAATTAAAAATGAAATAAATAATTAAATGACAAAAATGAAGATAGTGGCATGGACCACTAGGCCGTGGCATGCATGAGCCAAGGGTCGGCTAGGGTGGTGCATGGTGGTCCTCGGTCTGGTCCATGGCTAAGTGGCTCGGCATGGCTGGCTAGGGTGCATGGCATGGTGCCATGCATGGGCCGGCTGGTGGGCATGGCATGGTGCCATGTTCGGCCTGCTGAAGGTGGCTAGCCACGTGAGCCTGCTGCAAGGCATGGGCTGGAGCTATGCGCTGGATGGCATGCCTGGTGGGCATGCCACTGACCTGCTCTGCATGGCACGGGCTGGAGCCGTGCGCTGGATGGCATGCCTGGTGGGCATGCCACTGGCCTGCTCTGCATGGCACGGGCTGGGCCCGTGCGCTGGATGGCATGCCTGGAAGGCATGCCACTAACCTCGCTGGGGTGCGGCAAGAGAGCCATGCGGCTGGGGGCATGGTCCGCTGCAGGTGCTCGGGTGTGCGCATGGCCGTGCGCATGGGCGTGCGCACGGCCATGCGGTCTGGCTGGGCGCACAGGGCTGTGTGGCCTGCGTGGGCGAGCGGGGCCATGCGGCCTGCGTGGGCGTGCGGGGCCATGCGGCCTGCGTGGGCGTGCGGGGCCATGCGGCTGACCCGCATGCGCAGGGCCACGCGGCCTGCGTGCAGGCGCAAGGCCATGCGGCCTGCGTGCATGCGCAGGGCCGCGCGGTGTATGGGCATGCGCATGGGCGTGCGCATGCCTGGCCATGCGCTGGGCTGCGCATGGCCACTAACCTCGCTGGGGTCGAGGTGCCGCGCGCGCACGGCTTGCATGCTGGGCGCCCCGTGCTTGTCAAGGCACGGGCCAAGGCATGCATGTGGCCGGTCCAAGAGCATGCTGGGCGCCCCGTGTGTGACAAGACACGGGCCAAGGCATGCTCGTGGCATGATCAAGGGGCATGTCCCGGACATGGCTAGGACATGGGCGGCTCCTTTGGAGGCGGTTTTACGTGGGGGTCTAACACACTGACCCACGTCGCGGCTCACATTCGCCGCCATCGCCACCGATTTGGCCTCCCACCGCAGTCACCGACCACCACCACCACCGAGCCCGTCCTCCTCCCCCAGCCCGAGGCCCGTTGCTCCGCACGCCCGTTTCTCTCTCCCTCACATGCCCTCTCCGTCTCTCTCACAGCCAAATCTCGACATCTCGCCCGTCTGCCGTCATGCCGCCATCTCGACAGTCGACGGCAGCTCGAAAGTCGCCGCTACCTCGACAGTCGACGCCCGGAAATGGGCGACGGGCGGGAGGCGTTGGGCGAGGGGAGGCCGAGTGGGGGGGGAGGTCGTGTGCGATTCGGGAGAGAGAAAGTAAAATGAGATTTGAAATGTGGGGATTCGGTTTTATTGTAAGGTTATTTTAGTCATTTTACTCTATAGTGTGAGATGGCTGATCTAAACAGGGGCTGATGAGAAGAATTTCTCAAAAATATATTATATACCTACAGAAATTATTAATACATACATATAATATGATAATATATATCTATTTCATATATAGTTTTCACATACTAGTATATGAAATTATTAAATCTTATCAGCTAATTATTGTACAAATTATAAGATATAACTATGAAGTATATTCAATACATAGACATAAGTAATTAGGTTACATATTATATATTTAATTATAAAAGTGCTATGCTTATATTATTAGCTAATACATATATAAGTATATATACATAGGTGTATGTATATTTTTATCAATGTATGAACGAGATTTATGAGCTAACAAGTCGATTCGAGTATAAACGAGCAACCCTTAATGAGTCTTAGTCGAGTCGAGTCGAGTTTTGTCGGGTATGTATCATTTACTAATCAAGCAGATATTTGTTTTCATGGGCGAACTTTTTTTTTTCACGAGTTGAGTTCGATTTGAGTTTAACTGAGTGAGTACCGAGCAAGCTATTGAACAGACTAGTTATTTATAGCCCTAATTATACCGTCAAAAGAATATTGTTTTCGAGATTGGTAAATAATATTAGTCTTCTCATTATTGGAAAAAAATAAGAATACTTAGGAACAATAATGGACACTTAGGAAAAAAAAAACATGTTGAATAAACCAAAAGAAAATTGAAAGAAGTAAGAACTTCCACAGAAGTCCAAATTGCATAATGTTTGATGCATTTGAAATCAGAGACAATTACAGGGCTTTTCAATGATATATGGCACTTTTGGCATGATTCCATCTTTTTGGTTTTGCTCTTCTTTGATTGGGTTTCTACTTTATAGCAAGGCTTATCAAAACATTTTGTCTTCTTAATGATCCAACATCCCATCAATAGTGGGAGATGGCTCCATGCTTGGACAACAAAGTTACTCCCCAAAAGACCCAACTATTGCACAGGGACATTACTTGCAATATCTAAGTCCTGATTTAAGAGTTATGCTATGCACTGCACTATTATCTTCCATTATACTGTGCTAATGCGGCATTGTCTATAAACTAATAATTTTTGTTGATATCAGGTGTCTGAGAATAAATTCTCGACTAATCCTGAGGTGTGTAAGTTCTCGACAAGAAGTTTCTCGCAATTACATATCGGGTAATTTAAAGAGAAGTTCTCCCAATCTAATGGTTCCTAAAAACTGTTTGCACCTAAAATGATTAAAACCTTAGACCTAGAGGGAGCATACCACCAAAACCATTGCTTTTACCGCTTAAGTCTACCTCTAAGGGTTTTAACTAATAAATCACCTCATGTTTTATAAAATTACAAATTTAAGTATCGATGGATAATGTTACGCCAACACAAATAGATAGGAGCAGGATGAGAGTCAGTATAGAACATTTTCCCCTCGTGTAATCTTCCATTCTTGATGTAACTAGTTGCTTTCACACATGAAAAATGTTTGTGTTTTAATTTTATTGTACTTTTAACTCTTCATGACTTCTTTTTTTTTTTTTTCTAAGCAACTCTATTTATGACTTTATTGTGTGAAATTATTTAAACACTGATTATTTATTTATTTATTTATTACCAACTTTAGAAGACCAAATACTATACATAAAACAAGAAGTTTTTTCTAACGCATGAAGGAATGATATGGTTTAATGGAAAGAAGACAAAATTTTAATGAAAGAAGGTAGAGTGATTTTCTCCTTTATTATTTAAATTTATAGTTTTTTATATTGGAAAATAAAAACTAAATGGTCTTTTCTTTTTTGAACTGATCAAGTAAAAAAATTAAATTAGACATAAAAAACAGCCCTAAGAAATCAAAATTTTTAAATAATTACAATAGAATTAATTAAAACAATCACAGACTAAGGTGAGGTTTGGATAGTGTATTGAGATGAGATGAATTGTAATTAAATTAAAAATTGAATAAAATATTGTTAGAATATTATTTTTTAATGTTATTATTGCTTTGATATTTGAAAAATTAAATTATTTATTATATTTTGTGTGATAATTTGAAAAATTTGTAATGAGTAAATGAAATGAGATAAGATGAGCTGAGATAAACTTTGAATCCAAATGAGAACTAATATAAGTAACAAAAATGCTTTGAAAATTATATAAGAAATAGATTTATTTAAAAAAAAAAGAAAATAATTAGTCATTTGTTTATATTATTACGTGAATTTATTTATTTTGTATCTAATTTATTAAAATAAGCTTTTAGTAAAAAAAAAATTATTAAAATGAATTATTTTGGGAAAAATGATTAAAATAAGGAAGCAAGAAGAGAAATAGAAGAAAAGAATTAACCATTTTTTCCGACCGGTGAACTCAGGCTAACCCAACATAAAACAAATAAAATCCCTACTTCCTCCCGAAAGGTTGAAAACGGTCTCTTCCCCTCTGAAACAATGGCGGGAAAACAAGTCGCCGGTGACGGCTTATCGCCCAACTTTGCTGGAATGTCTAAGCACCAGCTCTATGAAATCATGTCTCAGATGAAGGTCAACCATCATCTCTCTCTCTCTCTCTCTCTCTCCAATTTTCTTGAACTGAATTTTGTTGCCTCATTCGTACCTTCCTTTGCTTACTTCCGGAACTTTCTTTTTCTCCAGACACCGCCTTATATATCGTAAAATATAATTGCTATAATGTATTTGTTTTATCCCACTACAGACTCTGATCGAACAGAACCAGCAACAGGCGAGGCAGATCCTCATCCAGAACCCGCTCCTAACCAAAGCCCTTTTTCAGGTATTTATTTTTAGGTTTAGAAATAGACCTGTTTCGTTTCATTTATTTTTTTCTCATTTTGAAGGGGTGTGAAATTCGGTGTTTTCTTCAATGATGAAACACTTCTTGCAATTAGGGTTTTACTTTGTGTTATTGTTTCTTTTTGTTTGAAGAATCAAATTTATTCAAACCAATGCTAAAATTGAATCTATTTGTCCAAGTGGTGTTTGCAAGTGTTATTTAATTATCTAGGAGCTCTGTTATTTTTGTTATATTTTTCTATTTTATGTCGTTATTTTTTTTTGAGATTGCGTTGATTTTTTTTTTGGATAATCTGAACCGCCTAATTCCATATTGGTAATACCGAGAAAAGACTACCTTACTAAGACACCACTAGGAACTGTTTCTTGTTTAACCAACTTCATACAAGTGGTACCTTTGAACTTGGGAGTTCTTGGGCTAAACTGTCATGATGGGAGGGTTTTGGGGAAGGGAAGAGTGTCTTTGATTTTTATGAGAAAACAGGTCCATATTTTTTGGCATATAAATTGTTCTTCCTTTAGGATTGCGAACATTCACTTATTATTTCTGATATGAAATAGTTGTCTGCCAAGTTTAACTTATGTTGATTTATTGGTCTACAGTTGCTTCCTTTGCTTCCTCCTCACACTTCTTGTTATATTCAACTGTAGATGGTGGGCTGTTTTTTTCCTAAGAAATTTGGTAAATGTACAAATACGTGTTGTTTCAGAAATGGTTTTCCTTGTACTGAATCACACCTTAAAACTCTATTTTGAAAGTATTGAAAAACGTAGGGAATATCATCCTAGGATAATAAGATATATACCAAGAGTGTAGGCATTGTGAACACTAGCAAGTGTCATAACAAAGTTCAAGTGACAATTTGCTAGACTGTTTCTGCCCATGCTGGAACTAATATCGAAGTCAAATACCGTAAGTTATTATCAAGCCACCATTAGTCGGCAAGGTGATGAGAGAGAAAGCCAATTCTTTATGTTTATTTTGGATATTTTTTTTTTATAAGTATGTTTATTTTGTATATATCTTTGAGAGACTGTGTTTTCTCTATCCCTGCCCCTTGTAATACCAAGTTCAAACCAATGTTTCTAAAATACATTTACAAGTTATTAAACTTGTTAGGATATATATATATATATATATATTTGAAATTTAAGAAAACATTAAAGTTGTAGTTGGCTGAGCAGTGGCCAGTTTTTTTATAAGTAAACGATATTATTAATAGAGATAGGCATAGCCCTAGTACACAAGTTGGTATTTAAGAGATAAGACCTATCTAGGTCGATGTAGTGGAAACAAGAAAATCATGAAAAGTTAGGCCATTAAAAGCTATAGCTATGGCCCATAGAAATAAAGTATGGAAAAATAAATATCGAAGTTCCTCTTGTGACCGCTCCTGATCTTCGAATGTCCTTTCGTTACCCTCTTGCCATATGCACCACATAATGCAGATCGGGATCATCTTCCAGCCAGTGTTATTAGTTCTTTATGCAATCTTGTGATACTTTTAGTATCTGAGAATAATATAAGGCAATTTTCCCATGGCTTGTCTAGGAATTTGCAAGTTAGTTATAAATTTGTAAGGTCCTGTTGGAAATCATTTTGTTTTCTTGACGAATGAGATGCATAGTACCATGCCTGGGTGATATATGCTATGGGTGGTTATGTAATTGCAAAGTTGTTTTTTTTTTTTTTTTTCAGTTATCTTAATATATTACCTTAAACTGCTTATTTGACATTTGATACTATTATTTCAACAGGCACAAATTATGCTTGGAATGGTCCAGCCCCCTCAAGCGGTATTCTTTTGTTCTTTATGAGGCTTTGGCCCTGTAGGTTGTATCTCTTGCTTTAATGCATTTGCTAAATTTTGGTTTGTTTTAAGATTCCAAATATCCAGCCAACAGTGTCACAGCATCCTCAACAATCAGCACAGCCTATTCTACCATCAAATATTCAGTCTGCTAACTCATCACCAGGTCAAGTGGGTCTGCAGGAGCAAACCGGTGCATCTCAGATCCCTCCTACAATGAAACAACACCAGAATCAAGCTGCGATTCCTGTCTCATCTGCTGCTGTTCCTACACTAAATCTCCAGGCTCAGCCCATGTCATCACATCCCCTGCAGATGCCACAGCCCCCTAAGGGACACATTACTTCCCAAATGCCCCCTATGTCTCTTCCGCAATCATCACAACTTCCTAATATCCCTTCACTTCCTCTTTATTCTTCTTCACAGCCACCTCCGCTTCAACAACCTCAAATGCCAAATACGACCAACCAGTTGCAACAGCCACTACAGACACCTGGAATTTCTCATCTGCCACTTCAACCACCATTGCCAATGCAACCTAGATTACCTTCAGTTCCAGCTTACCATCATCAGTATGCTCCCCAAATGGGGCCTAATGTGGGTTTCCAACATCCTGGTGCTTCTCAGCATCCGTCGCAGCAGTTTTTTCATGTAAGCTGAAGATCACCTTGTTCTCATTGCTAAATGTATTACATGTTACAAATTGTTTGAAATTTCTCTTTATCAATAAATTGTTCAGCCTGGCGGCAAACCTCCCGCTAGCATTGGGCTTTCATTTCCACAGGGGCAGCCACCACTTCCAAATCAGCCACTACCTCAATCACTGTATCAGGTATTGTAATTTTAGTCATTGGATGGCAGTATTACATTTCCAGCCATTCTTTCGGGAACTGTTTTTTTTTTTGGACAAGTAATCAAGAATTTTATTCATAAGAAAAGGAGGCATAGCCCAAGTGCGCAGGAAGTATTCATGAGAAGGGAACAGTTATTATTGATTGGTGCATGAATTTATCGTTTCTCTTTGGCTTTCTGATGGATTAATATTTTTGTCACTACACCACCATCATCACAGATATTGAACTATTTGTTATGGTTTGATAAAACTAACATAACTTATTGACCTGATCAATTGTTACCACAGAAAAATGAAAATAGTCTTCATAAATTTTTTACCTTTCTATTTTATGCTCAATACAATGGACCCTTGCTAGTTTCTTTTGCCAACCATGTCTAAATTATTTTTGCTGAATGGTTTCGACAATTTGGAAAAAAATTTGTACCTTATCCTCTTTCATCTTCTTCTTTTTTTCAAGGGAGGAGGTCAACATTTAGGGACAGAATTCAGCAATCAAGGTGGAAATTCCATGCAAGTGGATAGAGGATCTTCTTGGATGTCTGGCCTGCCTGAGAATTCTACAGTAACACAGCAGCATCCAGGTCTTCCAGGACCACCACCAGTAGTTCCTGCTCAGATGGGTGTTGGCAATCAGCCAGCGCGCAACCAATCGGTAAAATATCTGCAACTATTTGAATTTTATATCAACTGGATCATTAGTTAATATCTTGAGATCAACTTTGCTGCTGCTCATCTTCAGTTGACACCGGAGATGGAGAAGGCACTACTTCAACAAGTCATGAGCCTCACTCCGGAACAGATTAATCTCCTGCCTCCAGAGCAAAGGAATCAAGTGCTTCAACTGCAGCAAATACTGCGCCAATGAGGCTATGGAAATTGATTTTATTTAGAAGGGAAGGACGGCATCGGACATCCTTTTTAAGATTTACTTTGGGAGAGATGAATGTCATTATCATGTTTCTAGGTTATGAATTAGCTGTTGTGGGGAATTATATAGAAGATACAAAATCCATTCCAAAAACTAGGTTACGGCTTATGATCATGAAAAATGTTAGCTCGCTGCATTTAATGAGTTGTTGAAGTTCTTTAGTATTGCATTTCCAGATTCTTCTGTCATATCCTGTTGTTTATGCCTCGAATATTTTATGTCTATCGTATTTTGTAGACAGTTCTGGACCCCCGGTGCATAGCAAATATGTGAACATGGTTCTTATTAAGTCTGTCTGCCTGTCTGTCTCTGTCTCCGTCTCTCTCTCTCTCTCTCTCTCTCTCCCATATTTATTTATTGCGGTTTTGGAAGTAGGCATCTGCAACAATGAGTAGTATTCTCTTGGAATGACTGATTAGAGCTCCATATTCTACATAAACAGTGCCCACGTCTGCAGAATCAGGGAAGATGCTGGTTTTTTTTTTTTTTGATTTGTAAAAGATAGATATTATATATATATATATATATATATATATATATATGAATGAAATAGGCATAACCCTTGTACACAAGAATTATACATGAGAATTCCTAATTACATTCTAGAAACGATAAATTAAAGACAAGATTTCTTGAACATTATCCCCATGTAATATAATAGTGGAAAACCAACACGTTAGAGTATGGAGAAAAAAATTCTTCAACTCGGTCATTTTGCGTTCCTTATCTTCAAAGCAACGCACATTCCTTTCTGTCCAAATGCACCACATAATACACAACGGAATCATCTTCCACACTGTTGCCACTTGATGGCAACCTTGCATCTTTGACCAACAACCCAACAAATCCACCACCTTCATAGGCATAACCTAAACGATATCAACCTTTAAAAAGATCTCATCCCACAGCACCCTTGTTACCTCACAGTGTAGTAAGAGATGGTCTACAGATTCTCCATTCTTCTTGCAAATTTAGCACCAATCCAACACTACACATCTTCTCTTCCTGAAATTGTCCGTGGTCAATATCTTCCCAAGAGCAACACTCTAAACAAAAAAAGCTATTTAGAAGGCACACAAGACCTCCAAATATTCTTCCAGGGGAACGGTGTAATATCAAGTTGTGTTGACAAGATGCTATAATATGCCTTAACTGTACATATCTTGTAGTTATTAGACCCCCATTTCAAACTATCTCACTGTGTTATAGGAATCTCCGTAGAATATAATAAACTGAAAAATTCTGAAATAATAGGTAGTTCCCAAACATGAAAATTCCTATTAAAAAGAATATTCTACTGGTGCGCACCATGAGAAAATAAACGCACGTCCGCCATTGAAGCCTCCATATTCACTGCAATATGGTATAAGGTCAAAAAAAGACCTTTCCAATGCGTGATTTGGATTTGGAATACGGGATGATGCTGGATTTGGAATTTTTTTTCCTTCTCGAAACAAGTATAATCATGAGCTTCGTAGATATAGAGTATGGGTACTCTCGTCCTTGTACATATACCAAGAGTATTATTGTCTTTATATGGCCTTTAGGGCTATATTATTCTTGTTTTGCTTTCTCTTGTTTTCTGTTTCTTCTCTATTCCTCAATTACTTGCCTTTTTGTTCCTTTGACTGTGATGTGTTTATAAAAACTACCATTTGAACCAACGTGGAGCCTCTCATCAACATAAAAGAATGAATAGCATTGCTTTGTAGCAATTTCTACAAGGAAAACGCCGCTCTTCCTGCTGGAGCTACCGCTGGTTTTTTATGCTTAATAATTAAGTAAGTATTTTTTAATAATACTATAAATTTTTTTTAAAAAAAAATATTTAAAAGTGTACAAAATATACATGTAAAAAAAAAAAAAAAAAGCGAAATGAACTAGCATAAGCCCCAGCGGTGGCTGTATAGTCACCCATTTCTACAACTGCATCCTTGGATTTTGAGAGAGGGAAGCAATATCTTTATCTGATATGTATATGGATATTGAGAATTATTTTATGCTTCTACGGTAAGCAAGGGTATCAATAAAATTGGGGTCTCTAAAAAAAAAAAAAAGAGAAATCTTTTATGCTCTCACCAAGCATCTATGGGTAAGGATTTTGAGAGTTTTTGTTTCATGGTTTCAGAAGCTAACAAGGTGGAATAAAATTATTTATCCCAACAAAAAATAAAATAAAATCTCTTCGCTCGATATCACAAACTAGATGAAATAAATCAAAAAATGGATTTTTGGTCAAGAATGAAATCTTATTAGAACTGTCCATATCCAGTTCATTCTTCGGAACCATATCACATCCCGGATCTAATGAAATAGGATGAATTGAGAGGATATTTTGTAAATAAGTAATTATCTTGAATATATTAACTATTTCTTTCTTTTATAAAATTATCACATCATTCATATTAAATATACACGACTTGAAGGTACATCATGAATCATGAGACTTATTAGTGGTAGAATAAAACCATATACACTTTATCTCTCTGATGGTTTTTGTGCAAGCAAGACTAAACACAGGCTAGAAATCATCACCAACATAAAAACTGGAAGGAACTCTTCAGTTGCCTGAAGATCTTCTGCTTAAGGAAGGAGATGAGTTAAAAACTTCTTGACCAAGCTCTGTTATCTTGTTAATAAGAAGCATTTGCTCAGTCTCAAGCTGCACCATGTACTCCTCTTGCAAATCCTCGAGGCTTTCGAACTCGCTCAATGCCGATGACAGTTCTTCAATATTGGCGTCCTCAATAAGAGATTGAAACTTGTTCATTGCTTGTCTCATCTGATCAGATACATTTAAAGAACATATGAGGGATAAGAGTCAAACTGAAATTCTATATTCTAAATTCGTAATAATGGGTTCACATTCGGAGACAGTTGTATGATGATGAATAGATTAGAAATAAAATCATCTTAAGACAGTGGCATGGACTTGGGTAAGAAAATACATAGGATATCAAGATTAAATTACCGAACCGGAACAATGAAATTTGATATATCATAGGACAACTTAGAAAATCTCGAGTATGAATCTCAGTGAAGTGTGATTTAAGTTGTACAAATTGTAAAGGCTCAAGTCCAGGAAGCTTCAGTAGATCAAGTAGATTGATTTCTATCAGATAAGCTTATTAGAGAATTTCAAACCAAGTCAAAACTTCATTTGTTCAAAGTGACTCAACTCTAGACTCATCTGATCATTGATGCATGCTAGAAAGTAAAACAAATGACCAAGGAAGAAACAAATAAAATGAAACAAAACCACAATCACCTGGCTAGAAATTTGATGTGCTCGAGTCAAGGATGGTTCAGAATCTAAACTACGTTTCTTGTCTAGCTCTGGAACTTTTCTTGTAATTTGAATGTGAATCTCTCCCCTTTTCACCCCTTGGAGGGGTATCCACTTGTCAGACATCTGATTTGGAGGCAATCTTTGATATTCTACAACACAATCACCTATATTCGAAGTAGGCAGTAAAGCATTGTGGTCTTTAACATGCAGAACCAGGGGGCTGCCATCATCAGGGAACTCTAAGGTCTGATTCCATCGGGGATTAAGAGTTTTGTACATAACCTGTAAGGTGAGAAATGGCAAAGCAGGTACGGATTGAGAGAGTCAGCTCACCAAAGACTACATGCAAGTGCAAATCTACAAACTTGTATGACAGATCACAGATGGTGGACATAAAATTACAGAACTAGTAACAAATTGGTTTTTCCCTGGACAAATGATACTAACATTTGTTTAAATAAATGAAGACAATAACAAAGTGAAGAAGGGGTGACCAGCTAGAATGTTTAAGAACGCATGCTTGTGGAGAGATCCTAAAATACAAGTACAGCAGAGAGGAATGTCCTCTGACTTCATATATCACAAACAGATAAAACTCTCTTTCCATATATCCGAACTATACTATTTCAAAAAATGAGCACGAATGGCGTCAATAAAAACATCTGAACTAAAAAATAGCTAGCTGGATCATAAATTTGAAGTGGTGGTTGTCTCAAACCTTTGTTCTTTTCTTCAAGTTTCCATATTGTACCCTCACATAAGGATCACTTGTTCCTCTGAGATCAGCGGCAACAAGGTCTTTCGCTTCAATGAGAACAAGTTCAATCCAGCCACTGCCAGAACCAATTGAACCCTGAACTTATACAACCAATGAAAAGAAGAGGACAGAAGCATATCAGAGTAGACACTTCGAATCTTGAATAGACTTTAGGGGTGGCATCATGTTAAAGAATTGGCAGGTTAAGCTCGATTCATACAAAGAAATTCTGACCAAACTAACTCGGAAACCTAAATTCAATGCTTGCCCTTTACATAGAGCAGGCTGAGTAGGCCAGGCCTACAATTGAAACACCTGGTTCATACATGCAAAAAGTCACATAGAGATACATAGACAAACTGACCAATAGCCGAACAAGCTGGTCTACCCAATGGCAGAGCCACAATAAGACCTTGGAAGCCAAATACCCCCAAATTTTCTGCAATTGTTTTATCCCCTTAGTGATCTAATGATATTAGCAAGTCACCCTAAGAGAAATTAATACTTGGATCCCTCTAAATATTCTGAATTCTCCTTATGAATCTAAGCATGCTTATGAACAATACCTAAAAATTTTTCATGGCCCTTAAATTGCAGAAGTGGTGATATATATATGTAATCTTTACACATCATATAGAAAAGTATCCCATAGGTCATAAATTAATGTGATTGAATTCATAAGGGTTATATATATTTGTTCAGTATTAACCACGACTTCCATAAACAAAAGTTTTTGGCTCTGCCAATGACCATACGCATACTGAATCCTAGATGAAGAATTAAGATAGCCTAAAACTTTTCACGTGCTTGGTATTTTTTTCTTTTCCATATTTGATATTAAATTAATGGGAGAGACTAATCTTTTCATACTAGAAAAAATACCCTTGATTCTTCATGGTCATCAACTCTGACTGCTTCTATTTGAAGCCTTAGCTCTCCTGAATTCACTTGTTCAAGGGGGACCCATACATCCCTGAGTGACCCTTCCACCAATCCTTCCAAATTCACTCGTGCAAAACCAATGTTGTCATCTCCAAAGGTTTCTTCATTGCAGCATTTAATTTTAAGATACTCACCATCTCCTATCTCATCGAATTCAAACTTCTGATTCCAGATAGGAAATGAAGTATGAGCAGTCCTTGTTCTATGGACGGCCTGAAAGGAAGGTTCAAAGACATATAAAACGTGACCATAAACAATGCTCGAATTGTAAATATGTTTAAGGCCTTATATAATCTATCACATAATCTTTTGAAAAAAATTCAAACCTACTTTTCCATAATGCAATTTTACATATGGGTCACACTTTCCAGATTTGTCTTTTGCAATAAGATCCTTTCCTTCCATAATAGTTATACCGATTTTCCTCCCAGTTTTTGACAGAGAAGTGGATGACCCATAGAATGATTGACGTGAGCTAAGATGATAGCTGTTCAAGGTGTGTGAACCATCGGAGAATTGCCATTCTTTTAACACGAGCCTCACTGTCAACTGCGAAGTTTATTCAAATGAGGGAGAAAAGACTAAAAAATATAAAATACCACATAAGTTAAAGACGCATACCTGACTAAAGCGAGCTACAGAAATTAATTAGCATCCATCTTAATATTATATGAAGTAAAATGAGAAAAAAAGAGGCATAATACCAGTTAAATTGAGTTTTGCAGCTCTGTTCAATTTTCAAGGTTTAATTAAACTTATTATCTGCCAAATAGATGGTCAAAAACATTAAATATGTTTGCAGGAAAAGTGTTATAACTGGTCCAAAATGTGATAAAACATCAATTAAAAGCCAATTGATTCATCGGCTATTGCATGTATTAATCACAAGAAAGCCAATTAGAATGCTACTGATTCATCTAACAAATTATGAAATATATTACAGTCTTACAAAGGTAGAAGCCTTGGTTTTTTCTTAACCTGAATAACATCACCAACTAAAATATAATTCATCTCATTAAGCACAGAGGAGGATCAGATAAATTCATTCAAAAACTATTTCAATGGGTATTCATATCTCGGTTTGGGCAATGATTTTGAAACCATTTTGTTTTCAAAACTGCTGATGTAGAAGGAAGGAAGAAAATAAAAAACCATGCAAGTCTAGGATACAACAATCATAATATCGTAAAGAAATTCCTTGTTGTGAAACTAATTAAGACTTTACCTCCCCTGAATTGACCCCCTCAAATGGAATAACCATTTCAACTTCTTGCCCACAAACGTCAGTGTGCTTGGCTATCACACCAGAGTCAGGTCCAATTGCCCAAAATGTTGTGGAATCATCCGCTACATACTTCATCTGCTCAAAGGACACAAGAAATTAACTTAACTGACACTACAATGAAGTAATGATATGCAAAGAACACATGATGAAGTAACGATATCAGATTTAGCTGACACACAACACACTGACATAGCCAACAGTAATGGCCTACCAGTTGATAAATGTGTTTGTTTCCTTCTTTAATTTGTGATCTGAATAAGTTCTCATAATTGCTTATGAGATAACCGGTGCAAGCACTATCAGTGATTATCGGTTATCAACCAAAGCTAGCCATTTGTTGATGTCAAGCTACTACTGATTAAAGAAAAAATGTATTGTGTTACAAAATTTCATGATTTGATTTTTGGCTGCTGACTCAAGCATGTCAAAATGCATTTCAACTGCAGAAACTAACTATTTCATACAATGAACAGTAATTGTATAGTTTGAGGCAACATTAGCAGATAGTACCTTAATTTCGCAGCTTGCTAGATAGTCATACTTCACATTGCTTGGGGTACACTCATAAAGATGGAATCTAATCGTTCCTGTCTCTTCATGTAAAACCATATTGAACGTTGAATTCCATGTGGGACCTGAGCCAGATCTCACATCTGTCCTCCTAGTCAGCTCTTCAAGTTCAACTTCCACAAATGTCTGAAGATCTTTAACAACAATCTGCTCTTCTGAAGTACCATTTACAGAACAATTTTGCTGTCTTCTTGATGAGTTTCCTTTCAAGCTACTTCTAGAAAGTTTGTTTGCCGAAAGGACTGTCACGTGTATAACACCGCCAACTGCCTTCTTCCTTTTGTCTACAGCTGGCAAAGAATAACAACGCCGACGAGGTTCAACCATCGTCTTAACTAAGGTGTCAGTGAGAATCTTAACCTGCATGAAAAGAAAATATTATTTAGAATAAACTACTATGCTTTGTAAAAAGTGTAGCTAGATGTCTCACTGCAGCCAGGAAGATTTTCTAAAATATCATCAGACACTAAGTTTGCTAGTCGAAAGCAAGTCTGAAAAAAGAGCATTCACCAATTTCAGGTGAGGAATGTATCATTTAAAAGTACCAATATCATGGAACAAATGAGATAACTATACATCTTGAAACCAGCATAATTTCCAGAAAACTGGTTTCATGAAAAGTAGTAAGCAATCTCCACCGTGAAAATTTCTAAATTAAATTCAGAAATTTTCATAATCAGGCCCCAAACATTAACTGGATCTTCCAGAACGATTTCTTAGAAAAAAAATAAAGAACCTTATTAATTTAGAATCTGTGGCAGAACAACTCAATAAACCATTCAAAGAGGCAGATACCAAATCAAGATGAACCGAAGCCGGCTCTACATACGCAATTCAATCTATATCAATTGGTTTTGTGCTTGAATATGATCAGTTAAGAAACCCACCAGCCAAGAAGAAACGCCTGGCAATTCTGTTGCAGGTAGTGATTGGCTCCCACCACTTCCAAAGGCAACTCCAATTCTCACTTCAGGAATTGAAACAAATGAATACAAAACTTCCTTCCCATCCAGAACCGGAGTCAGCAGAAGCTGTAAAATGTAACCCAGTGAATGAATAACAACTAAAAGCACTGAAACTACTTTCAGAATGATACAAAACAATCAGTGCCATCAGAAACTGTCAGACAGGCTTTAGGAAAAAAAAATACTATCAACTATAAAATGAGGGCAAACCATTCTTTGTAAGAGCATGATCCACCAATTTGCCATTAACAAGAGACAAAACTAGAACTAATATGCATAAACGCTATGGCCCTTCAATGTTTTCCCAGGATTTGTGAAAGATGGAACCTACTCTCAACTTTAGAATACAGGAAACTTGACGCATGTTTCATCATTAAAACCTTAAGAAGTGGAACAAACTGGGAAAGCAACTCCAACTTTATTTATAATTGAAAATATTCATTCTGTGATCAGTGAATGGTGTAAACATAATAACTTCATAAGTTGACTTGAATTAATCTGTAATTCTGCCCTCAATGGGCATCTCGTGGTTTGTGGTAGATGCCTCGAAGGTTCCTTCCAATAAAATCCTTGGAACTTCTTTTGACCAAAATGCACACACTATGAAGCTTATAAAATCATATCTACCATCCAGTTTCTTTTGGTGTCATAATACGTGATTTGAGCCATCATTTTCAAAACATTAGGGAAAGAGAGCAACTGTACTTACATCACCCTTGATATGAAGACTATTTATAACAATCCGTGCAGTCCCCATAAATGGCTTGGCAATCTTAGCAAGCAACAAGATACTCATATCAGTTGTGTCCCAGTCAAAACCCAATCGCATAATTCTCTGTCAACATAAAGATACTTTGTGAAGATTGCAGGAATTTTCTAACAAAATTTGACCGCTTGTCTGACAGAAGATAAACCATTTTAGTGAATAGAAAAAACAGTAATAAAAATAAACCACACAAGCTGTAAGTATGAATATGCTGACAAGTTTTAAATTATTTTCTTGTAAATCACTTGATTGGGCAGTCTGCTGGTTCTTTAGTCCCTATTATTCTTATGTCATAACCAAAGCCAGAGTCTTGTGTATAACAAGGTCATTATTTCTTTGAGGCCACAAAATCAGACTGTTTTCACCTGAATACTACAATTTTAGCATCCCAGCCAACTACAAAGGTTTATTTTTACCTTTTTTCAAGTGCAAAATGGTCGTATCTTAAGTTCCATTAAAGCACATTCTTTTGTACTTTGGTTATAAGTTATAACCTGATTCCTACACCTTATTTTCCCTTTATGCTATATTATTTGAACACTTTTCTTAATCAACACACACACACAGTTAGAGAGAGAGAGAGACAAATATTTTTAAGACTGAAGTTGTTGTGAAGGATAATACTCAGTGACAGGACCAAAGTAAGTCAAAAGGTTAATAGCACATCCTGAAAAATCTATTGAAGCAACTATTTGTATGGATAACTCAGATAACACTTTCTAAGGAGGCAATTGACAATTTACTTGCTCGGTACTTTATATTGGTAGAAATTGTTAAAAAGTTGTAGTTATTTCAGAGCTAATGAGGCATTGTGGTATAAACTCCACTTGGAACCCAGTGTTGACTCCTATCAATACTGAAAAATTATTCGACAAATATTATGAAGTTTTCTTTGGATAACACTAACACGCACCCCACCCACCCACACACACAATACTGGCCGAGACTATCTGACAAATAATTGGGGAAATTCTCCGTTCATTTGAAAATCCAACATACACCTTAAAAATGGCCAAAATGCAGGTTTCTATAATGATGACATAATGGTAAATTCCAGGTTCAGCAAATGTGAAAGTCGATCAATACTGGTATGTAATTGTTCCAACTCAGGATAACCTTTCTAACAATAAAAACAAGTAAAGAGCATGAAGTAATGCATCTGATAGACCATTAACGGGGACACACAAAAAGTTCAGATGAAAAGTCAGAAAACCAACCAGATCTCCTGAACTTGACCAATGAATCCCATGAAGACCCAAGCTTGGTGGGCTTGAACCCAGTGAGCACTCCAGCAATTCAATTTTTTCCTACACCACAGCTAGCTTTCTTTCAGTACAGATGTAGTATACAGTTATCATCAATCCAGGGATACAAATTATTGAATGAAATAAAAGAGTAGATAACTTACGATAAGCCTTGATTTTCGTTGCTTTAAACGTTTCTGCACATATTTAAAAAAAAAGGATAAAACTCTATCATTGAAATACATAAATGTATCCACATATACCAATCAAAGAGGAGATATCTTCTCAAAGCACTTATGGTAACAAGTGTGAACCCAATTTCTTCCAAACATTAGATTGCAGTATTTCAATTACAAGGATTTTATGATGGTAGATGAAAAGAGAGTATCACTATCTTTTATCTCCTGTGAATTAGTCAGTAATGGAGCGCTCATACTGAATCAGCTAATCTTGCATCACTTCCTGGAATCTTTTTCTTTTGAATTTTATATGATACCCTTGTAGGCCCCACCAATAGGGCTATGGATTCAACTTATCTGATTTAAAACAAAAGGTTGGTTTGAAGATTCCATCATGATACAAATGCACTATACCTACTCTAGAAACTACAAAAGACACTATACACCTGTTACCAATCCTCAAAATATTATGGAAAGCACTTTCAAAATTATGTTCATGCTAGTATGAATCATGTACAACTCTGAGAAGTATGCTAAAAGAGTTGCAGAGGTATTAATTAAACAATGATAAAAACAATGCATACAGACAATATGTGTTGTTTTTTATCGTCCGTATGCGTTGCATGAACAAAAGTAGATCTCAAGCATAATGAAGTACAGAACCTCACCTCAATAATGGAAGAGAACCTTATTGAGAGCTTTGGGTTAATGTAATTAGGCCATACTTCCATCAACAGCTTATTGAACCATTCACAGTGCTCCAGTGGTGTTATAGGCTACATAAATGCAAATGGATAGAAATTAACTTCATAAATCTCATAAGACTCAAAGTTCAGATAAGCAAAATCGAATCAAAGATGAGTGAAAGTACTGAGGTATTCTGTAGAACACGCTTCCATTTTTCATTCAAGTCTTCAACAAGTATTCGTCGTTGATAACTCCCATACTGCAGAAATGAAAGTGATATTCATGTTTTCACCATGTGCAAGTTGCTAAAACCTTGAGCTTATTAATCATGGTATGGGTAAAAACTAAAATGATGAAAACTTGCATGAAAACATAAGTTCTGATAAGTAGAGAATTAATGTGCAGTTAACTGCAATAAAATCAGAGGAAAATGAACTAACCACAAAAAAGAATTTAAGATGGGGTGATACTTGCGGGATGGAAAATTTACAACTGTAATAATAATTTTAGTAACAAATAGTTTTCTAAATGGCAGAAAAAGTGAAAGTCAAACTTCAAAGCCTACCTTCAATATCCCAACATAAATATCTCAGCATAAACTAGAAAGCTATTTTAAGGGAGCAAAAAGTGCAGCTATAAATTGCTCCTGCACTAATGTTTCAAATCCTACTGCCTATAAGTTCCGTATATGGTGTTCTAACATATCTTTTATATGAAACTAGTAAACAGGTATTTTTCTTAGTATGGTTGCTTGTTTCCATTCATTGAAGATACGATCTACAAAAGAAGGTCAACATGCATACACTGACATCTACAAGCTCAATGGGGATAGTTTTTTATAGGTCAACATGACTCAAACAATCGTATAAGATTGAATTCATGACATCATATTTTTTCAGCCCTTACTTATAAGGGGGAGACTAACAACCACATAAGGAAAGCTTAAGCCACATCCAAGCTTATTATGTGAGACTTGACACTCGGTGCACATTGAAACTCTTCAGAATCATAATAATATACAGTTCTGCCTAATAAAGAATTAATATGGGACTTAACACTCAATCTACATTTATCATACTCATTCACTTCTTTATTGAGTTCAGCAAATTGCATCTATTTGTAAGATGGTCCTTATTTGTCTCATGTGGTGCATTTGGAGGGAAAGAAACGACCAGAACTTCAAAGACAAGGAGCAGCCCTGGAGGATCTTTGAAGTTTCTTTTTCAAGACATTATTCCTTTGGACAATAGCTACAGATTTCAATCTTAATTTCATGACTTACTTGTTTCTATTGCTTCCTCCACTTAACTAGGTGTCTCTCTTGTATACATCCACTGTACTCGGGCTTTGCCTATTCTTCTTTTAACAAAATTTTTACTTATAAAAGAAAATCAAACTCATTCACATTTATCATACTTTTTCCACCCATTGTGAAAATGAGTGGGCATCACAATCTCCCACACTCAATTCCTGACGTCGTCGCGAGGAGACTCACATAGCACTGAACGCCCAATGCCACATGGGCTTACTAGGTCAAATCTGATCCATTTGTAATGACCCAAGGAAATCTCAAGCCACATATGAGCTTATATTACAAAAAACTAGTCAATGTTACAAATAGGAATATAAGAAACCAGCGTGAGACTTACACTCGATGTACCTTTATCACAATCATTCACCTCTATCCTACTTATGTCACTCAATTATGGGACTTAGTGAGTGGAGCATCACAGGAATTCTAGAACAGTGGCAGTTTATCAGAGTTTGATTACTTTAGAGAAGAGAAAGTTGATGATGCACTGAAATATAGCAATCGTTAAAGAAAAAGAAAAAGATAACCAATCCAACAGCACTATTAATACAGCTGAACCATAAGATCCAACAGCATGAGATAACGCTGCTTTCTACAATAAGTCATAATGTGCTGCAGTTATTTCAATGAGATGCTAACCCTGGTTGAGCAACAACTTTTTAGAGAAATGGTGTTTCCCCCCGACTAGTGAACTTAGAAGTTTATGTATGGGTAGGTATATGTTTGTATTGAAAAGAGCCACATAGAAGAGAATTTAAACGAGAAGGCTAAATTGACAACAGCTAGTTAAGGAAAAGAAACTTACTGCTAGACAAAATAAATTAAAACTGAACAAAACAAAAACAAAGACTTCTAGAAAAAAAAAGAAATATGAAGAACAAAAACGAAGGATCGAACCTGTATGGTAGCCCAGACAGCAACGGTGAGTGGAACCCAATTCGAGAAAGAGATAACCCATCTCTCAATAGCCCAAGCAAGCAATATCAAAGGAATCAAGAATGGAAGCAGAGGCTTCTCTGCTAAAATATGGTGCAGAAAATCCGCCGCTTCATCAAAGCTGAAAGCTTTCCTTTTTCTCCTGACCATCTGGGCAACGCAAAGCACCCAATTCAACGAAGTCCCCAACTTCAATTTCCCATATAAAGCCAAAAACTTGATTATTCCAAGGTTATGAAAACAATGAGTCCCATATAAAACAAGATCTGAGTGTGGTCAAAAACAGAACTCAGAACGAGGTATATACTTTTTCGTCAGTTACAGAAGCCTGAACGGTGAAACAATCTGACGGACAGAGACATTGGAAGAGTCTGAAATTGAATTATTCATGCATCCAAAGAGAGAAAGAAAAGTCAGAGAAGTTGAAAGTTCAAAACCCAGAAGATTTTAGAACTATAATCCCTTATTAAGGTTAAGGACGTATTATATATTTACTGTTTATAGAAGCCCAACCAACCACTGGCAGTTTATTCCTGTGGATCCCACCCAAGATAATTTTCTGAACCGTTAGATCAGGTATCGAAACAGTGAATCCCCCGCCAATTGATTCTTTTTGTTACACACAAGAGAACAACATCCTACGGCTAAGAATAAAACATGTGGGAACCATAAATATGTGGGCCACCCTGTCCACTTTTGTTGGTAGCCTCAAGAAGGCCCAGTCTCTCTCCGGCGCGTGTGATAACAGGCTTATGGCAGCGTGCCCTAAAAGCTGGCGATTTTTCCGAGCCCCCCAAAACCGGGCTAAGCAGTGACAGTAGAGGTACTTCCTGGGTGCTATGATTGGGTCGTGTAGTCACGCACAAAGAAACCTTGGATCTCGGCCTCGTGTCTTTCCGTTTGGGAACAGTTAGATTTCAAGTACATTTGGTAATTCCCAGTAGAAATCCTGTTCAATTCATTGGATAAAATTCTGGCGAATGAGAGACAGGATTAAATATAAAATAATTTATAATGTTTGTTTAATAATTAAATCTGGTCCCCACCGATTTTTATTTTAATTTTTCCATAGAAAAAATATTAGATAAGGTTAGATACTAATTATTATAAACACTCTATACTAATTACTTGACAAATTACATGTGCATTGTAATTTTTTTACAATTATAAAAATAAGAGAAATAATATTTATAATTTTGGAGTGTACAGTCACCGCATACGTCCTTTAAAAAAATAGATAAATTTAGAATTTACATGAAAAAATTATTTTTTTAATAGTGACCCTCACTTTTTTTCGAATAGAATACATAAGAACTACATACTCCAATACTGTATATAGCATTATCTTGAAAATAAAGATAGAAAATTGGACTAGAGATATGTTGTCACCCTCTTGTATTTTAAATTTTTATACACGTGGCATGCAAGCCATGACATGTGTCTTGAGTCACTAATCCTGATGTGAAGTTTTTCTTTCACAATTTGATAGTAGAATGGCTAATTTTTTCATTAAATAAATTACAGATCTATTTTTGTATTTGGGTGACCAATACATAAAGTTAGATGTTGAAGTCCATTAAAAAATATTAATGATTATGATAGCTCATTGACATTATTGTCCAACTTTTTGTTACACTCCTTCAAAGGCAACAAAATGTGGCTATTATGGCATGGATTGCGCTCGCAAGTCGCATGATATTTTTATTGTCCTTTTCATGAATAAGCATATGCTGCAAACCATTTTGTTATTATGTACTTCTTTTAAAAAAAAAGAATAAAATAAAACTATCTAATGGGATGATAACATGTTTTACCTACCACTAAAGATAAAAGGATAATGCTAGTGTATTGGTTTTTTTTTTTAAAAATGTTTAAATATTTTTAAAAAATGTTTGAAATAAATAAATAAATAAAAAATGAAAAAAAATGCAACTTGTACTAACCACACCTGAGCAAATTGAAGGATATAATAATACTAAAGATAAAAACAAGATTTCGGAAGATTTTTTATTTTATTTTTGGAGCTTAGTGGGGACTTTTTTTGTTCTACCGTCACAAAGGTTGGAGAAAACTTACAAGGCTACATAGACAAAGGTGGTACAACCGTACAACGTACAAGGCTACAAGTCTACAATGCTTGCTTTCTTTCTTTCTTTTCCTATATTATGCTGGTCTAGTTTTTTAATATTTGTTTAGTGGGATCCGATCTTTTTTGTATTTAGAGATGAATTGAAATAATTTTATATAAGTTGAATAAAATATTCTTAAAATCTTATTTTTTAATATTATTATTATTTTAAATTTTAAAAAAATTAAATTATTTACTATATTTTATGTAAAAATTTGAGAAAATTATAATAATGAGATAAAATGAATTGAGATGAATTTTCAATCCAAATAGGGGTATGTCAATTCTAATAATTCATAATGCACTGAATCCTATTACAATGATTTTTTAAAATTATTTACTTTTAGGAAGAAAATATACATTATTTGACTTATGAAAAAAATATATTCATCTCTATATCTTTGGAATAAAACGTCATAAATTTATTTATGAAATTAAGTCCTATTATATCTTGTCTTGTCACCTCTAGTTTTAGCCATTAATTAAAATTCTTTTTTCTATTTCTGAAATAGTTTGATTAGTACTTGATTTGGCAGTGATTAACTCAATTGAATGATTATATATTTTGTTGTTGTAATTTGACTTAAAATTCATATCTCATGAGTAATTGAATTTATGTCTCTTGTCTAGTTTTATTTTATATCTATTAAAATGTAATTTGACTTTAAGTTTAGATTCTTCAATTATGTAAAAATTAAAAACTATTGACTTATTCTTCAAAAGAAAAAAAAGTTGACATTCCAAAGCATTCTTCTAGAAGTATAATGTTTGAACCCGATGAAGATCCTCTCAAGTCTCCAATGGTGGGGTTTATAGAAATTCCTTTTACATTTTCTGAAATGCCCTGGTCCCAGAACTTCAAGGATTTAACTTCTGTCACCTAAAATCACCTCTTATATTAAAACCACCTCTCATATCATAATTACATTTACTCTAAAGGTTCCATAAAATATAAATTTATTTGTTCAATCAAATATATATGTTCTTCCACAGGAACATCAAATAAACACATCAATATAACAAATTAAAACCTCCATAAAGACTAAAAAATATCTACGTCTCAAAATATCCAAATCATCATAAAATAATCAATCTACTGATAAGACTCTATAATAATTACTTATACCCTTTGACACTTATTCTTCTACAATCATCTAATCTTTCTCATACTTCCTACTCTTCATTTTCAACTGAACTATCAAAATTATTTGAAAAATTTTATGGAGATAAGGGAGTGAGTAATCAACTCAGTAAGCAGATAACATATACTAGTATATAAATATGAGTATATATAGAGTTCGAAATGCAGAACAAAACATTTTTATTTTCATAATACAGAACCAAAACATATTATCAAAGTATTAGAGTGACAATTTAAAATATTCATATTCAAAATTCCTTTGATAGAACATAATTAAAACATCAAATAAGAACAGAATTCTATGTTTACCTTCATGATAGGGTCGTGCAAAAAAACAGAATGACAAAGATAACTCATGTCTACACCAGTCAGGACATAAAATATTTTTTTTCTTCATAAATGGATTTCATGAGAATGCAGATAAAATGATCGAGGCTACTTTCAAGTTTTCTTTTCATAACAAAACATGCATATTTTTCATAAAGTTCACCCCAATCCATTCGTTTTATGCAAAGTCTAGCGTAGAAACTTCGCTTACATAGACTTTTTAACTTTTTTTAATTTTTCCATAACTATGTCAAACGAAAATCGATTGTCACCTATAAAATAGATATGTAACTGATTTAAATCAATAATTAAACACATATTTTGATATTTAAGCCTAAAATACTAAAATAACCTATTTTTCCTAAAAAAAAATATAAAATTATCATAACCTAAAAATATCATCACTTCTCAATTTCACCGATATCCACTAATTTCTCTAACTAATATATTAAACTCTAATTTATTTATAGAAAATAAAGTTTCTGGATTAACTTGAAGTAAATTAAGTCCAACTTAAAAATAGTTTCTTAAATAATTAATTTAAATCCATTAAAACTCACGTTGAAATTTGAATAAGCCCAACTACAACAAAAGTCCATGAGAGTTCAGCATATCTAAAAAAAAAGGTCATCTTGGTCAATACACATAAAAGGGTTCAAACCTTTACAAGATAGCTACACGAAAAAATGGTTTTTTAAGTGAAATCTTGTAAAAATTTATAACATGTGGGTAAAAGTCAAAAGTTAGGAACAAGTTTTAGATGAACTACACATATTGTGTGTGAGAGAAAGAGACCATGCCATAACTCACCAAGAAAGAAGAGGACATGCAACAAAGAAGGGGCTGAGGGGAAGTCAAAGATGGTTAGCACGACGGCAAAGCATTGAGAGAGAAGGGAGGGAATAATGTGTGTGTGAGAGAGAACGAAGCTGTTAGTCTGAGAATCAAAGGAGCAGAGGAATAAGGAGATCTCAATGTGGGCTTATTGTGAGGGGATGCGGCAGACTTGGAGTGGCGTGAAGTGCCTGGCGACACTTTTTGTGCAAGTGAAGGCAACGTGGGGGGGGGGGGGGGGGGGGGGGGGGAGGCAACATGCAATGGAAATCTGAGATGCAGTGGCGGTTGATTTACGTATACAAATGCTCTGTTTTGGGTGTAGCAGAATAGAGCACTACCGTTGGTAGTTTCTGGTGGCTAGGCGACAGTGGATCTCAAAAGGAGACGTGTGAATATGCTTTTCCATTTTTTATACTGGCGATTCAACATGGCTAGAGATGGTTGTTTTCCAAGCTGGGATTAAGTTGGCGTTACCGTAGTGGTGTTCATCCTTTGTTGACCGTGGGTGGTGGCATGGTGCATTGCAGTAGGTTGCGATGGTGCTTCCCATGCCTGTAGACACTGGTCTGCACTGTTTACTACGTTTCAAACAATAGCTGATGCAGCTTCGTCGGGGAGGGGTTATCTTGTGAGGTAATGGCTTGCCCCCTTGGGAGGCTGATGTTCTATGCGACAGAGGCTGAGTGAAAGAGACGACAACTACGTGGAGGAGGAGTTTCACTAAAGACTCAAGCCTGCGACAACCCTAGCTTGGGAAAATATAAACATCCAGGTTACATGTGTATATATATTCACCCTATTGTGAACCCTAGTGGGATGGAGACGTGCAGGGGCATGGAGTTTGGACTTGGTTCTCACGAGCTTGGATTTTGGGCATACGTGGTTTGGGCCTTTTTGTGAGTTATGGAACTTGACTCAACTTCTAAAATAATTCAACTTTTCTAACAATTTTTTGGGTCCTTTCCCAAGTAAACAAATTCCACTTTGTCCATAAAATATCAAATGATTTTAATCTAACTATCAAGCCCAAAAATAAAAATAATCCCTATTCCACCAAAATAAAATTTGGGCCCATAGTTTATTCCAAAATTACCCGTTAAATCTCAAGTGGGCATCCTATACATGTTAACCTGAAAAAAATTTACAGAACTCATGTTTGGCTTGTGCTTGGTGTGGGTCTGGATGTTACATTTTCAACACTTGATTCTAAAGAGGCTGATATATCTTCTCTACGACGAAATTTAGGATTACGTCCTCTAATTTGGGACTATCCACTCAATCACCATGATGAAATGAGGACTTATTTGAAAATGAGTTCATATCAAACATGTCTCTAGAAATACCCATTTTCTGCTTTAGAAAAACATCATCATCGCTTTCAAGTTTCTTAGTTCACATAATTTGCATCTTGGCTTGAGTATTCTCCATCAAAGAATGTTGCATATTGTTTTGTTATTTTTTTAATCAAAGCATTTGGATGCTTTAAATGGGATGTATGTATTATTACGGGATTTAGAAGTTGGAAAAAGACTAATGACGGAAACATTTTCCATTTTTTAATCATATTGGAGAGAATCCTTGCTCTTATCATATTCATACTGTGAAATCTTGTGAGAATTATTAAAATAATCATAGCATCTTGATAAAATAATGAATATACAAAACTTCAAATAAGTTCTCAACAATTGACTCTGGGTGAAAACATTTATTGGTATTGTTCAATGACTTGCATTTCAAGGATGTGCTTTTAGAGGTTATTATAAGACTCCAAATTCAAAAAATCAAGGTAATTTTCTTGAGATACTTAAACTTTTGGCTTTATATAATGATAAGGTTTCAAAACTTATTTTGAAAAATGCTCATAAATCTTAAAAGTATACTTCACCCAAAATTCAAGAAAATATTTTGGAAATTCTTTTAAAAAAAGTGCGAAATAAAATTAGTGAAAATGTTGAGAATTCTAAAGTTTTCATTATTGTTGATGAGTGATGAGACATGAGATGAGTCTAAGAGGGAGCAAATGACTACAATTTTGAAATTTGTTAATAATTGTATTTTATACAAGAACTTTTTTGTACATGTAAATATACATCAGCATTGACTCTAAAAAATAAAATATCTACAACTTTTTCTCATCATTGTCTTGATATTCAAAATATTCATGGACAAGAATATGGTAGTGCCAATAATACGCATGGTGAATGGAAATGATTGCAAGCATCGTTTCTTATAAATTGCCCATATGCAATTATGCATACTATGTTCATTAGTTTGATCACTGATTATAGTTAATATTAATTGCTGCATCTAGAGGCTAGAGTAGATTGACTATGTAACAGTGTTGGGAAAGAAAGAGGTCATCTTTGATAAAGTGTGCCTCGATTCCAAGAAAGTAACGCAAGCTGTCAAGATATCTAGTTTGCTTTTAAGACTGAAATTCAAAACTTTGAAAACTTTAAAAATCTCTCATCTCGTTATTACAAATTTTCTAAATTTTCACACAAAATAAAATAAATAATTCAACTTTTTCAAATCAAAAAATAAAAATAATATTAAAAAATATATTCTAACAATATTTTATTCAACTTTTTAACTTTAATCTCAACTTATCTCATCTCTGTAAACAAATGAAGAAATTTCATACCAAGTGAGGTGATAACATTGGACACAACATGAGCAGAGAAGTCAATGATCACAATGTTGTCCACATATACAAGCAAATAAATGGTAACATGTGAGTCTCAATATACAAATAAGGAGGCATTAGACTTGGAGTTGACAAAGCCTAGTGCTAATAATTTGTCATTGAGCCACGAGTACCATGCCCGATGTGATTGCTTTAATCCATAGATTGTTTTGTTTTACAAACTTGAGTTGAAAACTAGGGGCGAACAAACCCTTATGGTCGATTCATATAAACATCTTCTTGTGAAAAGTTATGAAGGAATGCATTATAAACATCCAATTGTTGGATGCACCATTGGTGGCTGACAGCATGAGCTAGAACAAGCCGGATGGTAGTGGCTTTCACCATAAGTTTGAATGTATCATGGAAGTCGAACCCAGTTTGTTGGCAGTACCCTTTGGCTACTAGATGAGCCTTATAGTGGTCAAGGGAGCCATCGAATTTGCACTTGATCTTATAGACCATCGACAACCTAGCTACATTCATACGAGGATTTGGCTGGACTAGGGAACCAAGTACCATTTTTTAGCAAGGCATTAAACTCCACAAACGACTTTGCGCCACTAAGGATTCTTAGCAGCTTGAGTATATCAAGAGGGTGTTATGTCTGATATATCAAAGGTGGCTAAGAGAGCTTTGGGCAAAGGATAACAAATGCAACAATCATTAAACTATTTAGGTTTGCTGATTTGGTTTTGTAGCCTTATGTGTATTGTATGACAACGAGGAGTTAACATATTTTTTAGAAAGGTATCAACTTCACAACTATGGTTTTACGCCACTGAGAATGCTTAGCAGCTTGAGTATAGCAAGAGGATTCCATTTTTTATATGTAAGAGGTGGCCAAGAGAGCTTTGGTAAAGGATAATAGATGCAATAATTATTAACCTATTTTGAATATGTTGATTTGATTTTATAACCTTGTGCGCATTGTATGAGATGAGGAGGAGCACTAGGAGCTGGAGCCGACACAATTGTAGGAGGAGCGAGGTCTTGGTGAGCTGTTGGTAGTGAGTGTAGGAGACCTGGATTGTGTAGGACTTGGGAAGGAGATGGATGAGATGAGGACACGTGTGGACTGGTGTGGACATGTGGAGTGGTGTCCAGTTGTAGTGTTGATGGTAGTGGCATGTATAAATGTGACACCTAAGTGGAGGACTTGAGTAGTTAAGTAATTGAAATTTGAGTTTCATGGAAAATAACATGCCTTGAAAGAAAAATACTATCAGAAGATCAATCAAGACACTTATGGGCATGATAGTGGCTACTAAAATTTAAAAAATACATTGTTTTGACCAAAAGTACATTATGCAAAAGTGATATAGACGTAGGTAGGGCCAACACACGCACCCAAACACTCAGAGTAATCGGGTGCACGTTGACAGAGTTTTTTGAAAGAGGATGAGTAAGATAAGATTGGAGTGAGAAGATGATTAATTACGTAGCACACCATTTGGAAGGTGGAATCCTAATATTTATAGGACACAAAACAAATCTAGTTTCAACGATATGACGATACTTTTGTCAACCGAGCTATTTTGTTGGTGTGTACGAAGGCAGGTTATGCGACGGTGAATCCCAAGAGAGTTAAAAACATCTTATGCAAATTATGAAACTCACCATTCCAATCGGTTTGGACCATTTTAATTTTGTAATCAAATTGTTGCTTAATGTGAATATAAAATGAATAAAAGAGAGGTAGAACATCAGACTTTAGTGAAATTGAAAATAATCAAGAATATTTGCTAAAGTGATCAACAAAGATCACATAGTATTTATTGCTTTTAGAAAGAAGATAAGGGGAAGGGCACCACACATCACTAAGAATAAGCTCTAACAGAGCGGTAGACATAGACTTAAAAAGTTAAAAGGTAATTGATGACTCTTGCCTTGTTGACAAGCATCACAAACTGGACTAAGGTAAAGACACATGTAGTAATTTTTTTGAATGGAAGACATATGTAGCAAGTTCTTCAAAAGAGTAAAGACACATGTAGTAATTTTTTTGAAGATGAGACACATGTAGCAAGCTCTTCAAAAGAAAATTTTCATAAGGTAAAGACAACTTAAAAGAGCCAATATGTCTAATACGCAAACCTGTGCATCACCTATTTGAATTTAATTAGGACCATGATCAGGGCCAACTCAATAGATTTTGAGGCCTAAGGTGAGAAGTTAAAATGTGACATTTTTCTTGTATCAAAGTATATGTTTATTTAAAAATTATTCTTCTTATTTTTTGAAATGCAAAATTGATAATTAAATTTTTATATTCAAGTTCTTCTAATATTTCATTCTCAATTGATAATATGACTAGAATATTCTTACTATACTTATGAATATTCTAGAATAAAATAAAAATTAATATAAAACAATAGAACCTGGTTTAGCAAATGGGTTTCACTTTTATATAACAAATGAGCACCACTTTTATATAAAATTGTTAATTTGTAAAATAAAATAAAATATATTAATATTAATATTCAAAATCAAGAAATAAATTATAGATTACGGAAGTTGAAAAAAAAACAAAATATGACAAAAATGTCAAGGAATACATGGCCCATGGGCAATGTGAATTCAATTGTGAAACCTCTGGTCATCGTGGTCGGTTGAAGTCTTGAAGAAGAAAGACAAAAAAAAGAAAAAGAAAACAAACGATGTTCTAGAGACTAGAAGAGAAGTCACGTGGCCGTTTTATTGCTACAAAATTTTACTCTATATATAACACAAATTTTTTAGTTTTACCTTTACAGGCTAGTTCTATCCATATGTACTAGTGGTTTGGACCAAAACCAAACCGAAACCATCAGTTTTCACCCCTAGTATACACAACTTAAATATTGCATAAAAATAAAGTTAAATAATCACTATGAATAAAATTATATATTAAAGTAATTAGATGTATTTGAAAAGAATGTAATAACTTGAGAGTTTGAGAAATGGTCATTGTAATTCTTCCAACCGTTTAAACTCATTTTTTGGAAAAAGATGATGCATCACTTCCTCTGCCATCAAATGTCTTAAAGTGTTCATAACATATAACTGCATTAAAATTACGAAGATATTAATTCATTTATGATTCTAATATTTTCTTTTTTATTAAATTCAAATTCAAATTCATTCTAAAAAAAAAAATATATGCGAAACAAAAGCATGAAAATGGAACAACAATAAAAGAGTAAACATTTAAAACTACATAAACTCAGTAGAATATCACAACTTTGAATGTTGTTCTTAACTTTGAATGGAATACATATATATCATCTTATTAGAAACATATGTATGATTGTCCATTGTGCAAATAGACACATGACACTCTTAAACAAACTTATTGTCATCATGATTTGGTTGCTCTACCTGAGGAGTACCTAGAGGCAAGTTCTCGTTAGTTGGCAATTCCTTAGGTTTCGAATTCGGCTGCAGTTGTACATTCTTTCCCTATCTTTTTGGTGGTATTATTACAATCTATTGTCATTGATTCAAGATTAACATAGAAATAGTTAAATAACTAATAAACTCATGTAATATTGACAAATTATAATTTTACTCATAAATTTTTAGGGTCATCTCCAAGGATAACTTGCCATTCAGAATGCTTTTTATTTATCTTTTAGAGGAGCTGAGGGTTGACCTCATAAGAGAGTAGAGCAGATGGCTAGATAGATGTGCATGTTGGATCATATGTCATATGAGCACAACATTGGCCAGAATGTTATATCTCATGCACTACGATGAACTGTAGCACAGGGTACGATCCACATCCTATACAAAGTAAACAACCTAGCACGATGATAGCACATGTGGACACTCTTTAGTCGTGGACTCATCTAGTGTAGAAATGCAAGCTGCTTGGATTGATGCATGATGTCAGACATGTGGGTAGACATAGATATACGTATTGAATTGTGAAGATAGCCTTCTTTTTGTATTTTTGTTTATATCTTAATATATGTTTATGTATGATAAAATAAATTTATACTTTTTTAGACAACATATGATAGTTTCATTTCTTATTTTCATTTATGTTATGAATATTTATTTTATAAATATGTTAATCTTACTACAAATTATACTATCAAAGCCATACAAACTTTAATTAGTTGGTAACAACACATCAGCGATATAATGAATATTAACTTGACATATTTTTTCAATTAAAAATTTAATTAATGAAACATTCATTTCTAAAGTTTATATTGTAGATATTTAACATTACTCTTTATTTTTCTGGTATATTTATTTTTATTTATTGTATAACTATAATGTTGCAATAAAAAGGTCAAATAAAATGAATTTTTGAATAAAAAATGTACCCTAATAACATATTGGAGTGTCTATATATATATCATCTGAATGTAACAAATAAAACATTTGAATGTCAAATTCACTTTAGAGAATTTGCATTTAAATGTTAATATTTAGATCAAACTTAGCATAAAATACACTCGGAGGTATACAATAGATAATTTACTTTCAAATCTCATGTATGTGACGTTCAAACATAAATATACCTATGTTCAAGTATATATTATGCATTCATATATTATGTTGACACTTAAATGTGTTAATGTTAGTTTGAACATAAAGTCCTTTTATTTTTGAATGTATAAGCATTAAGTTCAAATATATTGAAGAATTTTGCAACATTCAATGATGGTTTAAAAAAATGTTACAAAAAGTAATAATTGTGATAATTTTTGTACCCTCATCGTATCCTAATTGTTGCACAAACTCAAATTTACTGAAATTATATTGTAGGGGTGGTCGGTTCAGCATCAAATGAGATTGGCAATCCATGAGGTGGCCAGGATGGTCCATGCACCCTAGACCACCCTCGGAGGAATGGACAACCACCCACTTATCTAATTATTTACAATTTTTGGTTTCATATTTTAAAGGATTTAATTTAGAAAAGTGCTATAGTCATAAAGAAATCTCATAAAAATGAACTCACCAACTCACATCATTTCATATGATATGTTAGATGTAATTTATAATAAAAATATATTTACAATCTAACTTACCATATCAAACAATGTCAATTTGTGGGTAAACTTTTGTATGATCTTTTAATGGTTAAAACATTTCTTTTTGATGTATGTAGTATGTTCATTTTAGACTTCAATAAATTAAAATTGATGTGTTAATCCAAATTGCTCATGTAAACATTATATTATTCGTATTGAAGTATCACGTACGAACAACCAAATAATTACTACTAATTACAAAAATTCTCTGCATTATTTTAACATAATTCTTATTAGATACTATATATGATAAATAATTTATATTAAATGGATGGATGTAAAAAATCACATATATAGAATATCATTATGTTATTTTTGTCTAAAACAAGCTTTACACATTTTTCCTCCTCTTTCCTATTAATCAAAATTTTCTTTTTCCCAAAAAAAAGAAAGAAAATGTGTCGAATGACAAATCCGATGAAGAGAACACAATGGAATAACCACCCACAACTAATTTCCTATAGTCACTCTTATTTTGACACATCAACATAATGATTAGATACATGACACATATTTTTCCTATTCCGTTAACCAACATGCATGACTCCAAATGGTTGAAACCATTACGTGGCATACCAAACAATAGTGTCACCTACACTAGAACATTCAAACCTTCCCTATATAAATACACTCGTCACATTTTCAATGTTTAAAGGCTCTGGAGTTCCTATTATTTCTGTTTCTAACCTAAGTAGTTTCGTTTCTATAACAATGAGCCATATGCAATTTCTTGCCAAGACAGAGAATGGCTTTTGCTCATTGTCATTGAAATGAAACAAGGACTCTTGCCTCATTAAGAAATCATCGCCAGAATCCTCATCTTCATCAGCCTCTTTGCTCATCACCAGCAAGCCTCGACAGCATCAACAAAATGGCCCAATTATAATCTACACACATTCTCTAAAGATCATCCACACACCCCCAAGGACTTCATATCGCTTGTGCAGAAGCTCACCAGTTTATCATGCTCTGAAGAGAAAGGCTTTGTCAGACATTGACATGAATCCTCTGACAAGACAATGTTGTCAAATGGGGAGGACAATAAGAACGCAAAGATGATTCAGTTGGAAAACGATGATACTGAGTTATCATCTGTGATTACAGACGAGAATTGTAGCAATGTCAGCAATATTAACGTCGACCAAGTGAACTCTTGTTTTGTGCTATCAATTTTTGAGCCTCCCTGCAACCCTTACATGGACGATACCGATTTTCACGCCGAATTCAGATGGGTTTTTGCGTTGTAACCAATCTTTATATGGTTGCACTGGTTCTTTATTTATCATGCCTAAACAATAAGGTGTATGGCTATTCATTTTCTTCTTTTATCTTTAACTCAATTTTGGAAATGATTACTTTTCTATTTATTTGATTTTTCATTTTTATTCTACAGTATTAACTGATAGATATCCATAATATAAAAAAGAAAAAATATTATCCTGTCCTTCAAATTTACGGCTCAAAGTTACCGCCATGACATTTGTAAATGTTTAAAAAAAACACACAAATACATTAGCGGTAACTTTAAGAGTTGTTTCATTTGTTTTTCATGGTGGAGACTATGAGAGATGTAAGTAATTTTTTTTTTTTTTTGAAAATGTTAATTTCTTTTCTTAGCTTAAGCAATTAACTAATGCCAAAAGTGTTTTTCTATTCATCATCTCTATATACCACATATCACAGTTATTTTTATTGTTTTATCCTTCTTAGACTAATTGATTTCTTTTACTCTTCATCTACACACTATACATTTGGTAATAGAAATAAATAAATAAATAAATTATGTGTGGTGTGTAGTGTGAGGATGATGAGTAAAATTTTTCTTGTAAAAAATACTTATTTTTCATTTCCTCCCAAACTTGAGCCATATAACCATTGATAATAGCCATTCATCACCTCGTGTAAAAGTAGCATTAACAATACCCTTATTTTGTTTTTCTTAATAAAAGAAAAAATATATAAACATAAATATGAAAGTCCAAAAAAGAAAAGAAATCTCGTTTACAAGAACCCTAAACAAATAACACACAATTTGCATTATTCTAAAATTATAGCACAAGTGAAAATAAGGTCTCGTTTGTTTTCACAACTTCCATCAACTCATTTCATCTCATTTAATCATTACAACTTTCTCAAATTTTCATATAAAATAAAATAATTAATTCAACTTTTTCAAATCTCAAAACAAAAATAATATTAAAAAAATATATTCTAACAATATTTTATTCAATTTTTAATTTTCTCAACTCATCCCATCTCATCTCATCTGTAAAAATAAATAAAGCCTAAATAACCCTAGTTGTACTACTAGAGGGTTGAGACAAAGTGTTACGTCCTTATCATGGCACGTCCTTGTTGAGTGTCACATCAGTTTGTACAAGAAAAATATTGTAAAATCTCTAATAAGTTTAGTATTTCTCATTCTTATCAAATCATGACATTCATGTGTTCAAAATAGAAAACAAAAATTAAGGCTATGTTTGATTAAGAAAAAATTATAGAATTTTTGAAAATTTTGAGAATTGTTTTAGGATTAAATTTTTGAAAAGAAGAGAGAAAAATTTTGTATCAGAGTTTGTGAAATGTAAAATGTCAATTAGACCCCTCAAAGATACCGCTCAAAGCCACCGTTAATGCATTTTGTTTAGTTTTTTAAAAATGTTTAAACTATTACTACTTGTAAATTTGTATATTTTTCTTAAATGTTTAAAAAAAAAAACAAATAAAGAATGATAAAGTGGTCATGCCCAGCTGTTAGAGCTGGGCAGCCAACTGATAATACCCTTGTGAAATCATATAGATAAAGTCAAAGAGGCTGTTTCAAGATAATTTTTTTAAAAGTTTGTTAATATTGAAATTTGTATAACTTTTATTTGCATTTTTGAGTTAGGTAATGATTAGGTGAAAAATTGAAAGGTCTAAATATTTTTTTTAGATTTAAATATGTTTAATTTGATTTTGAAAAAATCAAGAAGCTTCTAAACAACTTGTGTAACCAAACATAGCTTAAAAGACTAATTTAAAAAAAAAAATTATAAAATTTCTAGTTTATAAGATTTTTACATTTTGAATTTAGAAAAGTTTAAGGGAGGACCAATTGGCAATTATCATGTTTTAAATCCCTTCCGTTTCAGCTTGAGTTATCGTACCGGTATTGTGGCTGGTATGTTGCACTTTCCTGTTCTGCTTTGTGGTCAATTATAGTGCATTTCGGTCAATTTCGACAAATTGCGACAAATTCCGTCCGAAATACAATTAGTAGACATGAATGCTACTTTTCTCAATTGTTAGGCATCATACTACAAGTGATGTTACTTTTATTTGGCTTTTCTCAATGTGTAGTGCTAGTGTGCCGCCTAGCTTTAATAGTTAGGCATGTCTATTAGTATAAATTTTATTTTTTAATATTTTTTTAACATATTTTAATATTTTTAAAAAATAAAAAAATACATAAATACACTAATAGTTATTTCCTTAATCAGTAAGTAAAAAAAAAAAATTAAATACATGAACGATTAAAATGAGGAGATAAAATAAGATGGCATAATAACATTACTCTTTCTCAATTGTCAAGTACAATAATACACTGCTACAAGGCAAATATTTGTTTTAATGGGAACTGCTAAGGCTATCGAAAATTTTTACAAAGGATTTCTAAGGATAGGGCAGTTTTTTTGTTTTTGTCTATTTTTTAAAGCATTTTTTCTTGGTATTGTTTTTTAAAAAAATAATATTAAAAAAAAAAAAACACATTCGGTAGCTTTTATCGGTAGGATTTTTCAGTGGATACAACATTTTCCTATTTAATATAGTTTAACTTTAAAGATCTACTGCCTATGTCCAACTCTCATGTGAAGTCCAATTTAAAATATAAAAGTATAGAGAAGCAATTAATTAATTTATGCATCAAGGCAACAGTTCAAATTGTTAAACAATAAATATAAGTTTATAATTTCATTTACATGTCCCTTGCTTATTAAGTTTATGATTTTGTCCATGATCTCTCATTTTTTATGTATTTATATTTAGCTCTTAATATCCAAGATACAATTGAGAAATTAAAACCTAATAAAAGAAGAATAATGTTGGATACAATCATGAGTTAAAAAAGAGTGGAGTCTATTGTTAAAAAATTAATTTTTTCATATGAGTCTCATATTTAGTGACTTTTTTCAAAAGGAGTGTGTGCCTCTTTCACACTCTACGAGTACAAATGTCATTTCTCATAAAATAATAAGACTACTAACTGAATGGTTTGGCCTTACGATTAGCCGCCATGAACATTCTTGTTAGAGCAACCCATTGATTGGATTGCTTGAAACCCTTATTATAGGAAAATCTCACAATAGGAAGGAGTGCTAAATTTAAAACATTGTTATGTCAAAAATATTATGAAAAGTGACGTGTATTTATCATTTTACAATTTACATATCTTGAAGTGGCTATAAAAGAGATCTAAACTCCTTTCTTATGCATTTTTGGATAGGATAAGTGGATAAAATCATTTCTTGACAAAGAAAACACCAGCGCGCTTTTGGAAAGTGGTGTGAGAGTGGAGTATTATGGAAATGAAGATGAAACTTCCATAAAGCTATATGAGAAGTGTTTTAGGTACAAAAAGATTGCACAAAAATAAACATATAAAATGACGTGCTTTCATGTGATTCATTACATTTATTATACGATAGAAGTAACTTTATAATCTAATGCACTACGTCAAACCACATCAATTTATAAATTTATTTATATGTAATCTCTTTATGATTAAAGTATTTCTCTATATCTATGAAAAATAATATACCTACAATTTTTTTACACCTATTTTACTCATCACTTCAAATCAATTAACATTTTCAATTTTCAATTACTCACTTTCTCAAAAAATATTTTCAATTTTACATAATTAACATACATTTTAAATAGGGTAGTAAAATAGTTGTAGTTTATCATTTTCCATACAACTATTGCAATGGCTCACAAGTATAAGAGGAACTGCTGAGGTTTACAATCAATAGATGCATTGAGAAAAAAGAATCCCATTCCAAAAACGTATATACACTATTGCAAGTTATTACATAATTCACACATAATAATTACAGCATCACTTCCTCTTTTTTTCCTCTCTCTCTCTTTCAAGGACAACAGGAGCTGCTGGTATGCTGAACCACCATTCTCTCAATCTCCTCATCCATCTCTCTGTGCTTGCTTTCCTTGGAGGTGAATATCTTGTAAAAGTCTCCAAAAGAATTAGAAGAACGATGAACTTACTAGGTACAAAGGCCAGAATCAAGGCTGCAATCAACAGCGCCAGTGCTAATTTTTGGCTTGCCTGATGAACAGATAAATAAACAATATGAATTGGCAATGTGCTAGTGACCGTTCCACTAAAAGAAACTCATAGGACATTTTGAAGTCACTAATCTTCATTAAAGTGTGTTTATCATTTTTCATTTTTCATGTGCCTATAATAGATAAGAAGAGACAAAAATGAGAAATATGGAAATTGGAAAGTGCAAAAGCCAGTAGAACAAAGGAAGAATGAAAAACCTGAGGGAAAATGCACAGCAACAAGGCCCGCATCTTGAGAAGAAGAATGTTACCGTCCTGGATGAGCCCCTCAGTTTGAGAGATTGCATTTTGAACAGCCAAGAGCTGCTCCATTGTATTCGTTGCCGGGGGTACTATCACCTTTACATGATCAACAGGCTTTCCTTGGCCACAAAATCGGTTGAGTACCATGAAAATAGCAATAAAGATGAGCACTAGAGCAAAGGTGTAACCCAGCCATCCCCTGAAATGCATGCTGTAATTATCAAAAAAGATATCTACCAGTTTGATGTGTTCAAGAAACTATAAGAGATAGCACCAAATTATCAAGCCAAACTGACCAAACCGAGGGGTGCATGGGAGAGTTTGAGGGAGGCAGGGGGACAATTAGAAGCATATTCCCTGTCTTATATGACGTCGAGAGGCACAAATATTGGCTACATAAGATGTAGATATTCCCTTTTCACTTTAATATAACCTTTGATACACCAAGTCATCACATGCCTATCTCACTACAATTTTCAAAATCAGGTTCCCTTTATAGTTGTCAAATCATATCGTTCAGATAAGCTGCTTGTAAAGAAGTAAACAGACTGCAATCACATATCAAGAACCGCCCTCAAAATCTTGAAACATAATTGCATAAATATATTTCTGAATGAATTACTTGACACAAAGAAATGGAATATCTAACCTACTTGCTGTCGTTTAATTTTAACTATCTTGGTAGCAGAGCAGTATTCAAAGATAAGCAAAATCTTTTAATTTTTCAACAATAGATGGTCTATTATTTAACTATCTTGGTAGCAGAGCAGTATTCAAAGATAAGCAAAATCTTTTAATTTTTCAACAACAGATGGTCTATTATTTAACTATCTTGGTAGCAGAGCAGTATTCAAAGATAAGCAAAATCTTTTAATTTTTCAACAGATGGTCTATTATTACCAGTTTTTTTTTTTTTTTGGGGGGGGGGGGGGGGGGGGGGGGGGGGCTGCCAGGGATCCTTGAACCACAATTCCTAAAATCATAATTCCTCCCTTCCTCCATCCTACTAGTTTTATGTTAAAGATATTGGTTTTTTAAGTGCACGTGTGAGTATTTGTGTGGAGTTGAAGGCAGGGGTGCCAGGGATCCTTGAACCACAATTCCTAAAATCACAGCTACCATAACTCCTCCCTTCCTCAATCCTTCCTTCCCCCCCCCCCCCCCCCCCCCCCCCCCACCCCAAAAAATAAAAAATAAAAATCTCTCTATGAATTCACCAGATATAGTCTGTAAAGCACAATCAGATTGCTCAAATAAGAGTTTTACCTGAAAATGATGTAACTGAAAAATAAACAAAATACTGATGACTTCACATGATCATCCCAAAACGCCAAAGACAGAAGGCACTTCCCGAGTTCCCTCATAGGAGAAAGTAACTCCTGCATGTATACAATCAACTTAAGATGTTAAAACTGTATGATTCTAACTTGAAGATACCCTGGTTTAAATGAGAGGCATATCCCAATCTAGATGGAATACAAGCAAAGCTGACTATTACACAAGTGTTTGTTCACTCTATTTTTTCTTGTTACGAAATGATTGATGACAACTGAGAGTGCATGAGAAAGAGAGCAAGCTCCTTAACTGTGCTTTCTGCCCATCACTTGATGCTAGTAAGGACATACGTGTTCTACAACTTCCATCAACCAAATCCTTATAAATTGATTTTATCTTCATTTTTTTTTTGTTGCCCGGGGGGGGGGGGGGAGCACAAACAAAGTCAACAAAACAAATTCTTTAACCAGCATAAAATATAAAAATATACCTTCATAACTGCTAAATTAGTGTCAATGCCATCCACTTTAACGCCGTCAACTGTTTCTTGTGCTAGCACCACTTTTTCATAATTGATTTTAGATTCCTTAACTGCTCTCTCCAAAGAACTCATCTCTCCCACAGTTATCTCCCCCACAACAAGTCCAGCCTCATTAGGATTATTTGAACTTGTTCCAAACACAAACCCTAAGTTAGAGACCATGTCTAAGGCAGAGACTGAATGCATTTCAGCTCCAGCCTTCGAATTGTTAGTCCGGTCCAACTCCCTGAGGGTTGTCATATTTGCAAGGGTTTCCAATATCAAGTCTCCACCTGGAAGCTGGTCACAAAGATTGAACATGAGAAGAGTCTCACACCGTAGAGGATTAGCCAAACTAATATCCTGAATGGCTTGTACTCGCAAAATCCCGAGTACGGCTTTTGAAAGTGCTTCAGCTCGTTCAACTCCCTTGATCTGGTACTTGTTTATAAATCTATGAACATATAAAATTTCTCGGATGATTCCTAGCCAGTAATCACGGCGAGTATGCCCCTTAAGCTCAGGAAACTCGAAGACAACTGATTCTGATCTACAAGGGAAAACTACAAAAAGTTATGGCCACTATAATGCTTAAAAGAGGGTGACCCATAGTAACATAAGGGAAAAATCCTCGCAAGATTGAACACTAAAAATAATGAATAAATATTTTACAGCAACAAAATAAACAGAAATGCATCACACTTACAAGGAAATTGATTTATATGACACTGCCTTGTCAAAAAGACGAGTACCCCATGGTCCAGTCATCTCAGGTTTAACAACTTGTTTCAGATCATCTGCTAAATCATACATTTTTGCCTTGTCATAAGACACAACACGGAGAGCTTCAAAATAAAGAGCATGGTCCGTCAGAACTAACCGACCTGCATTCACATCACAGCAACGAGCAATCACATAAAAATGTCAGAGGACTTTAATCTTTAAACTCCTATTTTGTAAAATTTATGTTGATGTTAAGTATGTTTTTTTAACCAATAAAAAAGTAGATAACACCATGGTTACAGTCAATAAGAATCTTTTGTTTACCAATATAGGTGCACGTGAAATTTATCCAACAAAATATCTTCATCCCATGAACCTACCAGGCCATGCGGACATCCCTATATGCTCGAGAACTGGTTGGGAGGTCACTGTTCCATCCACTTCAAGAACCTTTTCTCCTCTTGCTGATCGAACAGTAGAAATAAGAGACGACTCTGATTGGTTCTTCATTTTTCTAATAACTCTGCAGAAATTATACCAAACAAAATTTGAGAATGGACAACTGTAATCTTGACAATGGAGTAATTTGTGACACTTGAACTTAGATGTAGTTAAGGAATACAAAAAAAGAAGAGGGAGAGGGAGAGGGAGAGGGAGAGCGGGAGAGAGAGAGATAGAGAGGAGTTTCGAAGTCCAATAACCTAATCATATTACAATCACTTAGTGACATTCTTGGTCATATCATTTATGACGCTCAGTATTTCAATGTTCGAGGCCCATTGCAATTTTATATGTTCATTTCACTCTCTATAGTCTCCATATGTAAGTTTTGAATAATTAGCGTATCAATCATTCCAACATGGAGAAAACAAAAGGGAGACTATATCCTGAAACATCCATTGCATGTCCAACACATCTGTCAAATACTGGCAGAGAGTAGGAAGCCAAACTGAAACATAGATTGATACAGCCCTGACATAGATAATAGGGCACAAACGGAACTTTGCTTTTGAATCAACGTGAAATGGTCCCAATGTCCTTTCAGGGACTTTATCTCAATATAGATATTACATTTTTTTTATTTTTTTATCTAAGTTGTTTTTGACTTTTTTCCATTCAAATAATAGTTTTCACCACTGACTGGCCATATTATTTTTTTTTTTTTTTATAAGTAAAAATATTTTATATATCAAAAGGACTGGCCATATTATTTGAAAATGATTAAGCTTATCATCCATACTATAAACCTTCATCCCACTCATTTGGTTAGAGAGCTCCTCCCATTTTGTTTAGTTGCTTCAGTTATCAGGATAAACTGCCAAGTGGCATAAAATTTTCACTTGTCCACGACTTAAGATTTGAAATAACCAGACAAACTTCCAAGGAAACGATGATAATCACTAAAAGTAAAACAGCAACTTCTGTTTATGAAATTAGAGAGGGGCGGGGGACAAGAAGAACTCTAAAATATCTCCACATAAAGAACTCTAAAATATCTCCATTGTCATCCACCTTAAGATTAGCTTAGATTGGCATGAAAAAGACCAAAATGGTCAATGGGAAACTAAAAATAAAAATATCCCCCTACTGCTGCTAGCCCCCCAAAACACCATAAAGAAAAGAAGATCCCAAACCACCTGAAAATGGAAAGAAGTCAAAATAATAGCAAAGAAATATGGACATGCAATTACCTTTCTAGTCCGCTTAAATACTTTTCGTAGATGGAAAACTGAAGCCGACCACCAGTTGATTTGGTAAGCACCTCAAATAGATTTTCACTAATAACCACATTTGCAATAATAGGGACTGCTGAAGCTATTCTTGAGAAGGCCTCTACCCCAACAGATGCATCCTCTTCGACCTGTAGATAGATTTTGCCCATGCACGGCAAAACCGTCAGGAAGCAACAGACTCATAGTACTAAAGACACCATAGTTTACAGAAAAACTCAAGATAAGGTTATATTAAGTGAATCTAAATTTCAAGAGGAGTGAAACAACATTATTAATTACATGAGAGTTTGTGTGAGTGAGTAGGGGAGAGACAAGAGAGAAATGTCATAATTTTTGGATGACTAGATGAACTAGGTTTTATTTTAGTGATTTAAATTGCATGTTAACATCTCTGCCTCCACTGCAGTCCACATGGAAGGAATAGACTTGATCTTCTAATAGACATGTTATGAGTCAAGGAAAAACACAAACCAGCCAGGCTATACTTCTGTGCAAGGAGTTTCTCGGGCACAGGGTTGGTTTGATGACTCATGCATGTGCACGTGTGCCTCTGTGTGAGTGTGTGGGTGTGTGCGTGAGTGAGAGTGAGAAAGAGAGAGAGAGAACTATTAAACCTATAATGTGGAGAGGTCATAACATTACATGGTAGAAAGGCACTTCCACTGCAGAGTTCACAACTTAATTAGACAAATAAAGCTTACATTTAGTAAAGGCTGGCTGGCAGCAGCCGGAGCCTCCCAAGCTAGCATCATGTCATAAGTTAAGCGTCGAAACTTTTTATCGGTGAGATGACCTGTAACTCGTATTGACAAGGCTAGTGTCCGGAAACAGCAGTATTCCAACAAGTTCCTTGCGTACCTTGATGGATGCTTTATTGATTCAGCAGCCTCTGCATTGAAGCTTTCTTGAAGCTCAATTGGAGGAACACCAAGGACTCTGCATCATTGGGATTTCTTCGTTGGAATAAATATAAATAATAAAAAATAACCACATTTGACAAACAGAAGTAGCACAGAACACTAGAATGGAAGTTTTACCATATTCATCTAATATTCAAGAAAGCATGTAAAATTAGAGTACAAGATAGAAAGTAATAAGCTTACTTTGAACATCTACGAACAACCAGATTTGCAACAGGAGAAAGCTGTGGTATCCAATTCCTCTGAGCAGATGGGGACATTCCCATCTCTTCAAATTCTTCATCGAAGGAACTGCGTTTGCCAAGTAGCCATTTGAATGATCCTTCTCTTACTAGACCTTCAAGCAAATTTCTTGTTTTGCTACCCACAGCCATCTCCAACATTACACTCACTATCTTCTCTAACTGGACAGAAATTCACCTCTCAAATTCCTGTAAAAAATCTTGCATTCAATTAGAAAACCTCAATTTCATCGATACCACTGTCCAAGTGAGATACATTTGATGAAACCTGTGTAGATTACCTTTTAATTTGAAGTTCAAAATCAACTTTGCCCAATGTAACACATAGGAACCAATATAGATCACCCATTCAAAACCTTTCAATTTCTTCTACTTAGAAAAATCATTACAGGTTTCTCACTCAATACAATTTAAGTTGAAGCCCCAGCATCAACTTAAGCTACCACACTTAACTGCCAGACACTTAATTGTTCAAAACCTCAAGTATCAATCTTTAACAATGAAACTTCTAATACCATTACTTTGCCAGCAATCCACGGATTTTTCCTGAAAAAGAAAAATCCCCTTTTCTACTCAAAAATCAAAGCCGAAGGACCAAAATATTTTAGTATCCTTATCCCGAAAACTTTTATTACCAACGAAGAAGAAAACTCCAAGTAACACTAACGAATCCCAAGTATAAAATTATACACCAACACTTTCAACCTATTCAACTTGATAAAAACCCATAGCGAATTCCTCGTAAGAAATAAAAACCAAATAATCCAAAACCTAAGAACCAAAATTCGCCAACAACACAATCCCAACAAGTTTAGTTTATTTATTCATTGTTTGACAGCAAAGCTCAACATAAGGAATCTTACCGCAAAATGGATATTCCGACCCCTAAAATGTCAACTTTTGCGCTCAGATTCTCCACATCCGAACAATTCTCTTCGTTTGCTTAACATTGGAAGAAACTCATCTCAGATTATAATTTATATGTCGCATTATCTTACAAACCCGTTTCACAAATTTGCGAAACTCCAAGGATTATGCAAACTGCCAAAGCAGGGGAATCATATCGGACAATTTCCAATACAGACATTAAGGTTCTGGCGTGATAGAAAGGAAATGAAAGGTGTAGGTAGAGAATAAAGCGACAGGGAGAGATAGGGAGGGAGAGTGATCGAGGAGCTTCCACCCTCTGAAGCTATCTGTTCGAGTTTCGTGCTTGGGAGATATGATCAGAAGATCTCGGGTGCAGAGAACAACGACACAAGTGTTCACGTCGAATTGGTGTAAATGAGTTAAAAAGTCAAAATAGTCTATTGATTGAGGAGAAACATAACTTTGCCCTCCCAAGATGACCGCCCCAGTTGACCGCTGGGAATTTTTTTTTTTTTTTTTACTTAGTGATTAAGTAGGTGTTTTTAAGTGTATTGAATTTTTTTTTATTTTTTTAAAATTTTTAAATGTATTAAAAAAATATAAAAAAAATAATAATAATAATACTAGGCGGTAAACCCAGCGATAAAGGTGGGACGGCAGAGTAGTCCCACCCATTATTTGAGACTCATGCCCAGGGTAATAAAAATGTTTCGTTTCATTTCATATAATTTTTTAAAATTTTTATATAAATATAAAATTTAATAAATAATTAAATTTTTTCAAATTTTAAAATAATAATAATATTAAAAAATAATATTTTATTTATTTTTTATTTTTATTTAAAATCATCTCATCTCACTTCACTATCCAAACCGTACCTTAAAAATTTTTCATCATTTGTTTATTGGTGTTTGAAACAATTGATCTTTAAGATAGGGTTAATGATGCACTCATCTCTTTTATTATTATTTTACAATATAGTTTTTTTTTTCTTTAAATCTAAATTAAAATTTTCAAAACACGATTTTTTTGTATAATTTAGAAGAAAATAAATTTAATTAACTAATATAATTATATAATTTAATTAAAATTAAATTCAGTTTTATAAAAATTGACTTTCTTTTGCTCTAAAAATTATTTTTTATAAAATTAAATTTATTTTCAATTAAATTACATGATCAGTTCGTTGATTAAATTTATTTTCTTTTAAATTATACAAACAATTCATATTCTGAAATTTTTAATCTCAATTTAAATAGAAAAAGGAAAAAAAAAAGTAATAACTGGATAGTAAATAAGGTATAATGATATTATTATCTTTGCGATAAAATTTTTTGTGAGAGATTTTTCTTTTAATTTTTGTAAAATTATTTTTTATTTTAGTATTTTTCTTAAATCATAACTAATTAGATGAAAATTACTTTTGAGAGTTAAAAATTTTAAAATATTGTTTTGATCTGTAAAAGGAATTCAGATTTGAAATCTCGAAAAAGTCTTGATCCGAATTTTATAATCTAAAATTGGAAAGCAATATAGACATAAATTAGACCCTAATAAAACGATACAATTACAATTATTTTTATAACTTTTATATAACCATGTGTTAAATGACGGATACTTTTGTAAAACAACTTTTAAAATTAACATCATTTTACAAATCTGTCCTCAATTTAACACATGGTTGTATAAAAATTATAAAAAAAAAATTGTAAGTATATCACTACACACCTATTATTTATAGGTGTTCGAATGAGCATGCCTGCTAGTACAATCAGCCTTTTTTTCAAATATTTAAAAAATAAATACATAAATCATTAGTGGTAATTTTTTTTAAATATTTTAGAAAGAAAAAAAAAATGCAAGCGGTCAAACCTAGGGGTGCATGTTGAGTCAAACTAGCATTTTCCTATTTTATATGTCTATATTTTTTCATTGAGTCCTAAATTTTGGATAAGATGTTTAAAAAATATAAATTTGTCAAAGATACTTAAATTAGGAATTAAATTCTTTTCCAAATAGAATTTAGATTTTTTAAAAGATTTATGGTTCCCAATATTAAGTTGTGTTCGGTTGTTGAACTGAATTCAACTCATTTTAAATCAATAATTATGAGATTTACTATTTTTTCAACTTCTCATAAAAAGAATTAAACTCATCTTAACTTATTTTATATATCTTAACCTAAATAATTAAATTTATTTTAATGAAATTTTAAAAAAACTAATATTTATAATTCAACTTAATTTATTTCAACATTAAATGTCAACGCCCAAACTTAACCTTAGAATCCCAAAGAGGAGAGATAATGGCTTTTAATTCAATTTTTTTTGTTTGTTTGTATGTGGCGCCTTTGCTCGATTCTTTACGTAATTCGTACTCCATTGGGACTAAAAGGCCAAAAAAGAGAAGGAAATAGAAACAGGCCAAGAACTAAAGCCTAAAAAATGGGCTTAGCTACCCCCAATTGGGCCAATTCAGTCAGGCCTCAGGCGTACATAAACCGGGCTTTTGAGCACATGTAGGCTTTTGGGCCTTTTGTCTTTGAGATTTGATACTCCACCACTCTAGCATAAAATAATGAGAAATGGTTCATGCCTTTCAGGCTTGATGACATGATAAATAACAACAGCGACATCACCGGCATAAAATAATGAAAAATGATTTATCGATAAAGGAGTTTTATAAAAAAAAAAAATTTACAAAATAATGTATTTTGAATTGATATGTTAGATTGTAAAATATTTTTTAATATAAAATAGATACGACGTAATACGTATCATTCTAAATTACGTCAATTTCTGAAATTACTTTTATGAGATTTCTTTATGAATCTAGTACTTTTCTAAACTAATACATAAGTATTAACTCTTGAACATTATTTAAATTCAAAGCAAGAAACTAACATTTTCTAAACCTAAAAAGCATAATAGCTCAGAAAGAATTTTGTGTTACATTTATAACACTTTCTAAGAACATCCTCCTAGAGATATATCCCATACTCCAAAGCATTCTAGACTCCTATGCATTTGCGCCTGCATATGTGAGGAGGAAAATAAAATTGGGTGTGTGAAAACTTTAATAAAAAGAACACAGACACCCATCCAGTTAAAAAGGGTCAACTTAAAATTTTTAGATAATATTAAAATTCATTTTGATGGTAAGAAATACATCTGCATATGTGAATTGGCATACATTTACACGTCATATGTTGGGAGTATTCCCACTTCCTCTTCAACTATATGAAAAGATAATGTTATCTATAAAATTAGTAATCACCACTTGTCCTAAAAGTTTAAACTGATGGACAAAGGTAGATTTTATTATTTTTATGTATTATCATACTATAACTCCCCTTCATGTGCGGGTTGTTACATGTAAAATATTTAATTAAATAGATAAAGTGTAGAGTCAAGATTCAAACTTATGACATCTGTTCTAAGACCATATAAAATCACTACTTATCCTAAAAGATTAAGCTAATAAGAATTGTTAAATTTTATTATTTATATAATATTTTATTAAGCTGATGGGTGATGAAAATATATAAATTTTATTATTCATATAATATCTTAACATTATATTCGATTGGAAAATATATTATTCTTCTTTGAGAAGTGGCACATATATAACATGATATGAAAAACAGCATCTCTTTACCTGACATTAAGGCTTTTTTTAAGAAAAAATAAATTTTAAGGTTGCTTTTGGATGTTGAATTGAGCTCAGTTCTTTATAAATAGTAGTGAGTTGAGTAGTAGAGGAAGTTATGTGGGCTTCATTTAAACTGAGTTTAAAGTGTGTTTAGATGTTAAGATAAATTTAATACTTTTTATGGGAAGTTTAAAAAAGTTGTGGGTTCCACGTATAAAGATGTGTTAAGTTGAAAAAAGTTATGGGTTTCACATGTAAAGAGATTTTGAGTTAAGATGAATTTAGTAATTTGAGAGTTAGGTATTTGGATGTTAGACTCAGTTTAAAATTAGATTGAGCTCAGCTGAGTTTTACAACCAAACGCAGCCAAATCATTCGTGCCATAAAACTATGAATGAAGACATGTTATAGTAAATAAAATATGTTTGCATTAAAAGTTTATTGTCAAAGAGTTTTATAATTAATATTAATTGGAAAGGGGAAATGAATATAACTTGCCTAATCCATCATGAATTGTATTGAGATTAACTGGACTTATTGCTAACCTATATCATAAATACATATGCACGACTTTGAAGAAGGCAAATCATTCACATATCAGGATTGATTTGGATTCAGAGATGAGATAGTTTTAGATGAAAGATGAAAATTAAAAAAATATTATTATAATATTATTTTTTAATATTATTATTGTTTAAGAATTTGAAAAAATTGAATTGTTTATTATATTTTATGTGAAAATTTATAAAAATTGTAATAATGAGATGCTCTGAGATAAGACAAAACACTTTCTGAATCCAAACAGAGCCTAAATGAAATACTGAAACTTTAGAATTTCCTCGTGAGTTAATCAGGGTCTGAAGTACTAGTCGAGCGAACATGGTTCATTTGAGAGTATTGTTATAGAAGAGATCCAAGTTCTGGAGTTGCAGATGATAAACAAATCGAGTGGGTGACTCGTGGAATTGCAAGTAAATCTAACTTCTTGTCTGAGATCATACAACATGGTTAATCTACTCGTGGGTCACTCTTTGAATTAGGTAAGTAAGGCTAGCTGTCCATCCCATATCATCTCTATATCAACCTAAAAGATTTGCTGTGACATAATAAAGGTAAAATGAAAAGAGTAGAACACATATAGATTTCTAGTGTAATTTGTCAAAAGTTAGAATCTATGCACTCATGGGCTTGCCTCAACTGGATGAATAAAAAGTAGTAAACCTAATTTCAGCTAAGTGGGTTCTTGATAATACTGGAGGTAGTGCAGTAGTGCTTTCCTTTCTTGCACTGTACTCTTTTCAATGCCCAAAAAAAGAGGTTTGTCATATTCAGTTGAATTTAGAATTTAGAAAATATGGCATACATGCGTATTAGAAGGAGACAAGTGCTACAGCTACAAAGAGATTCCATAAAAATAAATCTACAAACTGACATAATTTAATATAATACGTTAGATATACTTTGCCATATATAATATAATGTACCACACCAAACCATGTCAGTTTGTGAGTTTACTTTTGTGAAATTTCTTTATGGCTAAAACATTTATCTTAGAAGAATTCCTTTAGGTTTGGTGACCATCTAACAACTCTTCCACTTCTGAAGATTGATGATCAATGCATGCCATGTACCAGGTAGGATCCTTGAACTTGCCCATATTGGTCACTATTCATATCTCCAACTCCAACTAATATCATGTGACCCTCAATCTAAATTAATAATATGAAAATCTATCCATTTACTTAACATGGGTCCCTTAAGGGTTCTCTTCACTTCTCTTAGTTCATGCATCCTCCAAGAGACAATTAGCAAAGACTTGGTCAAAAGGGGGTCAAGGAAGAAAGATTTGAGTGGGGAGGAGAAACACAAAAGTGGCTTTAAAGGTACAGAAGCTCTTATCATTTAGGAGGAGTTGAGAGAACCCACATTGCCCATCTTCTTTAGGGCATGCCCTGGCCCATTTTCGGCTGTCCTCCTCTCTTCCCCCAATTTCATGGATGCAAATGCAATGCATCTACCTTCGCTTTCCTTTCTTTTTCTTTCTTTCTTTCTCTTTTTTTTTTTTTTTTACAGAAATTTAGATACAATAACTTACAATATTTTCTATCTCCTCCAATCATTCTCTTCATGAATTGGCAACATCCTTGAGATTTTATGCATTCATCTATTTTGTAGGATCTTTATGCTTTTTGTTCATTTGAATTCACCATATAACTTTCTCATATTGCATAAACATGCTTTTTTTTGTTTTCCCTGTTATTTTTTCGATACAGGTTGTTGCCAATAATTTACTTGCCATATATTTAGACCCTACACAACATGGGGGTACCTAAGAAACTTTCAATGACAGCAGATTGTGCTGGTATCGATTTTAGGTAGCAATTGGATTTTTATTTTATTTTTTATTTTTTTGATAATTAGGTTGCAGTTGGAATTTACACCCAGCTTCCTGATTACATTTGAGATATTAAACTCTAGATTTGACACTTTGTTCCTTATCTGATTGTAAGGTTGCATGGATAAGAACCAACCAAAAATGATGGGTAGCTTGGAATGAACCCCATCAAAATTGATGGAAAACCTTTTTTTATGACCAAAGCATTTTAAAATAGAGTAAATCTAGATACAGTTTTAGGATGTGCAAATTTTTCGTACTCTCTTTGAAAAACACGGATTTCACCATTAATGTGGGTCATAAATTATTCACTTTTTTAAAGGGTGTACACGGAGTTTGCACACTCTAGGATTGCAAACATCATTTCTCTTTAAACTAATTAGTATTAAGAAAGACACAGTCTTTTGTATATTTAATATTACATCTCACAAACGATTTTTTAGAACGATCGTAGGAAACAATATTGTAGACATCCCAACAAATTATTACAGAACCGATATGGAAGGTTTTAACTTAAGACACATGAAGAAGCCTTGAAATAACTTCAGCACATTGTGAATCAGTCTTATCAGGCTCAAATACATGATGCACGTCTGGCACAAAGCTATTTCATGTCGGCTATGATCAGTAAATTAAGCACCTTGAGGGTCTGTGTCTTAATTCATTTGAACACAAACAAGACATATCACATTTCAAATCCAATCACGGATGGTTTATGTCTAATGTTGCTTTGGATTTTATGTATTCTTAGGCATATATGCTGTTAGAATCTCCATCATATTTGCACACAAAGTTCCAAAAACTAAGAGGAATTCAACTCTACTTTGGAGTAAAAATTTAAAAGAAAAAGTTAAGAGCATTTTTATTGATTGAATTTCCCAGTGTGTGAGGGCTTGTACAGTTATCAATATCCACTTTGCTTTGTGCAGCATGAAGTGGTGACAAATATAATTCTCAAATTGGAAAATATTGGGAAATGAAGATGCATCTTCATGTTCATGTATTTCAGTGACTAACATCCAAAAGTGAAGTCATTGGGGGACCATTAATCAAGTTGAGTGCAAACATGAGACTAGTCCTCCATATCCTTCCTTCCTTCATCAATCTCCTCAACCTCTTTTGCCTACTATGCCTTGGCCCTCTGCAACATAAAAATTTTCGGCATCCATCATCAGTCATAAACTCACCATCTGACATACAAACTAATCTATTTGCAATAGTAATGAGCAATGTTATACTCCATACTGTATTTTGTTATCCTCAGTCACGTTTTATTCAATATACAATACAATGTGATTCAAGATGATAAAATTCAAGACGCATTTGTGCAGTTTAAGTGGATATTGCAGCAGTCAGATTTTGCAATTAGGAAGTGAAACCAAAGACTTGGTTTTGGGTTATATTTTATTTTAGAGGAGGTACCTGCATTGTTTCTAAAGCATCTGACTCTGAGCTGAAGTCATAAAATGAGCTTGCTGCTGTAAGCTTCATAGAAAGGAACTGAACACAAATTCAAAGAAATGTAAAAATATATCAAATTAATCCTTAATTGGTAACTTAAAAGGCAAATAGGTGATTATAATTTTGACTCACCTCGACCTGATTTTGTAAGGACTGGACATAATTAATTATCTCATCCAGCATCACTGCCATTCCCATGCTCTGTAATCCAAAATGCATGCATTTTTAGGTCAGAAAGTCCATTTTTTAAAAAATTTAACCCAATAATAAACTATAATTATCTTCTATTTTGTTCTAAAATTTGGTTATTTTCTTTACCTTATAGCATCCAGGGACAATGTCTTGCAAGCATCTGAGTCTGTCATTGATCTTTCCTCTTCTAACCTGAATGAAAACAATGCATTCATCAACCCCAAAATCACTTTCACATCATAAATAAATAATTTCAAACTATGATTATTTGGGGGTGAAGGTGGTGTAAAGATTTACCCTTTCTGCTAAGCTGTGACTATCAGTAGCTTGGCCTCTTCTAGCTCTAACATGAACAACTTCCTTTGGTTTCTGATCTTCTTCCTTCTGGGTGTTTTTCACTTTCTTCCCTCTTCCTGAACTCTGCAAAACATACAAAACAAACAATCCATGAAGCCAAAAACTGGTCAAAATAACATACTATTTCCTCTTGTCTTCTTTCTAGTGGAAAAATATGCAGGGGAAATATCAAATATAACAAACCATTACATTTTTCCTCTTACTCCCAGTTTCTGAAACTTGAGGACTTGAGGTTCCAGAGCTGCTCTCAGGCTTTTCCATTGATTTTCTCTTCTTGCTTTCATGGAATTCATTTCCAGCTGCAGCATTCATTACAGGCTGAGCAGACACCAAATTCTGGCTGAACTCCTGGAGAACAGAACCGAGAAGATTTTCAGCCAAGTTTCCTGTGAATTCAGGTACTTGATGGCTGAAGAAATTGTCGTTGCAGAAAGGCATGAAGCACTGGAAATCAAGCTCTGGAGAGGTCAGCACACTTGGGTTTATACCAGCGTATTGGTTTGTCATGATCTCCATGTTTGGATCAATATCTGATACTGGAAATTGGGCTCTAAAGCTTTGAAAACCTGCTGTGAATTCAGCCATGGAATCTGAAAACACAGGGCTTTTCTCTTAGAGAGGATTACGAAAAACTGGGTTCGTGGATAATGAGAGCGGTGTCAGAGTGCTGCTGTATTTATAGCGTGGGATTGAGGTCCAAGTAATGAACTTGGCGTAACATCACTCAGGATTTTAGTAAATTATTTTCATATAATAATAACAATAATATGATGATGAAAAATAAGGCATTATTTGTAAAACAATACTACTTTGCTCACTCATTTTACATCTTTATTTTTAATTTTATTTTTTTATTTACTGATTAAAGAATTAACTATTAGTGTATTGATATTTTTCTTATTTTTTAAAAATATTTAAAGATATTAAAAAAATATGAAAATAAAAAATAAAAAATAAATAAAAAAATTGAATTTTGCCTAAGCGATCATACTAGGTGCCTCTCTTATTTAATAGATGGATCATGCTAGTTTGTTGTCAAAAAAATGATTTGTACAAGTTCTAAATAAACAAATCTAATATAAGTTCTTGTAAAAATGTAGATCCCATTTTAAAAAAGTGTAAAAAAATTATTTTTTAATAGTATGACTCACTTTTTTACAAAAAAAAAAATAACTTGTATAAAACTTATTTATTTAGGACTTATATCTAATATTATTGAATAATTTCCTTCGAAAGATATATCTAATAACAAAATGAGCCCATGATAGGCTTTCGCCTCATAACCAAAACTATTTTCTCTCTCTCTCACTCTCTCTTATTTATTTATTTATTTTTAATCTTTTAAAGATAAGCTTTTTTAGCTACTTCAAGAAGCTGTTGAAATGGCCCCGCTAGATGGTATGAGTTTGAGTTTGGAGGCATAAGAAGTGTTTTTAATAGTTTAAGTTCTTTTAAAGAAAAATAGTATGTTTGATCAATTTATAAAAGGTGCTGTAAAGCACCTGAAAAAATGAAAAATTTACTTTTTAAAAAAGCATCAAATTGAAATTTGTACGGAAAAATTCACGCAGATAATGTTATATTTTTAAAAATACCACCATATCTAACTTTAAAAACGTTTTGGATACATATTTATTAAATAGTAAATAATTTTTATTAATAAAAATTTTTCATAAATAAAAATACTATTGTGAAATATTTATTTTTTACCGCAATTCAAACAAACATCTAATATTAAAAATTTACTATCTTTCTTAAAGGGTTAAGACTCAAGAGTGAGTTCTCTATACTACATATCTCAATGGATTATATTAATCATTATTTCTTGACATAATATTAAATTATTAAAAAATTATTATATATATTTTAATTATTTATCAATTATTTTATGCTATTTCATAAAGAAAACAAATCTATTTATTATTTTTATCATTATTCTCTCAATATTTTTTTATATAACATTAAATAATAGGCATACAAATGAAACATAATAAATAATTTTTAATAATTTAATATTACATCATGAAATGATCAAAAGACGATAATAAAAGAGATGATGATCATGAATAGTATTATTCTTTCATAAAATGATAAAAAGATGATAATTAAAAAGATAATAAAAATATTTATCATTGTTATAAGATTAAAATATCATTAAGAAAATGAGATTTTACATTAATTGATGATAATTAGAAGAAAATAATTTTTATTGTTCTTCCTTTTTTTTTCCTTCTACAAATAAAAACATTGCTTTAGTTTATAACCTCTCAAACGAAATATTATGTTTTCATTAATTTCCTCCTAAAAAATAAATTAAAAAATTAGAAAAAAAAAACTTAGATTGAGGTGAATGAAATTTTGCTATGGACGAGGAAAAATAAATAATAATAAAGAATAGTCAAATATTGTACAGAAAAGTTTATGTCCGAAAAGTGAAAAGCTAAAATATGAAATTCTTTTGCTAAATTTTGGCCAGTCCGATATGGGTGCGAGTATATAATTTTCAAAGGGTATATTTTGTTTTTTTATTAAGAGTAGTGTTATATATACTTTTAATTTTATGTAGAAGACTCATTTTATAAATATTTTTTGAATTTCAAAAAATATAATTTTCAGAATATTAATAGTTGACACGTGAAGAAATAAATTTTTCTTAAATTTTTCTTAAGTACAGTTAGCATTTTTCTTTTATTAAGTTAACATCTAACCTTTGTAAATTTCATTTTTTTTTAATGTCAAATTAGCTTCATTAATAAAACCAAATTACAAATGATTATTGGTCCAAATGACTCTAGAGATCAAATATGTGAATGACTCCCACCATACATTGATATTATCCACATTCCAAGCATTTCTAGCAAACTCATGAGCTGTTTCATTTTCCATTCTGCCCACATGCTGAATTATGCATATTGAAAATCTATGCACCAAACCCCTAATATCTTTGGTGATATTGCTCAGGAGTGCTCTTGATTCACCAATCCCTTAGATTTCTTGGACCATTAGAAGAGAATCACTTTCTAAAATAAGTACATGTAATCCCAGATGAATACACATTTGCAAAACCCTTACCATTGCTATGAGTTCAATTTCCGAGGCCTCACTTGCTGCCATTATAACTTCCTTTAGGTTATTGCGAAGGATGATTCCACATCTGCGTATTGTTGGTCTTGGAACATAGTCCCATGGTGGAGGTTCCCTTTGACATCACTTCTTAATATTGCTCATATGTTCTCTTTTGATGTCTTTAAAAGTTTATTGTATAGATACAACATGGGTGATCACATAGACATGAGTTGTAACTATTTATTCTCAAACACCATCTGATTTCTTCAAAACCAACAACCTCATGCAAAAAAAAAAAAAGAAGCTCTAGATCCTTCTTGTTGCCTCTCTCACTTACCTGTCTAGCAACATCCACAAAGTCTTGATTAGGTTCAGTACTATTTAATGCAAGTGTGTGATCCAGCTCTCCTTCAAGGTTGGGCAGTGATACAAAGCATGTACTATATTCTTCAATTGGAGCAAAACTGGCAATTGTCTTCATCTAATCCGAACCCTCCCTTTCCCATCATAGTAACTTTCATTATTTAATAAAATTATAAATGTGTTCAATATTTTATTATTGAGTATAATAGATCCTTTAATTTCCTTAACCTCCTCTCTTCTTTTTCTCTAAATAAGCATCTCCTTCAACAAAGAAAAATGTATCATTCTATTCTTAAGTCGTTGTAGAAAATATATCGTCCATATATATAGTATTGATATGGTACGATTTGATTTGTAAAATGTAAATTTGTTAATTTTTCTTACAAATTAAATCCGTAGTATGCAATGTATGTACCACTCCGGCTTATAAATACAAATTTAAAAAAATAAATACAGGTAGTTTTATGATCTTGTCCAATGGTAATGATCATTGTTAACTACACAGGTCTCTGTAAAATGCACTTGCAGATAAATTGACTCTGCTCTACTCCTAACATAAACGATGTTAAGTGTATATTACATTTGGAATTGGATCCATAACATGAAAAGTCAAATCTTTAATAAGGCTCTCATTACATGCACGTGGGATTTGTGTTTGGCATTTGTCAATTTCATTCAATTTACTTCAAGGCCTACATGTATTCCTAGTGCTTTGGAAGTCCAAATGCAATATATAGGCATTGAAAATTAAAGATTTTTCGTCCTTAAAAAAATAATACTCCGCATTTTATTTGAGAAAAAGTTTAGTCCATCATTAAAAAAATAATTTTTTTATTTGAGTCTCAGATTTAGCCACTATTTTTACAAGGAGTGCATGAGGCTCGCATATCCTAAGATTGTAAATATTTTTATATATGGTTCACACTGTCCAAAAATTTTATACAAACATGATTAACTGCTAGAAAACCTATATAATGTATTTATTTCTTCTGAATTAAATCATTTGATTAGTTAAGACAATTACAAAATATCTCAATTGAAGTTGGAGAACCATACGTAAAGACCTAACCGTGGCTAGTTCAATAATTTCAAAGTCCATCATGGTTGCTATATTTAGGTGTTAGAGATCTTCACTTATGGTCCAAATTTCCTATCTTACCGGTAGGATGGGGACTGATGCCACAGTTACTTTCCTATCTTCAAGACAGTTTGAAGAATTAAAGGTTATGGTTCTTCATATCAATCTAGATATGTCCAAGTACTAGGCTACACCGCTATGTTTAGATATTAAGATAAATTGAGTTAAGTTGAGTTGTAAATAGTAATATTTTATGAGTCTCATTAAGATGAGGTTAATTTTTTAAGTTGACATGAATTTAACTTTTTAGATTGAAATGTATAAAGTATGTTAAGATGAGTTTAACTTTTTTATGAAAAGTTGAAAAAGTAACGAGTCTCATCAATATTTCATTAAGATGAGTTGAGTTTAGTTCAGCAACCAAACACAACCTAAAATATTTTTAATGGCAGCACCAAAAGATCTGGTATATTGCCAAAGCGATGAGTTTGAATCCAACTTCATTGACGCTTATATATGCATTATCAACATCACTCAAGAGAGATTATATAATAAGCATATTTGACTTTAAGTGTGAAACTTCGAATGACTGATGAGTGTAGGTAATGTATAGTGTCCAATATTAGAAAAAGTTTCTACTCTTTATAATAATAATTTTTTTTTAAATTCTAATTATATTATTAACTAGTCTTTTTTAAGTATAACCCAATTGTGACTTGGGTCTCCCAATGGTATTAAAGTTTATTCTAATTAGGAATGTGCAAGTTGTGCCATCTATGATAGAATAACCCGCCGATAAAAAAAAGGTGGAGAGTTTAGTTGGGTAGATTGCGATTCTCAGAGATTATAATTATACTATTGACTAGTCTTTTTAAAGTAGACACCTATATGTGACGTGAGTCTCCCTTGAGACATTATAGAGTGAGCATTCATCTTAACCAAAACAGCCTTTCAACGGCTGCAAAAAGAATAATAAAAAGAAAGAAAAAAAGAAAATACTGCAGAATTTCTTATGATCTATGATGGGTTTTTGCAGCAATTGGCTTAGTTCATGGAACTGCACAACAACTAACCAAAAATGATAGTTAAGTTAAAAAGCGATTGAGACATATCTGGAAAAATAAAAGTCTATTGACTAGCTAACATGAATATCGATATTAGCTGCAATAGCGCATTGGGTAAAAAAAATATGTGAAGTTTGTATTTGAATTTGAAGATCTGAAAGTGAAAGACATATAAAGTAGACCTTAGATCGTTTATTATTGTCCTGTGTAAATATTTCGAAGCTTTCCAACAAGAGCACTGCTACCGATACAGAAGGAAACACAAAGGGTATATTGAAGAAACTTTATACATATACATATACGTGTATGCGTATATAAATAAATAAAGGAAAGCCCTTCAATAGCAAGCATATATACACTGTACAGTTGGGGATTAATTGTACTGTTGTGAATGTAGACAACCAAGGCCCATGGAGCTCTCTGAGGCCCATGATGACAAACAAGGCACCGTACATAACAAAATTACTAAGTAATAAGGCTGTGTTTGGATATTGATTTGATGATTTGAATGTATTTATGAATAATAATGTTTTATAAGTCTTATTAAAATGTATTTGAATGTATGAAATAAGTTAAGATATGTATTTGAATGTAAGAAATAAGATGAAATATATTTAACTTTTTATTAAAAATTAAAAAAATAGTGAATTTCATTAATGATTTGTTTGAAATAAGTCGAGACTCAAACAGAACCAGGTGAGTGAGATGTTATCAAGGTAGAGCTCACAAAAAATGTCTCTCACAAGATAGCAATAACAGTAAGTCAGATTATAAAATTACTTTTATCATAAAATATATTTAACGGATCACATGAAATCACGTCAATTTATAAGTTTACTTTTATATATATTCTCTTTATATTAATTCTCTTTTATAAGTAACTCAAGACAATGAGAAATGATTCCTTACGTACTCTCCTATTTATCGAGTTCACCCCCATTAAATAGTCGAGTTTAGATATGCAAGCTTGCTTGCCTAAACATTGAGAACTTCCTTAAGAATCGCAACTGCTAAACAAAAAGAAGATGCAAGAGAAACTTCCATGAATGGTCAAGACATTAGAAAGCATTTATTCATTAAAAAACAAAAAGACATTAGAAGCATTTTTTAAAAAGTGAAGTTTCTTTTGAAATAGGCTTGGAAGAATTTTGAGGATGAGTCCAAAACCCCAGATATAGTTTAGGCAACTCCGATTCCCATTCTCCAAATGGGCCAAACTATTTTTCTTTGATCTTTTTTATTTTTTTCAGCATGGGCCAAACACTTAATAATTATTAACAAGAATAAATGAATGTTTTTTAGTCTTTTTTTTTCGATTCCATAAAGAATTTTCTTTTTCCTATATGATAAAAATATTATTCCCATTTGTATTCATATTAATTTATTTTTATTTAGTAGTGTAATTTTTAGCCATTAATATTTTTCTTCCTTCATTTTGCTATCCCTTTTTTAAAAAGGAAAATGTTTCATCTATACAGACTCTTTATCGTTACATACTGACGTGATACTGACATTTGTCAGTGTCATGTCGAGAGCTTAAGCTTAGAAATTCGTAAAATACTGAAAAATACCGATAATACCTGCAATGAAACTGATATAATTAGTGATACGACCGTTTGTAATTTGCTTTTATAAATATTGTGTGTAGACGTTGAAGGTCTCTTCTAAGAAACCCATAAGAGGTTACTATTTCTCAAAACAACAGAAATTTTTCAACGAAAATGAACAAGCCGTGTAAATCATGGTCAAGAATTTCATACATAATGCTCACCAACATATTACCAAAATAATTTGACTTTAATTCGATCGTAAAGTTTTGGAACATTGCAAAAGAGAATTTTGGTGCAATCTTGTGGTGTTGTGCAATAATGAAAATACGTGACAATTTATTTAAAACTGATTAGTATTAAGAAAACAAACTCAGTTTTTTTTATTACATTTGAAATAGCTCTCGTGAACATGCCTTAACAATTTTTCTTCACAACGAGACTCATGGAACTCTAACTCATAATCTCTACTCTGATATTACTTGTCAGACTGTAAGTTATTAATCTACTAAAACTCAACACTTTTATGTCTCATTTATTTTTACAGATGAGATGAACTGAGATAAAAATTAAAAATTAAATAAAATATTATTAGAATATATATTTTTAATATTATTTTTATTGTGAGATTTGAAAAAATTAAATTGTTTATTTTATTTTATATAATATAAAAATAATTTAAAAAAATAATAATGATTAGATGAAATAAGAATGGTTGTAAAACTAAACAAGCCCGTCTTTTATAGCATTTGGTATCTTTATCATGCATTATACGAATTTTCAAAAGAGTGGTATGTACAGTATATTGCCGACACCAACAATATTATTCAAATATATATCTATGTTTTCCAAATGATATAACAAGTAAGTAGGCCCTAACTAAATTCTTCTCATATACTTATTCAAAGATGTGATGTGATGTATTGGTTTATTTATAGATATATAATTATAAAACGCACCGTTAATCACGCTTAAGTCTTCTTCCCCTCGTTGTTATTGTCGTCGTTGTCCCCAAGTTGTTAAGAGTAATATATAAAACTTGACCTCCGCATTAATTGTCATACGGATCCATGTCATTGTATCATCGTCACCATTCTTGTCTCTTCTCTTATCTTCTCTTTTTAACAGATTTTTAATTTGATATGAAATTTTTGTTCACATTGGCTCTAGTAGAATATTGAACTCATCTTCATTTTCTATAACATATCAACAATTATAGGTACTGCACGTGGGGTGGGACCGTGGAAATTTGATACTAAGAAAGAGTGTATAAATTTTGTATATTTTTTTTAAAAAAGATAAATGATATTTATAGTTATATAGTCAGCAAATTCTATATACTCTATTTGAAAAAAATGATTAAGTCTTAAACTTTTATGAAAAAATTAATTTTTTATTTTTTTTAAAGAGAATAATCGAAACTTACATACTTTAAAATTATATATAGTATTACTCTTACTTCAAAAGTAGGCAAATCTAGAAGTCAAATAAAAAAAATCTATTTTTTATTTGATGAGCTCTACTATTTTTTAAATTGAGTGTGCGTCGTGTGGCACGGGATTTACACACTATAAAAATGTATCTAACAATACCCTCAAATATATATATATATATGTCCTAATAATTTAGAAAAGTATGTTTTTTTATTCCTTACCATGCGCAACTGCCTAGTGCTTGTCTCTATGCTAATTGGTTTGAAAATTTATTCATCGATCGTGATATTTGTCAAAGTTTAATTATTAACTATGCTATCTTGATGACCTTCGGTTCTGTAAAATCAAGTTTAAACTCAGAACTTTTCCTTTATGATAAGTACTAATCATCGATCGTGAGTTTATGATAAGTACTTTTGAGTGAAATTTAAGGATTTGAACTTAGTTGATATTGGGCATGTTTAGGTAATGAGATAGGATGAGAAGAGAGTTATATAAATAGTAATAAAATGATTTGTGAATAATAATGAAATAGTTTGAATTAAGATGTTTTATTTGATTTTGAAAATAAGAAAAAAAAATTGAATAAAAATATTACAAAATTAAAAAATTGTTTGAATATAATTTTTGTTTTAAGATCTAAAAAAATTGTATTATTTTTTGTATTTTGTTTGGAAATTTGAGAAAGTTGTAATTATTAGATAATTATTAGACAAAAAAATTGAATATTTGAAATTAAAAAAGTGTAATGTGTTTGAATAATATTTAGAAAGAAAATTATGAAATTTTTTAAAATAAGATCTAATCTCATGTAAGTTCCAAACAACCCCTTATTCCAAGTCAATGCTTCCACATCACTTGCCAATAATCACATAGAAAAGTGGTGTTTGTTTAGGTAAAATCACCCAACAATTGATACTAAGGATATGCTCTTTTTGTGTCATGAAAACTTTACAATTTCATAGCAATTTGTGTGACAATTCATTCTATCATCAGCCTAATCCTACCTGTTTTATTTGATTTTGTCGTGGTACATTATATTATAATTCTTCTTTTTACTATATAAGAGAATTAGAATATTATATCTAATTATTATATCAGTTTATAAATTTTAATTTTGTAAACAAGACATTCATTCTTCATATATATGGGTTAATTGTAAAATTAGTACCTAGATATTTTCACGTTCTTACAATCAAGACGTAAGTTTTTGAAAAAAATTAATACTGGAAGTTCAAAAAATTTAAGCATTCTCGTCAATCTTTTTTGTAATGGAGGATTACCACGTGGCATACCAATGTCACGTCCTTATTTTCGATTGGTCGACACATGACATCAGTATACCACGGTAGTCAATAAAAAAAGGGACATGTGACGCGCTAAATTGTTGAGATAATTTAAATCCCAGTTGACGAAGATATTTAATTGAAATTTTTTTTTAGAAAGAGATAATAATTTTCAGAAAGTTGAAATTTCAAGTTTTTTGATAAGTAAAAAAGGAAAATTGGTGTATTATTTTTTAAACTAATCCTCAATATTTTAAAATATGTTACATCTTACACCACACATATCTATTTAATTAATATATAATTTATCATTTTTATTATTATATTTAAATCCTCATATTTGTAAGATTTACATGCAAAATTTTCTCCATATTCATTTTAAAAAAAGTTATTCTCCCGGTTCAAAGATTTCACACCTACATCCTACGTGTCAACCGAATTCACCACCAAATGAACCGGCCCCAAACTCAAGTTTCTCTCGTCTCTCTTGCCCGACACTTCCTTCGTCTCCTCCCCCCTCTTCTGTGTGATGCCAAGCTACAATCTTCTCTCTCGCCTGTCACCTCCTCTCCTCCCATTTCATCCCCTGCGTTGCTCGTGCTTCATATAGACACACTAGCCTTCTAGGAAGCATACTGAGCCATTTTGACATTCTGTTTCTTTTTTTTTTTTCCCTTCTTTTACACATCGTTCTCTTTTCTCTGACGGACGATCAAAACTTTCATCAACTTCGTTTATGGTGTTTTGGTATTCGGCTTAATGGGTCGATTTTCTTGATGGCTTTTGCAGCACCGATGCTGTTCAAATGGTTATAGCTTGGATTTTGTGCTAAAAACTGAGACATAGGAAAACATTCCTTTAAATTGGGTTTTTGGTTTATTTCTCGGAAAGTGGTGGCCGTTAAGCTTTTAGCACCTATTTTGAAGTGCAAGTTTTAGAGGTTTTTAATTTTGTAATCATGGAAATTCTTGGCTTTGAAATTTTTATGCTGAGAATTGAAACGAAGAGAAATATTTCTGTTGTGGAATTAGGTTCGTGTGTTTTTTGTGGAAGGGAGAAAGGAAATGGATTTGTGGGTGGAAAACCCACCTAGAAAATCGTGATTGAATGGAGTCTGTGGAAGAGAATCCATTTGTCGTGTTGGGGACTGTAAGCCGAGTTGTCTCCTTAGGACTTTAAGCCCATTTCGGAAGATCGAAAAAGGGAGGAAAAGAAAAAAAAATTGGAGTTTGCAGAACGGAATTCATGAACTGGAGACAGCAGGACGTTGGGCGAAGGGGAAGGTTTTCTCGTTATACATTACATTTTCATTTTATTTTCATCCTATTAAATTGTAATATATTTATTATTATAATAAATATATATATAATAAATAATCATTTAATGATCATAAATATAATACATCATACTTAATGAGATAAAAATAAGATAAAAATTTAATGTATAAAATTTTCCTTTCAGAAATGGTTCCTTCTAAACGCACATTTCACAGGTGGGTGAAGAAAAAAATAAAAAAAAAACAAATGCAACGTCAGGTCAGGCGTGTGGTATACCTTGAAAGAGTAGATTGATGTATAGATTTACTCCTATTTTTATTCCCATCCATTCATCCATCCACCGTCCTGTTGCATATATTTTTCAAGTCTCGAAAGTAAGATGACAACATTGACAAGTGATAAAATAAGTAGGAAATGTGCATTAACCTAGAGTCATACATAGCTGCACTGACAAATTTTGCAGACTTTTCAATGATCTGTATGGAAAGGCGATAGGATTTGGACAAACAAGAACCACATAGGGAATGGGCAGTACGTACCGTTATCATGCGTAGTGGGACATCATCCCACAGCCAACCCAAAACCTCATCACTTCACAAAGCCAAAGCCAAAACATCATTTTTTCAAAAAAAAAAAAAATTTATAAACACCACGTTTTTCAGTTGTTTCAGTCAAGCACGTTTTGTTTTAACCATAAACAACGTTGCCTTGATTTCATTTTCAAGAAAACAACTCCTCCTTTTCTTGACTTGTCCCTGCCCTTTTGAGGTCCTTCAATGCTCCAGATCATTATCGTCTTTGAGTAAAAGAGTAGAACTCCTATCACAACTCTTATCACCAAATCTTATATGATATATTTTTTAAAATGATATTTTTAATTTTAAAATTTGTAAAAAAAAATAGATAAATTTAACATGAAAAAATGATCATCTTTTTAAAAAAAATAAGCAGAATTTACTTACCCTAAAATTATATCAAACATTTGTGATAGGCTCGCTTGTTATTCTCCCTTTCAAATGAAATAGATAATATTTATTTAATTTAAAATAAGAGATATTTTGGTCATTTCATATTACATTGACTGTTAAAACTATCACAATATCTTATATTTTACAGAACTTCTGAACGGGATTACTCCATATGTAACACCATTTTACTTAATTATTATTATATGGGATAAGGTGATGGTTTGGATAATTTATAATTGGTAAAAAAAAATAAGACACAGAAATGAAAGTAAGAGTTGGAATATTATTAGGTTGCGTTTGAATATTGAACTGAACTGAGCTGAGTTGAGTTTTTTTATGAATAGTAATGAGTTGAGTAGTAGAAGGAGTTATGTGAAGCCTATTTAAACTGAATTTAAACTATGTTTGGATGTTAATATGAGTTTAATACTTTTATGGAAAATTGATAACGATTGTAGATCCTACATATAAAAATATTTTAGGTTAAAAAAAGTTGTGGATCCTACATATAAGAAAGTTTTGAGTTAGGATGAGTTTAGTAATTTAAAAATTAAATATTTAGATATTAAATTCAATTTAAAATTAGGTTGAACTCAGTTAAGCTCAACTAAGTTTGAAAACAAACGCAGCCGGATCCTTTCCTTCATTGCCGATCAATAATTAATCTAGGCAAGGACTTGTATGTGATGTTGATTTCCTAGCTACTTGAGCTCCTGCTATATAGGGTTGGCTATGGACAAATGTTCATTTGAAAGCTTCTAATATGTCGTCTTCTTCGTAGGATGTGTAGTACTATAGTGTATTTATAATTTTTATTTATTTGATTTATTTTAAAAATATTTTAAATATTTTATAAAAAATATATATATACAAGTTTATTAATAGTCATTTTTTTAATTATTAAATAAAAAAAATTAAAATGAACAAACTATCAAATTGAAGGAATAAACTCAGATGACGTAGTATCATATTTTTTTCAGAGGTGGTTGGTTAATTAGAGACCACCCAATTGACCAATGAATAAGATATTTTTTTTGTGTGTACTATTTTACTAGTTTTTATTTTTGAGGCCTTATAGAAGGTGGATGGAAATTGCAATATCTAGGAATTTTTATTCTCAGGAACTACTATTGAAAAGGTGCTTATTTAATTAGTACAAAATATCATTTTGACAAAGTCTCCAAAAAACTGGAAAAATAAAAAAATATAATTATTTTATAATTTTATAATTTTTACACACCACTTCAATAAAATATTATCGTTTTTTAATGTATTTGGATTTTGTTTGACTCTAATGGTTTGAATTCAAAAACTAATAATATTTTATTTTATTTAAAAGTTGTGAGATAGTTGTGGCTATATCATTTCTCGTCAATAAATATACAAATCCCCTCGTTATATAGAACTTTTTTGTAAGATATCTTTTCAAGAAAATATAGATAATTTTTATTTTACTTTTTCAAACAAACAAAATCATAAAACTCCAAACTAATTATTTTTAAAAGCAATTTTTATTTATTTATATTTTTTAAAACTAAAATCAACTTCATATATATATATATATATTTAAATTAATAGGGTAATTTTGTCTTTTTAGTAAGGTGGGGGGACAGATGAAAATATATATATATATATATATATATAATTATAGATGTGAGGTGTAAGAGTGAATAGTAATTGATGTACAATAAATTCATATGATATATATGCATAGGAGGGTGAGAGTAATGTGCGCCTTGTAACATGATATAAATGTTGGGTTTGGCTGTGATTTGCTTCACTTCAGCTCCAAGACTCCAAAGCATTCCTTATTATATGCATATATATGGTTTTGGGGCACTTTGTTAACAAGAATCCCCCATGTCTACTTCTAGTAAGAGCTTAAGCAGTTCTAGTGAAGATGATAGCGATCAGCTTCGCAGGGGGCCCTGGACTCTTGAAGAAGATACTCTGCTCATTCACTACATTTCTCATCATGGTGAGGGCCGATGGAATTTGCTTGCAAAATGTTCAGGTAATCTCAATGATTGATTTCTACCTCAAACTGGTGATTGACTCGGAATACAACAGTACAACACTTTAGTTTCTTGATCATTAATCTTGATATCAACCGTTTTCTGTTTTTCAGGATTGAGGAGAACCGGCAAGAGCTGCAGATTGAGATGGCTAAACTACCTCAAACCAGATGTGAAGCGCGGAAATCTATCCCCACAAGAACAGCTTTTGATTCTTGACCTCCACTCCAAGTGGGGTAATAGGTATTTTTCCAATATCATTTTCATCATTTTAGTAATCTTCTTCTCGTGATATGGCATTAAATGATTGAAGGGATGACGAATAACACTTCTCTTTTTGGATAGAGACAGTTGATGTATCGTCTAGATACTCCGAAACCTTAACATATTACTCTGTAAATCTCCTTGTCACTGTCCTGTGAACTGTAATTTGTTTGTGCAGTGAGGGTGTAATCTGATTGCAATTCGGTTCTTGACCACTGAACTCCATAATTTTGAGTTTTTGTCTCCCTTTTCATAGATTAATTTTACCTGGTAATTTTAGGTGGTCAAAGATTGCACAACATCTACCCGGAAGAACAGACAACGAGATCAAGAACTATTGGAGAACTCGGGTGCAGAAACAAGCAAGGGCTTTTAAGATTGATACAGATAGCACAAGATTTCATGATATTATCCGGTGTTATTGGATGCCAAGGTTGATTCAAAAGATTGAAGAATCATCTACTTCAGGCATGGAATTCCAACACTCAGAAATCTTTCAGCCTCTTGACAGTGCCCAAAAACATTCAGTAGCAGAAGCACCAGCACCAGCAACAGCACAAGTTGCTGGACAGGGACCTCTTGGTTTCAGCCAAAGTTTGGATCTCCATGTGCAGAATCAAGACTCAGAGCCCTGCACCAGTTCATGCATTTCCTTGTCAAAATCAATGGATACCTCACACATTTCTCAAGTTTCAGAGTATCCAGCTAGTCCATTTGATGCCATGGTTAACAATGACTATGAAACATTTTTGAAGGCTTGCTGTTATGCAGACAACAGTAACTATGAGATGGAAAACCTCAACCTGGAAAGTATACCACCACCAGCAGGGAATTTTGAGAGTTTTATTAGCAATTCCCATTCTGGGGAAAGAAACTGGGGTGATCATGATCTTTCAGGTAGCCTGTGGAACATGGATGGACTATGGCAAACAAGTAACTAACAAGGGCAGAACTGAGGGTCTTGTCTTTGGGAGAGCCCAAAAAAAAAGAACAGTTTGTGGGAGATAGGTTTCCAGGATTATATCATAATGGTGATATTCATGGTTATTGTATTATTGTTTTCATCTAAATGGAAAAACACCAAAATTTGTTGATTCGAATCTTTGACTTAACTTATTCCATTTTGTTGCAAAAGTTCTATTTACAAGTCGGTATGGATAGAAAATACATCATCCAACACTGCTGTCGTGTTAGAATTATAAACTTAAAATTCAAATTTTAGGGCATGTTTGGGAACACAACTGTTCTTAGATATCTTTAGATTACTTCGTTCCTATTTATAAACTATTCGCTACAATTTGTACTACTAATCACAAACTATTTCATTACTATTCACAGATCATCTGAAATACTCTTTTAGTATGAACCTTTTGTTGCAAATAAACTATTATCATGTCAACAACGTGCACCATAACAACTTGCAAGTAGAATGACTAGTATATATAAAAAAAAAACTAAAGAATTGCTAAAGTCAGTAAACTGTAGCAAAATCCAGGAACAGGTGGGAATAGGTGTAATTCTGACCTCAGGCCAAAAGACAGACATGATAGTTTACTTGAAATACCAAAACACCTTTACTTTCTTTTAAATATTAAAGCCCCAAACTTTCAAACTTTTTCTTTTTTTTCTTTCCAATGTTCTATATTTTGTGCAAGTTGTGAGATGGTGGATAATTATTTACATAGATTTTAATAATTTTCTCATTTGCTTTCATCGATCCCACTAAAGGCATCAGAAATGGACAAAAAGAGAAAAAAAAAGGGCTGCTCTAGTTACTTGAAAGCTTTGATTTTTTCCATTGTTCTTTTGTCAAAATGGCTTAATCATTCCCATTGAAGCACTTGGAATTTACTTTACTTCCAAATCCACCGGACTCCAACCAACCAAATGAGCCAAGTCTAGGAAACAAGATCTTTAAATTTCTAATAAATGCAGCTTAGACTTCTTATGGAAAGACCCCACTAAGACTAACAGCAGTAAATTGATTAGAGGTGACATGGATATAAGGAATGATTAACTAGTAGATATTTCTAAAATATAAACGTATGATACTAGAAGTTTAAGCAGTGCCATTCAAAACTTGATACCCAAATAAATTATCAATGATCCAGAAATTCTAAATAGACAAAAAGTAGAGCAGATCTTAATCATTTTTATAAATTATCTTTTAACCATATCTATTTCTGTATGCTGTCTGCTGTCAAAGCCTTGCAAATTTGCTCCCATTGAGCCTAATCTCAGTAGATAAACTGAAAAAATTCATTTAGGAGGAGTCATGCAATTGTTACTGTTTTCTAGCTTATCTTCACGACATGCTCAATAAATGTAGAATTTAGTAGGTTAACTAACATTGACAGAATGGGGGCGTTGGAGTATTGTTTGGTGACACCCAAAGATGGAATTGACAAGTTCTTAATTATTTTCATAAATGAATGTTTGGAAGAATCTGTTTTTTTCTAACCCAGAGAATTTTCAGGGACTGGAATACAGAGAGGATTGACAATGATCAAGAAGAAACAATTGTATATAAATTAGTGGGTTTGAATTTAATTACAATTTGACTAATATCCCAGTAACAGGAAAAACTCATATATGGACAGAATTTCACTATTTTTAGTCTGCAATCTTTTTTTTTGGAGAGAGAGAGAGAGAGAGTCATGTTGATTTTAGAATTCACATGTAGGACTTTTTTTTTCAAGCCTTACAAAAATAATAAAAAAATGCATGATATGGACTTGGAAATTGTTTTATTCCAAAAGTCTCCAAACTTTAGTCATCGATAACTTAATATTAATTCAAAGGTACTTAGTTGTAGAATCAATCTTTGAGCTTTTACTGTATTGTAAAAAGCTTTCTGGGTCCATGGATTTTACTTTAAAATGCTGCCTAGAAAAGAAAGAAAATGAGTGACTTATGCTAATCCCATTTACAAGAATGCCTTGAATGAGATGGATATATATAACAATATCCTTCCAAATTAAGCCACTTTTCATGTGTGAGTCAGAGAAATCTGAATAAAAAAATGACAGGTTTATCTGTGTATTGCAGTACATCAATGTAACGTCAATTAGGCTGTTCCAGATGGCATTTGCTAAATGCTTGGTCTGGATCACTGCTTTCTGCTGGGAGAAACATTTAACATGTGTAAATTATTGACCGAAAGATGGATGAAAAGAAATTAGAGGAGGAAAAAAAAACCACCACGCATGCATGCATGCGCAGCACATGCAAGTTACTCAACCATAATGTTGGCCCTTGGGGCCCCTCTTTCATAATGTTGCTAGTACTATTTAGATAAGAATGGCTACAGTAATATTCATTACATATTTCTCCAAATTAATTGTATTATGATCACTTTAAATTTAGATTTGCAAGACATACAAAATGATGATCAGATTAAGTTAATGATTCAAACAAAAGATCATCCGAATCATCATGCTTGTATGATCTATTTATCTATCCGCAGGATGGTCCCAAAAAAAGTTTCCCTTTGATTATGCCTCCCTACTTTGGCTGACTTTAAAATGGGTTGTTCATCTTCAATCAAAGTGCCCCAGCTCTCATCTGTCACTCTCACATGGAGGCGTGAAGAGACTGGACTCTCTCTCTCTCGCTCTCTCTCTCTCTCTCTCATATGATAATTGATAGCCCAACACACAACTTTCTAACGTACGTACGTAGCCAGGCTGAGACGCCATTTTCATTGCTGCGGGCTGCCGAAGCTCGTGATAATTGCCTCGCCAAGTTCTTAAGACAGTCGTTTTTTAAATTTTCTGCAGAATGAAAACGAGAAAAGCCTGTTTCAACCTATTTTTTGCGTGGCTTATTTATATTTTCATGCATTTTTTCTATAATTTTAATTCAGCCCATGCATGATTTGCATGCAGGCTTAGATATATATTCCACCCACCAATTCTCGATTGATCAAAGGGAAAAAAATTTAGCGAATATTATATATATATATATATATTAATTTGTCAGATTTAAACGTTTCCATAGCTACTTCGTTTGCATCCTTGTTTAATTTATATTTCCCTGCTTTATTTTTTGTCTGGTACTACTGCATGTCCAGAATTCTATTGATTTTTCTTCATATTTCTACTTTGTTTTCCTGTCCTTTTGATCCCTTGATAACATGCATGCATGTTTGCTTAATTTGCCAACTCGATCCTTGGCATTTTGCAGTACGTACCTTTTATTCGTGTGCTTTGAATTGGCGTTGATTTTTGTGAGATATCGTTAACTCTCATTGATACGATATTGGTGGTCACAAATTCATGCATCTGCCATGACAATCATTTTCTGCACATGCGCGCATGTCGAAATATCGTTATTCCTGAAGTAATGCTACTACCATTCGTTTTGAATTTTATCAAACTCAATCACGCCAGCTGATATTATTGGAATTGTCCCACGTCGGTCATGAAAAGGACTGGTGGTCAGTTTATAAGTGTGAGAAAAAATCTCACCTCTTGAACTAGCTGTTGAGGTTAAAAGAGACCCAAGAGCACTCAACGCTATTATCATAGAACAGATTTACCAACAATTTCAAGTCCAACAGTCTACGGGAGAAATGGATTGTTGCTAATAGTCAATAATTTATAAATGTGGGAAAAATCTTATCTCTTGAGCTAACTTTTGAAGTTGAGAGAGGCCCAACATATATAGCACAATTTATGTGCTTCATCAATGAATCATGCACATAAGTAAAAAGTTAGTTAAAATGCGACATGACATCAAGTAATTATTAATTTCATTGAGGATCGATGATAAAAAAATTAAAATTCATGATGAAGAACATTAATAATTCTTTAAATTCATGATCTTTTGAGTTTTACTTGTATATTATATATATATATATATATGCCAAGAACCGATTGTGGTTTGAGTTTTACTTGTATAAAATGCATATTTGTTTACCTGAAAATAGTAACTTATATTAATAAAAGTAAAAGCTTGAAGAGGATGGGAAAAAAAAATGGAAATGTTATCACTAGTGAGAGAGTGAATAGTCCAAGATAATTTTCATCTTTATTTTGAAGAAGTAATAATTTAAGGAAAATAATAAGAGGATTGGACCACATTTAGTTACGCAGTTTATAGAGATGAGATATATTGTTAAAAATTGAATAAAATATTATTAAAATATTATTTTTATTTTGAGATTTGAAAAAATTAAATTTTTTATTATATTGTGTAAAAATTTGAAAAAGTTATAATGATGAGATAAGATAATTTTGTGTATCCAAACCGGGCCAAAAGTGAAGTACACAAGAGAGGCCATGTAATTAATAGAAAATTTATATTTATCATTGTCTCAATATTTATTGATTAATAATTTCTAATTATTAAATATCACATTTAAAATAAAATAAAAAAGAATGATCGTCATTTTTACTTAGAAATCACTTTTTTAATTTGTTTCCAAACAAACATAACGTGTTTGAAAGTACTTTAAACACATAATTATCAAACAATAAATAACTTTTTAATAGTAGAACTTATTATTTAAATTATAAGCAATAAATTCTAAAGTTATAAACTATATTTTCTACCGCAATTCTAAACATTCAGTACACCCCCAATAGGTTATCTCTTAAAGCCATTTATTTCTTAAAAAACTATACGTTGGTTGTTAACAGATCCTGTCATCAGATCATGTACCGTTAATGCATACCATATCTTGCTCCTAGATCGTAGAAACTAAAAAGATACTAACGGCTAGCTGAGTTTTTTCCTAAACGCACATTTTCTTAATCTATTAAAAAGTACCAACACTTCAAAATATACCTGCCGAGGCACAAGCTCTGTATATATTTACTGAGAAAAATGGGTGCTTTTTTCTTGCAGATCGTCAGCAGCGTTCAAGAGCATAAGAGTGGTTCACTTTAATGGTTTTGTGGAGGACTTCGAAAACCCAGTTTCAATTAGCCAAGTCACTGGAAAGCCTCCAAAGCACTTCGTATGCACCCAGCTCAGCTTCTATCCACTGCCACTGCCATTGCCTCCAACCTTCTAAAACCTGATACCCAACTTGAACCAGGCAAACTCTATTTCTTGCTGCCACACTCAATGTTACAAGCTGAGATTTCCCCACTGGACCTGGCCTCCATAGCCAAGAGGCTAACCAGGGTAGCAAAAACTAACCAGTCCCAGGCTAAGTCTTCCAGAGTTTGTCCATACGGCTCAAGCCTTGTACTGAATTCACCATCCAAAACTCCTAACCGGTTTGGGGAGCCAGAGGCGAGCATGGTGGCACTTGGTGCTGCACAAAAGTCCTCTAGAGCGCCGTCTTGGAAGCCAATATTGGACCCCATTAGAGAGAGGTAGTTCAATCGTAGAAGTGAGTCAGATTTGCAAGAAATGCATTCAGACACAGGGAAATAATACATCACTTGAATCAAGAGGTAGGATTGTATTATCGTGTAAGAGATTCAAATTGGAAGTAGATTTTGCTCTGTTTTTTTGTGATGTAATTGGAAAAATGAGGTTCTATCTCAGTTTGAGATTTAGTTGACTGATCTTAAAATTCGCATATCACCCTTAGACTTAAAAGCAATACAATTCTCAGAGATTTTAATTCATAAATGGAGTAACGAGAATAACATCACTCGAAGGACAGACAGATCATTCTTGTAAAGGATCTTATCTGATTTGTCGTGTAATCCTTTATAATATTTAGATAGGTCTTGTGGTATTTCAAAAGCAGCTATATAATTTCTCTGATCAAATCCTTTAGTTAGATTTTCATGGTGGGTTACAGTTTTTTTGTTTTTGTTTTTTTTTCAAAGGGTCTAAATAAACTTGGTAAGGACCGAAGCAAGGCACTCATTAGCCCAACTTCAACTAATTGTTGAAAAAGATGATCTGTATAGAAATGCTTGGAGATAGGACCAAATTCATTTAATTCGGCCACCAAAGAAGAGGACTCATTATAATCAGGCACAAGTGAGGCAGATATCTTGATATTAGAATTCTGAAAAATTCATAATACTAACAGTAGCTTGCAAGTAACTAATTTGATGTAACCTGAAAAGTCAAAGGGGCACGTCGTGCATGCAGTTCTTTTAGTAGCTCAGTATCTCAAAAAATGGCCCAGCTTAGATTGTGGTAAGGAGTGGGATTTTACATAGAAATTTTGGGTTATCAATAACTGCAGTAATGCATACTCCTGTTTTTTTTTTTTGGTAAAGAAGATCATCTTTTCTTCTCTGATAGAAGTATTTGTATACAAGTTGCAGTCGTAATGTGCTTGAAATTAAATGGTAAGGCCATTATTTCCTATTATGTTTTATAAAAGGCATACTCAAGACAAAAAGAAAAAAGGGGAAAAGAGAGAGAGAGATGAGGGTTTCACAAGTGAATTACCTTAGGATCCTTGACAATAGCAGCATTCAGCCTTGAAATGACTTCTTTTGCATTGTATGTATCTGTAAATTCCTCACTATTGATGTCCTTCACTCTGACAATTCTGTGATAGGAGATGAAAAGGTAGCATTTAACTAGAGAATTGAGTACTCTTTATAGCAAGAAAGGAGAATAAAGACACTTTTTTTTTTTTTTTGATAAGTAAGACACTTGTACCTATCCCAGTGACCATCAATCTCATAAAGAGTCTTCAACGATGATGACTCGAATATCTTCCCTTTAATAGATTGATGATTTCCTCTGCGCCACATAAAAGAACTGCCCTTGCAACAATACTCAGCTTCCAGACCAGTTTCTTGGCACTGGATCCTCACATTGCCAACCCCAACCCAATCTGTCCCAGGACCTGGAAGAAATCTGATTGATAGATTTGGCGCATTCATAACATAAGTTTCTCCATGATTTAGTACCTTCAGCTGCCTTTTTCCCTGCAACACAGCTTCCACTGAAGTACCTATATTGGTTTTTCAAAACATGTAAGTACCTACTGCTTGAAGGAAGAGAAATATAATATATGTTGTAGCCAAAGCACAATGTTTTCCCCACTAGTCAATGTCATAGACCTGCGCTGTGCACAAGAATCCTAAATTTTTCAAACTAAAATAGCATACGTTGAATCATTTACAACATTTCGAAAATTTGGTAAGTGAACTTCAAAACAAGAAAAAGCAGAGAAATATATCCTTACTTGGGCAGTTCTTGTTGGACAATATACTAGAGAGACTCTGGATCAACACTAAGGTAAAAATAGCAATAAGAGTATACAATTGTATCAAATTATTCCTATCGATCAATACTACCAGAATCTGATCCCCCCATCTACACAGAAAAAACATATAGTACAAAACCAGAATCTGTCCCTTCTAAAAACCTTCTGTATCGAACTGTCCATAAACATATCAGGTAGATAGATGCATCACTTAAAGAAATCTTGATCTTGGTGTGGAAGTAGGGGTGGGAAGGGACTACAAAAGAATTAAAGAAAGGTGTAAAAAGCTCCTGGAAAAACGACAGCTGTAAATTCAAGGTTCATATACTGCCTTCTGCTTGCATCTAGAGACAATACACGGGAAAGATAACAGGTAAGTTCCACACATGGACCGTAATTTCCCAATTTGATATGGCAAATAATTAGTCCACAATTTCAAAGCCTTTTTTTCCAGATACGAATGAATGGCCATGGTTCAACTTACATCACATTAAAAAGATGTACTTGCTCAGCAAAAAGTAAAATCATAATAATACTCTACTAAAATTCATGTACCATGGAATTTGGGGGCAATACGCTGACACCAAGTCAGTTTGACATTTTCTTCCTCATTGGTTGCATGGAGTGCAGATACTGGTGGGTGATGTGAAACCTGAAGACAGGACAAGGAGTGCAGCCAAAGTAAGGGAAAAAACAAATAAATCAGCTGTTCTAACCAGGACAAGCTGCTCTTGCATCAAGATCGAGTATGGCCAGGCCTTCATTAGTGCTTGGTATGAAATGTGGCAATCTTGAGATAGCCAAGTGTGTTATAAATGTTACCCTTCCACTGTTTGCTCAAGAGAGTTGTAGAAAGTTAATAAAAAACTCAAGTAGAACATTGAAATTTCCGCTTGCTAATAAAGTAAAACAGATACCTGTTCAAGTATAAAATTCAAATTTCCCCTTGAAACATGGTGCGTCTCTCCCAGAACAGGATTGTAAGGAGCAACACCAAATTTCACAGGACGAAGAGTGGAAATGCTCCATGCTACAACAGCTATGAGTCTTTCATGTGGGCCCTCTCCACAGTTGCACCTGCTTAACATATCGGTAGCAGTGCAATACACTGTTTCTCCATAGCTCTGAAGTTGCGACTTTGGAAGGTTGAAGAGAGGGGGCACCTAAAATTGCAAAATAAACAATAGGTAAAATTGGTAACACGGTAACGCCATGTTACCATCATCACCACTTGTGCTGTTGGAAATCACAAACTCTCTACTACATGAAGGTTCAAATATGAAATGTGATATCATATTGCCACCAGAGGCATCATCACTGAGGAAATAGGAAATGCAGCATTATTACCACCTGTCCAAAACTGGATTCTTACCACCATAGCCATTTGTGCTTTATATGCAATATGAAACCGACTATACTCATGTACAAAGAAAGATTTTTTTTTTTTTTTTTATCAACAGGACATGGTCTTTTAAAACATCCCTCAGAAAATGCCCCTGTACTATGTTCTAAAGAATTTAATAATCGACAACATAATAGTTACTTCAAAATTGCCCTTTATCAAGCACATTGACAATGAACAGGTAATAATTAGTCACCATAGCCATCTTATATAATTGTAATTGGCGGAATGAATCCAACATTCCACTACTCTTGGCTTTCTAACATCTTTGATTAATAGCACGGTTACCCCTTTAATTAATAGCACAGGGATAAAAAGAAAGGAGAAATCTAAACAATGCAAAGCATACTCGAACAATACCTCCAAGAGATCAATACTTGAAACGCAAATATCAAGAGCCTTGGAGAGAACAGGCCGTCATTCAAGCTTTACCCAACATCCTCCTCTAAATTCCCTCCCACCGCTCCTGCATGCTGGATTGCTACCGTTTCACGCAATCACTGCCTTCTTGGCCATATGCAAGAAATAGAATGCTCTAGTTTTATTAGTAGTCCTTGGGCCAACTTTGCTTTTGGGCATCTGTTCAAGATTTACAAATTTTGTACTAAGCTTTATGCTCTACTCTTTGACACTTTGTCCGATTGTTGTACACTTTTTCTGGAGCTTTTCCCCAATCCTCTGCAAACCCTTTCCTTCTGCAAATGTGAATAAAGTTTTGATTTTTCTTTGGGGTGGGGGGAAGGAACTGCTTATATAAAAGCTTAAAACATTGGGGATTTTTTTTTTTAAGAAAGAGGAAGGAAAACATAGGGAAATAGAATCTATATACCTGCGGCTGCAGGCAGTAACACATTGTTCCTGTCTTGTGTAAAAGGTAGAGGAAGTTCTGAGTTTGTTTAAACAAACACTACTTTTCCAGTTTTATTAATAGGGATGTATCCAAATTAGAAAGCATTTCTTTTGCTAATCGACCAGCCTTCTGCAGCTCCCCTCTTGAACAGAGTGAAGCTATGATCGAATAGTAACAGTTGAAGTTATGAAATTGAGATTTTTTCCCTAACCTATCATAACTTTCCACCGCTTTCTTTACTTCTTCTACATTAGAACGACCATATCCCAAATCAGTTTTGGAAGGGTAGCTTACAGAAGTTGATGCAACCGTATCAACTCTTTCTTGTTCATAAAGATTGCATGGTGCATCTAATTTTTTATCATAAGCCTTAGACCATCTTCGGACTGGGAAAAACACAGAAGCAACTTGGTCAAGAACTGCAACAGCTTCTTGGATACTTCCTTGCTCACATAAAACAAGAAGAAAACTTCCTATCGATTCTGTTTCAACCTCGGTGTCAACTTTGTTTATAAGATCCACGGCAGACTGGGACTGAAGCATTTCTCGCAAGATGCTCCTGGCCTCTTCCATCCTTCCTTTGGCACATAGACCTCGGATCAAATACAAGAAACCCAAGAAATCAGGAGATATGCCTTTCTTCTTGAACTCCATGAAAAACAAGAGGGCCCCTTCCATGTCACCCTTTTGGTTATAGCCACTGATAACAGCACTAACAGTGTATTCATCAGGCTTTAGGCATTTAATCTCCATATCAGACAAAAGCCTAAAGGCTTCCTCCATTCTACCAAACTTGCAATAACCATTGATCAATGAGTTGTAAACACGTGTATTTGGATTAAAATCCTTGAGAACCATTCTCTCAAACAACTGTTTGCCATCTAGCAAAAACCCCTCCCGGCATAATGCATCAATCAATGTAGCATATGTTATTTCAGAGGGAACTAAACCATTTTTCTCCAATGAATCAAATAACCTAAATGCTTCGACAAGGTGACCCTGGCAGCACAGCCCGTTTATAACTGAATTATAAGAGATGATGTTTAGGGTAATCCCTTTCTTTTTAACAGAAGCACAAACATCTAAGGCCTTATTGACATGCCCTCCCTTGCATAGTCCATCAACTATGATTGAATAATCAACCACATCCATAACGGGTAGATACTCTTCAGCCTCCACAAGAAGCTTATATGTATCTAAAACTCTACCACTCCTTACAAGTTCCTTAAAAACCGAAACAGGGAAAGTGACAGCTGAATTATTATCCTTGATTCTGTCAAGAACCCGAATCACTCTGTCGGCATCCATCAGACACAGGTAGTGTGCTAGTATCCTGCTTACCCTATGCTCAGCTAGGCCATATTCTTTGAGAAATGCAGTCAAAATAGGCTGACTCAGTGACACTTTTCCAACACTAAAAAGCCCTTTTAAGATTGAATAGTAAGACTTGCTTGTCACAGTTGATTCTTTGTTTCTCATTGCTATGTACACTTGACTTGCAGTCTCAGGAAAACCACTCTTGCACAAGTACAAGATAGCATCATTACACATTATACAATATATTTCTGGCCTCAGATTCTTCAACCTGCAAACTAATTTTAAAACCCCATCCGCACTTTTTGCTTCAAAAATTGCTTTGATCAGCATCATATAGGTATTCACATCCAAAGCTAAATCTTTCTCATTGAGTTCGATAAACACTTCAGTGGCCATATCCACCATACCCTTCTTGCAGAGCCCATTAATAATACAATTGTAGCATGCAACTGAAGAAATAGACGTCCTCCGAAAATCATCAAATATCTCAAGTGCCTCGTCGATTCTTCCTACTTTACAATACCCATAAATCATCGTACAATAAGTAACAAAATCTGCAGCCAAGCCCATATCTGGCATTCCCTTGTAGATCACATATATATCTTCAAAAGCCCCAACCATAAATAGTGCTTTGATGAGTATATTACACATGACAACATCCATGCAGACTCCAGCCTTTTCCAATCTCCTCTTTGTTTCCAAAGTCCCCCCTGTATTCTCTTCCTCAATATACCCATGTAACAGTGTACTGTAAGTAATAACATCTCCATCTATGCCCTTTGAGAGCTCATCAGCCTCAGAGGTCCTCCCAAACTTGCACAATCCATTAATCACAGTATTATAGGTCACGATACTTGGATTAATCCCCCTCTTCTCCATTTCATCGAGCAAATGAAAGACATTATCAAAATCCCCACTCCTGCAAAAGCCATTAATTAAAGTTGCAAACATAAATTCATCAACTTCAATTCCCAAAACTTCAACCATCTTGAAAATAGCAAACGCTTCCTTCATTTTCCCTTTCTTGCAAAATCCCAAAATGATGCAAGTGTACGTAACCAAATTGGGCTCTATTCCATCTTTACTCATCTTATTCAAAAGACCGACTACCTTTTCCACATCCCCAAGCTTGGACAAGCCATCTATTAGTATAGTATAGCTCATAACATCTGGCTTGATTCCTCTTTCCACCATTTGTTTATTCTTTCTAAACGCCTCCTTTAAATCCCCTTCCGCTATATAACCACAAATCCAACTGCTATAAAAAACAACATCAAGTGCCAATCCTTCCATCTCCATCCTGCAAACCAAATCACGAATTTCATTCACTCTACCCAACTTACAAAGAGCACCCACAATCGCCGTGTAAGTCACCACATTAGGCCGTAAAGCTCCCGAACTCACGGAGTTTTCAAAAAACCCCACCGCAAGTTCCGGCTTTCCGATCTTACAAAACCCAGAAATAACGGAACTGCAAACAAAATTACCGAAAGGGTAACTAACTATCTCATCTGTCATCAACTCCAGCACCTCAATTGCCTTACCCATGTTTCCCTGAGAGCTAAACATATGAATCAATGAACAAAAAGTGAAAGAAGAAGGCAGAATACCACTATATCTCAAGCAAAAACGTAAGACGAACAGAGCTTTGTCTAAGTCGTTTTCTTTATCGCAAAGGTCTTGAATCATGGAATCCCACATGCGAGTTGTGGGGAAATTAGAAGCTGTGGTCTCCTGGGTCTCCATGAAATGCTCAACTTCTTCGAATTTGTGAGATTTGAGGAGAGCCCATGCGAAGATTGAGTGGGTGAGAGAGTTGCCTTTGATTTGGTTCGAACTCATTTGAGAGAAGAAATGGATGATTGAGTTGAATCTGTGAGTTTGTGAGAGAAAGAGAAGGAATTGGTTGATGGACTTGAGAGTGGGGGAGAAGCCTCTTTTGAGTAAGGTGTGAAGAGGCGGGAGTTTAGGGAAATTATTACTATGATTATCATAAGGAGAGGAAGAAGAAGAACGAAAGAATTTGGTGCGAGTGGAAAATATTTGTTCATGGAACCTTGAACTTTGCCGAACAATGTTGTTGCTGTTAACGCGAAGACTCATGTGCAGGCCTTTGTGACTGTTTGTGTTAGAACCCTAGGTTGGAGAAGACACGAACTCGAGTTGAAGTGCGGAACTGGGGGAAGTCTTCTGCGATCTGAAGGGCTTACTTGTAAGTGCAGAGAGAGGGCTACATGAGACTTGAGGTGGCAAGACGTGGACAGCGACGGTGATTGCTAGAACGACGACAAACAGGGAGGAGAGAAAGAAAGTGTGAGAGAGGTAGAGAAATCGGAGGGGAGGTGCTTTACGCAAAGATGTTGGGGGCTGGTCGGATGGTGCAGGAAAGGGTGACCCGCAGCATCGAAGAGAAACAGAGAGAAGGTTGGGAGAGAGCGATGGGCAAGGGTGTTCGGAGTAGGAGAGAGAGAGAGAGAGAGGAGGGCAGGTTTGGGGTTACCTGGGGTCCAAAACAACGTCGTTTTGATGGGGATGGGGCTTTGCCTCTACCATGGGTCTTGGGCTGAAGACTAAAGTGGGCTGGGCTTCATAATTTTTCATTTAGAATCAAGTGACAATACGTGTTTGCGAATGGTATTCGAGTCGTGCTAAATCATGAATTTTAGATAATATAGATAAATTTGAACTTAAAATGTTTAATTAAATAGGTTTGATTCTAAAACTTGAACCCGAATCATTTAATTAACAAGTGGTCCGACATGATTTATAATTAACTTTTTATTGTATTAATCTAAATACGACTTATTTAACATATTTCAACCAGTTTAAGCCGTTTTATGTAAATAAATTGTGCTGACTCATATATTTATTCTTTAATCCAATCACAATAATTTCAGATCTAAGACAAGGATAATTATACAATTACTACTAGATTCATAATAAACAATTTATTTTCAATATCCAAATTAATAATATATAAGAAAAACTAATATTCTCATAAAATAAAATTATATGTTAACAAAAAAAGTTTAATGGTTTGAGATAATAGATATATCGATATCAAATACTAATATTATTAATATTATCAGTTTTCAACAACAAAAAAGACATATAAGACTAAACATTTACAAAATTTAAAAATAGATTCTAATTATGTTATATGAGTTGATTGCGAGTTTTTTGGATTAACTCGCAATTGAATTGTTTATTAATCGTGTTTTATTTTATCAATATTTTTTTTTTATCTAAACCCATTTATATTAAAATTAAATATGATTATTTCGTATCGTCAAATTCATAACTCTAATCTTAGGATCTTGTCAGTGTGCCATCCAACATATACTATTTGGCATACTTTGAGTGCAAATTATATATTTTTTTGTTTTAAATATTTTTAACATAAGTATTTAAAAAAATACACCAAGTCACTAATAACCATTTCCTTAATTATTAAAAAAATAAAAATAAAATAAAATACACAAGATGAAAATGAGAAGATAAAATCTTGTAGCATACCATCATTTTCCCTTTCATATATTGCCAATGAGTTACCTTTGTCTCAGTAACCACTGCCTTGTTGATAAACCCGGACGGCTCAGATTCCAGTTCCCCTGTTATCCCGTCGCGTAATCTGAACCGTTTAATGATTACCATGGAAACATCGTAGCCCTTCATTATACCCTTTATAATAAGTTATATCTACTACTTTAGGGTTTCTCTGATCCGGCATAAAGTCAAAAACCAGAGCTTTATCTTGGCACTCTCACTCTCAGCTGCAGATCTCTTCGATCATCGCTTCCTTCCCTGGTGAATCTCGAACCCATGTATCTGTAAAGCATTCTCTATGTTAGGAGTCAGTTATTTTCTCTTTGTTTACGGGGAAATTCCTAGAAAATTTCTGTTTTCTTTTTCTCAGTTTACTCGTGCATAATTTTTGTTTTATTATCATTATTTTGCAATTTGGCCACTGATTTTTGTGTTTGAGTTCGAAAAAGGCTTCTTGCGTATAATTGCTTTCGCTATGTATCACTTTGTTTGCTTTTTGAGAAACTGTAAGAGGGAAATATAAGTGAAATATGAATATTTTATTTTTGTTACTGTAAATGACATTTGTAAGAAACGGACCCTTTTTTGGGATATAACATAATGCGATAGTAAATTATGATGGAAATTAGCGTTGGCCATACAATACAAATATTTCAATTATATAAAGCATAAGGATTCGAGCTTTTTCTATCGGTTTTCTCTAAATGCAAACAACCGGGTAGGGACCATATGGTAGGTACCCTAGCAATGCGTTCGTGAGTCGTGACATTTGAAGTCTTATGACTGTGTTACTTGTCAAAAAAAACAAAAAAAAAAGTCTTACGACTGTGTTGGGTATGAAGACCATGTTATATGCTGGTATAGATTATCCATATCTTGGCTATCAATCTCAGTAATAAGACTATTATTCTTTCAACCAGTGCTTGGAGGTTCGGATCCCATTGGGTGCAAACAATCTCTAAAACCCATCAGCTTGTAGGATTTTTCCTTTGAATTATCCGAGGTGCACTTGAGGGAAACTCCTTGCAAGGGCCTGTGCACCACCAGGATTGGTTGGGACGCTGTTTTTAGACACCCAGTGCCATAAAAAAACCCAGTGCTTGGTGTTAGGGATGGTTTTATGGGACCCTAGTTTTTTTAGCCCCCTTTGTGATTGCTGGAAAATGGAGCCTTTATTTCTGATGGAGGATTGTGCAACTGTTGTTTAATTTTTTTTAACTCGAAACATATGATGTAATCAGTATGTTTATCAGAGATACATCCCAAAATAAGTTCATTTTAGAGGTCCCTTTTTTCAAATTCTTATTATATTTTGATATATTTTGATATTTGTACTTATTAAATTCCTGTGTATGTCCCTCTTATTTGGGCCCATTTTTGAGCTAGTCTGTCAACATGTTTACTTCAAGGAAGAAGATCCACAAAGATAAAGATGCTGAGCCCACCGAGTTTGAAGAGACAGTTGCGCAGGTAATTTTTGTGACTGTTTATGAGATTCCTGAATCCTGAGGCCATTGCACTTGATGATCTCTTCCCATCGTGTTGACTTGTGGTTATGAACTTCATTTATATCCCACAGGCATTTTTTGATTTGGAAAATACCAACCAGGAGCTGAAAAGTGACCTGAAGGATCTTTACATAAATTCTGCAGTGTAAGAATTTCATATGGGATTGTATATGGTTGCAACCATTTGGTTTATTGACTTTCTGCCCTTCAGATGACCAGTATTCTTACATTTCTATAACAGTCAAGTCGATGTTCTTGGGAATCGAAAGGCTGTCATCATTCATGTTCCTTACAGATTAAGGAAAGCCTTCCGCAAGATACATACTAAGCTTGTGAGAGAGCTTGAGAAGAAGTTTAGTGGCAAGGTAATAAAAGACTTAAATGTTTTGGTTGTCCTACAATTTCATTCTGATTACCTATCAAAAAAAAAAAAAAACAATTTCATTCTGGCTTTTTGGTCCAGAGCAAATGGCATTGTGGTAGAAACTTTCAAACTATGTTGTGTCTCATAGTGTTGTTTAATATATCTTTTTTTGTTTATTTTCCTATACCCCCTTTTAATTTATGGTCTCTTCTGTGCTTTCTCTTTGGTTTTCTTCAGATGATTGGCTGCTAGCAAATTAAAATTTCTCCTGTGTTCATTATTTTAACTTTCTGTTAGCTTTATTCCAATTATGTATAAATATTTCATGTGGAATAAGTATGAGCTACCCAGAGATAACATTTTTGTTTGAAGTGATCGAGTTTTTCAATTCCTCCTTTCCAAAAATGTCTGCATGTTTGCCCTTTGGCATATATCAATGGTCATGGTGCTGATATCCCATAATTTACTCCCGTTCAAACCTTTTAGGATGTTGTCCTGATTGCCACCCGGAGGATATTGAGGCCACCAAAGAAAGGTGCTGCTGCTCAACGTCCGCGGAGCCGCACACTCACTTCTGTTCATGAGGCAATGCTAGAGGATATTGTCTTGCCTGCTGAGATTGTTGGGAAGCGTGTCCGATATAGAATTGATGGATCCAAGATAATGAAGGTAACCCATTACAGCTGTGTAATGGTAAATTACTTCTTGCATGATGAGTTTCTTGTTGTGAGTTGTTTGAACAGATTTCCAACAAGTGATAATATGAACTTCAGGGAAGGATTACCTTATTAAAAAAGACAAAAGGGTTAAGAATTTGGATTAGTAATTACGAGTCAAATTTTAATTGAAAGCTTACAATCAGCTTGGTTAATGTACTGGTGAAATTTACTTCCAAGTATTTATCCCACATTTGTGCTATGTATGGACAGGTTTTCTTAGACCCCAAGGAGCGAAACAACACTGAATACAAGCTTGATACATTTTCTGCAGTCTACCGGAAGCTTTCTGGCAAAGATGTTGCCTTTGAGTATCCAGTAACAGAGACCTAGAAAGACCTACCCGTATGAACTTTTGAATCATTGTCAATGAAACTGCGAACTTTCAAAATATTTGATGTTGATGAGTTGGTTTAGAAGCAGGAAATATTTACGATGGATCTTGTTTTTGGCATTATGTTGTCGTATGGTTTTGACAAATGTAGGATTTGGTGCATTTAATCAATCTTGAATTAGCTGTGTAGTTTGCCTACCTACTTTATACATGATGAAGCCCATCTGCATGATTACACCTGCCTGTGATGCTTTGTTAACTGGGCCCACTCCTGCCATGCTTGCAGCACAGGAGGATAGTCTTGTAATTTGCATTGTTCCCCAGAAAGGCTAGGCTTTTTAATCACACTTATATTGTAGTGGTAACTATGCTTGCCTTCGATGTCTGTATAGCGTATACCTCCGTCTGTTTGTGGTGAGTGCCGGGGTTTGGACTTTGCTGCTCCCACTAAACTTGCCAGGTTTGCAAGAAGGCGTCCAAGAAGACTAGAAGTCTTGCTTGAACTTAATGAGATTCACAAAGTGAGCAACATGGGATTTTTCGGTCAGAATTAAAATATTAATAAATATTAAATATAATCATTTTAATAAATATTAAATATCATAGAGCTATTTTATGTATTTATTTTTCAATCGAAACTTTCAAATTTCCAAAGCCTCCAACCCAAAGTAACCGCTGGCCGGGCCTCTCATTCCTCTCTTTTGCTTTTGCTTTTCTTTGCTCTGCCTTTTTAACCAGATCAATAATAGTTATAATTGAAGTATATAAATATGAGATTTATATAAAAATAATAATTTTTTTTAATAGTTGATTTTTTTTAAATGATTATATAATACTCGCACATTTCACGATTGTATAATATTACTCTTTTATCTTAAGCTCAAGATCTAGTACTGTTTATCAATACTCCACTCCTCACCTACGCTATTCCCAATTGTGAGGATGGTGCATACCGTCAAAAGCTATTCCCACGCTGTGACATTTGTCTTTTCAATCTGTTTTGGGAGTCATTCTCGTTTGGAACTGTTTCTCCTTTGTTAGAAGCTTTCAACGGTTTATGCCCTTTCTATCCAAGGAAGTGGGAAATGAGATCTACAAATCAGTGAAATTCTACTACAATAGGCAGCTTCCAGCAGCAGCCTATTCATTGTTTTTTTTTTTTTTGAATGGGCAAATACTAAATTAAAGAGAAACACATTAGAAGGGGATGAGGTTCCCCGGCCATCATTCCAAAACAGCACATACAATTCCAAGAAATAAAAACAAATCGGGAAATGGCACCAATAGATGGTCTGGTCCCATAACTGGCCTCTGTAGTGACAATTGTTAAAGCAATCTAATCATTAGGTTGCTTTGAGTAATCCATTGTGAGATGTTCCCTGCAACAGGGGTTGAGCACTGAGTTTGACTGTGTAGTTGCATTTCAATCCTACATTCTATGCTTTCTCGGATATGGTAGGTGGATAAAAGCCACTGTCTAGCAAAAAAACACAGGGTTTTTGAAAGTGGAGAGGAAGTTGGATACCCCCAAGATCTTAATAGATCAATCATCAAGTACCTAAAAAAAAAAAAAATCCCAATATGGTGTCCAGTGATTGAATTTGTTTGGAGAAGTAGATGATTTTGAGTAATTGAACTGGAGGAACATAGGTGGTGGTGCGTGGTGGCAGTCCATTCTATCACTGGTACATGTGACACACACTAATAGGTAGGCAGTCGTCAATGGTTGGTTGGAGAGGCGACGGGAAGGGTAGCGATTGGGCTGGCATGTGGTGGTAGGTGTTTAGGGGCAGATGGGAGGCAGTTTGAGGGAGAGGAGGTGATGGCGCATGAGATCCATGTGCGGCATGTATGGGTCATGCACACATTGCATTGGGACATGGGTGGTGGTGTCGGAGTGGATATTAGGGCATCAGACCGAGACTACAAACATCATTCTACAAAAATAAAAAACTAACTTAAAGATGCATAAAAGGAGCAAAGGAAACAGGAAAGATGTTCGGAAAATACTGTTTTCGGTGTGGAGGGAAGGGAGGAACTAGAGCTCCTCCCTCCACCCTAGTGGAGCTTTTTTCTAAAGGGCAGCAATGGGGTGGGGTGGATAGAAGGCTTAGGAGGAAGGAAGGTGTTTTTAAGTAGGGTGCAGAGCCCAGCCAGCCCGTTCATTAGATTGCTCTGCAAACCAATCTCAAGGTGACTTTTTTTCTTAGTAACTCGGTTAAAAACCTATGGGATCAGGCCATTCCAATCCATTTTCTGGGTGAATATTGGTTCCCCCACCCCGTTCTTCTATATTTTTCTTTGTAATTAAGATGTGACCCTAGCTTTAGTATTTTATTTTTATTGGGTTTATACCATTAACATAGTTTTCATCAACCAACCATTTAAGTTCAGGAAAAGAACAAACTTATCAAGTAACCACTGAATCAGTACAAATAGACAACAGACAATTGCAGCTCTCAGGAGTCTTGCAATAACTTATGTGAACCAATGCTATAGGTAAGATTTTAAATAGAAAAATCCGCATCAAATTACAAGTTTGAAGCTCAAATCTAAGGTATAACTGTGAATCACTAAGATGACCATTTCCATTGGTTAATAGAAATCATATTTTTTTTTATTGGGAAGATGTGCTGATTAAGCTGACTTCATTCTTCTCACCGTTATGAAACCAGAACCTTTCAACCTGCACAATTGTAGTATAAGTGATAGTGATATATGAAGTATATATAAAGTAGAATGCTACAATATAAACAACAGCAGTGAAAACATACCAGGATTTGTTAATCTTGTTGTGCAGTGCAAGGTAATAAAGAAATTAAATCAAACCCAACATAAATTTAAACTCGAAGTGCTATTCATCATTCTTTTAACTGCCATCCTCTAATATGATATTAAATGATTGGAAAACTATTTATCGTTCTTTACTTACCTTCCAAACACTTGATACCACCCAAAGGGATGATGATTGAAGGGGATGAAAAATAGCATTTTCAATTTAAATAATTCCCCATTTGGTTTTCCATAGCATTGATAGTGTATCAGTGCTAAATAGTGATCAATGAAATAGAGACATTTGCCAGAAATGAACATAAAACATATCGATAACATATTTCCTTAAAGTTCTAAAAATAGTTCTTAAAAAAGATACTAATGCTGATTTGCATCACTTCAATTTCATGGATGCCCAGATGCCATTGTTTAGATTTTGATGAGGATTTCGCTAACAAATGCTTCACAACATTTTCATGAAAAGTTTTTTGGTAAGTACATTTCACTAAAATAATGTAACGTGAAGTTTGTGCTTTTCAAAAGCCAAAAGATGTCCTCACCCATAGCTGGTAAAAAGCATACATGCAATCCATATAAGAAGAAAATAAAAATCAAACAAATCATTGCAGGTAACATGACCATGATATTGCAGGGATGGTGAATCAACTACAGTTACTACACTTCACACAGCAACTAAAATGTATTAAGTTTGTTTTTGGTAGCATTTAAATGTAGAGAAATGATATTTGCAGTCATGGAGTGCGTAAGCACCATGCAATCTCTTTGAAAAAAGTAAGTAAATACAGGACCCACATGAAAAAATAATAATTTTTTTTTATAGTGGACCACACTCTTTTTCAAATCAATTGCGTGTCGGTTACGCACTCTACGACAATATGGTAGCATTACTTTTTTCCTTCTACTAATAAATTTTTGTGAACATCATGCAGACCAGCTTGTGGCATTTAAATCCAATACAAAAAGGAAAATTTAAACTATTTTATGCTGTAAGGTCCCCAATGTTACTTCTCATGGTGACTTTGAATGTTGCCCCATGTAGATCACGAACAATGTTCTAAAATCACACCTATTTTCTAGATGGCATGCCAATAGAAACTAGAAGATCACAGAATAAGGGCAGCAAAATGTACCTCAAGACAAAATGACTAGACCAAGGTACATGGCTCCACAAAGGAACACAAACGATATTAATCCCCTGCAAGTACAGTTCTCCAAAGTTAGTGAAGCAACAAATACTAAGTCATAAGCACACCTAGCATCGCCAGTATCATCACAGAATTTGACTACTTCTACTCTTTGAGTGATAAGATCCTCAATTGCTCACCAAATAATGCCCCATCCGACACCATTACAAGGGCAAGGACACACTTCAGCAAATTTTTCGGCATCACTACAGTGCACTCTACGGGATATTAGATCATCATAAATATCTGCATAATTACACACAGCTTAAAGGGATCCATCAACAGGAAATTAAATTGATTGCTTCATTCTAGAGTCATACCATAAACTGAAAACAAGCTGTTCATTACACCTACATATTGAGAAAACAGAGTCAACTGGTGAGCTGATTCTTTCATACTATAACTGTGATTGAAGGAAAAATCATCCTTTTCACTAAAGAATATGGAAATAAAAATAGCAGAATTGCATTTACCAATGAACAGAATTATGTACCGAAGTATATGAACTGTTGTTGTTTCTTGCAGAACCCAAATTACACCAAGGAGAAGAATAAAACCTGGGAGAGAAGTACATAAATATCAAAACCAATATGATATATTGTGGAATGAGTTAACCATAGAAAGCCAGATTTCAAATTATGAAAATATGTACCAATACATAGTCCTCGAAGTGTCCACTGCATGACAGATAGAAAGAACAGATATTTAAAACATCATCTAAAAAAGGATATCTATGATGTGCCAAACAATCTTAAAGAAATAAAAAACAACAATAATAATTTAACGTCACTGAAAAAATTCAAATGTAATGGTGGAAGAAGAAGTCCCATGTTTACACCGAAATTCCATTTTAACTGAAGGGAAAAATGTTCTTAGTTTCATGAGTACTTACATTTTTCGCTACAAAGAGTACAACAAGTAGTGCTGCAAGAAAACATCCTGCAGCTATTCTTGCAGTAAGAAGATTTGTGGATGCAAGAATTAAGACCATACCCCAGAAAGAAGAACCAAGATCTGGAATGTCACAAAGGAAAAAATAGAAGAGAAATTTGCATAGGTGCAAGTTATATCTTGGAAACCGCACTGATAAGTATGCATTTGGACCTTCCATTTATCTGTTGTAGCATAAGAACTATGGATGGTATTAAAAAAGAGTTAAGCTTTATCAAGGATAAAAGACATTACATCCAGCCGGCAAGATCAACCAGTATATTCCACCACGGGTCTGTGTGGTTCCACCTTCATCTACGTTAACCTTGATCCCCTCCACCTACAAACTGAAATATATGAGAACCCATCACATGCAAAATATGATACATTCTAAACTTAGGATATCACGAAATTTCCCAGTGGCTCAACCATTTGAACTCGCTTAATCAAACTGCACCAATGGGCTTAGCCTTTGTGCAGGCGGATGAGAATCATATGAAGAGATCATTATGGCACTTTTAGATAAACACTAGTGGATCTTTAATCACAATGCAAATCAATTTTAAATTTCATCCCAAGTATATAATTGGCAAAGCTCATACATTTTCTGCAAGCTATACAATACCATCATAGAAAGCAAGGCAATGAGAAGACATTGAACCAAATGTACTTGCTGATGAATAAATCCACTTTCGGCATGCTAATACTAAATATGATGATTGCTCATGCTCAGAGTCTTTTCACGATAAGTTTTACCCAATGTTATATCTACTTGAAAGGGAAAAATCTTGCCCCCAAAAAGACATGAGAAATGTTCAATCCACAATTTTTAATTAAGCCATGAAACATCCAGGGTTAGAAAAATGCCATGTATTTCTTTTTCTAAAATAAGATATATGGCATAGATAAACACTAGTACTTATTGGATGGATAATGAGAAAATGCAGTGATTATGTGCTAAGGGGTCTGCATCCAACATATATAAGTATTCATCAGTTTCTTGTGTCAAACAAAGAGCTATATATGAAATTAGATGCACATACTAGTCCAAAGACACGCATACTTAACCTATGTTTTGCCTATACTTAACCAAAGAGATCCCACAGTCGTCTTACCTATACTTAACCGGCTCTTACTTCATCATTTAGAGACTCATTAAAATATTCATGCTTATAAATTTGTTATTACCTAAGTTAAGAAAAGCTACCAATCAAAGCAGGAGTTTAAACTCACATTAAGACAAAGCATCCTTAATATTAGATAGATAAGTTATCTGCAAATAATGATTCTTCCTTTTTTTTGAAATATTGAAAAAAGGTTGTGCAACAACACTTCTTTTCTCACTTTAATTTCCTCTTAGTATCAAAGGAGAGACAGCTCTCTGACTTTACACATTAACCAGAAACACAATGTATTCTTGATATTACGATCATGCTACTAATACATAGTTGAAAAGGGGAAAAGGTGGAAACAAAAGAGCTTCTTACATGTCCGCATGTGAGTTTACAAGCAATAGCATGACTCGCCTCATGAATAAATACAGTGACAAGCTTGAAAGGTTTCAGCAATATTGTTCTCCACAACTGCATGGACAAGAAGGATTCACATATTAGGCAAAGTTTGCAGAAAGTAAGCCCTAAAAGAATGACATGCCAGTATGAAGAATTAGCCGCAAATAAAATAAAATTTGGTTCTGCCTTCAAACTGACTGGACTTTTCCAACTTCCTGAAAAGCACACATGGATTCACTGTTATGGTTCCAACTTAATTCACTCTGATAGGCATATTATCCATTACCCAGGTGGATTGCTTAGACTTTAGATAAATGCCAGCCTATAAAGAGAATTACGAGAAATTACAAACACATGTGGCATGTGGCAAGTCTGATTGAAAGTCAGTTTGTAACTTCCTTTTATTGTAAATAAATCTGACATATGATCAAGCCACATCAGTTTGTGAGGTTCCATTTTGTAATTCTCTTTCATAAGCCTAGCATTTCTCTAAACTTTATACTGCATTGCTAATTGTAACACAAAATTTATATAGGGTTGTTGATGATTCGTTATATGAATTTAGTCTAACTTGTTTCTGGACATTGAAACTTCAATATAGCTTAGGTAATAGGTACATGGAGTAAAACAAAAAGAACTAGAAAGTACTCCATCCCTCCCCAATTGTTTGTCCGCCTTAGAAATCCAATTAATGGGAATATCATTCCTCTCTCTCACTCTTCTTATGGGAATATCATTGATGCATTGCCTTTGAATAAAAGTTACTGGCTTCTAAAATCGTACACATCATTTAGAATAAAATAAATAAGGATTTGCTTTTCAAATAAAGTAAAGGATGGGTTTGAAAGTTACTGAAATTGAGTTCTTTGACTTCTCAAAATATGAATAATCGATAAAGAATAGGGATAGAGAGTAAAATATAAAACAAGAAAGTAAAAGGAGCCTCTGAAATTTATTGGGATGATAATTACCCAGTTTCACCTAAAGCACTACCATTACATGCGAGAGCCAAGCACGTTCACAAATTGACAGTCACATGGGCACCCCAAGATTTTGATCAATGGAGCCCCAAGGGTAGCACAATTGGTTGACCTCACGATTTCCTTCCTCGGAGCTAAACTCAGTCACTCAAATTGAAAATAAAGGAGGATTTTGATCAATGGGTTCCATCTTCCTCAATTATAATGAAACAAAGGATAAAACTTTCGTAGCATTACCAATGCTCTTAAACCAAATGTAGGCGCTTCCCTGATCTAGTGTAGTACGAGATTTTTGTCAAGTATAAGAAGGAAAAATGAAATACGCAGAGGTAGAAGAAAGATATACCGCGAGAATAACAACAGTGCAGACAGAGACAGTAATAAGAAACAGCACTTGTTCATGGTTGCAGCAGTTCTTGAGCTCCCAATTGGGCCTCATCTGTTTGTCCGCTTATATATCCCCAGATTCACAACAACTTTGCCTGATCTTGGTTTGCAGCTTGGGATCTTTACTAATGTTATTATACCATATATATATATATATATATATATATATATATATATATGCTTGTGTTTGAGAGAGAGAGAGAGAGTTTCTTCACTATCCTTCCCTCTTGACAGTTGAGGACTCAGAATTGAGGAATTTGGGAGTCCAATTAGCACATTTTGAAGGAAATTTCAGAACTTCAATGGAGATTTGAAAGCACCCGTGGAAGAGAAAGGAGTTTACTTCAAGCGTTCTCCTAGTCCAAGTCCAGTGGTTCTGTCTTCTCTTTCTTCTCAAGGTGGAGATTTTAATACCCAATTTAATATTGGATGCTAATTGTCCATTAGTTCTTTGTTAAAACCAGTTTCTGTAGCAGATTTGTTTTTAGTCTGTGTTGTCTTCTTCTGTTGATTGCAGGAACAGGTAGACCAATCACGACCCCAGTAGTTATGATTTGACTTTTGTCTTGAAGTAGGGGTGCAGTTTCCAGCCATGCTTTTGAAAATCTCTAGTTTTGCTATTTGAATTTGAATCCTCTCTGAACAACTGCTGAGAAAAAAAAAGAATCCTCTCTGAACAACATTATATTTTTTCATAAAAAAAAAGTACAACTAAAATCATATTCTGTTAAATAAATAATGACAAGCTTGTTATATACTTTAAAACTCCGATGGCACTAAAAAAATTATAAAATTATTTTTATTATAAAATAAATTTAATATGTTATATAAAATTATGTTAATTTATAAATTTATTTTTGTAAAATCTTTTTATCTTAATAATTTTCTAAAATGATTGGCTATTAAAACAAAAATTGGTACATAAACTTAAATATTCTTATTTTAGCATTAACAACTGTGGAAACTTCTTCAAAGCGTTTCTTTTTGTTTTTTTCCTGTTGTTAATTAAGAGATTCTTTATTTATAGGCGGGTTGCATCAGGTCAACTGGATTTAAATCTACCACCGTCTGGAGCAGACCAACTGATAAAAAATGTTGATTAGACGATAATGTTATATAAAGTCATAGAGTGAACGGAGATGCTGCATATTCTCTTTAAAAAAGAGTGAAGGTTAGTATTAAAATAAATAAATTTTTTATAGAAATTTTAGATAATTTATTCACTCTATCAAAATAACTATGCGGAGACTACGTACTTATATATAAAAAAAGGAAGGTAGTAGCTCAATTTAGATTAGGCAGATTGAAGATGGTCAGGTTGCTTCTATGAACCTTCCCCTGATAAAGCCTATAAAATGGTCAGTGTGCAATTTTTGTACAAGTCCTGATACATTCATAGGCAGAATTACAGAGATTATGCACAGACAAAGCCAATTTTTTTACTGTTTATATGTGAAATCCAGTCCGTGCCCAATTCATTTCCCTTGTAATATACTTTGGCCGAAGCTTATGAATGCCTTCATTCAAATTATTAGAGTCATGTGGGTGACCTTATTCAGCCAGTCCATCCTTACTTTCAAGAGCAAAGCTAACTTTGACTTGTGTCTTTTCTCTTTTCTCTTCTCTCTAAGGCAAGAACATAGGCATTAGGTATTTGAGAGCATTGAAACCCAACTCAGATTGACACGAGACCTTCCATTTTTGGCATGGAAATGAAGATCTCTTGCTTTGAGGCCCAATACCGACTAGAAGTATTGGATATGCATGTCAGTAGGGCATGGGAAAAAGCACCATACCTTTATAGGCATCTTAGCATAGCTGACATCCACACTGTTGTTGAAGAAGCCCAATACCAATCAAGAACATCAACCAACTGTTCAACATGGGCATTTTGGTCCTTCCAGTTTTTATTTGCCAAGAGGTGAAGACAACTCATTCATGATAGAAGTGTGTTTACTCAATTCTAAGGGATTTTATTTGCTCTAGAAAACATTCCATGACTTAAAAACCTTAATCAAAGAGCATAATTGGGCATAAAGGGAAATCTATGTATTTTGACTTTTAGCGTATGTGGATTTCTTAGTAAATCAGAGGTTCTGGCCTTTGTTCTTCTCTATAAGGTTTCTTTTTTCTTTTTCTTTTTTTGATAATTTGACTTTTATGCCCTAGGGTCCCTTCTATAAAAGCTGGGAACCAGTTTCAAGAGGCAGACTTCTGTGAACCACTTTCCTTCATTTTCTCCTGTTTTCCTTTGTTAAAAGAAAAAGAAAGAGAAAGAAAGCCAATCTAGCACTCTAATCTTAATAAGTACACATGAGAGTTGATAGATGTTAAAATATAAAATAAATAATAAAAATCTACCTCTTCTTATCAGTTTAAACTTTTGAGATAAATAGTGATTTCACATAATATCAGAGCAGAGGTCTTAAGTTCGAATCCTGACTCTACACTCTACTCCATTTAATTAAATATTTTACGTGTTGGGCCACCCATTGAGAGAGAGTCTGGCCCACACGTGAGGGGGAGTGTCAAGATATAAAATAAATAATAAAAACCTATCTCTTCTTATCAACTTAAGTTTTTAGGATAAATGATAATTTCACAATAAAAATGGAAGAAAACACAACAAAATGTTAATGTTTTCACAAAGGTGTTGAGAAATTGTCCTAATTCTAATATTTGGACCTGTGACAAAGAAAGGGGAGGATATATTTGAAATCCACTTCCCTTCCTCTCCCCTTATAATGGCCTCATCCTTTGAATACAGAAAGTTTTGAAAGAACTGTAAAAGCTGTGTGCTTCTCTATATGATCTTTTGATTACATTTAACCATATAATATACTTCATCATAAGATTTCCAGTAAAGTGGTTTAAACAGAAGAAGCATCATTGGCCATGAGTGCATCATAAACACTAATAAATTTTATTTCATGATAACTTTATTGTTAAGCAGAGAAGAGTTTGAAGCATTGAAAAACTACTTGCATTTTTTCCATTATAGTTGCAGTTACTTAGGATTTAGTTGGAGTCCTTTTTCTGTCTCTTAGAAGGTTCAATGGACTTGAACTTACTCTCAAAGTCATGTAGATGCATGCCAATGGGAAAAGGGCAAAAAAAGTTGGAATCATAAGGAGAGAATTGAGGAAGGTGTGTGCAGCAAAGCATCTTGAATAGAAAAAAGAAGACGGAGAGGATTGGTGTGAGATTAAAGCCATCTCCAACATTCCAAAAAGCAAAGATAAAAAAGATGAAAAAACAAAAATCAAAACAATATCTCCATTGACATTTCAAAAGTGGATGCTTTGGAAATTCAGTTTATCTTACTTTCTCATGTGCTCTATCTCTGATTTCATAATTTACATTCTTCAAAAATAGGTTTTTGGGCCCCTGTTTTCAGAAACACTTCACTTTTCCTTCTCAAGAGCTAATTCATGTCGATCTTAAATTTATCCATTTTTTTTAAAATAAAATAAGTGTGCGATACTTATACACTCTATCTAGAATTACTCATTAATTATAAATAAATGCCAAAATGAGATACTCTACAAGATACATAATAACATTGGATAAGTTAAGGAATGAACCAGTCTCGTCTCATTCTTTTGCCAATTATAGTGCAGCTCACTTTTTCAACAGTGCAAGAAAAGCATCTAAAAATGGGCACCAACCACTCATACGAGAGAATCATTCCACTTGACATGGGTCTCTTTTCTTGTGCATGCATCTATCTTTCATAAGCAAAGGTTCACTACAAAAACCACCACTTGGTGAGAGAATAGGATCCCTCAGATCAGAGCTGTGATGGTGAGAACACAAATGTATGAATGCTTTTATGAACGGATTTGGTACTTTCATGAAATCAGTTGTGAAATAGGTTTAAAGGTATCATGATTTTACAGAACTGTATTCCATTTAAAATTAGAATTGTAAAATATTTATACAAAATTTATAGTATCTTTATGGGTTCTAATGGTAGGGAGTGGTTGAGGGCTGAATAGTAATGCTATATATACTCATGAGTTATGCAAGTATCACGAATATTTTTTAAAAAAGAGTGAGGTCTACTATTAAAAAATAAATTTTTTCTTATAGATTTCATATTTATCTATTTTTTAAAAAGAGTGCGCAACGCTTGCATTATATGACTGCAAATATCATTTCTTGACATTTAGAAAGTGGGGGAGGATATAACATTGACAGCAGGGTCTTCTTCTTTCTTGCATCAGGGTTTTATCTTTCCTTGCTCATTCACGTGGGCAGATTCCTGTTCAGGTTAGAAGTTACAAGCATTTGTACTCTATTTCTGGATTCCATCATCTCAAAAGGTGCCCTACCCCACATACCCTACAGTTTTTTCTCATTATCCTGAAGAACTGCCTTTCAAGTCATTATCTCTGTTTATTTTAGGCAAAACACAAGAAGAACAAAAAAAATAGAAGAGAATGATACTCTCACCCTTTACCAAGAAAGAAACATTTTAGACACAAAGATTTTATAAAAATAAATTCGCAAACTGATAACGTTACACCGTAATAAAAAAGAAACCCACGTCATGTGATTTAGGATTTTGAGATTAATTATATTATCGATGGCACAGAAAAAATGATTGTATTGGTTTGAGTTAGGAAGAGAGAAGAGAGATGTACCCAAAATTGTAAGGGAAGCAGTGTCCATGATGATGTCTTTGTTGCTTAGTTACCCTATCTCCTTTGTATGTTGTTTCTCCTTTCTAGTTAAAGAAAGGCCACACTTTCAAAAAAAAAAAAAAAGGCCACGTTTGGTCAATATCGTTTTAAAAGATTTTAAAATCTACTTTTTTATTAAAATAATAGTACAAAGACATAAAATCAAAATGATTTTTTTTTTTAAGTACAAAAAGGAAACTCCTATAAAAATTCTATTACAAGTTCTTGAATCTATCTATCAACTTTTATAAATCTTAATACAATATATATTTTAAAAAAATATTCATATTTTTCTATTTACCTTCTAAAACCTAATGAATATTGAGTAATACTAAGTAAAAGCTTCAAATAAATAAATCTCGGATATGCTTTTTATAAAAAAATAAACCTCACTAAAAAAAATGATTTTATTTATACTTTTACAAAGTGAGATCTATTTTTTTAATAAAAACTTAGGTGAAATTTGCTTTTTTTTGAAATTGTACAACTCTTTTATAGTAAACATTACACTAATAAAATAAATTAATTGAAACCTATTGCAATGGTAAAGAGATAAGAATAAAGTGATGATGGGACCAGACCAGGCGACAAGCTGACAAAGCGATGGACACAAAACTAACAATAGTACAAAACATGTAAGTGTTTACCTGTTTTGCACCAAAGGGTAAGAAGACTTGGGCTAGAAGGGCTAGAGGACAAGTTTAGAAATAAAGATAAGATGAGATTTCTTATTTAATTTAATTTTATTATTATAATATTTTTAAATTTTTACATAAAATAAATAATTTAATTTTTTAAAATTTCAATTTAAAATTTTTAAATTCTAAAATAATAATAATATTTTAAATTAATATTTGAAACTTCATTTAACATAAAAAAAAATATCATCTCACTCTCCAAACCTATCCTGCTCATTTAGAAAATGAGATGAGATTATAATTTTGTGAATATTTGTTAGATAGTTTGTGAATAGTAGTCAGATAATTTAAGTTGAGTATTTTTTAGATTTTAGAAAAGGATTAAGAAAAAGTTGAATAAAAAATATTATAAAGTTAAAATATTGTAATAATATTGTTTTATAATATTATTTTTGTTTAGATATTTGAAAAAGTTAAAATTATTTTTTATTCAAAAGTTTAAAAAAGTTGTAATAATTAGTTTGAAAATTTTATATTTAAATTATATTTAAGAATAATATAAAATGAGATCAGATAAAAATTATCTCATTTAAAATCCCAAACCACCCTAGAGCAGCAAGCTACCAACTTGTTCATCTTCCTCTCTCTCCATAAATATTGTAAAGAGAATTTGAGAGAAGAGTGGGTTTGGATATGCAAAACATCTCATCTCATCATTACAATTTTATTAAATTTTCATATAAAAATATAATAAATAATTCAACTTTTTCAAATCTTAAAATAAAAATAATATTAAAAAATTATATTTAATAATATTTTATTCATATTTTAACAAAATATCTTATTTACAGTAGATTTCACTTTTACAAAGCCCGCAAACATAGGCCTTTGTGCCGAATGACAAATATGTGTATCCTCTCTATTTATATTTTCTAGACTTTATTACTATACAAGCTATGAAAGACCATTCCAAGTATCTCAACCATTATCTTGTCGATCTTTTAGAGGTTGTTAGGGAATAGGTTTCATTTCATCCTATTTTATCTCATTTCATCTAATTTACTTTTTAAATATAATTCAAATACAAACATTTTTTAATTTCAAATATTCAATTTTTTAATCTAATTATTATCTAATCATTACAACTTTTTCAAAATTTCAAATAAAACATAGAAAATAATTCAACTTTTTCAAATTCTAAAATAAAATTTATATTAAAAATTTATATTTTAATAATATTTTAATTTTATAATATTTTTATTCAACTTTTTCTCTCTCATTTTTTAAAATATAATAAAGCATCATAATTCAAACTAGTTTTTATTACTATTCATAAACTATTTTATTGGACAGCACTGATTGTGCGTCTCTTACTTTCAACCTTTCATCTACGAAGAAGATTTTTGATAGATTTTGCCGATTCAATAGGCTGTACCAACATTGAAATTGATAAGATTACACTTATTTTATAATTCTATTTAAAATATAGGATAGTTCTATAAAATTCAAATTATTTTTAATAATTAGTCTCTTCGTATAGAGCACATCATTCATGTTATTTAAATAGTAAGATTTGATCTATAATATTTAAATTTTAAAATTCAGTTCTTCTAGGAGCAACCGTGGGTGGGAACCCCGGCGGCATTGGCTGTGCCACGTCCGCCGATATTAATAAAAAAAAAAGGGGACGAAACAAGCAAAAGGATGGACATGGGTCGTCATGGGTATTTGAGATCAAAAGCAAATAGCGTCTTTATGTGTGGGCCGAAATCAAAATCAAAACGTTTCTGAGGCTGCAGCTCCTCTCAGTAGTGATGTTGACTATGTAAAAGGCTCGCTCAAAGGTCAAAATGCCGTTTGGACATCTTGCGATTTTGTCGTGAACTCTACTCGTAATTTATATCATACTTGCCCCAATAAACACTATTAAATTCACGTTTGGCTGCTGCTTCTTTTGTTTTGTTTTTTTTTTCTTTTTCAATATGTGGGTCGTGAACTAAATTTAAAGCATGCTTGTAGTCTGGATGCGAGAGAGAGAGACCTAAAATAGGTCGAGTCTTTGGAAAGAAAATAGGTAGTGTTACATTTATTGACCTGCAACTTTTTCTTCTTTGTGTAGTTGATTCTTGATATTAAATCCACGAGCTTAGAAAAGAGTAATATCTATCTATCTGAGAGGAAAAAAGTTTGTATTAGATTTTTTTTCTCTCTTTTTAAGAGTTTTGGTCTATGTAAAGGTGCTTACTCTTCGAGGACCGAGGTACAAATCTCTACCATTACGGTTTCCTCCACTTTCAATCTCAAGTTTTGTTTTACTTCCAAATTTTCTCCTGAGTTCTCTCGAAAAAGATGAAGAGAAGACTTCGTGAGATGGAGAAGATGAAGACCAGCGGGATGGGGATGGAGAAGACGAAGACCAAAATGAACTTCGAACTACTTGTTTCCGTTTGAAACACATCAGGGGGATTGGCAAGTTTCTATATTGTCACGTCAGACGCGATGCTGTGGGGGTTCTCTACCTCGTTGTGAATAGAATTTTTGTTTAAAATTTATCTTTCGAGTCAAATTATGACATGTAAGTACTTAAGTATTAGGTGTGCTCTATATACCGATCGACTTGAGAATATAATTTTTTTATTTTAATAAAATGGCATAATTATATTGATTGATTGTGAAATAAATTATAAAAGACTTCTAAATGTATCGTTACGTATACAATGCACGCCAACAATGGAGTTGCCTTATAGTAGTCACCTAACTAAAATCGGACCCAATCCAATGAAATAAGTTCAAAGTGTCAAGCCAAATGCAATAGTCGAGGGCGTGAGACTAATATTTTGAAAACAAAAATAAGAGAAACTACAAGATGCTGCATTCCTATAGGAATGTAGAGGACAACTTTCAATTCATTTGGAAATGTATATTTGATAGAATAATATTAGATACAAATTTTAAATAGATAAGTCTCGTATAGACATTTTGTAAAATATGATTGAAGATGGTGATAGGCTGGTGGTGAGCTTTGATTTCAGGTGAGAGATCTGCATGGCTTGAAGAACACGAAATGCAGGAAAAGGGGAGAGCGTTTTCGGGAGGGAGGAGATGGCTTGGCCCAGGGAGAGGGGAGAGAGTTTTCGGGACTAAAGGGTGGTTTGAAGAAAACGAAATGCAGAAATTTTTTAATCAATTAAATCATGCCACCTGATGCCACATCAAGCGGGACGCAACAGCGGGAAGGGAGAGCGGTGGAGCTATCATTTTGCAAAAATATATTATTGTTTCATAAAACTTAATATATACGACACATACAAGTATCACATCCATCTGATCCAACAAGAAAGGTTGTAATTATACATGATGCAAATGTCAAACGTGTGCTGCACTGCCAAGCTAGATTTCATTGATATTCTTGATTCTTTAAATGGATTTTATCATATTTATTCGCATTAAATAGTGTGATGCATTTTAAGTATTTTGATGTATTAATTATTTTAATGAATAATTAAATATGACACCCCAGTTAATATAATTAAATCTAGGGCTAATTATTAAATCAATATCTAGATTTTTCATATTTTTATAAATCAATGCTACATTTACAAGCTTTCATAATAGAAAAATTTTATTTGCAATTCCGAATAGGGGAGTCAGGACTCCCATTGATGAATGTGGGTAAAAAGGAAAAAAAGTATCATTTTAAAAAATATATTATTGTAATTTTAAAATTTATTTTAAATATAATTATATGAGCTTGCATGAACAAGTATTAGATTAGATTTGGGGGTAAAGATAAGATGAGATTTCTCATCTCTATCTCATCTCATCATTACAATTTTTTCAAATTTCTATACAAAATATAATAAACAATTCAACTTTTTCAAATTTCAATTCAACTTTTTCAAATCTTAATATTTTAAATTAATATTTTAAACTTTTATCTTAATACTATTTACAAAAATTTTAGAAATTTTCATTTTATCTCACCTACCAAACATAACCTTAATGTTGTAAAGATTGAAAATTTTGGTCTCCATTTTTAAAAACATAAAAATTTATGAATTGATCTGATATTTAATTTTAAAATTTAAGACGAAAAATATAATATGATTTTAGATTAAAATGTGATGAGACACTACTGGTAATATGATTAATTACTTGATTAATATTTCAAGAACCCACCATTGCTGACATGTAGCCATTATTGGAGGGTACTTGAGCTTAGACTTTAGACTGTAGAGTACTACTAAACTTTGGATTATTACAATATCTTAAATTATGGTTGGAGGGTCCTTTCATCGGCTGCAACATCACCATTTCTGCAATAATTTGCTTAAACTTTGGGGATCTTTTTTTCTTTTTCTCGAGAAAAGTTAAGGGAATCTTTTGCTCGTTTTCCATGACTTCGTCTTTACGTACAACGACTTGCAAGTCGATTATCATAAAGATTAACGGTAGATTATAAAATGAATTGAGAAAAAAGTTGATAAAATATTATTATTTTTATATTTAAAAAGATTAAATTATTTATTATATTTTGTATAAAAATTTAAAAAATTTGTAATTATAAGATAGGATGAGATTAAATATTTTTTATATCTAAATCTAGCCTAATATTAGATAAAGAACTGTTACTACATAAATAAATTATATAAAAATAAATTTATAAAATATCGTAGTTTCATGAAATTCGTTATATTTATTTTATAATAAAAATAACTTTATAATTTGACGTACCAAATCAAATTATGTTAATTTATGAATTTGTTTTTATTTAATCTCTTAATGACTAAAGTATTTTCTTAATATAATTTTAAAGTGTATAAATCTCTTGTATTTAAAAAAAAAAGAATTTATTATTAAAACTTACACATTATAAACTATAAATACCATTTTACTCTCATAAATTACATTGGACTTCAAATCAAGAAAAATTATATTTAAATATCAATTTAAAAAATATTTTTAAGCTAATATGACATGATTTGATTGATAAAAAGATATAATTATAAATTCATCTGACTAATCAAATTATTAGCAGCACTGCTTTGAAAACTAAATACGATTCTGCATAGATTTTATCATTAATTAATTGTGGAAAATAATTATAAGTGTTCACCAACTAAAAATTAAACAAAAGGAGCGCTCAATTAACTAGATTTTGTTTTTATTAATCTGCTGCATCCTAAAAATATTATAATTTTTAGGTTATTCTATTACATAGAATTCTTAAATCTTAATCATTCTTTTCAAATTAAATAACTTAGATTTTAATTATCACCATTTAATAATCGAAATAACCTTTTGTATTTCTTATACATCTCTCTTATTTATTTTCTATTTATTTATTTTTATTATCATTAGTAATACAATGAGTTTTCATATATTTTCCACAAGCATTTCGTGATGTCACGGCTTGTACCAATCTATAATAATTAATAAATTACTTAGACAGCTGCTCATTAATTACTTTTAAATCACTCAAAGCTGGAATCCCAATCTCAAGCTCTATTGCATAAATAATCTGAGCTACATTACAAAATAATAACAAGAATAATAGTGATAGTAACAGTAATAGTAATAATTTGAGCTATATACATACTATATAGGATGACAACTCATTTGGGATGGGACACTATATATTGAATAAGGTGTCATTGTGCCACATATAAACACCACTTTATGCTGTATGTAACCATAAGTACCCTTAATTAGGGTTTTTTTTTTCAAAGAAAAAGATAATATACTATAATTTTATTAACGAGTCCTCACTTATGACGGAGGTATATGCACTTGCTTTTTTCTCTTAATTTGGGTCAAACCAGGAGAAGTTCATTAGGAACTGAACTCATCTAAGTTAAGTTCAAACTTAAGTTTAGTCCAACATTCAAATACACAATTCTCAAATCACTATACATCACTCAATTTAAGATTTATTTACATTTTGGACCTACAACCTTTTTCAACTTTTCATTAACTCATCTTAACATTCAAACACATCTAAACTCATCTTAGGTGGCCTCCACAAAACTCACCCAATCATCTCAACTCACTACTACTCATAAAGAATTCAACTCATCTCAGCTCAGCATTCAAATGCAGCCTAAAACATGCAATCAAAGGAAAAAAGAAACTCATTAAACTTCCGAATAAGCTCGCACTTTTCACTAATTGTAGGCTTATTCGCAGTGTTCTTGATCTTTACATGATCCTTACATTTTAAAGTAGAGATCCTCTTCAACTGTCGGACTGGATTAGATAATTCAATTCTAGAAAGAGTTAAACACAACATGCGCGCCCAATAACATTTAATGCTAGTTTTTTTTTTATAATTTTTGAGCAGTATGAACTCCAGATGAGCTTCTTTTTTTTTTTTTTTTGATAGGAACTCCAGATGAGCTTTTGATATTGTCTATATGTGTGTGTATATATATCTAGGACTGCATTGAATCATCCAAATCAATTAAAAGTTAAAGAGGATCTCAATTCATAATTGAATTGCATTTTACTGTTAAAAAGCATTAAACAGATGCATGTACACTAGATTACGCGGTCCCAAATTCTTTTGTATTGATGTTACTGCATAATTGAGGCTTATTGGAGAGAGAGAGAGAGAGAGAGGCAGCTAGCCAGACTAGTAGGATGGCTAAGAGATCATAGAGCTAGCAGCTGCAACCCAATAATTTTAATAGTTTAATTACCTTGGCCTAAAGTTTTTTTTTTTTTTTTTTGTATTTTGGTAATTGGCCTAAAGTTTTTAAGGGATGGAAAATAGTATTAATCCAAGTAGATACAATATCACACATGATAATTAATGTTGATAAGAAGAGCATCTATATCTTGGAGCTTGATTTAGCATTAGAGAAGATGACAAGGGATGAAAGTACTTAAAAGGTCTTCATCACTAATCACTGTTGAAATTGAGCTCCAACCTAATTGAAAAGGATATTCAATGAAATATGTACGTGATTCAACATAGCAACAGATTTAAGCCATTTAACTCTTTCCAACGCCCAAGGTCTTTCACAATAAACACATTGCAATTTTTTTTGTTTTGCTCTAATTCCTGTTAGTGACTGCCAAATTATCTTATTTGTAAATCGGTGTGGATGATACACTTTCCATACTGTTTATATGATATGAATTGATTTGTAAAAAAATAATAATTATCTTATTAATTTCAATTTTATAAATCAAATCATGTTAAGTATTGGTAGTGACTTGCGCATCTTCATATTTACATAATATCTTCTCAAATTGATCTGCATTAGTTTATGTATCTTCAAAATTTTGCATAACTATTAACAATATTTCTTCAAATATTATGTTACTATTTTTTCTCTTTCCTACTATTCTATCTCTCTCTCAACAGAAATGTAAACAAAGAAATCAAAGAAGACTGAACGGGATTGATAATTGCTTATTTGAAACATATCAAGAAAAAATAATTTGATAATTACTTATTTGAAGCATATCAAGAAAAAATAATTTTAGAAAAAAATTAAAAAAAAAATTATTTTATTATTATTTGGTTTAAATATGCATAATCCAATATAAAAGTTTTTATTGATATGCAAAATCAATCTCCAAAATATGTGATTTTACATATACATAGAGAGAAATCAATGATAATGCTTACCCGGCCAATAGAATAGATTGTGTGTCCTCTACATCCGTTTATAAATAGAATAAGTGTATATTTACAATTTTCTCACTATTTACCAAACAGGGATAGTGTATCACGCTTATAAAAAATAACTTCTTTTTTTTTTTTGTCACAATGAAGTTGAAATCGTTGTTACAAAGTGAAGTTGTTGCTAATTGTCATTATTCACAATGCCAACCATTCCAACAGGGATTAACTGTTAAAAGTACTACTTAGAGCCGCTATTGTATTAAAAGAGTAATAGTATACGTACAATTATTTTACATCACTATTTTGGATGTAACTAACGAAATTGTGCCACTTCATAAAAAGTAATTCTTGATTTTACATAACTATCATTCATTTAAAATAGAGATGTAAAATAGTTACAAGTTTATTATTTTTCATCATTAAAATTAGGGTTCTCTTGTATTTAGTGAAAAACTTTGTTTGTTTGTTGCGAGATTTGACTTTTAGGCAGGCTCGTTTGGATTGAGAAACTATTTTAACTCATATCATTTTATTATTATAATTTTTTTAAATTTCTATATAAAATATAATAAATAATTTAATTTTTTTAAATCTTAATTTAATTTTTTTAAATTATAAAATAATAATAATATTAAAAAATAATATTTTATTCAATTTTTAACTTTTATTTAAAATGATCTCATTTCATCTCACTATCCAACTAGAATGTTGCTAAAAGGCTTTTCACTAAAAAAACAAAATTAGTGTAATGGATGCACTTTTTGGCTGCTGTTCCTAATTGTTAGGTTCTGTTAATTCAAGCCCTTTTCCCACCAAAAGAAGAAAAGAAACATGGGACATGGAAGACTTGCTGTTCTACTTCTACCATACCAAGGAAGAAACCTTGGAGAAATTTGCAAAAGAACAATGTCTCAAACAGGTGGTTTAGATCCGACCAAAGATAGTCAAATCTTTTGTTTGGATTAACCTCTAGCCCCTATGTTACCAACAGACAGAAGACCCTCTGTACAACATCTTTCTTTTCTCTCTCTTCCAGTCACATTCCTTCACTATATATATTGCCATTCTCATCTCTTATTTTTCATTTTTTATTGCAACTTCTACTTCTTCCCTCTGGACAGTTTTTCCCTTGCCTTTTGAAAGAAGGTAACTCTGAAGATTTTTCACATTAGCCTCTCTCTCTCTCTCTCTCTCTCTCTCTCACTCCATATTATTGACTCTCTGGCCTCATATCCCATATTTCTTGCTGTCTCTGATCCTAAATCAAGTTCACCACAGATCTCTGACCACTTTGTTTCACCCATAACGACCTCTGCCATAGATTTGTGCCCAAGACTTGTTAGATCTTCTGATTCATATCTGTACTGTTCTTTCCTCTCACGTTGACAGACAACTCACTTCTGCCAAATTGCCAGAGAAGAAGAACATTCCACCTCTGATCTTATAATTTTCTTAGAATCCCATCAATCATCCTTGGAACTTGGAAAAAGCTGCTGCTTCTTTGTCCAGTCTGTCCTCAAAGTTCACAAATTTCTCTGCACCCCCTTTCCGGCTTCCAATTCCAGGTCCTGATGTTTGATTCTTTTACACCTGCTGATACTTAGTTTCCTCAAGCGACATGCCATCATGCTGTTGAACTATTCGAACTTTTGTAAGTATTCTTACTAAGAATCCCCATCTCCCTCTAGTTTCTACCCTTTTTCATCGTCTTTCCTCAGTGGGGATCGGAGATTGGTATTGATATGTGCTCGGAAACAAGTCCTCCTAGACTATCTTTCTCCCATGATCTTGACCAAGCAGAAGTTGTGCCAATAGAACACACCGTGAACCGAAGAGACTCGTCCCTTTTGGACCCAGATTCTGAATTTGAGTTCAGCATTAGCTGCAGCTTTGAGCATGAACCTTGTTCAGCTGACGAGATTTTCTCCAATGGGGTTCTTCTTCCATTCCAAGTTAAAGACAAGGTTCTTGTTTCCCCAAAAGAAATCCGTACTAGTTCATGTGAACCTCGGCCTAGTGCTCAACTTCCTCCTCTTCCTTGTGAGAACTCATCAAAGAAACAAAGTGTGAAAGAATTGTTGCTTAGAAACTCAGATAATTTAGAGAAAAAGCAGGCATTCGAGTCTTTCTGGAGCTTCAGGAGAAGCTCTAGTCTCAACTCTGACTGCAAGAGAGGCATGTTATTCTCTTTGCCACTTTTGTCAAGAAGCAATTCAACAGGTTCAGTCCCAAATCCAAAGAGAACAACATCAAAGGATGTTCACAAGCACAACTCACAGAAACAAGGGTCTATTTCCATGTCAAGGCTTTCATCTTCTTCACCACCTTCTGCAATATTGCAGCAGAAGCCTCCATTGAAGAAGAATTATGGAGGATCTTTTAATGGTACTGCTCGGATCAGTCCTATATTGAATATTGTACCACCTTCTTACATCTCTAAAAGAACTGAAAATCTCTTTGGTTTGGGTTCTTTTTTACGTGACAGGAAAGATAAAAGGAGCAAGAAGTGATTTTCATTTTTTTTTTCATCGACCAAATTATTACATCTCCATTTTTGTAAAAGATGTTATGGATTTGTGCTCTTTGCTTATCTCTGTCATGCCCAAGAACATGGAAACTTGTAAAGGACAAAGTATTATTGAGCTTCAGGATATATCAAGATAAGATACTTTTTTTAAAGATGGGTGGCTCTATAGCTACCGCTGGACTCCTGTTAGTGTATTTTATATATAAATATATATATTTTTTCATATGTAATTTTTAATATTTTTAAATATTTTTAAAAAAATTAAAAATATTAAAATATTATTAAAAATACTTTCTTAATTATTAAATAAAAATAAATAAAAAATTTCAACGAAAGCCACGAGCGATAAGAGTAGCATTTTCTAAAAAAGATATAAAGAATGGGTATATGGGGCTTCTTGGAATTTCATGCATATCAAAATGTGTGGGACACAGCAGCCAGTACCTTTCTTTTAGGGCTGTCTATTCTTGTTCTCTTTCTTTTTCTTTCCTCATTAGGTAGATTACTTATTACTAGGCCCGGGCCCCTCCTCTGGTGTATATGTTGTGATTATGTGTATAAAAATTTTGAATTGGCTGTTCTGATTATCAAGACAAAGGCAGCATTTTATTATCGGGCTTGTGTTATCTTATATACTACACTCTTATTATATATTTTCATCATATTATTCTAATACGACACTACTCATCGAGTATTAAATCAACTGTTATTTTTAAAAATGACAAAACTCAAGCCCTCATTACACATTATCATATCATAATAGAATTGAATAAAACAAATCCACGATGAAATGCCTTCACTTTCCAGAAATTTTTTCTGCATTTACTTGAGCTACTTAACTAATCTGATGAGGAGGAGCATTTCTTGGGTTTGTTCTGAAATTTTCAAAATGGGGTGAGGGTTGGATTGGATTACTTGACTCTTACCTCTGATGTCTACTTCAACTGTTGATTTCAAAAGTCTTTGCTTTAACCGAAAATTTCTGGAAGGAAATACTGGACCATGTCTTATTCATTTTGGCCAACAAGAAGGCAAAAGTAGGATGAATTTGTAATCCTATAAATCTAGGCCGGTTGGTACTATCTTTCCACCATTCTACTGGGACACTGCCCTTTTTTTTTTCTTTTTTTTTTCTCTATAAAAAATAGACATCATTTTATTCATAAAATCGAAGTTACAACTGTGATTGGTCTATATAGAGAAAAACTTAGATTAAAAGCCAAACTACTCATTTGTGAGGAGCTTCCCCGCACACAAGTTTATTTGCGGCGGATATTGTCTTAACTTCTAAGAAACTTTCGACTGACAAAATTGATTTGTCTGAGAGTACCATTCTCTATAAAAAAAAAAAATAGAGATAAGCATCCTCCTCCAAAGGAGGGGAAGGACACAAACACCCCCGTCCTCCAAAAGAGGAGAATGACAAAACACCCCATCCTCCAAATGAGGAGAAGAACTAGACCACCACCCTCCTCCTCCAAAAGAGGTAGGGATTCAGACTAAAGTCCAATAACTTTTTTCTTTTATTTCCTAATACAAATAAAGACTAAAACTACAGCAGCTAAAAACTCTGCAAAAAGTAAAAAAATGCTGGCCAAAGCAGCTGTAGCGGCGCGTGAAGGACACGTACTATTCTAGGAGGATGCCAAACAATCGATTTTGAGGGTACCAGAGTTGCTGGCCCTAGGAACGCCGCATGTGGCGGCGGCACAAGCCTTCTCACGACCTCCAAGCGCGCGCTTTTGATCCGCGCATGTGTACTACATGCCGTTTCTTTTGACGTTGTATTCGATAGGTTGGAAGAACGGCGACCGAGGAAGTCTATGGTGGGGCGTGAATAGGACATTAGCCAACGAAAAACCACTGGTTGGTGTATCTCTTTTATTTGACTTAGAAAAAAAATATATGAGAAGAGAAAGGGGGGAGAAAAACATTGGTCTAAAAGGAGAGAGGGAGGAGGAGTGGCTGATTTCGGTTTGGGGTTAGAGAGAAGTTGGAGCTTCTCTCTATTTAAATGAATGCTAGGGCGGCCCTCTTTTACTGTGACATTGTCCTTGGATAATGAGATCTTGGACTTTCCCAAGCAGCTCATTAAAATCAGCCATATTGTTGGGCATCTGTGAATGAGTCTTGCTTTGAGATTGAAGTTTATTAAAATGAATATATATATACATATATAAATTTTATTGGTTCATGTTTTAACAAGACATATTCAAAAAATTAGTTTCTTTCACTATTTATTTTGAAAAATTATATTTTCAAATCGATATACAGAACACACCTATATAATACTTACATGGTATAATTTGATTTAAAAGATAAATTTTAAAATTCAAATTTTATAAATTAAATATTACCATTTAAATAATGTAAATGATGTATTCCGCACACCGATTCGAAAGTAGAATAACTCTTTCTTCTTTTTAATTTATATTTAAAAGTTTAAAGCCCACATGTTTTATGTGTGGCATGGGGTACCCTTGCCCATTGAAGGGATGGAACAATGACTCAGAGAGGATGATTTATATTTCATGGCTGCAAGCAAATTAAATGGGTGGAAGGTGGGTAGCTTGCTTTTTCTATATCTTTCTCCTATCAGAAAATATATTTGTAATCATGATTTGTGTAATTGCCGCATAATCGTTTTGAAAAAAGTGAATAAAATATGAGACTTACATAAAAAAAATTAATTTTTTAATAGTGAACTCTACTCTTTTTCAAAACGATTACGTAGCGTTTACACATTTCATAATTATATGTAGAATGACTCAAAAATAATTGTGTCAATCTCTTATTGAGGGATGCATCATTACTTGCTTTTGGAGTAAAAACTTTGTAATGCTCTATCATCTTTTGATAGCTGAAAATTATAATTACTTTTGATAATTGAATATATAATACTTATAAATTTTTACTTCTATACAAGAAAATGTATCTTACAAACAAAAATTCACTCATTTAATATTAAATTAATTTATTTTTAAATTGATGTATAAAGCATACTATTTATATAATTTAAATTATAAAATTTAATAAATCTTAAAATTTGATTCATAATATTTATATTTTAAAATTTATCTTTTAAATTAAAAACATCTAAACCCAAATTTCAGACACAAAGATGAAGATGAAAAAGCCACTGCACCTGCATCAACCCAAAGACTCATCCTCTCCATTCCCATCAGCACCTGCACCAACCCAACGTCCACTCTGTTAGGGGTGTTCATCCGGGTTCCGACCCGGGAACCCGGGTATACCCAGACCGGAACCCGGATTCTAAATCCGGGCCAAAACCCGGACCGGGTTAGTCCGGATCATATCCGGGCCGGAACCCAGGTGAATCCAGATTTTTAAAACCCGGAAATCCGGGTTCCGGGTTATACCCGGATTTTTTTTTTTTTAATTACTAAAATCTATATGTTGATAACTTTTTTTAAACAAAAAAATGTTAAGAGTAATTTTTTTTTTTTTTTTTTATCAAAAAGCTTATATTTTATTACAATTTTTTCAAGAAATAATGTTGTTGAAAAGCATTTTTTTGATATATATAAAAGCTTATATTTTATTAAAAAAAATTCATGAAGTCATAGTGAGAAGCATAATACTAATGGATTGAACATTGTCCATAATGAAAAAAATATATCAAAATGAAAAACTAAATTTATGTCAAAAATAGCTAAATCTATAAACAACTAATCAACTTTTTAACTAAATGCATGTAAAAAAAAAAAAAAATCCAATATTCATCATGTAAAATGCATGCAACAAACACGATGCAATCCACTACATATTATATTTTTTGAACTAATTTGCTAAGAACATTACAAAACACATATTGCTTTAATCAAACTCCAATACGTAACAACAAACATAAACTAATTTGCTAAGACATTCATGCTACCTCTACGCCCCCCCCAAACAAAAGGACTATACAAATGCTCTCCAGATGTCTTCTCATCCCCAAAGAGAAAATTCTCTTTGTCTCTATTGCATGAGGATCCCTGAAGCACCAGAAACAGAAATCAGAAAGTGGATAAGATGATTCTAATGGATTAGATGGAAAAACCTAATGATTCTGGACAAAGCCAAAACATTTGAGAAACAAATACGACAAACATCAATAGAATTATTTGTATGAAATTTAAGGTAACAAATAAATCCACCATATATGCTCAGCAGTACCAAATATGGCCGATGCAACAATTATCTCATGGAACTGCTCCAACTCTAGAAGGTAAGCTTCATCAATACATTAAATCCACTATGGTGCTTGGGTTTGCATCCTTTAACAAATCTGATAAAAAAAAAACACGATCAGAAAAGGACATAAATGTGGGATGTGTTTATAGCTGAAAAAATATATACAAGAAAACTGCAAAAAACAAAGATAATATTTAACCAAAAAGAACCCATAGGAACAAAAGCTAAACCTACCCACAATGCACTGTCATTCGTAGAATATTTAGTGCAAAGGGAAAAAAAAAATGAGATCAACGTTTTAATTTGTTCCTTTTACAAAGTGATTAGTCTATAATTAATAAAACCTAGCTCGAATCTTGATCTAAGTTTAGACAGTCATTCATTAGCACACAAGATAATCTTAATTTAGTTTTGATTGTTCTCGAGTTATAATTTGCTGTTTTTCCCTAGCTATAACATGCCCGGCGCCGGCCACTTGATTAATTAGTGATCTAATTCAGTAATTTGTTGTTAAACAGCTAGCAAGGAAGATTAAAGCTGAATAAGCCTATCTAGAAAAAGTATAAAAGTATTCATGATCTTCTAATTATGTTTTTTTTTTCTCTCTCTCTAATTTATTTCCTTAAAAGATGTCATGGTTCATTGCATTCCGGCCAGCAAGAAAATATGAGTTGTCAAATTATATGTATAGTACTACTCCAAATTGACTTACAGTACTGCTTAATATTGTTCAATGTCGGTACCTAATTTCTCTTTGTAAATTCCCTTGATCATGCTGATCTCCCTTTCTTGCTGGAAGTTAATTATCATGAGCCGCATGCATGAAGGGAATTTACAAACAGAAATTAAGTGCCAAAATCCCCTTTAAAATCCACCAAACTCAAATTTAATATAAATTTTTGAAACTAAAAATTTCACAGAAAAATAAAAGGAAAAACGAAACCTTTCCAAGAATGAGGTAGACATAGCGAGAAAAACCAATCCCCTCGAGTGGAAAGACACTGTTCCAGTATCAGTAGACCTTGTGCGTAGGATTCATCTGAAACGAAAATGGAAGAAGAAAGTGAAAGAATAAGTATGAGAACATTTTTCACGAAACCCAACAAAAGAAATAAAGAAACGGTAGATCTGGCCAACCAAAACACTACTCACGCACTACCACAACATAACAGGTTATAGATCTGGGCGACGAAATAAAACCCAAAAAAAAAAAGAGCAGATCTAGCCAAACGGCAACTCTACTAGTCACCGGCGATGATGGCTAGGGTTTCGGCTTCCCTGACACACTCTAGATAGGAAAGAAACCTCCCCCTAAGAGAAGAGATCTAAACGCTCAAAACAGAGAGAGAGTGAGAGAGAGGAACATACCGAGAGTAGGGAAAAGACTTCTGTCTTCTGTGGATGGTGGCCTCTGATAGTAGCGGCGGCGATGGTTGTGGTTTCGGCCCTCGATCGAGAGAAAGAGAAGTTAGACAGAGAAGAGAAGACAGAATGCTTCTTCCCTTTATTACGGGCAAGAGACTGAAGAAAGAGAACTAGGGTTTCGGTTTGGACTTTAGGCAAGAGAAGAGAGATCGAGAGCTAGGGTTTTCGTTTGACACTTTGGGCGAGAGAGAGAGATGCAGAGCTCCGGAGTCGGGGACGAGGGTTTGGAGCTGGACACTGAGCGAGAGAGACAGAGCACATCGAAAGAGGGCTTTTTCTTTTTATATATAACCCGGGTACCGGATGTTAAATCCGGAACCCAAGTTTGATAACCGGATCCGGCCCGGATTAATCCAGGTTTTATAATGCGGGTTCCGGCTCGGAATCCGGGCCGAAACCCGAAACTGGAATCCGGTTATCCGGGTTCCGGACCGGGCCGGGAAAAAATGGGGCCCGGATGAACAGTCCTACACTCTGTTCTCTCCCTCTCCCTTCCTCAAGCCGACGGAAGCCCCACTCGACGGAAGGGAAGCCCCAAAAATATCACAAGATGACTAAAGAATAGAGAATCTCCGTTCAATACTAGAGATAACAATAAAGAGATCTTGTTCATGGAAGCAAAAGAAAAAATGTAATTGACTAAAGAATTTCAACAATGCATTTACCTGAGGGCCTTTCAAAAGCTTGAAAAAATTAACGAAATCAGATAGAAGAGAGGGTGGCAAATTGGAGTAATAATATTTGAAGGGAGCTCTTATGCAAAACTAGGGGTGAGCATCGGTTGGTCCGGACCGAGAAAATCGGACCGGACCGGTCATTTTGGACCGAATCGGACCGGACCGAATTTGGTCCGGTTCGGTCCGGTCCAATTTTTTTTGGACCGAATGAATTCGGTCTGGTCCACGGTCCAGATGTTTTTCGGACCGGACCAGACCGAATATATTTATATATATTTTTTATATATATTTTTTATATATAATTATACTATATTATAATTAAGTATAGACTATTAATACTATTATATATTTATATAGTTATACTAATGGTTATATTAATTGTTATATTAATTTAGTTATACTATATTATAGTGATTTATTATAAGTTATAAATTTATAAGAAATTATAACTATATTATATATTAGTATAAGTTATAATGATTTAATATAGTTATAAGTATAGACTATAGACTATAGTTATACTTATACAATTATACTTATACTAAATTACTAATATTACAAATATATAGCTATAGCCTATAGCCTATACTATATTACTAATAGTCTAATACTTTATACTAATATTACTAATATATAGCTATAGCCTAGACTATATTACTAATAGTCTAATACTTTATACTAATACTATTATATAATTATAATTTATACTAATCATGATTCATAATAACTAATCACTATAAGTCTATCACTATATATATTTAGTATCAATGTATTAATATATTCTTTAATGTATTACTAATATTATTAAGTATTAAGCGTTATAGTATAAATTATAATATATGTATAATTTATAAATTTATAATAGTATGTATAATTAAATATTTTATTCTTATTTATAATACTATATTAAGTATGTATCTTTCTTAATTATGGATATAATATGTATGGATAATTAAATTATTCATGCTTATTACTTCATATACAAAATGTTAAAAGTTGTATATGCCTCATTATGCATTAACATACTTTAAGTTAGTAATAAAGTAATAATTAACATCATCAATAATGTAATTTTTATATAATTTATTATCATTGACCACATAAAATATTTTTTCATTGAGTTTGTTACATAATCCATATTAATAAGTCACTTAGTTTAATTTAGTATTATAAATAATTTTTTTTATTAATTGATTTAAAAAAAAAAAAAAGAGGCCGGACCGAATAGACTGAACCGGACCGGACTAGACCGAAAGCTATCGGTCCGGTCCGGTCCGGTCCCCTTGGGTGTTCGGTCCGGTCCAATTGATAGACCGAAAACTTTCTGTCCATCGCCGGACCGGACCGAACTGGACCGAACCGGACTGGACCGGACCGTGTGCAGCCTTATGCAAAACCAAAATTGCAAAAGGGCAAGAAAGCCATAACAACACCTTTAACACCAATTGGAAACATATTTTAACTGGCATAGCGTAAGGTGAACTCTGATACTCCTTAGGTTTGGTTTAATTAGTGACTCAACATGTTTTCAGTGAAAAAAGAAATTTGAAATCCCACTGGACACTGGAACCATGGGGTTCAAAGTGAAATTTGCAGGAAACAATGTGAAGGTAAACTGATAATAAGTGGATCTCATAATCTTGACTTTCACAGGGAAGTAAAGCACCATCTACTCTTTCTCCAGGCAAAAAAACAAAAACTATTTTTTCTCAATTGCCCCACTCTTACTCTTTGAAATGTAGCTTCATAATTTATGCGATGGCAGAAAACTAAATTTGCTGAGTCTAAATTTACAGATCCATCTAAAGGTGCATGTTTCTCCCAACTGATGTAGGAATATTATGTTTGTCACCTTTCTAACTTCAGAACAGAAATGTGTTACATACCCAGATAATATCTTTCGTAGACGGAATTCTCTTTCTCCTTTTCCCTCGTTCCCAAAAATGCTCATGAGGATAAGTAACCTTGTCACAACATTGTTGGGACTTCCCTTCCGTCGGCTTGATGAAGGGAGAGGGAGAGAACAGAGAGTCCGTCGTCTGGGTTGATCGGCTTGAGGAAGGGAGAGGGAGAGAACATAGAGGACGTTGGGTTGGTGCAGGTGTTGATGGGAACGGAGAGGATGAGTGCTTGGGTTGATGCAGGTGCAGTGCAGCGAGAATGGAGAGGCAAAAGGTTTACGAAGGAAATAGATGAGAGGGAATCGAGTGTTTTGAGATGCAGCAAGCCTTTTTTTTAGATGACTTACGTGTCGCGATGCGATTGGCCGGCATGAAAATGGGTTTAAACCCATTCGGCTGAAGCTCTCTTCAGCCGAAACACAAAAATTACTAAAACCTCTCTTCAATCGTGAATTTCTAATATCCCAGCCTTCGTTCTTCTTCCTCTTCGTATTGGGACAAACCTAGAAAGACAGGAATAAAGGGTGAATTTGCAGATCAAAATCGATTCAGTGCACAAAGAGAGCAAGAGGGTTTCTTTGGTTGTCCGAAGAAAATGGCGGGGGGAGTTTTTTCTTCTTATTATTCTTCTTCTTCCATCATGGAGACTCTCTTCCAACGCACTCTGGAGGACCTGCTCAAAGGCCTCCGCCTCCAACTCATCGGCGAGTCGGCCTTCGTCTCCAAGGCCATCGACGAGATCCGCCGCGAGGTCAAGTCCACCGATCCCCACACCAAGTCCACCGCCCTCCAAAAGCTCTCCTACCTCGCCTCCCTTCACTTCCACGACATGTCCTGGGCCGCCTTCCATGTCGTCGAGGTCATGTCTTCCTCCCGCTTCTCCCACAAGAGGATCGGCTACCACGCCGCCTCTCTATCCTTCCACGATGACACCCCCGTCCTCCTCCTCATCACCAACCAGCTCCGCAAGGATCTTGCCAGCACCAACGAGTTCGAGGTAAGCCTCGCCCTCGAATGTCTCTCGAGAATTTCCACTCCTGATCTTGCTAGAGATTTAACCCCCGAAATATTCACTCTTTTGTCGACTACTAAAATTTTCGTTAGGAAGAAAGCCATTAGCGTCGTTTTGAGGGTGTTCGCCAAATACCCAGATGCCGTGAGAGTTTGTTTTAAGCGTTTGGTTGAGAATTTAGATAGTTCGGACCCCAAGATTTTGACTGTGGTTGTGGGGGTCTTTTGCGAGCTAGTTTCCCAAGACCCCGGATCATATCTTCCGTTGGCACCCGAGTTTTATAGGATATTAATCGATTCCAAGAATAATTGGGTCTTGATTAAGGTGTTGAAGATTTTCGCCAACTTGGCTCCATTAGAGCCAAGATTGGCGAAGAGGGTTGTTGAGCCCATATGCGACCGTATGAGGAGGACCGGGGCAAAGTCATTGATGTTTGAGTGCATTAGGACTGTAGTTAGTAGTTTCAGCGAATATGAATCCGCAGTGAAGCTTGCCGTTGTGAAAATTCGGGAATTGCTGGTTGATGATGACCCGAATCTTAAATATCTTGGACTGCAGGCACTTTCAGTTATTGCCCCAAAGCATTTGTGGGCAGTGTTGGAGAACAAGGAGGTTGTGATTAAGTGGCTGAGTGATGAGGATCCTAATATCAAGCTTGAGTCCTTGCGTCTTGTGATGGCAATGGTTTCTGAGAGCAATGTTGTGGAAATTTCCAGGGTTTTGGTGAATTTCTCTCTTAAATCTGACCCAGGATTTTGCAATGAGATTCTTGGATCCATTTTATTCACGTGTTCTAGAAATGTGTATGAGATGATTCTTGACTTTGATTGGTATGTTTCACTTCTTGGAGAAATGTCGAGGATTCCACATTGTCGAAAGGGGGATGAAATTGAGAATCAGCTAATTGATGTAGGTATGAGGGTCAAGGATGTTAGACCTGAGCTTCTTCGGGTTGCTCGTGATCTGCTGATTGACCCTGCATTACTTGGTAACCCTTTCTTGCATAGGATATTAGCTGCGGCTGCTTGGGTGTCAGGGGAGTATGTTGAGTTCTCGAGGAATCCATTTGAACTTCTGGAGGCTCTGTTGCAACCTCGTACAAGTCTCTTGCCACTATCAGTAAGAGCAGTTTATATCCATGCTGCTTTTAAAGTCTTAATCTTTTGTCTGCACTCTTACATCTTGCAAAGTGAGAGTATTACATCTTCATTTCCTGATAATTTGGTGTTGGGGGTTTCAGAATTAGTATTGAAAAGGAACATGCTAGAGGGTTCTAATTTGACAACATGTGAAGCTCCTTCTGCTCATCGTAGTGAAGGCTTCAACCCAAGGAACCAGTCATATGAAGATCTTTCAATAGAAAATGGTGGGGATAGAACTATTAATCACGGCCAAACATCCACACCTGCTTTTTCAGAGAAGAACATTTTCACATATGAATCTATTATTAACCTGATAAATCAAGTTGAATTGGCTCTGGGCCCACTTACAGGAAGCCATGATTCAGAAGTACTTGAGAGAACACGGCATATATTATGTTTCATTGAGTTGATTAAAGGAGAAATAACTGAATGCTTAGTACAGAAGGGGAAAACATTGGAAAGTGAAGAAATGAAAGCTTCCAAAATCATCAAACTGATGTCTGATGCCTTCTCCGAGGAGCTTGGTCCAGTCTCAGTTAGTGCTCAGCAAAGGGTTCCTATACCAGAAGGGTTAGTGCTTAAGGAGAATCTTGATGATTTGGAGACAATCTGTGCTGATATTCAAGTACCTCCATCAAATTTATTTTCTCTTGGAAGTCCTTATTATGGGGAGGAGGTTGGTGTTTCCCCCTTTGGCCTACAGAACAAAGAAGAGTCAGAACCATCTAATGAGGCCACATCTCTGCTCACAGAACACCGTAAGCTACACGGATTATACTATCTAGCTTCAGAGAAAAATGAAATTGTAGGAAATGATTATCCACCTGCTAATGAGCCCAAGCTACAGGATAATCCTAAGAATGATACAGAGGATCTGGTTAAGCTTACAGTGCAATCACTTGCTACCAACAAAAAGCCAAACCATGCAAAGACTAGGCCTGTAGTGGTGAAATTTGATGAAGGAGATTTAGTAACTATTACTGCCAACAGACCAGAGACAAAGGATGATTTGGTCTCTGGTGCTGTGCGGGAGGTGCTTTTAGGAAGTGACACCCGAACTGCTACATCACAAAGTAACCCATCTGATAAGTCATCCAGTAAGAGAAAAGGGAAGGAAAAGCTAAATGTTGGTCGTTCTGAATTGAAAGAAAATCTGGGTGATTCAGAAAAGCCTAAACATGAAAATCCAAGTTCAAGAAAAAACAAACACGGTACTAATGGTAAAGAGAGAAGGCATAAGAGTCCAGGAAAGATTGGTGAGGAAAGAGAAGAAAGTGGTCAGAAAGGGAAGCAAAAGAGTAGTCATCGGCATGCTACACACAAAGCTCGGCATAGAGCTGATGCACCCTTGAATGTGGTTTCACAAACAACCGTAATCCCAGATTTTCTTTTGTAGCATTAAAGATCACGACTCATTATTTGCCATCAGATGCCACGGAGAACTTCATTGTCCCCTGTATTCGATTGCTTTGAATGATAAGGTGAGTTCCTTATAGATTTTACACACTTTGTTGTCCGGTGAGGGCTCGCAATTGTCTTAAATATGTGGAATTGGTTTTCCCATCTTACACAAAATGAATCTCATCAAATTAAAATGTCAAATGTAAGGTTGCTTCGCTCCTGTATAGCACTAGTGTGGAAGCATTCTTTATGAGCTTTTAACTTCTTGAGTTTCTTTGTCGTTATGCGTATAGTTTGAGGTGCTCTTGCAATTCTTTTTTGTTTTGCTGATGAGGTACTTATTTTTATGATTGCTTAATTCAGAGAAAGAGGAGGGAGAGAAAGAGAGAGAAGACAATAAATGATAAGTTCAATTTCAAATTCTTGTTTTGCTTTCCTGATGAGGCCTAATCTTTCGTTTCTCTCCCTTTTATTTTGATCAATTAGTTTGGAAAATGGTTTCAAATAGTTAAACACAATCACTTGGGGTAAAGGCATGGTTGGATAAAGTTGACTTGGACCCAGTTTGCTGCTTGCTTCATTTGACTTTCGTTATCTTGCGCATGAAAAAAAAAAAATCATTAGGACGGCAGAAAATTAATATTTTATTTTTATATTTTTTGTTTCTAACTTTCCGTTGATCTCAAGCTGCCGAAACTAAGGGAGAGAAGAAAGACAGCTGGTTCTTGAAAAAAAGGGTGGCTGGGTGCGTTTAATACCTTTGTCTTTGTTTTTACACAATGCAGCTGCCAGCAGGTACAAGGCTTAATACTTTGCTACACAAAACTGACAAGAAAATTATATATATATATATATATAGGATACGTGACAAATAGATATAGAAGTATTATACAAATAAAATAATTATATAAAAATAAAATTACAAATTAACATGATTTTATATTTATTTTATAAAAAAAATAATTTTACAATTTAATGTATCATATTAAGTCACGTCACTTTATAGGTTTATTTTTGTATAATTCTTTTATAGTGAAAGTATTTCTCATTTAGAAAATGATAAACACGTAATTATTTTTATAACTATATTTTGAATGATGGATATTTTTATGAAATAACTTATAAACACAGCATTACTTAATATAAATATTTGAAACATGATTATATAAATAGTTATAAAAAAGGGCATGCATGTATCATTACTCTAAATATTTTATCCATTTTCTTCCCTTTTTAATGGCTGTAAAAAGGGGAAACAAAGGGGGAGCTTCCTTCCTGGATTTGATTTTGTGTGCCAAAAGTACAGATGATATAATTAGAAATTTAGAAGGCAAATATTAATGGCCTGATTGGCATAACCTCCGGCATTGAAGCTGGAGGTCTGACTTTGAAACCCCCCTCCCCCAATGTATCCAAAAAAAAAAAAAAAAGATTAGTAACTAATTATTATATTTCAAAAAAAGAAGGGCTTTAAAGAAAAAAAAAAAAAAAAAAACCCACCCCAGAAGGAGCATCCTGTTTAAAGCTTTAATATTTATAGCCACTACTCAATTAATAAGTTATAACTGCCCAACTCATGATTTCGGTGTCTTGAAGGGGCTCAATCATTTTTTGGTTGAGTCTCAACTCTCAACTACATTTTCGTCTCAAAAAATATTTTAAATTAATAAAATAAAAAAATATATTTTCTCATCAGGTGGGTTGGGATTTGAGGCCGCAATCTCCCAAACATCTCTGGTAATAAAAACAATAAATTTGTCAAATTGTAAAATCATTAATGGAAATTATAAATTACGGTTCAGAAGCAATTGAGTTAGCCGTCGTACGTATTAATATATAAAAGATTTTATTTTGTTAATATATATATTTATATAATTTTCAAAATAAACACCTTGTTCTTGTTAAATTAAATTGGTTTTTTTTTTGCATTAAATGATCATAAAAATTTAAATATAAAAAAATTATATATACACTAATTAAAAGGCCGCATCCAATTAATAATTAAAATCAAATTATGAAAAACAGAAATTTAAAATTAACATTTTTTTAAACAGATGCGCCAATATATATCTTTGTGAACTGAGAAGCGGCCTAAAGCTTTGGGAAGCTCTCTCTCTCTCTCTCTCTCTCTCTCTCTCTCTCTCTCACGATGAAGAACAAACTTGTACAAAGTTCATCAGCAATTTCACACCCAAAACTACTCTTCAATACTCAAATGGCGCATCTGCAAAACCTTGTCACCTGTTTTCTTATCTTTTGCTCCGGTTTAGCCCTCGGACTCACTCTCAGTTTCTACCTCAGAGATTTCTCCTTCAACCTGAAACTCAACCAACTCTTCCTTCCAATATCTCCTAAAATGTCATCATCTTCTCCTTTCGGCCTCTCATTGAAAGCTGCCAACATGAATCTCAGCAGCCGAGTTGGGTTGACAGAGTTTTTGAAACCACCCCATGTTATTATGCACGACATGGAGGACGAAGAATTGCTTTGGAGGGCTTCGATGGTTCCTAGGATCCTTGAGTTTCCATTCAATCGCACCCCAAAAGTTGCATTCATGTTTTTGACAAAAGGGCCTGTGCTGTTGGCTCCACTCTGGGAGCTGTTCTTTAAAGGAGTACATGAAGGTCTGTATTCTATATATGTGCACCCAAATCCTTCTTTCAATGGAACAGTGCCCCAAGGTTCCGTCTTTCATGGCCGGAGGATCCCGAGCAAGGTCAGTATATATATATATCATATTCTTTTTCTGCATGATCTTCTTCTTCTTCCTTTTTCTAGTATTTTATGTGAAACCTGCATATATATTGTTTGTCTGACTGATGTATTCTAATCATTAAAGAATAATGGTCAACAAAAAAAAGGATAATTAGTTTCCATCGATCGACCGACTTAAAGAAAAATAAGTATTAATGAAGATTTATTTGTGACGAGAGTATATTTATTTTGGCAGAAAATATTTGGTACCAAATAACTTATAACTACGACTAAGCATTTTTCTTATAGCACAAGGTGAGGAAAGCAATCTGGCAATTCATTTTAGTTGCATGACTTAACCAAAATAGAAACATGTACACAAATAACCTCACATTTTCACCTTTCGATTTCCTTTATAATACTAAAATCTCTTTGAATTTAGTACCCTAAAGATAGCATTAATCAATATTACTGATGAACATCATGTGCCTGGGATATATGATCAGTAACAAGAATCTTACAAAAATATAGGTGCATACGTGTTAGTACTGAACAGCTAGCATATAATATATATGGAGCAACAAGGCCAGACATTTTTAGGTCGTATTGGTGTAATTAAGGGGCAATTCTTAGTTACAAACAATGTTAGCAGTCGTTATTTTTGTCATTTCTTTTGCCATGATCAGAGTGCAAAGCTTTTCATCAAAGAGAAAAAGCAGGTTTTTTATTTTTTATTCTTTGGATGTTGACATCAAGTAAAAGGTGCATGTGCCCGGCCATTACATCAGGAATTTGAAAATTCATGGGCTTAATCTTATGCAGCATATCATGTGACACTGCAGATCATGTGTATATTTTCTATGTAGTTGACATACTTGACCATATATATATATTTTTGGTCAAATAAAATAGAGAACTGCTACAAACACAAAGAGATTAGACAAAGTAAATCCATAAATTGATATAGTTTCGTAGAATTCTTTAGATCTACTTTATAATAAAAGTAATTTCACAATCTGACGTATCACATCAAGTCATATCAGTTTGTGAGTTTATTTTTGTATAATCTCTTTATGGCTAGCTCAAGTATTTTCCAATAGAATAATCTCTATGTATGATGTGAGAAAGTAACATATCCTCCCATCAAGTTTAATATTGACATTCCTTAATTCTCTGCATTTAATATTCAAGTTTTGTTTCGAACCTATATGTACGTGGACCCTGATCTACATTTTAAGTGAAATTGAGAGGATCAGATCGAGTTTATTCTGATCGATAATCGATTATCCGAATCCGCTTAAGTTGGTCATGAGTTGGTCATTTTGCCTTTATGATTATTCTGTGATAGCTATATGTTTCATTCATTACTTTGATTCTACTCCTTTTGCAATTGGAAAGGAAAATTTCCTTCATCCTCATAATTCCTATTCCTTGTCTTTCTGCTTTCAAAATTAACCAACTTTTCTAGATTCTTTTCTTCCTTGATCTGTCCCTGATCATGTGCCACAAATTAAAGTTCTGTTGAGCAGTGAGACAGCCTTGTTTGTTTTCGCAGATAAGATGAAATAAGATGAGTTGAGATTAAGTTAAATGTTGAATAAAATATTGTTAAAATATATTTTTTTAATATTATTTTTATTTTAAAATTTGAAAAAGTTGAATTATTTATTTTATTTTATGTGAAAATTTAGAAAAATTATAATAATTAGATGAGATGAGTTGAAAAAAATTATGAAAACAAATGAAACAATAAGGCATATATAGAAAGTTTCTTACCAAAATATTAAAAAAAAAAAAACAGAAAATTACTTGTAAGGCCTTTCAAGTTCTAAACATGGGATCTTTAATTGGGCTTCTTTTTTGGAATTTAAACTTGGGCTTGGTTGTTAGTTTATTTTTCATATGGTTTTGGTACTTTAGGCTTAATATTGTATCGTTTTAAGTTTGCACCACAAGTAATTACCATTAATGTCTAATTTCAATTATTCAGGCCGTGAGATGGGGAGAGTTTAACATGTTGGAGGCGGAGCGCCGCCTGCTAGCCAATGCGCTTCTCGACGTGTCCAACCAACGCTTCGTGCTTCTCTCGGAAGCGTGTATTCCTTTGTTCAATTTCTCGACGATATACAACTATATCATTGGCTCGAAAACAACCTTTGTGGAGGCCTATGATTTACGGGGCCCAGTCGGCCAAGGCCGATATAGCCCTAAAATGAGTCCCACGATCACGCTCGAGCAATGGCGGAAAGGCGCCCAATGGTTTGAGATGGACCGTGAGCTTGCCATTGAAGTAATTTCGGATAAAATATATCTCCCAATATTTGGAAGACATTGCAAGAACGCTTGTTATTCGGATGAGCATTACTTGCCCACATTTGTTAGCATCCATTTTTGGAAGAGGAACTCAAATAGGACTTTGACTTGGGTTGACTGGTCAAAGGGTGGACCCCACCCAACAACGTTTCTAAGAACAGATGTGACCATTGATTTTTTGGAGAGGTTAAGGAATGGTAGCCAATGTGAGTACAATGGGCGGAAGGGAACCAATATCTGCCATTTGTTTGCAAGGAAGTTCAGTCTCGATGCTTTGGATAGGCTGTTGATATTTGCTCCAAAGCTTATGCAATTCAATTCAATTGATGATTTGCATAGATAGGATGGTCTTTGAACATTCATCATCCAATACACACAGACATATATAGTCAGTTTAATTTTAGGGCACAAAAAGAAGTGGCTTTAATGTTTGTAATCTTTTACACAACTTTACTAATTGTTTAGATCATGATTCAACTTGGTTCATAGCGGGGATGTTATTGTGCAGCATGTTTATAGAGAAGGTAATGTTCCGGCGGATTATTTGGTGAAATTGGGGGCAAATGGAGTTTCGTGCGTATGAAATTCTTTAATTTAGGCTCTAAGGTTTTTTAGAGGTTTGATCCGTACTGATAATTTGGCTTTACCTTTTTTAAGGATTTGCTAATTATTGTAGATTGGGGATGTTAATATTTTTTTGGGTTTTGTTTTGACCATAAGGTTGGTTATTTTTTTTAGTGAAATAATGTAAAATTAAGGTATTCTTCCGCCAAAAGTGAGGACATTGCAATAAAGCTAATGTATTTCGCCAAAAAAACAAAAAACAATGAAAGGATTTAGCATAAATAAGATTTCTCTAGATATCTAACGGAATTGGATATAAACAATATTTTATTCAATTTTTAACTTTAATCTCAACTCATCTCATCTCATCTCATCTGTAAAAACAAACGAGGCCTAAATGTTTATGAAGACACAGGTGGAAAATCTTATGTAACGAATTTTTATGAGCATTATTCTAGAGTCTATGTCTTTAATTGCTATATATATGTTTACAAGCTAGAGTTAATAAAAAAGAAGTCATGTTGTACATGAACTTGTCTATGCAAGGTAGAATGAGACAGGGTCTAGAATATATGATCAATAGACTGGTGCGAGCTAGAGTTATCAAATATACAGAGACTTGCCTTGGAAAATCAATTAATGACATCTCCAACTTGTAATTAAGTTATCAAATTTCCATAATTGGCAATAGTATGACTTTCAATTGTGTCCGCTTTTATATATAAATATATATATTTTTTACTTTTTCAAGAAGTAACTATTAGTAAATTTATATATATATATATATATATTTTAAGGATGTTTGAAAAATACTTAAAAGAAGAAAGAAAAAAACTATTTGCACTTATATACACATTTGGGATGTATATTTGATGTGAAACCTAACATTTTCCTTAGATAATAGTGAAGATAGATCTCATCTTAATTAATCAGTGATCCAAGGGTAAACTTCTGTCCAAATATTTATTACTTCCTTGGGCCTTTTTCTGCATCAAGAGTGAGTGCCACAATTGGGGCCAAGGCTACATTAATTGTGCCCACTCAATGACAATACTTTATGTACCATACACTTTGTCATGATTATTTTTTTTTTTATTTTGGCTCATTGAGTGCAGTCATCATCAAACAATGGGTTGCTGTCTGCCTTGTTTTAGTAAGGGCTTTTTAATTTAGATTTACTAATTTTATCCCTTCTAAAAGTTTAGATAGACTACTAAGTTTGTATCAATACAAAATGAGAAATGTTTTAGTCACAAATTTTTTTTATAAAAATAAATCTTTAAAGTGATATGACTTGATGTGATACGTTAAATTGTAAAATTATTTTTATTATAAAGTAAATCTAACGTATTAAATGAAACTATGTTAGTTTGTAACTTTATTTTTATGAAATATCTTTGTAACTGTTGCGCTTCTCTTGCATGTCATGATTCTCTTTTTAGTATTTTAAGGTGATTAATTATAAGGTTTTCCATATTACAAGAGAAGAATCTCATTTCTGCAATTGGTTGACGAAAATATAATAAACAGGGGTGAAAACTTATTTGGGAAGCGAAAACCATATTAAAAGATGATGGTATTAAATATGGATGATTTAGCCCAAATTAAATAAGCCCGAATAGTCAAACCAAATAAAAGAGTTTATGGTGTAAGTCCAATATAGAAAAGGCAAGGCCAAGAGAGCCTATTAGACAAATTTTCAAAGGAAAGATAAAAGCTGGGTAATTTCTCATTCAACAGTGTCAATTTGCATACAAAATCTTCTGAAAAATAATAATTAATTAAGGAATATGCTAGTATAATTCTCAAATGTGCCCACCAAATACTTACTCATATATATATATTTTTTATTACTAGTTAAGAAAATGACTATTAGTGAATTTATATTTTATATTTTTGTAATGGTTAAAGATGTTTAAAAAATATTTAATAAAAAGAAAAAGAAAAAGAAAAAAACCATTTGCGCTGGTGTGCATATTTGAGATGCACCCCTAGCTAGCATTAATGTCTATTAATTAAAGGGCAAAGCATATGGTTACTATTATTAGGGGCCTTCGTATATTCTAATGACGACTTCTTGTGCAGGTGACAACGGATCTAAAAGAACCCTTACGTGTACAAAATAAAAGATTTATTCTCTCTTTTAAATCGATGTACAGACTATATTATCTATATTATTTAAATTATAAGATTTAATTTATAAAATTTAAAATTTAAATCATATTTTTTACATCAAATAGTACCATATAAATACTTTAGTACTAGGCGTACGTGTTCGTGCTTGACAAAAGAATTTCTCAAAAAAAAAAAAAAAATGGAGGACAGAAGTCTTTGCCCTTTGGTGTTTGTCTATTTGGTTGGATAAAAGATCATGAACGGATTTTTCAAGTAATTAATAATCTTCGCACTAAATCCATCTTCTTCTTCCTAGTAAGTCCATTCCGACAACTAATGATTCTTGGAAAATACAAAAGACAGACACATTTTGTGGTCTCCATCTTTGGAAGTTTCTCTGCAGACTTCTCCAATCTATATTTTATTATTACTTCTTGAACGTGGGTGGGTCTGTTTTCTGAGCTTAACCGTGTGACGTTAGACTGCTTTGTGTGTGTGTATATACATTATATATATATATATATATATATGAATATTAAACAATGGTGAATAGGGTTTATATATGCACATTGGAACTCACCCTTTTGGTCCCCCTTTGAGTCCAAACCGTAGGTCGAGCCGGGCGCTCTTGGTCCTCGAGAACGCGACGCATGCGATGTCTAGTCTTCAATCTTATAACGATTATCATCATGCGTATGCCAATATTCCCACTATATTATAAATTGTCTGTGAATAATACGTGGCTGATACCAAACATTAAATATAGAAGAGTATTGTAGTCACAAAGAGATTATATAAAAAAAAATATATTCTACAAATTGACGTGGTTTCATGTGAGTCATTAGATTTATTAATTTACAATAAAATCGTAATTTTACAATCCAACGAATGAATCATATCAAGTATAACGTTAATTTGTGTAATTACTTTTGTGTAATTTTTTTGTGACTAAAATATTTTTCTTAAATATAATGAGATCTACATATTGTATCTATTAGATTGAGATATTTCCTACATTTTTTATTATTCGAAACAGTAGCTTCTACATGCATGCTGTGTCTATCTCTCTCTGAGTTGTAGTACTGGGTATTTAGATGTAGAAATTATAAGAAATCTCGATCCTATTTTGCTGAGAATATGAGTGGAAACTACTTCCAAATTTTCATTCGTTTGCTTTCTTTAATATATATACATAAGATATTCTTGTTTGTTTTGGGCATTTTCAGCGAAACATGCACTTTGTAAAAAACATCAATATTTTCTGCTTCCTAGCAAGGACGTACGTAGCTTCATGCCTCGTATGTAGTTTTCCTTTTCGTTTGAAAGTCTGGTAGCTAGAATTTCACGATCAATGTGAAATTCATGAGCAGGTTCGAGCTAGCTAGGGTGCTACCAATTAAGATTATCATCACCATGCAATATGAGACTGCATGCAAAAGCGTTACGTACGCACGTGCATGCTTTAGTTCGATCTCAAAAACCAACCAATTACCCATCCATTTCTACTAACTGCATGCGTGCATGCATATATATTTTTTAGTTATTTAAAAATACCAACAAGGTGAAACAAAAAATTAAGAGCCTAGCTAGCTAGCTATTGGATGTATTTTCAAAGAAAATCATGTAGACGATAATTTCTCACTCACCCAAGAAGCCACCAAGTAAAAAATGATTATATCAGATAAAAAGTAATATACACTATAAGAAAAATACTTATTTGTAGCCATTCGTTTGCTACAAAAATGACAATTTCCTACCATAATAAATGATCCGGCCATTTTCATTACAAATAATACTTATTTTCATTATAAATAACTCGTCACAAATCATCTTTGAGTGTAGTATTGTATTTAATAATTAGAAGATAAAGCAGAGTTAGGCCTGTGCATAAAAAGCTTTGAACCGATCCGTCCGTAAGACCCGTCATTGGCCCACCCGACAAAAGTCGGGTTCATCGGATTAAATGTAACAACGGGTTGGCAACGTGTTGTATCGGTCGAAACCGAAAAAACCGCAAGATTCACTACTATTTTTTTTTTCTTTTTTACAAAAACAGCATAAATCCTCCTCCATCAATCACTTCCTTTATTCCATAAACGACACGCAACTTGGACTCATTTTTACTGCCATTAATACTTTTGCTGCAGTGGTATTTTAATTCTTTTAATTTATTTTTTTATCAAATATTTATTATATAAATAAAAAATAAATAATTTAAAATAATTTAAAAAGAATAAATTTAAAAAATAGATAAAAAAATATAAAAATTTAAAAAAATATAAAATATAAAATATGAAGAAAATTGTGTAGTAAATTTCTTATTAAATATCCCATAATGCATTTGGGGTAAGAGGCCACGTGTCTGTGAAGCTTTACTCTCTCTCTCTCCCCCCCTCCTTCACAAGCTGTAGACAGAGAAGATATTAATGCCCTTTAAGCTCCGATCCGTTCACTTCCTCCATTCATTTTTGTGGAGCGGGCTTTAGGATTTTTACAGTGAAGCAAAGATAACTAAGTTTCTGATCTCCCTTTCAAGTACATGAAGATCAGAAATATGAAATAAATTTAGGTATATATACACAATTACTCTCCTAATTTCATTGTTCTCTCTATAATTTGCTAACAATTGATACTCATCAATGTTGTTTGTGGACTTAATTGTTTGGCTGATTTTTCAAGTAATGATCATCAAATTGAGTCCATCACTTTCTACGGTCTAGAAGTCCATTTCGACAACTACTGATTAATGGAAAATACAACAGAAAACGTCATTAATTTGTAGGGACATGTTTCTCTCCATGTTTGGAAGTTTCTCTCCATGTTTCTTAACCGCGTGAGCAGCCGTGTTAGGGTTTATGCATGACTAATTAATGGAAACAATAAATCTTCTCAACCTCCCAACACTCCACACTCCATCTTTTTTTAAAAATTTTTTTTATTAAATAATTTTTATATGAATAGTAAATAAAAAATTTGAAATATTTAAAAAAAAATAAATTCAAAAAAATATTAAAAAATATTAAAAAATGTGGAGTGTAGAGTGTGGATGAATAGTAGGAGGTTGTGTATCAAAACCCTAATGGAAAACTCACCGGCCTTTTGGTCCACCTTTGTCCTTTTTTGAGTTTTGAGTCCAAATCATTAATTTATACATAAGTCACTATAAGAAATTTGATTTTTAAAGACAAAATTTGTTAGGGACAAATTAAATTTTATCCCTAAAAATCATTTTTGGAAATGATAAAAATGCTTGAGCTACTAAATTCGTTCGAACGGATAAATACCCATTCGATCAAGATATTTTGTGACAGATAAAATTGTCTAAAAAAAAAAAACTGTTTGAGCAGAACAAATTAACAGTATAGAATATGTTCGAATAATAATATTAGCGGGAAATTAATTTATTTTTTCCGGAAAAAATTAATAACCATTCGAACTTAAATTTATTTGTTCAAATAGACATTTTTTCCATTTAATTTGTTTATCATCACTAATTTGTGCATATATTTTTTCCATTAAAGTAATAAATGTTTTTCTCCATTAATTTGATATCATTTTCAAAATATAAAAACGTGTATATATTATATATTATGATTTCAGTGAATTAAAATATTTATAAATTCATAAATTAATTTTATGTAATTAATTTCAAAACTTTATAGTGATTTCTTTTATATTAAATTTATATAAATATAGTTTTAAAGATAGTATTATTTTTTATATTATCATGAGCAGAAAGTAAAATAAAAAAAATAAACAAGGTAGCAAACACGAAAAATAAAAACCATACATTAATTACATCTTAAATATGTAATGTTCAATACAACATAAAAAATTAAAATATTAACTAAAACGACTATTTGCTAAGTAGATCAACATCCGCTTGTAATATTTTAATGCGTCCATCTAGATCCCTAATCTTCTCCATGATGGGCTCAACAAACTCCACAAACAGAGCTTGTACATGATCCAAAGTAGCCCCAGGAGCTGTCTCTCAGTAGCGGCAGTACTAGTAGAAGCTTGATCGGTGGACGGGACCCTAAGCTGTTCTGGTGCAATCTTCCGCAAGTGCCCCTTGCTTTTGCTGAATGTGATCTTGTTAAGGGGCTCCATCTGTGGCGACCTCCACTCAGTTGCAGACACTATAACTCCCGATCTGAGGAGGAGGTTAGATATCAGCAGTGCAAATGGTAGACTACCTCCACTGGAATAACGTGATTCTGATCGAATGTGGTAGAAGAAATACAATGCCAAATCAATGGGGTCCCCCCGTGCTATTCGCAACAAAAATCTGGCTCGATCAATCCCGAAATCAGTCTTGTGTTTTTTTGAATCAATGTAATAGCCAACAATCAAATTAAGTGTTCTAAAAAATGCTATACAATCGACTTGTCAGATCACCTTGCTTCCATCATATAAAGGAGTCGAAGGGTCTCACATTAGATGACTCACCTGATCATCTGTGAGACCATCATCAGGTAGATCCTATTTCTCACTACCAAACTAGCATCTAGCTCTACATTGGGGCTTGCTTGGAGGATGCGGCCGGTTTGTTGGAATCAGATGGTGCAGCCACTGGTCCCAATGTAACCGCTGCAGGATATGCGCCGGCCATGCGTTAGATGTAAAGGAACTCAACAATAAGCATGGAGAGAAATTAATACACACTCCTCGGACCGATAAGGTGTAGAACAGAGCATCAACGCTCTCCTCTTCCATTGCATGGTAAAACTCACCGACCATCTCTGGATATGCAGTCCCCTGCTGCTGATAGATCGGTGTCCATCCCCGATCGGTGAAGATGAATTGTATGCTTCTTCCCTCCCATGAAAGATAGGAGAAATCAGACAAAATGATCTCACGCTCGATGAGCATAGGCCTCATCTCCTGAGCATGAGCTTCTCCACTACTTTTGCCGGTCCGATCTCTTGCACATTTTCTCCCATTAGATGCCATTAGTATACTGTTTAACCACAAGGAAAATAAGAATATTATTAATCATAATATTTAAATTATATTATTGAAGAATTATACTATATTGAGCTGAATTGAAATAACTAGTTCGAACGAAATATATTTGATTCAAACTAATAAAATCTATTCGAATGTAAGATTCTGTTCATTCGAACTGGCAATTAATACTCATTCGAATGAAATTATTTTATTCGAACAAAAATAAATTTGTTTGACAACTTTGCGTTTGAACGGAATAGAGTTAGTTTGAACGAGAACTAGCCAAACAGCCATGGCTGAGTTGACTTAGCTCTGAACGAAAAAAGAAAATCTAATGCAAAAGTTTTGTTTTAATCGGTAGAAATGATTATCACTCCTTAATCATTTCTATCGATTAAAAACTTGTTATTTCTACGAAATACACAACAATGGGGGGATTTCGAATTCGAAATCCATACCCCACAAACAATACCCATTCGTGCAAAAAACTAAACAATAGATGTGGAGAGTTGACTCATACATCTTAGAATTTCAAATGTGGGGTTGCTATGGCAGTTGAATGGCGGTTTTCGCGGCGGAGATAAGGGGCGAGTCAGAGGCTGCTGGTTCGAATGAGAGAGTTTTGTTTCATTGTAATCGAACTAGGTATATAATAACCGTGGCGTCTCGTTCGAACGAGATAAATATCCGTTCGAACAGTTATTATACTAATGTATTTCTAATTATATTTCTAATAGTAATATATAATAATACTAATATTACAAAGTACAAAAGTATAAAAATAAAACTAATGATAGTATTATAATACTTTTATTTAACATATTTAGTATATTATTTGTAAATATACTTATTCTATTATCTATAACAAACTAAGTACTTCTATATAGTACTTATATATAACAAAAGTAGTTATATAGCTACTACAGTGTAAGTATTATATAGTTATTATATAGCTATAGCTATTATAAGTTATGATAATTATACAAGTTAATATAATTAAGTACTATATATAATAATTATTAGTTATATAGCTACTATAGTGTAAGTATTATATCCTAATTACTATATAGTTTTAGCTATTATAAGTTATGATAACTATACAAGTTAATATAATTAATATATATATATATATATATATATATAGTATTTATTAGTTATATAGCTACTATAGTGTATTATGTATTATATCCTAGTTACTATACACTTATAGCTATTATAAGTTATGATAACTATACAAGTTAATATAATCAATATATTATATTATACTTAAAATTAAGATATAATACTAAGTATTGTATAAGTACTATATATTATACTTTAAAATGAAAACGGGTTCCTTTTTTTTGCCCGATTGGGTTATTTATTTATTTTTTAGTTTTTTATTTATTTAGTGATTAAGAATATATTGTTTAATAATATTGTGATTTTTTTTTTTATTTTTCTAAAATATTTTAAAGTGTTAAAAAAATGATGTGAAAAAAATCAAAAAATCGTTAAATAATTTTTTTAAATATAAAATAGTTGCTATAGTGTATATATATACTATATAATATTAAAATATAAAAAACTATACAATAGATTATTAAAATTATAGAAAATTACTTATAAGCATAATAATACTATTATTAGTTCGAACCCAATAATGTACCGTTCGAACGAATTTATCTCATGAAATGTGTTTGGAGGGATACTTTACGCCAAATACTCTGAATGTCAGTTTATTCGAATGTGAAAATTCCTCATTTGAATGAAAATACCCTTTGGTCTTCTCTACATTTGAAGAATATCCCAAGAAATATTCTATTTTTTAGTTTGAACGAGTAATTTTCGCGTTCGAACTTGAATTAAATCACGGTAGAATTTAGCGTTTATTTGAAATTTTTGTGTTCGAATGAGTAAATCTCTAATTTGAACGGGACTTCATAGATTCAAATATCTCAACCTCCAGTTTATTTTCACTTTGTGCGAATATTTCTTTAGAGGCAGAAGGTTTAGTTGTGTGAGAGAGTATTGTGGAGAGAGAGAGGAACAAACTTAGTGAGAGAGAAGAGATTCCTGAGAGAGAGAAGAGGTTTATAAGAGGTAAGTAATATTTTTTTGGTATTTGTTTTTTGTATTTCGAATTTCATAGCAAGTTGGTTTATTGCACATGATTTAGGGTTTTCTTATAATGTGTTTATGCTTATGTAGGTATTGTATATTACTATTTTGTTTGGATTGCTTAAATTTGAAGTAATATTTTTAATTTTTAGATTTTTGATAATTTATAGTTTTTAATTAATTATGTTAAGATTTTTGGTATATTTGTATTTATACAATCCCATTTAAAAGGTATCATACACCAATATGTATCTTATGAGATTGTATTTGTGAAAATTATGTTTTGTGGTATATGTTTTGTCTTTGTTTCGTGTTTGGAATCTGGGCTTGTACCGTTCTAACGCTATAATTTTTAGAATCCTATTTGAACAGACTAATAAGATTTTACTTACTAAATTTTACTTAAAATTATAAGATTTATAAAAATTATACTTAAAATATAAAAACAAAGCTTTATTAAGTCTAAAATTTGCACTTAAATTATAATTAATACTTAAAATATAATATAACATAAAGAGTATATAATTACAAAAATATTTAGTTATAATTACAAAATGTTTAATACTTAATACTTAACATAGCAATTATTAATACTTAAATTAATAATTAATACTTATAAAATATTTATAATATTGTTGATTTGGAATGTATTTGTGATGTGGAATGTGATTTGCTTTTAAATTTATAGTATAATTGTAGGAGTTGGACAGTTTTAGATTTTAGAGTTATTTTTATATGTACTTGAACCTTAAACCCGTTCGAGAGTCGTGGCCAAATAATTCTCTTAAAGAATGTTTGGGTACAACTTTTGAATTGTTCAAAATGGATAGTTTGGAATTTTATCATCTATATGGCAGATATATTCAATTTAAACTCTTGTCTTAATCAATTAAAATTTTGGTTCAGTGTCTCCTTACATTCTTCAAGTATGTGGTCTATAAGTTCTTGGCCCATGAATAGGGTCGACAACTTATCGTGACTAGCAAACTTGGATAATTGTAGGAAAATGCTATCAAAATTTTTACTAACATTAGAATTTTGGACTGAGTATATATGCGATATAAATGATAGTCTCTTGAATGGGATAAGATCAAATACCTTATAAAATAAATGGTAAACAAGTATGAATATACTCTTGATAGTATTTCTCCCATGAATTAGATTTTTTTTATAGACATCCGACAAATAACGAATTATAGCACTGGATAAAAGTTAGATGCTGTTGGGAGATTTGGGCGAGACTATAAGGAGTATGCATAAAGGGTGAAGTTTTTTCTAAATTTTGCTCGCATAAGTATTGACAGTCGATGATTTATTAGATGTACATGCAAAAAGTGCAAAAATCTTAATTCTTATAATTTAGTGGTAGTTGAGATAATTTATTTGTGAATGTAATCAATCCTAAATACTCACCTTGAATCTTACATGGCAAACCATTTTTCAAAAAAGTTAGATTTAGCAGTTAGATCAATCAAATGGAGAAGGGTAACGACACCGACATCAAGGATATTAATGTGGATGATTCTGATGACAGTGATGATAATGAAGAAGATATGACTTAGATGTTAGATACTTAGGGTGCAAGAATATTTGGGATGAGGGATGGAGAAGGAACATCTGCACAATCATTTGAGAGAAATGGAAACTTTGGAAGACTGTGGGAGGATGCACAAATAAAGTTGTATGAGGGGTGCACTCGTCATAGTAAGTTGTCTTTCACGGTGAGGTTCCTTCATATTAAGTCTATTTATCTTATTTCTACCAAAGCCATCGACATGTTACTTGAATTATTTAAATAGGCTCTTTCCTTGGATAACGTAGTACCCCATAACTTTTATGAAGCGAAGCAATTGAAACGAGGGTTAGGATTTGATTATAACATCATACAAGCTTGTAAAAATGATTGTATTCTCTACTGTAGCAATATACAGAATTTGACTCATGCCTAGTGTGTCTTGAGTCAAGATGGACATCTGATAAACGTGATGTACCACACAAAGTTTTAAGACTTTTTTCATTGATTCCTCGACTTCAAAGACTGTTTACATCCAGGTTGACTACAAAAGATATGTCTTGGCATTATACAAAAAGAGTCCAAAATGAAAACTTCCTCTCACATCCTGCAGATTTTTTACAATGAAATAAATTTAATGTCGAGTATCCATGGTTTGCCTAAATAACTCGCAATGTACGTTTTGATTTAGCAACGGATGGTTTTAATATATTTAGCAACATGAGTACTTCTCATAGTATTTGGTCTGTTATATTAATGCTCTATAACTTGCCACCTTAGAAGTGTATGAAGGATCCGTATTTTATGATGACTCTATTGATACTAGGGCCAAGGTCACCAGGGAACGAATTAGATATATATCTACAACCACTGATTACAGAGTTGAAAGAGTTGTGGGATCATGGTGTCAGTACATATGATGTGGCCTCGTCGCAGGAGTTCAAGATGCATGCTGCAGTGATGTGGATAATAAATGATTTTTCAGCATATGAAAATTTATCTGCGTGGAGCATAAAAGGTACGTAAAATGACTTGTTCTATTGGCAATAAAGATACACAGTCTTAGTGGTTAAGTTATGGTAGAAAATTATTTTTTATAGCGCATCGTCATTATTTACCACATGATCATAGATGACATTCAAATAGAGCCATGTTTGATGGAAGGGTTGAGCGCAGGTCATCACCGCCAGAGTTGTCCGGGAATGATATTATCGCGCAGTTGGGAGATGTTTCAGAAAACAGATTTGGAAAATATAAAAGAGTTCGAAAAAGAAAATGACAAGCAGTGGAGTTGAATTAGACAAACAAAAATATTTTTTTTGAATTGTCATACTGGTCTACATTGACATTGCTCCACAATTTAGATGTTATGCACAACTGAAGTGTTTAGTTAGGATAAGGGCGACTAGTCTAGCAAAACGGATAATGAATGAATTTCAAACATGAATTTTTGTAAGTATTATTTTTATAAATATTCGTAACGTTTATTTGAATAATAATTTGTTACAATTTCAAATAGATATGCTTCCCAAATGCAAAGCAACACTTGTGATATCCCCATCCATTACTGACTCCCCATGTGGTTCACCTACCATGAATAGTGAGCCAACATTATCAGACTTAGAACATGATATTTTATCAAATTAAATATCTTATTTTATGCTTAATTTAAGTAATATATTTATAAAATAAAATAATTTAATTAAAATACATGCTTTAATTACTGTATATATAGCTGTTGTAAGCCAGCGTCAAGGTAGAGGCATTACGAGGGGTGTCTGCATAGAGAAGTAAGGAAAGTGGGTAAAATTAAAGTTGATATTCTTGATGATCACACTGGTGGCTCCGAAGATTTGGCAGCGTGGTTTGCTTCTTATGTTGGTACGCTTACTTGCACGTATACACCGATTGCTACATCCTCTTGGTTTAAAGTTCTCCAAGATGTGAAAGACCATATCAAAAATCGTTACTCGGTAATAAGCTACATTTTAAGCAACTAAGTATATAACATGTTACTTTCAAATTATTTTGTATTTATACTAATTGTTTATAATTATTGAAAGGATGAGTTTGAGCTTAATTTTGACCGACAAGAGAATCGATTAACGGTTGAGGAACTGATGTTGAATGTATTCTTGAGGTACAAAGGTCAATGCTATGCACACTATAGAAGTTCAGTACTACAATAGAGGTGCGCCAAAATCCATTCCAAGCAATGCCACCAAACAAACGAGAGAAAGTTTGTGATATGTTTGAAGATCCTGCTTATCGGGTAATTTTGCGGCTATATTTTTTTAATAGTATACGATAGATGTATTAAACATATAGACATAATATTTTTTTAGTAACGGAGTACTGTGAACAAAGCAAATAGATCAAATTTAACGATACACTATCATGCGAGTTCTCGATCTTTGCATCGTTTGTCTAGCAAAATGGTAAGTTATTCTACTCTCCATTAAATATTAACATATAATACACTTTTCTGATTTAAGTTCTAAGATAAATTTTCTTTTTGCAGAAATAAGAAAGCCTTGCTAATTATGATCTGACCTAATTGTATGCTAAATCACATAAAAATCGTGATGGTATTTGGATCAGTCCCAAAACAGAGGCAAATTATGTAAATTTAAGTTTCTTTAATTCCATTGTGACTACATATTTTTGTTACTTTGACTACTAGTATGTTTTTATTTTTGTAGGATAAGATGATATCTCTTAAGGAAACTACTGCGGATCCATCTGATGCATCATCTATCAACGATGCTAAGATCATTTCTCAAGTTTTTGGATCATGTTTTGGATATTTGAGGGGTTTAGGATGGTGCGTTAAGCCATTCTCAACATCATTATCATCTTCTTGAGCCAGATTGAATGTCGATAAGACTAAGAAATTTGAGAAAACAACACTTGAAATAGAACGATTGAGGTCCAAGGAAAAAGAGTTGTTGACCCGATTAGATTAAGCAGTGGATCTTGAGGTGAGATTAGAAGAGAACATGCAGAGGAGACTGGGGATGGAGGTACAAAAAGTTGTGCTTGAACAGTTGTAGTCAATTATGTCACAAAACTCTATACCACCACCACAATTGTAAAAATTAATTTTTTCTTATATTTTCCTTATATTATTATGTTTCAAAACATTTGAACAATTGATGTTTGAATTACAATTTGTGTAATACTAGTATAGTATTTTTAATTAATTAAATTATGTTCTATCTAATTTATATCGTTCGAAAGGTAAATAACCAGTCGAACAGTAAATTACCATTTATAAATCCATTCGAATAAAAACAAACCCATTCGAACAAAAAATAACCAATTCGAATGATAAACGAGAAATACAGTTTGAATAGACATAATTTATATTTGAACAAAATTTATTGATTCGAACACTTATTTCGTTTGAACAGTATCAAATATGGTTATTTGTTCGAATGGATGGGTCGGTTCGAACTAATAAATATTCCATTCGAACAATTTGTTGAGACGAAATTGGTTCATCTAAAAAAAAATTTTCGCTCGAATAGTTCCGACTGGTTCTGCCAAATTTTGTTCCTAAAAGTGATTTTTTAAATCGAAAGTTGAATTTCATCTCTAAAAACCTTTTGAGACGATCTTTTAGAGACAAAATAGTAATGCGATTTTTTCGTCTCCAATTCTTTTTTGGGATGAAATTGGAGTTTTTTGAGAGAAAATTTTTTGTCTCAAAAAACCATATCTCTTGTAGTGGGTCCGATTGATCTTCATGGTCCCTGATCGAACAACGCGGCAGAATGTGCAGTAGTCTGCAGTATCTCTGCTAGCTGGTGCAAATTAGTGGGATATATTATTAGTCTATGGTCATGACTCACCATTAACAAGGCCTCGTGAGTCGTGGCCTAAGGAGTATTGATTGCAGTAGTAGTGTTGAGACGAGTTGTGAGTTGTATTGAGCAGAATGTTTTGAATTTGAAACTACATTGTTCGAATAGTGAGATGAGATAAGATAATATGTGAATAATAGTGAAATAGTTTGAGTTAAGTTGTTTTATAGTATTTTGGAAAAGGAGAGAAAAAAAATTAAATAAAAATATTATAAAATTAAAATATTGTTAGAATATAAGTTTTTAATAATTTTTTGAAAAAGTTGAGTTGTTTTCTGTGTTTTGTTTGTAAATTTAAGAAAGTTGTAATGATTAGATGAAAAAGTCAAAAATTTGATATTAAAAAGTGTATGTTTGCGTTTATAGTGTTTGGATATTGAGATGAGATGGGATGTGAGACTCTTGCTATCTAAATTAGGTCTAAGTTCACATTCTTTAGATACTCGGATTCAAATATTTTTCTTTTGAATTATCTAAAGTGTACTTGGGATGCTTCATATTAGAGAATTTCTCGAATTACTCGATTATTAAGATACAGTACTTATGTGCTATCGGATTTGGAGAACTTTCAAATTAGCACCTCATTGTTAGAGGTGCAAAATAAGCTTTCTATCTTGAGAAGAAGTTTAATTAGTATGAGAATTTCTCCCATACACAGGTGTGAATAAAGGAAATTTGGCAATTTACTCGTTATTAGAAGAGAAGTACTATAATTACAAAAAGATCTCATAGAAATAAATTTATAAATTTATGTGATTTTATATGATACATTTAGATTTATTTTACAATCTATTATCGTATATCAAATTACATTAATTTGTAAAATTATTTTTATGAGATATTTAATTTGGTAGTTATAACATTAATCTAAAAGCCACAAAGCCACCGATCGACAAATGAAAAGGAAGTGGAGCCGGGTAGGTGTACGCATTACATCGATCTTAGCACCTTATTGATTAATTTCGCGGCATATGGATCTGCACGCGTTTCATTGATTTTTTTGATCCCACATGATTGGCAAGACACTGATACGTAGATATTAATGCATGTTTTGTTGAGAATATGCATGGAAACTGTGATTTGAAATGTTCGCTCTTTCGTCTATTTGCAATCTGACGAGCTCTCCCGGCCCACTCACACCTTATTTTCTCCTGTTTCTTAAGCCTTTAAAATATACATAAGATATTCTTTGTTTGATCTGTTGGGTCTTTTTCAGGGAAGCAGATGTAGCCCTTTGTTGAAAAGTATCAGTTCTATCAATATCAACCTCCTTAGTGTCAACATGCCTGCCTCGTACGTACCTTTCCTTCTCGTTTGAAAGTCAGGCAAAATTTCCTGATTTGTGAAATTCATGAGCAGGTTCTTGCGGACAAAATTATTATGCTTGAATTATTTATTATATTTTGTATGGGGATTTGAAAAAAATGTAATGATGAGATGAGATAGAGATGAGATAAGATTTCTCATCTTTGTTTCCAAACATAATCTTATTATCATGAGAAATGTTTGAGCCACAAAAAATTAATCCCTGAGACTGCATGCAAAAGCGTACGTACGTACGCGTGCATGCTAGTTTAGTTCGATCTCAAAAACCAACCAATTACCCATCCATTTCTACTAACTGCATGCGCGCATACATATATATTTTTTAGTTATTTAAAAATACCAACAAGGTGTAACAAAAAATTAAAAGCCTAGCTAGCTAGCTATTGGATGTATTTTCAAAGAAAATCATGTAGACGATAATATCTCACTAACCCAAGAAGCCACCAAGTAAAAAATGATTATATCAGATAAAAAATAATATAAACTACAAGAAAAATGCTTATTTGTAGTCATTCGTTTACTACAAAAATAACATTTCCTACCATAATAAATGATCCGGCCATTTTCTTGCAAATAATACTAATTATTTTCATTATAAATAAATCATCACAAATAATTGTTTTGCTTGTAGTACTGTATTTAATTAGAGGATAACCATCAAGGGTCTTCGAGCCCAATCAATCCATGATGTGCAACAAGGCTAGCTAGTATTAATTCTCCCTTTCAAGTACATGAAGATCAGAAATATGAAATAAATTTAGGTATATATACACAATTACTCTCCTAATTTCATTGTTCTCTATAATTAGCTAACACTTGATACTCATCAATGTTGTTTGTGGACTTAATTGGTTGGCTGCTTTTTCAAGTATTAATGATCATCAAATTGAGTCCATCACTTTCTACGGTCTAGAAGTCCATTTCGACAACTACTGATTCATGGAAAATACAACAGAAAACGTCATTAATTTGTAGGGTCATCTGATTGATCATGATATAATAATTTGGAAGTTTCTCTCCATGTTTCTTAACCGCGTGAGCAACCGTGTTAGGGTTTATGCTCTGATTAATGGAAAACTCACCGGCCTTTTGGTCCCCTGGCCTGTGTCCTCTTGAGTTTTGAGTCCAAAGCATTAATTTATATGTAGGTCCGGCTGATCTTCATGCATATATGGTCCCCGAACAACGCGGCACAATGTGCAGTAGTCTGCAGTATCTCCGCTAGCTGGTGCAAATTAGTGGGATATATTAGTAGTCTGTGGTCATGACCGACCATTAACAATGCCTCGTGAGTCGTGGCCTAAGGAGTATTGATTGCAGTAGTAGTCTTGAGATGAGTAGTATTGAGCAGAATGTTTTGAATTCACGCTCTAAGAGCACTCTCATTGGATTAGTCCAAGTTAAAAGACATTTTTTATGAATATATGAGAAATTTAACTTTTGACTATTCCATTTACATAAATCTCCATATTGGAATAGCTATTTTTTCATTATATAACAATAAAATAATATAAAATAAATTTGATTTTAATTATTCACATCAAATCTCCACATCGAATTATTTATTTATTCATTATATAGTAATGAATAATTAATAATTTCAAAATTATTTAATTTTTTTAATTATTATTTTATTTTATTTTATCATATTTTACTATTCATAATATTATATATTAATTAATAATCATATTCTAATTAAATTATGGGTTAAAAAAATTATAGTATTGAGAGGGAAGGGAGAGAGAGGTTGATAGAAAGAAAGGGAGAGAGAAATAACTAATAAAAAATATATTTGATGTATGAATAGTTACTTTCAAATTTGGAAATACTTTTGATATTTCCTATAACTAAAGTCTAAATATTTGGAATTTAGCTAATCCATTATGATGACATTTTGGAGTCTAATAGCTAAAAGTGGGATGGATTTAGCTTTTGGCTAATCCATTGAGAATGCTCTAAGACTGGTTTCAACAGGGAGATGAGATAAAATGATATGTAAATGATAATGAAATAATTTGTGAATAGTAGTAAAATAATTTGAGTTAAAATATTTTATAGTATTTTAAAAAATGAGAGAGAAAAATTAAATAAAAATATTATAAAGTTAAAATATTAATTGTTAGAATATAATTTTTTAATAATTTTTTTTGTTTTAGAATTTAAAAAAGTTGAGTTGTTTTTCGTGTTTTATTTAAAAATTTAAGAAAATTATAATGATTAGATGAAAAAGTAAAAAATTTGATATTAAAAAGTGTTTCCGTTTATAGTATTTGAATATTGAGATGAGATAAGATATTGGAAGACTCTTGCTATCCAAATCAGGTCTAAGTTCACATTCTTTAGATATTCGGATTGAGATATTTTTCACTTGAATTATCTAAAGTGTACTTGGGATGTTTCGGATTAGAGAATTTCTCAAATTACCTGATTATTAAGATACAATACTTATGCGCTATCAGATTTGGAGAACTTTCAAATTAGCCCCTCATTGTTAGAGGTGCAATATAAGCTTTCTATCTTGAGAAAAAGTTTAATTAGTATGAGAATTTCTCCCCTGTGAATAAAGGAAATTTGGCAATTTCTTGTTATTAGAAGAGAAGGATTATAACTATAAAAAGATTTTATAAAAATAAATTTATAAACTTACATGATTTTATATGATACATTTAGATTTATTTTATAATTTAACGTGATATATCAAATTAAGTTAGATTGTAAAATGATTTTTATGTGATATTTTAGTAATTATAACACTTATCTAAAAGCCACGAAGCCACCGACAAATGAAAAGGAAGTGGACCAGGGTGGGGGTACTACGCAGTTACATCGATCTTAGCACCTTATTGATTAATTTCGCTGCATATGGATCTGCACGCGTTTCATTGATGCATGTTTTGTTGAGAATATGCATGGAAACTGTGCTTCGAAATGTTCGTTCTTTCGTTTATTTGCAGTCGATCTGCTGAGCTCTCCCGGCCCACTCACACTTTATTTTCTCCTGTTTCTTAAGCCTTTAAAATATACATAAGATCTTTGTTTGATCTGTTGGGTCTTTTTCAGGGAAGAAGATGTAGCACTTTGTTGAAAAGTATCAGTTCTATCAATATCAACCTCCTTTCTGCCAACATGCCTGCCTCGTACGTACCTCTCCTTCTCGTTTGAAAGTCTGGCAAAATTTCATGATTTGTGAAATTCATGAACAGGTTCTTGAGTAATGTTTGAGCTTTAAAAAAATCAAATTGACGTGACTTGATATAATACGTTATTTGCTGTCAATCACTCTAAACTCTGAAAAAACACTTAATAATTCCACATGAGATTAATTATTAGCTTCTCCTTTCACTTATTTTTTCTTCCTAATAAACTCTATTCCGACAACTACTACTGATAGTCTGATTCATGGAAAATACAACAGAAAACGATATTTTTTGTGGGGGTACCATGATCCATACTTTTGGAAGTTTTTCTCCATCCTTTTCCACTCGGCCATGATGATGTTTTGATAAACCGTGTTACCTTTGTTCTGCATGCATGCAGCTAGCTTTTGGTCCATGAGCTGATCGAGAACGCGGCGCAATATGAACATGCATGATCATGTGAAGTGAAAACTGCAGAACTGGAATTAGTACTGATCTAAACTCATGTCTTTAATTATGATCATGATGATGAGACTTAAGCCCTCCATATTCAAAAACTAAGTAATTAAGTGGATATCATTATAAATTAATTAATTTTCCTGTACATGATCGATGATCTGCACACGGTAATTCGTTGCTTTTGAGAATGTGCGTGGAAACTGCTTCGAATGTTCTTTCGTTTGCAGTCTGGGGGCAGCGCTAGCTGCAGATCATCGAACTGATCTATTCACACTTTGTTTTATATTAATTCTGGTTGCTTTATTAATATATAGATATTAGTAGGATCTTGTTTCTGTTGTAACTGTTGTTGGTCTTTTTCAGATAATTAATTAGCAGAGATGTATCGTACTTGTAATAGAATAGAGTTATTCTATTCTCAAGTTAGTTAGTGCAACACTTAAATAGTAATATTTGATTTGTAAAATTCAAATTTTAAGAATTTTTTTTTAATTAAATTATGTCATCAAGCACTTTATTAGACGTGTTCTATATATATATATATATATATATACACACACACACATAGCGGTCGGCTTGAGAATATAATTTTTCATATATCAATTTTCTCTGATCCTTTTGATCTGTTACCACCTTTATGCCTCTTATGTACTTTTTCTTTTTGTTTGAAAGTCCGGAAAAATTTATGTTTGTAAAAATATTCATGATGATCGTTACGAGTGGCAAGAGTACTTGATATTATAATTCTAGCTACTAAGGGAAAATTATTATAATATTAGTCCTTAATTAAGGTGAATTTTCCTCAAACGTCTCATTCTTGGGGCAAAAAGAAAAATTATTGTGTCCTTGGGATTTTTATCTTTTTTTCAAACTAATCCCTGAGGTTGAAAAAGTTTCACAAAGATCCCTTTGCCCAAACTATGGTAGTAAAAAATTATATATATGCGGTATAAATTCGCCACATATATCATAGTCAGTTATAAAAGATAAATACTTTAGTTATAAATAGTTTTTACAAAATTAAATTCATAAACTTGTATGATTTGATGTGGTGCATTAAATTGTAAAACTATTTTTACTATAAATAGATCTAATATATCGTATGAAATAATGTCATTTTGTAGGCTTACTTAGTAGAATCTGTTTGTAATTGTAGCACAATTCTCATTATAAAAAGACAAGTGTCATGTATACACAATCAATTTTTTTAGAAATTATATAGAGACAACTATAGATAGGCAATCTAGAGAGGTTTCTTTAATTGGAAATATGAGTTCTTATAGCATCCATGATCCATAAAAGATCTACCCCGAGATAATTTTGCCATAAAGGCAAATTGCTTTAAAGATTCGGATCATTGCAAGGATAGCATATATTAATATAACTCCAAGCTTGATGTTGCTTTTAAATTGAGTACAACTACATTTACAAAAAAATTATACAAAAATAATCCCTACAAACTGATGTGGCTTCATTTAATTCGTTAGATCTGTTTTATAATAAAAGTAACTTTATAATTTGACGAACCGCATCAAACCGCATCAGTTTGTGAGATTGTTTTTGTATAATTCTTTTGTAACTAGAGTATTTTCCTTTAAATTATGAAATATATATGCTTTGTCTACACATAAATCTTAGACAAGAAAGTTTATACATTGAGAGATTCTATAAAAGTAAACCCATAAAGTGATATGATGCAGACTTCATATGATACGTCGTTATATCTACTTTACAATACAAGTAACTTTGTTCCGCATTAAGCTACATTAGTTTGTGAATTTATTTTTATTGAATCTTTTTATTGTTAAAGCATTTTAGAATATTCCTAACCGGAAAGATCAAAGAATTTTACGATCGACCACGCAGCATATGAAATATTTATTTAAATTATCAAGTGGCCGAGCTGGTCGAGAACTTTAAACGTATGTAAGACAGAAATCTCCCATCTGCAGCAAATTAGAGATCAACATCAAAATATTGAGAAAGAATATAATTTGGAATTATGTGAAAAGAAGATGACAGCCGGTAATGGCAGTTAGAGAAATTATAAGTACATGAGCAAAGGAGCTTTCAGCATTATTTCTGTTTAGTGATTACCTAAATATATAATGTTGACATAATAACGTTAAGATCTATAAGGACAGTATCAATGTATTTTCTAAACATAAAAAACTAAGTTAAGAATTATTTTAGTTCATAAATAAAATTGAATTCTAATAAGTAATTATACATAGATCACTTTTTTTTTTTTTAAAGTAATACATAGATCATGACATCATGATCAGGCTGATTATATATACATATCTTTGAGACCCCACTTAAATAAATTAATATATATATAATAATAGGTTTATGACTTAATTAATATAAATAGTTGAAAACAAAGGGTTGGTGAGTTTTGAAATTCCACAAATATTATCAGATCCTTCCGAGAACCTGAAGTACTCCTTGACAATTGTACGCTAGCTTCTACTTCTTTCCATGACCTAATTCACATAAACAAATCAACATATAATATACATATATATATATATATATATATATATATATATATATACACACACGCATAAATAAGTACTGCATACACAAAAAAAAATTATATAAAAGAAAAACTTACAAACTAATATATTTTTATGCGATCAGTTAGATCTATTTTACGATAAAAATAACTATACAATCTAATTAATTTGATAATCTAACATACTACATCAAATAATTACGTCACCTTATAAATTTATTTTGTATAATTGGCCAAACTATTTCTCATGTGTATATATAATATTATATATAGGAAAAATCTATTCATCATCCCAACTTCCATCATCCTATGATGTGGCATTACATGATTGGTTCGCAAGTGAAATATAATAAATAATTTCCAATCATGTAATATCACATCATGAAATGATGGAAGGATGATGGAAGTTAGGATGATGAGTAGCATTACTCGTATATATATATATATACACACATCACACTGATGATAGGTACGTACACCTGTATACTGGTAGGATGAGTGTACAACGTCCAGGATGAATCTAAGCCGTTGGATGACTGAGATGATCAGTAGGCCCCACGAAACCAAAGGGGGGGAGAGAGAGAGAGAGAGAGAGAGAAGTTGACTTTGGAGAAGGTTGACTTCAAAGTCATTACAGGTCATGACCGCGTGCCATTCTTACCCAGCTGCTTCCTCCTTGATTCCATGAAGCTTCTTTCTTTTTTCACTTTTTTGTCCCAATATATCAATATTTATTTATTGAAGTACTCACCTTTTGTGTACTCCACCCATCTTTTATACATATATATATAGAGCTATGGCCTTCTCCCCAAGCTGATTAAACCCATCAAACCCTCCAACCTCTCTCTCTCTCTCTCACTGATTGTTTTTGGAGTTAAGTTCTGTAGAAAATGGCGGCGAAACGCTTTCTTAATGAATCCGAATCGTCCAAGGAAGATCAGCAAGCTGCAGCTGGCGAGAAAAGGAAGAAACCCAGATATTCTTTTGCTTCGTATGTATATTCATATGGCTTTTCTTACCTACAATTTTTCCCGTTCTGATTAGTAGTAGTTTAGATGCAGAGAAAGTTGTTTCTTAGTTATGTTACAAAGCTGCAAAGGAAACTTCGTCTAACGTTTATGATCTTTGACAGTGTTATTGGAGACGTGGTAATGGTGAATTCCTTGCAGAACCTTTTCTCCAACAGCTTGGAACCTTTGCTTCGAAGAGTGGTATGTGATCACGATCTTAGCTAATTATGTGTCATGCTGATTACTCGAGCCCTAATCTATCAGTGAGATTATTGTTGATATTATGGGAACCTTTGGATATAAAAATTAATGAACAAACACTCCACAAGCGGCTTATTTATGTAACTTGCTTCTATATTTTTTAAAAAGCACTTTATGTCTCTCGCATGTATATATGCAGTACTATGGAACTGTGAATGATGTATCCCCTCAAATTCAGGTGATGAGAGTTTCAAGTGAGAGAGATGCATGAACATGTGAAGTAGTAGCGTTTAATGATGCTAAAAAAATCGATATAAACGAATGAGGTTGTGAGACCTACTTCATGTGTTCATCTCTTTTTACTTGAGGCCCTCAATTTTGGGTAAAAACTACTTGAGATATTGATTTTTTTTTCCAGATAATGTTATCATGGAGAACTCTAAGCTCTAATCATGAATGAGAATAAGTTTTGTGGGTGAACATAAACCCCTACCAAAATGGATATTTATTGCATTGATTAAGAAAAACCATACTTTTAAGTATTAATTGGTCGCCTTTTGTGAAGTTATTCGTGCGAAATTTTACTCAATTAATGCATGCACTTCTTTTCAGGTGAAAGAAGAGGTGGAGAATGGTCTAAACCGATGTTCCCAATTATCTATAACCAGATCACCTTCATTGCGAATCCAAGCTGCACCGGAGCCATCAAGTCTCCGACTGATTTTCAGTAAGAAGCTCTCACTCCCCATATTCACTGGAAGCAAGATTGTGGACATTGAAAAGAACCCACTTCAAGTCCTCCTCGTAGACACAAGTGTTGCCGGTGATCGAATGGGTCTTGTGCATTTTCCTCATCCAATCAAAATAGAAATTGTTGTTCTCGACGGCGACTTTCCTCTTGGTGATTGTACTGATGCTTGGACTGCTGAAGAATATGATAGCAAAATCGTAAAGGAGAGAACTGGCAAGAGGCCATTGCTTGCCGGAGAGGTAGCTATCACCATGAGGGAAGGGATCGCTAATATTGATGGAGATATAGAGTTCACAGACAACTCAAGCTGGATCCGGAGCCGGAAATTCAGGATCGGTGCAAAAGTTTCTCCAGGAAGCAACTATCAAGGTGTTAGAATTTATGAAGCCATGACTGAAGCTTTTGTCGTCAAGGATCATCGTGGAGAATGTAAGTTTCTTAATTATCGTTTATTTCTTACAATAATTTTAGTTCAGGACATGAAAATATCTCTTCAAGTTTTTGTCTAAAATTGAGGGTATCAAATGAGACAGATAGACACACGAAATTATACTGGGTTTTACAACAATTAATTTTTTGTTATCTGTATAAATGTTTTTGACGTTAAAAGCTAAAATCAATATCATTTTTTTTTTCAAAAGATTGGATAGTAACATAATATATTTATCTAGCAGCATAAAACTACTGATTTATGATCAGTTATTTTTAATAAAAATAATTATTTTTTATTAAAATGAGTCTATTTAATTTGTTCATACATATGATTAGAACTTCATGATTAGAGTACTGTCGTTAAGAAGGTCCGGTCCCACATATAATAAAATAGAAAAGACATGACTTCCTTTGATTTTCCATGCATTTAAAAGTCACCAATTAGCTGTGTATATGTCAATCACAATGGACATTGGAACATTTCCCTTTCACTCCTCCAAACCAAACAAGCGGACTTTTAGTTAATATAAAGCCAATAGTTTTGCCTCTAATACTTCCAAATTATGTATTTGTCGGGAAAGATCGATGCTCGACATATGGTTCCAAGTAGTCCCATTAATTGCCAGACCAAGTTGCAATGTTTCAAACCATAAGATGTATATATATAAGACACCATATGTTGTTGATCAATCACAGACATCCAATGCAAAGAAACCTTGCCTTGTCATTTATTTTGTTCTTGTAATTAATTTCATTTCTTTACATGACGTTTAGCCGGCAGTCTATGCATGGCGTTTGGTAACATTAGTTAATTATCTTAGGTCCCTTTTTTTGTCTTATTTATAACAACATTATATACATATATTTTTAAGTGATTATCATATAAAACCATTTAAAATGTGTCACATCAGTAAGAGAGAATAAATATAATAAGATAATTTAGAATGAATAGACATAAAATAATATAAAGGCATGAACTGATCATGAAATTTTAATCTGTTTTGAAGTGTACAAGAAGCATCATCCACCAATGTTGGAGGATGAAGTTTGGCGCCTACAGAAGATTGGGAAAGAGGGAGCTTTCCATAAGAAGCTGCAATCTGAGGGCATTAACAATGTACAAGACTTCCTGAAATTGTCTGTTGTCGAGCCCCAAAAACTTAGAAGCGTATGTTTCATATTTATCCTAAATTAAATCGAAATTAGAAGTATATTTAATTAAAACCTTCGTGCGCTTCCAAATAATGGAAAAATATTGTTTTGCCAACAGATTTTAGGTCCTGGAATGTCTGATAAAATGTGGGACGCAACAATAAAGCATGCTAGGACATGCTTTTTGGGCAACAAATTGTACCTTTTAAAGGAAAATAACCTTAGCATCTTCTTTAATCCTGTATGCCAAGTTGTTAAGGCTGCAATTGCTGGGCAAGTATACCCGACTAGGGATTTGAACAACATCAACAGGGTAAGCATGATCGATATATGATCTATTTCATTTATGGTTTATCATTTTTTCCAAGTCTTTTGTTTAGCAAGCTATCATCATCACGATCATGTTCATGCATGCATGCAAATCTCAAATAGTGGCTAGCTTATTACTGGTCTAAAATCAATGTGTACTGTTGTTGTTGTTGTTGGTATTTGCAGACCTATATTGAGAACTTGACAAGGTTAGCATATGAAAATTGGAGTTCCTTGCAAGAGGTGGAAGAGACTCCTGACTTACTATTAACGCAAGGTATGTATTCAATTGCCTTTACAAGTATATGCATTATTCTCTTTAATCAAGCAATACTATTCTTTATCCTAAATTTTGGTTATCCTCAGTCACACTTACTGATATGACACAATTTGAGTGATTTCACGTTTAAATCACTTAAAATGTCTGATATATATAGAAATGTGTGATTTGAGATGACAAAATATAAGATGAAGAATGCGTAGTATCTCGCTAGTAACAAACAAATGAAAAATTATATACAGGTGAAACGATCGAGCAATATCCCAACCAAGACGCGGGGTATAACTTCCTTGCCGAAAGACCTCATGTTGATCATCCTGTGGCGTGTGGGTTAGGCAGTGGATCATCAGTACAGAGTGGGTGTATAAGTCATGACTGGGTTACAAACTATAACACGCCAATTGAAAATGGCATGATCAACTATAGCATCTCAGAATCTTCATCGGATGGAGAAGTAATGCATCCAAAGTACTCTTTCCTCAGTGACTGTTGAAGATATATATATATAGATAGATAGATAGATTATATGCATAGATCTAAGGTGCATGTATGTGTGTATAAAATATATAATACATATATAGCCAATATATACATATACCACCCAATAATGAGGTGTGATCATGTTGTTAATTAATTAGTGTAGGTGCAAAGGGAAACCCCCAAAGTGCATGCATGCATGCCTAATGCATTGTTATAGTTTAGTAATTAATCAAGTACAGGTTCTGTAAATTAATTAATATCTATATATTAGTGAATTGGCAAATCTATTTGAAAAGGAAGCAATGTTACCCAAATTTGTCCATTCTTTTTCAAATATTTTTTTATTTAGTGTTTTGCCGTTAATCTTAATATTATATCTATATATAGAGAGAGAGAGAGAGAGAGAGAGAGAGAGAGGCGTGACTCAGTTAAAGGGGAAAAAACAGGAAAAAGACCAAAAGAATACAATACAATAGTCGCCATGGCTTGCTGCTTTCTTAGGTCATAAGGCAAGCCCATCCCAAGTTTAAAGGTCAGTCTAATTTGGGCTATGCTTGTTTCCTTGTTAGTCCAGTTGTAGAGGTACACTATACAACTATTTCTTCAGTGAAAATATTACTCTTATCAATGGTTTTTACCACTAGTTTTTATCACTTTTATTATTATTATTTTTTATTTTTTTAACTTAATGATTAAGTAAGTTTTTTTTAATAATATTATGAATTTTTTTTTAAAATATTTAAATGTATTAAAAAAATAGATGTAAAAAAATACAAAAAAAAAAAAAAAACTAATAAATATTGAACTAGCGGTAGCTCCCAGCGGTGGGACTAGCACCGCTCTTTCCTCAAACTATGGAGTTTGGAAAATAGCAGATTTTATAAAAACAAATTTATTATGCTACGTCGAATATAAATTTACTTTATTATAAAAATTATTTTATAATTTAATATACTATAACAAGTTAAATCAGTTTGTGGATCGAGCACTTCCCTTGTCTTTAAAGCACATGGAGAGAATCATTATTATTCACATAAAAATAAAGGAATTGTTTTGAAGAGGCATAGACATAATTTGTAGATCCCCATAATATTAAATATTGTCTATAAATAATTTGATTTCATCACTAAATAGAGTAGGGTCTACGTATTGTATTTATATCTTTTCCACTCATTAAAATTCGAGTTAAAAAATTTGTAGAGAATTCCGATTACTAGTTTAAAGATGAAGAGCATTGAGTCTAGCCAAATGCGAGTTAATTGCAAAATATGACCAGTTTTACATTAATCCTACATTGAGGTAGCTAAAAGGTCAAAAGTGGGACTTTGAGCTACGGTGAAGGGAGGACAAAAGTCATACTTGGCGTCTACTGTTTGGGAGCCAAAAGTATATTTTATTAATTAAAATCATTAATTGCTTCTCTGTTTTGTTCAGCGTAATTCATTTCTGGTGATTTTCTCTTACTTTCTCTTCTTTTCTCTCGTTTAAAAATTAAATTATTAATTAATATACAGTCAGTATTATTGTAAATTATAAAAAATTAGAAAAAATTATTATTATTAAAAAATAATATTTTATATTATTTTAACTAATAAATAGATAATTCAATATGAGAGCAAAAACAAAACATATAATTTTAACTAAATTTTACCTTTACCTTTGCCTACATTATTGCAAGTACTATTAGAGCCCACCGAAAACGAGATTTTTTATTTACATTTTTTTTAAAATATAAATGAGAGGGTATCAACATCATTGTCCCTTATTATTCTACACAAACTTCATTGTTCCATATCTTGAGCTGAATTTCAATTGTTTAATACATAATAATTAGAGGTGATCCAGGTTCTTGTGGACTAGAATACTACAAATTCTGGAAAAATGGCTCATAATTTATTAATTACAGTGTACAATCGAAATAATAAAACAAAATAGGATATTTTCTATTGGCACTCTTCTCATGGTTAGCAGAAAAGAATAAATCAATCTACATGCGAAAACATGGACCCAAATAAACCCATGACAGCTCTTACATAATATATATATTTATATCTACATCTCTTACTCTCAATCAGGATACCATTTTTTAGCAGATTTACTTGTGCAGAACCATTTTTTTTTTCCCTGAAAAATGGAGTGTAATTTAAGTACTGCGAGTTGATCCTGAAGAGGTGCTAATCCAATTCAGAGCAGAATCTGGAGAAACTGGCAGTGAGTGTTGCTTCTTCAACAACACAATTTCATCATCTGCAGATATATCTAACTGATTTTCCACCTTGTCATGTTTGCTGTAATCCTTATTTTGCATCTCTTCAAGTGTTTCCAGCAACTTTGCCATGGATGGTCTCATTTCCTTGGCATGTTGCAGACACTGAAATGCCAACTCCGCCACAGCTAATATCATTCTCCTTACACTGTAATCTGATTCAAACCCAAGAGATGGATCGACAATCTCATATAATGTGTGGTTTTGGATCTTGTTGATAGCCATGTTTGACAGATTGATTTCCTCTCGATGTCGTGTGATGTCAACTGCAGGCATGGATGAAATAAGCTCGATCAAGACCACCCCGAAGCTAAAGACATCACTCTTGTCGGTAAGCCGGTAGCATTCGTTGTACTCTGGGTCGACATATCCAGGAGTCCCTTGTGGAGCAGTAGAAACATGGGTAGCATGTGTTGGAAAGAGACGAGACAGTCCAAAATCTGCAACTTTGACACAAAAATTGTTGTCGAGGAGAATATTGTTTGTTTTCACGTCGCGGTGGATGATGTCAGATGCATGTAGATATACCAAAGCGCTTGCAGTCTCTATGGCGATGTTCATTCGTGTAGACCATGGCAGTGCACCGGGTTTTGCTCGTTCGCCGTGAAGATGATCGGCGACGGTGCCATTGGGAATGTATTCATAGACAAGCACGAGTTCACGGCTGCGGTGAGAGGTGCAGCCGTAAAGGGAGACGAGATTTTGGTGATGTAGGCGAGTAAGGATGACAACTTCGTTCATGAATTGCTCGGCTCTCTTCCAGTTGTTTTCATACAAACGCTTGACTGCAACAGCACGCCCATCTCGAAGCTTGCCTACTCAAAACAATGCCAAATCAGTGCATAAACACATCATTTATTGCATGCGGAACTTTATAATAAAAATTAAAACGCGATGTTTTATGTTAATTGATGTGACTTACTTGTAGGTCAAGTGTTTAGTATGTTAATGAACGATGCTTGCAAATAGATTGTTTAGCGAGGGAGGGAGGGTGTCTTACCATAGTATACGGTACCAAATCCACCATCTCCGAGTTCTTTGTCTGAATCAAAATTGTTGGTGGCTTCCTCAAGCTCGGTGTAGCTAAAGAGATGAACTCCAAAGTAGGTACTTACCATCTCAGAATCTACTGTTGAAGATGGATGAGAAGAGGTGTTTGCAGATCTCAAGGATGAGGGCGCATATTTCTTCTTTTTGTGTTGTTGATAGATACAGAAGATTATACACATTATAACCACGGTTACAGCAGCTGTGCTAGCACCTGGATAAAAAGGGGGAGTGCCAACAAGCTCAGGTTGATGACCAAAATGCAGAAATGCTGTGATACACTACACATGGGAGAACAAGTAAAGGATGAAAATGGATGCATGCATTACCTATACCAGCCTTCAGCCCCCAATCCTTTTTCTGACCTGCAACAGTAAACGATGAAATCAATATAGCGCCTGAATACTTGAAAGGAAACAAGCATAAAGCAAAGAAGGAAGATGAGTTGTAAGGTCAAAAGTAGCAGAGGCATCAACTATAAGACAGGTAGAATATATTTTCTACTAAATGTGAAAGAGGAAAAAGATGGGGTGGGATGGGTTGGAGAAAGGCTGACGAAAATGAGAAAAGGAGAAACCAGTCAAACCCAAAACTCACCATTTTCTGTGCTAAAAATTATGTTTTCCAAAGAAACTTTGTTCGGTTACCAAAGATACGGGTATAAAGAGTATGAATGCAGAATATCAGCTCATTTACTAACTATTCAACTCGAGAAACAGGAAGATTCTACATAAACTTCCTCAAGAGGTCTCTGTTTTTTTCCATTATAGCTTAATATCCGCCTTGCATCATTATGATTTCTCACCCCTCTAAGTCATACTAATTCTTATTTCAAACATTGACTTTGAAACTGGAGACAGGTGGGACTCCCGGACTAGACATCAAGCAGTCATTAGAAATAGTTGCCCACAAAGAAAGATAAATGCTTTTGTTCTTAGTTGTCGACTTAATGGTGCATTTAGTCTCCCAAAGCTAAAATGTTTAATTTTCTCGGAAGTGATTTGATTTCCACTCTTTTGACTTGACTGAATGTAGATTAGACAGAAAACTAACGACTTTTCTGGAAGATGAAGAAGACTCTGCAGAATCAATGTAATGCTAAACCAATCGGACAGTCCAACATCTAGGTAATTATGTCATTTTCTAGTCACAAACAGCAAGAAATCCATCTTTAGAATTTCAGTATGATTCATTTCCAACAAGCCTGTGAAGTTGACATTTTATTTGGGTCATTGCCACAAGTAAGAGGTAGGCAGGCTTGAAATTTTACGTTGAGGGATGTGAGTGATAGACTAAAAGTGGGAAGAAGATGAAAAAATGCATATATGAGAAGGATTTTAGGACATAAAAGAAAGTTTTGGAGGTCCATTTGTGGTGGAAGGAAGGAAGAAGTAAAGGAGAACAGAGAAAAGGAAGGAAGCATTAGGATGAAAATTCCATGTTTTCCCTTTTGTTTTCGTTTTTGATTTATGATTGAATTTGAAACGGATGGAAAAGACAAAACAAAGCTTCAAGCATCAGCAAAAAAGATATGCTCCTTCAACAACTCCCTAAAAGATCCTCACCTAATGTTACATTTAAATACTAAAAGAATTATTGCTATTTACTATATAATTTGTCTTTTTTTTGATGTCCCAGTCAATTTCACATCATTCTTACCTAAAGAAATCTAAATCTGTTTTCTTTTTATAGGTTGTAATTTTCCATTGATATGGACAATTTTGGACTCTATGCTAAGAAATAAATTTGGGCAAAAGAAACCACTTCTCAATGGTGACATCATGATGATATGATATAGTGTCAGTATACATACATACATACATAAACATAAAACAATCATATAACATCAAAATGTCATAATTGCCTTGAGAATGGGCAAAAGTTGAATAAAACGGATTGGGAATCTCCTAAAAACTAAGAAGGGGAGGAACCAATAATGAAAATGGTGAATAAATCTCAGAAAGTCTGAGTCTGAGGAGGCCATGACCCCTCCAACTTTGTGTGGAGTGCCGGACCGGGCAAGTTGGGGTGATGCTAAAATTATAGGAGTAGATGACTTTTGGCAAAGCTGTGATTGGTTGAGCAGAAAGTTGAGGAAAAACAGAACTCATTTGTCTCCTTTCACAGGCCCCCAAAGTAAATGAGCAGAGAAAATTATGGTCTAGAGACTCTAGACTTATCTAGATGATGGAAATGTGCACTGGATTGGTCGGTTTACTTCTGGTTGAAGCAACCTAAAACTGTTGTCAATTGTTGTTTTCTTAATCAGGTGAAAGGGAAAAGGATATCTTGGAACTTAAGGATTTCAAGTGGTAGAGAGAAGCATGAAAAGGACTTTACAGTATTTATTGTCTATGAATTATCAGCTCAAACTAATAAATCTCAAACAACAAACATGTTGAATACTCACCAATTCCTCTGTTTGAATGTTGACAGGGTTAGGCTGTAAGGCGTTAAAGCATCTATATCTGAGGGAGTCACTGCCCACTAGAGCTCCAAAATTAAACAAGATTGGGCGATCTTGACCAGTCAACAAATGCGACAAAGTCAAGGAGGAAATCTTTTATGGTGTTAATTAAGATTTCTTAAGATTTTTCTCTTCATCAGATGACAGCTGTTTTTCTCTTTTCATTTTTTAATTTTAAAGTATCATTCCCACTTATAAACAGAGAAAAAGACTAGATATTTAACTACACTCATCCCTGCATGAACTTGAAGAGGATGTTATTTTTTTATTATATAAATTTCAACATCAATCTGACAAGAGGAGTGCTACAACAACAAAAAAATTACATAAAAGTAATCCCACAAACTGATGTGGCTTCATGTGATCCGTCAGATATTCTTTATAATAAAAGTAACTTTACAATCGATCAACCATATAAAGCCACATCAGTTTGTGAGATTATTTTTGTATAATCACTTTGTGCCTAGAATATTTCTCATCAGACAATAGGTTCCACCTGCATGCTATATAGTACAAGCATTATATAAAGTTTTTGTCTATTGTCTTGTCTTATTTAGATAGAATAACAGGAATTTCATTCATATTTCTCAGTATTAATTAATTTGGTAGCAAATCACTAGTTGTTATCCTATCTGCAGAGCAAGCTAGCTATTACTTCATTATCTACCCGGAATTAGTTGATAAGACTCAAGGAAAATGATATTCATCATCTTTTTAACCATCATCTCCTAATCGGGGGCTAATCAATAACATTAATTAAATAGAAAAGAGAACTACCATAGGGGGCTAATCAATCAGATTTTGCAGTTCTCTGACTGAAACTTCTATGATCTCCAATGGTCTAGAGATTCAATCTTTTTGCTGTTTATTTACTTCAATGTTCTATTGCTATGTGTATTAGAGAAACAAGGATACCCAAAGGAGAAAAACAGAACTATGAAATGCAAAATTGTGAACTATGCCGACAACTCCCTGAAAAGAACTGTACTTCCTTTTCCTCTTCACCTTTTTTGGGGCACCATGGATGGCCCCAGGAAAAGAACTCATGTTATCTTATGCCATTATGCAGACTTTAGGCTAATTAATGAAGAAAGGAGCAATACCAGCCAAATCAAGCACACAACAAGAAGCTGCAACACTTCATTGTTAACCTAATCCAAGGAAGAACACAAGAAATTAAGCGTGCGTGCGTACTTACCGGATCTTGGACACATAATAACAGAGTTCACTTGGCCACGGCAAAAGCAGACAAACAGCGCAGTACTGTTAGAGCCGCAGCTCCCACCGGATTTCTCACACTCCCCACATACAAAAGGCATCGCAAAACGGTATTTCACGTCGAACCCATCATTCAATACGCTCTGAAGTGTCTGGTTTCCTCTTTCTTGAGGGTCCTGATCCGAGAGAACAGCACCACCCCGCCGGAGAATGGGAACTTCGATATTAGAACGGCATTTCGCAACTTCTGTATGGTTGATTTCGTCTAAATAGTAAGTATAATTATATCTATCGCCACCTTCTGAACCGCACATAAACCTTTTCTCTACCGATGTATTCACTTGAGAAGAGCAGTTGTAGACTAAAGTTAGGTTCTGAACCGTTTGATGATTGTAATCAAACAAAGTGTAGTTCAGAGCGGTGTTGACGAACTTTCGGGGACAAGAATATTGGATGTCCCAGAGATCCATTCTTGCAATGGACATGCTACGAGCAGATTGGTTGATGTTCAGAACCCGGAATTCAAGCTCTTCAAATTTCATAACCGCGTACGAATCGTTCCGGCACTCGAGCTCGTACCCTGTGTGGCCGCAATACTGAGGCCGATCACCTCCCCAGAAAGGGAAATAGATGTTTGTGAGGTTTCCACACTGGTAGGGACGACTGCATACAAGGAAGGGATCCTCCTCGATGCAGTGAGATGGAGGTGTTACAGTTGAGAAGAAGGAGAGGGTGATGAGAAGGGAAGATAGAGAGAGATGAGTATCCATGTTTAAAGGATATTCATGGAGAGAAAAAAAAAAATTGTCTTTAGGAGAGAGATGGTTGAAGAGTTTGAGGTGAATTGCAGATGACGCAGGTGGATATACTTTTGTTGAATGAAGACTGGAAAGCGATAGAAGTAGGCTCTGATTTCACATTAACAATTATCAAGTTGGCCATTTTTATGGACGGAGATTGGTTCCAGCCTCTGACTTCTGATATCACACAGAGAGAGAGAGATAGAGACAGAGACAGAGGGGGAGAGGGTGTTGACTTCGACCATGAGAAGAGTTGGGGTTGAATATGAAGGCGGGCGACAGACGCAAAAATATGGCGAAATTAGGCGGTATGGAATCACATTGGGCGATTGCGAAATGCTTGAGCAAAGAAATCTCTAAACCTAAATTCACATATATAAATATATATATATATATATATATATATATATATATATTTTATTCATGGTAGAAAGATTCGATCATTGCTTCCCTTAACGAGAAACCAAGATATTTGCCAATTGATCTAAAAAATTTTGACCTAAATTCACATATTGAAATAGTTTAATCTTATTTATTATATTGTAAAATTATTTTTATTATAAAATAAATATAACATAAAATTATGTCGGTTTTGAGATTTATTTTTATGAGATTTTTGTGTGGATATAACACTTCTACAAAATAATTAATATTATAATTTAAAAATAATAATTCTATTCCAAAACCTCTACATTTTACACTCTCCGTATAACATAATTTAGAGTTTAAGATTTTTCTTTTATGCCAAACTAGCGCGTAAGATTTGAGGGTATAAAACTTAATTAATCTAACGCATCACACCCCACTAATAATAAATTAGAGAAATGAAAATTCTGCAATTCTGCAATGCAATAATATCCTAATAGTTTACTTTAATTACAATCTTTTATAAATTGATTTGAGGTTGTTGAGTGCAAGTCACGTTTGATTGAATATTAGGAGTGAATTAATATGTATGTATATAATAATAATAATAATAATAATAATAATAATAATAATAAAAATAAAAATAAAAATATACGTAAAAATATATAGATAAGCCTATTCTCATTAGACACTAATCGAAGTAAAAGAAAACTCTGAGAAAATATAATTGAAAATAATTTATAATTTTTGAAGACTCACAACGGGTCTTAGAATTAATAGTAATAGTAAGCTTAGAATTAATGATTCTACTTAATATATTTGTATAAAAATAAAATTGAGATACTTTTCTAAGTATTATCGTCTATTTTGAAGACCTCAATTAGAGAAATATAAATAATTTATTTCAATTTCAACCTTCTTCAAAAATGACAGCAGGATCACAAAAAGACGAGTATGCAAAAACCTTGGAAGGAAATAGAAACACCAAATTTTTCAAAATCACGTTTTATTTTTCTAGTTTTTTCACGGATCGGTTTCTGTTAGTCTTAAATTTGATTTTTCATGAGGAATAATGATGCTTAATAATCAAAGTAACCATGAATGTTGCATGATAGACTCCATATCTTCAAGTTTTTAAATTTTTAAATAATAATAATATTATAAAAATATTTTATTCAATTTATCTAAAACTATCTCATCTTAACTCACTATCCAAACAGCAGCTTAATGATATTTTGCAATGGGTGGAGAACATTTTATTACCTATTTTCTAAAACTAAGTTGGATCTTTGCATGAATTCTAATACTTGAAGTGAGAGACATATAAAATGAATCCTGTAATATTTATTGAATATTTAATATTGCTCAAGAAATTTACTTTGGCAGTTATAAGGCAGTTATAAATACTGTAAGATCTATTTTGTACGTCTATCTCTTTTAATATTCTACGCCAATTCAAATAAAAACTAAAAAAGATTTGAATCCTTCCAAAACTACCTAAGAATATTCTAACCATATATTTTTTTTTCCTATAAAAACTCTAGAAGTGATGCATGATCTCCTAAGAGACATCATGATAAATAATATATTTTACTCTAAGTTCTTTCGATTCCCAGTCCTCCAATCCGGCGCCCCTATTGCTGGCCTCACGGCCTCCATCCATTGTCTTATATATTGTATGGTTTATGACTATATATACGCGCTAACTAGCTGACATGCATGCACAATGCCATAATTTTGGTTTTACGCATTCTTTCTTTCTTTTTTTCTTGGGTCCCTCGTCTTCTCATTTGCTTCTACGTTATAGAAGGAACTCCCTGTTTTTACTAGGGAGAGAATGTCAGACTCAGATCCGATGTTCTCAGCCACTGGCCGGCTGGCCAGTACTCGGCCTTCTCAACCAAACATCGTATGTGGAACTCGAGTTTTTATAAAAATAAATTTATAAATTCACCTGATCTAATATCATGCATTAAATTATAAAATTAATTTTATTGTAAAATAGATCTAATATATTATATAAAATTATATTAATTTATAAATTTATTTTTGTGAAATAGAGCAGCTATCACAAGCCTAAACGTTCTAGGACATCGGGCTATATCTAAATCCTCCTTGCAACAGCAAACGAGGCATGAATTTTCACTACTGCTGCTGCTGCTGACAATTGATCTCTAGGCAGCTTGATCGCCTGTAGGGCTGCTCCAAAAGCCAACTTATTTTGGGCCCTCCTCTTGGTCCTTAGGCTCAAAGGCAATTGGTCTGGACCATGTTTCAAGCCCACTTTCTTTTGAGTTTTTCTTTTGGGATCCTATTTGTCCTAAATTATTCTACTTAACAATGTAACTATTTATCATAAATTTTATTAATGTTCTTAATTGCATTAATATATGTGACATTTTTTAGTAGTTTTATATGTCAAACACTTAAACGACATCCACTAGCTTGACTTGTGCCACAAAATTGGGCATGATTCTTGAAGGATCAAATAAATGTAGAAGTCAAACATGGGAGCGTAAGCAAAACTATCAGCTAGCCTAGCTAGAGAAATAATATTTATTGAAAAATAATATTTATTGAAAAATAATATTTATAATTTTAAAATATATAAATGTCTTGCACCATTTTTTAAAAAGTGAGTAAAATTCATATACAAAATTATTTTTTAAAATAGATTCCATTTTGTTTTCAAAGAGAACTTGAGATATTTATATTCTCTAAAAGACTAAAACATTCCCCTTATATTGTTTTAGATTGTTTTCCTTTTGTCTTCTGCCCTGAGTTCTTTATATATTTCTTCAGTTCAATCAGACTCAAGACTTTTCTTTTTATTTTATTTTCTATGAAAGAAGCTGATCAAGACTTTAAGCTTGGAGAAATGCACTAGAAAGCCTACCTTTGCAACGGCCCCTAAGTATGCTGTCATTGTTGCAGAAACACAGCGACTCCCTTGCTGTTTCGTTATACCCACAATACCCACCGGACCTCTCGCATGTACTGCAATTCGCAAGAATTGTCCAATCGAGCACGAACCCATTGTTCATGGCGCCACCAAAACCTCCAGTCAAATTCGAAATCTCGATCCCAGACCTCATCACAGTCGCCACAACTTTTTCCTCGCAGGTGATCTCCGACCACAGCTCGAAGCCTGCCATTCTCTCAGTTCCCTCCACAAACACAAAAGATCGCATCAACTGATGTTCCAAGCACCCTATAGCCGGCAAAAATGGAGGGTATTTGCTGCAGTTGAAGTAGAAACTGAGGTTCAGATCATATTCTGCAGAGAAGTTCAATGGTAGTGTCTGCAGAGTAACGTTGTGACGCACCCTCGGACAAAACTGGTTTGTGGCGTCGATGTCCGCAAGGGTTAGGGTATGTGCGGCGTAGTTTATGTCTTTCACGTAGTACGTGTCGCTGGGCAAAGAAAGTACGGCGGGCTCGTCGCCGGCATCCGAGCACGTTAAGCCGAAACCCCGGTAGCCACAATATGAGTGATTGGACGTGGTGTTACTGTTGTTTCCTTGCAGCCAAAAAGGGTATCTGATCGTAACGTTACCGCAAGTACTTTGCGAAGGTCGGCATGTTGTCGGAGAAGAACTAGGATCGGCGGCTGAGGAGTTGGTGAAGAATAGGGAGAGAAAGACGAGGAAAATGGTCAGAGGTTGAGACATGGTGAAAGAAATGTTCGAAACGATGACAAACAGGAAAAGTTTGGCAGTTTTTCAGAATTGGGTACTGCTTATATATTGGCATTGAAATATGAAGTTATTTTATAAAATTAAATTTATAATTAATGCGATTTAATTTAATATATTATATTATAAAACTAAGTTATTATATAATAAATCTAATAAATCATATAAAATAACGTTAATTTATGATTTTATTTTTATAAAATTTTTTTAAAATTATAATATTTGCTTGGAGAGAAATGATTGGTCCATGCAAAAATTTTATAAAAGAAAATTTATACATGCAATTTAATTAATGTCATCCATTAGATTGGAAATCTCTAATATGGTTGATTACTCCACTTGCAAAAGTTTACAGATTCCAATCACAACATTCAAGAGAAGTTTGGGATTATAATTCCATGGTATCTCATGTTGACCCATTGATTTGAATGTTGATATTTCTAAACTTTAATTAATTACATAAAATTCCTCGTACTATAAAGACTTTGCAGCATAACCTCTAAAGTTAACATCAAAGTTTGAAAATGTAGTAACAATTTGTCTCATCAATAAGATTTAACTATTAAACTGGATGAAAAAGGTTGCCTCCATCTTAAGTATCGAATTTTCTAAATACTTTCGAAATTATGTATATTACAATATGAAAAATGTTTTAGTCACACAAAAATTTTATAAAAATAAATTTATAAATTTACGTGACTTAATAAGATATATTAAATTATAAAATTATTTTTATTATAAAATAGATCTAAGTATCGATTATGTATAATCCATATCAGTTTATAAATTTATTTGTATAAAATCTCTCGAAAGTTGTAACAGTTTCCTTACAATTTGAATGCCAATTATCATCCATGAAGTGAATTTTATAATATTTATTTATACATATCATTAAATAAATAATAAATATTATAAAACTCTTTCGATATATCTATCTCTTCGAATCCGAAAAGAGTGAGAAACATGAAATTTTTTCGTCCTAGATAAAGGCACCATTCCGTGTTAACGTCAGAAAAAGTTTGTGATTTCCACACGGTCAAAATTAAACTCATTTTCCACCACACGGTAGTTTAGTCATCTCCGTGGGAAAAGAATATTTTCTAGGTAGAACACACACGTACACGACTTGTGATAATTTTTTTTTAATAATTTAATCATTTATATAAAAAAGAATTCACAATTTATCTGCAATAAATTACATTATAAATTTAATATCTAGTACCCATCATGCATGTCGTACGTGGTTTCAGTCTTTCAGATATTTCTGTGTGCTAGCTGAGCTCCATATTGTTTTGGCCTCACAGGACCGATGATTATGACTATGTTTGTCCTCTTCATCATCTAATTAACGAGTTTAAAAATAAAATATAATAAATTTATAAATTCATGTGATTTAATATAAAATATTAATTTATTAAAATAATTAATTTAATGTTTTATATAAAATTAAGTTAATTTATAAATATATTTTTATAAAAATTATTTGGTGACAGTAAGGTTACTGTAAAAGTTATGAAATTGGTGCACCGTCAGTCATGGGTTAGCATTAATCAAGAAAGAAGAATTCAAATACGACTCAAAATTTGTCTGGCTGATCCAAAGAAAAAGAAAAATGCGTAAAGTCTTTGGCAAGAAGGTGGCCAGAAATTTCATGCTGAGGAATATTAAACTTAAAATATTAAGATCTCAAGAAAATGGCAATAAAATACAAAGAAGGCGTGTGTTCTTTCTATTCCTTTCATTATTATAATCCTAATTTGGAAAAGTATTTTAACCATTGCTCGGTCATCGTATGTGCCTTTTTTTTTTTTTTTTTTTCTAGTCTGTTTCTGGGGAAGGTACAAAGACTGACAGTCGTGGAATTGACGCGAAGGTTGTTGACTGAATTCAACATTTGCAAATGGATAATACTATTCTAATCGTTCAATTCTATCGTTTTGATTTTTTTATTTTTTTTTAATTTTTTTTACTTAATTAGGATTTTTTTTAATAATATTATGAATTTTTTATTTTTTTAAAAAATATTAAAAAGTGTTAAAAAATATATGTATAAAAACCTAAAAAAAAAAAATCCAATATCTAAGATTCTAACGTTAGCTCCCAGTGATAGTTAGGGAGTGGTGACTGTAGTGCAAATTAAAATTTACTTTGCAGTTCTGATCTTAGGGAGAAAAATAATATATTTTTTGTTTTTGTTTTGATGTGTTTAAAATTATATTTAGATGTTGAGAGAATCTAATATAATTTAAATTTATATATGAATAATAATGATTTATAAATTTTATTGAAACGTATTTAAATACATGAAATATATTAAAATATGTATTGGAATGTATATAGTAAATTGAGCTATATTTAATTTTTTTTTATAAAAAATTAAAAAATAATAGATTAATTATTAATTTGAAATAAGTTGATATTGATTTGACGTCCAAAATATCTAAAAGTTTATTTGACCCGTTAGCTGCTATCATTTTGCTCTCTTTTTAAAAAAAAAAAAGATTATTATATTTTAAAAATACGATGTCTTTTATATAAAATATATATATATATATTTATTACAGAGTAATGGGACACATACAATTTTACATCCTTTATTTATCTAATTTAGTTTTTGATGGCATTTTGGCATTGCCACATTAGTTGAAATATTAAAATAATTATTTTTTTTATTTCCATTCTTTTTACTCTGTTTTAATTATTTCAATTATGAAAATTTGTTTATGGTCCATTTTATTACCCCCTCTCAATATTGATCGACTTGATATCAAATAACTAGTTTATAAGTAGAATATTATAATAGTTATCAATCATTTAAAAGTAGTACAACAGTTATAAAGAAATCTTATAAAAATAAATTCATAAACTAATGTGATTTTATATAATATGTTAAATTTATTTTATAATAAAATTAATTTTACCATCCGACATATCACATCAAGACATACATGTTATTTTGTTAATTTTATTTTATGAAATTACTTGGGGACTAAAATATTTCTCATCGTTTATATCACGCCATTAGATAGCATGAATATGATGGTAAAATGGATGGTGAACAACAGTATGGTGTTTCGAATCGGTGTTGTAACGCTCGTTCTTGTGGTGAGACTTTAGAAAATAATTTTAGAAAAAAGACGAAAATTACTGAACTATTTTAAAAAATTTTATTTCCTCTCCAGGGTATAAAAGATTCTATATTTAAAATAAAATCTGCTTTGTAAATCAAAAGAGAGTTTACAACGGTACTCATTAGATTAAAAATGCAAAGTCATTTTACATATATGCTTTTATATATTACATAAAATATGCCTAGGCTTCTGTTATCTATCCCTTGAGTCATGATGTCTTGACGTTTCATCTTCATTTTCTTCCTGGGAGAGGGAGGAACATACATAAAAATAAAATGAGTCAAATACTCAATAAACATTATTTCATACTATAAAAATATAATAACATAGGTTTTCATTCATGCATTTATCATTTCTCTACTTTTTTTTAAAGAGATGAGGTCACATGTCCAATAGTGATCTCTACCTAATTTTATTAAAAAAGCCCTTACTTATTGCGGAGGAATACCGTGAAACAGAAAGCAAATCCAAGCTACTTGGTGGGAAAAAAAAAAAAAAAACTCCTCAAAAAACAAATAAATTGCCCAACCACCAGAAAAACAACAATCCAAACAGGCGTCCCACCCACAACAAGAGACTCTCAGCAATGAAGATACGAGATTCCAAATCTATCCATATGAATCAAATCCCGAATTGGGCCTTGAATGAGATCAACGTCACAAAAATCTGAGCTAATACCTCGAGTACCTTGCTTAGCTAAACAATCAGCCACCATATTAGCTTCTCTAAAAATATGCCAAAAGATAACATTTAATTCACAAGCCAGAACTTTAATTTCCTTCCAGAAATCTCAAAGGAACCAATATTTACACACCCCCGAAGCTAACCAACCGACTAAGATCAATGAGTCCGTCTCTACTAATACATCTCACAATCCCATATCTTTGCACAACCGAAGGCCATCAAGAAGCGCTCTACATTCGGCGATGTTGTTTGTGGCATGCCCATAAGAGTGCATGAACCCCACCACAACTCACCCCTGGTGGTCCCGAATAATACCACCCCCACTGGCGTCACTCGGGTTGCCAAAAGATCCTCCATCTACATTCAATTTTACTCGCCCCCGCTCAAGAGGTTGCCACACAATTAGCCTCACTCACCTAACAGCAAGAGGGACAACCGGACATGCTAACAGTTCAATAATGGCCTGATCATGAGCTCCCATCCCCCAGAAAGCTTTAATCTTACTAGAGAGGTCTCTAATTAAAGTTTTAACAGCACGAATAATATTCTCCAAGTTAAAAACTAATCCCTTCCATTCTTGCTGAGCAACAAGCTCTCTATAATGCCTAAGAAATCACAATGGGGAGAACCCCCCGGAACCACCCAACCTGCGTTGATAATGAAGCTCTTTGCCTCCAAAAACTCATCATTCCCTCCCAATTCTGAATCTGAGGCGTTCGTATACTATAAGCCTCCGCAAAATATTGTCAAACTTTTTTTGCTCCTCTGCCCTCACATAAAATGTGCTGAAAAGATTCCTGTTGTGGTTGAACACAACACTCACACTTCCAAACAAGAGGAATACTTAACTGCTAGATAATGTCATCAACTAGAATTACCCTCCTCTTAGCTCGCCAAACAAAAAATGATAATTTCTTTGGCAACCAATTCTTCCAAAGCCATTTCAAGGACAAACATCCCCATGTTTTCGAATTAAATTCCAAGCAAACTTGGTACTGAATTCTCCATCAATCAATGGCTGCCAAACACAACTATCCACTCCCTGCTATAGACAAACTCTAGAGTCACGAATTTTACCTCACACGTCTTCTGGAATTAACTCCTGTAATAGAGGCATGTTTAGTCCAGCTGTTGTGAAGACTTCCGCTACCTGCATATTAATATTGCTAACCATAGAAGAGATGTAGGGCCGGCTCCATGGTAAGGCCACTTAGGCCATTGCCTAAGGCCTCACCTTATATAAGGCCTCCAAAAATAAAAATGAAGTGCTTTTTTTTTTAAAATTTTTTTTGAAAAAAAAATAAAAACTATTTCATTAAATAAAATTTTAAATAATTTATATAGTTTTCAATGTGTGCAAGGCCCTATAATACCAAATTTAATACTTAATACAATGATTTTTTTTATAAGAAATACAATGAATTATTTATATTTTAAATAATTTTTTTAAAATCTTGCTAAATTGAGGCACAAAAACTGCATTGAGGCCTCATTTTACATTATAAATATAAATTTACAAAAGCCGTATTTAAAGATTTTAAATAAAATCTTCTTTTCAATTATTAAAAATTTTGAAAATATTCTATATAATAATTTATATTTTATTATATTATAATTACAAATAACTCAGTTAAATTTCGCCTAAGGCCTCAATATGTATTGAGCCACCCCTGAAGAGATGCAATCAATGGCCCCTCCCCTATCCAATTATCCAACCAGAACTTAGTCATCCCGTCCCGAATGATCCACCTTGAATGCTCTAGGATTTTCGGCACTCTCTCCATGAGCCTCTTCCAGAACCTAGAACCTTTTTGGATCTGCATAACAGAAAAAAGGTGAGAGTTTCCCACATATTTGGCAGAAAGAAAGTCAACCACATCGATTTTTCTTTAATTAATTTCCATGCAAATTTCATAAGCAATGATTCTTGGACTTCATGAAGATCCCGAATACCCGACCCACCCTCTTTAATTGGCAAGCAAATCTTCCGCCAAGATACCCACTTCCTTTTTTAATCTCCATTGAAGATCCCCATAGGAAATCAGAAAAAATTTTCTTGATCGCCGATAACACACCTTTTGGCAAATTCAATACTAAGAGCATATGAATAGATATATTGTTCAAGACATGTTTGATGAGCACACTTTTACCACCAAAGGAAATAAGTTTACTCTTCCACCCAGCTAACCTTTTCTAAATTTTAGCCAAGAGAGGGTCAAACATTTGGATTTTCATACGGCCCACAATTAAAGGAACATCCAAATACGTACAAGGCCAACAACCCTCCTCAAAACCAGACATTAATTTCAAACCATTTTTGCAATCAGCCAAAATAGAAGAAGATAAGAACATTGAAGACTTACTTGGATTAATCAATTGTCTGGACATCAACTCGTACCGATTCAAGACTCCCATAAAGTTTTGAATAGATGCTTTCCCTCTATTAGCAAAAATTAGGATATCATCCGCATAAAACAAATGTGAAATCAAAGTGCCTCCACCAGAATGAAAAGGCTTGATACGACCCATATTAAATTGTTTGTGAAGCATACGAGAGAGAATCTCCTCAGATAAAATAAATAAATCAGGAGAAAGGGGGTCACTTTGTCGGAGTCCATGCGACGTCTTGAAAAATCCTTTGGTACATCCATTAAGCATCACCGAATAAAAAGGGGATGAAACAACATTAAAAATAATACTCCTCCACTTTTCTTAAAAACCCAATCTATGCAAGATCTCTAGGAGAAAGTTCCAGTTAACACGGTCATATGCTTTGGCCATATCTATTTTCAACATAACGTTTCCCCCTCGCACTTTCCTATTGATGCCTTGAACCAACTCCCGGGCCAAAGAAATATTCTCAAAAATACTTCTACCTGGAATAAACGTAGTCTGTTCCCGAGATATAATTTTATTCAATCTTGGTGCCAAACGACGAACCATAATCTTCAACATTATTTTGTAAACAACTAAACAAAGACTAATGGGGCGAAACTGGCCAAATCCCACAGGTTCATCCACCTTTAGAATTAAGACCTAGTTGGTAGCCCCAAAGAAAGTAGAAATGGGTTGCCCTTCAAACAAATCCGTAGCCATCGCCAAAAGATCATCTTTAATAATATCCCAAGCTAGCATGAAAAAACTAGCTGAGAATCCATCCTGACCTAGGATGCTATCTGCAAGAATAGACCATAAAGATTGCTTGACCTCCTCCAAAGAGGGCGCTGCACATAAGGCCTCATTCTCCTCCATATAAACCATTGGTTGGATCAGCTCCATTTCACCCATATTTCTTTCAATTGGAGTCACTAAGAGGAGCTCCTGAAAAAAACGACACTGCCCCTTCATATACTGCATCACTCGACTCCAACATGCTGGCATTATCTAGCCGCATCCTCTAAATTGGTTTGCTCCTTCTCTTGATCCGTAAGGAGGCATGAAAAAAATTTGTATTGGAGTCCCCTTCAGCAAGGCATTTAACTCTGGATTTTTGACAAGCCAAAACTTCCTTTCGATGCACCCATTGAATATGTTCTTGTTTACAAGACAGTAGCTCCAGTTTTGTCTGAGACGAAAAATTACTAGCAAGACTTACCTCCAAATCAACAATACGGTCCTCCAGCTCTTTTAGTTCCACCTCAACTCGACCAAACACCCCCACCCCTTGGTTCCACGACCTCAACGCCCGTTTGAGTAACTTCAACTTTTTAGCAATTCAGAACATAGCGCACCCTTCAATATTGTAACTCCAAACCGACTGCACTAGAGGAATAAATTCCTCATGGGAGCCCCACATACGAAGAAACCTGAAGGGCCGAGCAACCGACACCACATCTCTACCCAACTTCACTAGCATCAGAGTATGATCTGAGGAGGTTCGCTGCAAATACGACATCGACACATCCCCAAAACAGTTCAAAAATTGCAAATTCAATAGGATACGATCCAACCGAGTCCAAGTTCGTCTACCCCTAGCCTCCCATTACACCAAGACAATTGATTACCATCGCACAGAAGATCAACTAGAGCACACTCATGAATGCAATCATTAAACTCCCTCTTCACACGAGAGGCCTGCAACAGCCCACCCACCTTTTCGCTATCATCTCGGATTATATTGAAATCCCCCCAATGAACCAAGGGAGTCCACAAGAATTTTGTCCCTTCAAAAAATCCCAAAGCTCCAATCTTTTGACTTGAAAACAGCTGGCATAAATAAATGTAGCAAGCACCCGACAACTTCCATGAACAAACCACCCACTCATAGCTTGATCCGACATTGTAAGCAGCTCAAACCCTTATTCCTCCGCCCAAAAAAGCCAAAATTTTCCACCCACTTCAGCATTATTCAAGTAAAACATCTTCATCCATCGTGCCCATTTACTACATTTATTCGAATTAAAAAACAGTTCATGGCCACCATTGAAGGGCGACTTTTATTCAAAATATGCCGAAACCTACTTTTCGACGTAAGAATGCCCCTAATATTCCAGGTAAGGATATACATAAAAAAATTAAAGGAATTTTTTGGAGCAAGTGCGACGCTCCAATATAATGATAGATTTTTCTTTTCTTAACCCTTTCACTTTTTTCAATGGAACATGCATAACGGGATCTGAATCAAAGGAATTTGCAGCTAATTCATTCAATTCCTCCTCAGACTCACCCTCTGACCCAGTCTTGCACCCAACGCCCACATTTTTTTTAGATCCTCCCCCTCTAAAAAATCTTTGGCGCCCAGACCCCTTAATTCAAACTCCAACGCTTCAGCCACTAATCGCAATGAGCTTTGAGGTTCTGAATTTTGAATCAATTCCTGGCCCTCCTCATCCGAGTCCATCTCTGTTAACTCAAACCAATTTGCATGCTTATTTGAAGGTGATCGCTGCACAGTATCGTGGCAATCCACACCTGCTACAAACACATCCGAAGATCCCTCTCCGTCCCGTACCACATCTGTCCCAATGCACAAGACCGCTGAAGGCTCTGTTCTGCACTCTTCCATACACGTATCAAAAACCACCCCTTCCTTCGAAACAAACCAAATACTGTGAGGATCCCCATTAACTTCCGTTCGTCATTCCCGTCTAAAGTCCAGAATAACCTCTTGGCGAGATTTTGAAGACTCCCCCACAGCCTTAGTAGTAACTGGAATGGCAGGATTGCTCTCACGGCGCCTTACCTCCTTCCACGTATTTTTCACATTAATTTTCTTCCCTTTACCCTAACCCAAAACCGTCTTCTCTTTTTTCTTTGGGTTTGTACGCTTTCGTCTAGAGCACCTAGCCTCCAGGGGACATTGATTCCTACAGAAAGCACATAAAGATGGAGTGGAATCAAAGATAACCTCTTGAAAATGCCTTGTCACTAGCCCCAGTGGACCTAGACAGAAAGAATTCCTCAAAGGTTGGGAAACATCAACCTCCACACAGATGGGCGCAGCCTCAGGACGAGTCACACATGCCGTAGCATTATCACGCTTCAAGAATCGACCAAATCCATTTCCAATACTACGTAACATTGACTCCTGAAAATAATTAAGAGACAAACCCAGTAATGTTAGCCAGATAGGAAACCATGGAGAATCCTCATCTTCCACATACTCTGATTTCAGAATTTCAGAGTATGTATTTCAGAATTTCCCTTTCGAGTCCAATGAAAAACTCGAAAGGGATGTATTTCAGATTTTCCTCAAGCCATTACACTGATAAAGTCCTCCTTTTTGGCCATCTGAACCTATACGTTACGTGAGTTACACAATTGTCCAATCATTGGAATGGACTGGAGCCCCCATCGATTTTTAATATAAGCACGAATATGATCCAGTGAAGGTTGTTGACAAAAGAACTTCAGAACCACTAAGAACTAAAATGGCTCAGCGGATTGTTGGATCTCTGCTTTTGAAAACATAAAAAATATCTCACCATCCTGAAATCGAGGTTCACGCAGAGGAAGAGCAACCTTTGACAACAGCTGCGGTTTCATAGCCACCACGTCCACGAAGCCTCACCCAACCTATCTTGCTAAAGGGAAACGTGCATCTCGTCCACCCAGATCAGTCCCCCTGCCCTCATCCGTGACCCCTCCACCACCCTGCTCTACCAACGGAGGCATAGGGCTGGCAGCTAGCACTATGCAGAACCTTACTCGCCCCTCAACGTTAGAGAGAAAAAATTCTCCTTGCCATGTCAGCCCTTAAAAAATCTTTTTATTTTGAAAATATATCATTTCTCTACTTATGTTATATAAAACATTTATTTCTTTTGAAAACGTTACAAGCTGGTGGGTTTTTTCTTTAAAAATGTTTTTCCTTCCTCATATAAACATTTTTCATACCTTGTACATTCATTCATAAAGAAACTAAATCATTTCGTACATCCAATTAATTGTTATCACTTTCCATTGGCCAGTACACGTTGTTACGCCTAGTGTATTGGGATAGCAGTCTTTTGGGCCCGACTCCGCCCATGGGCCCCCGTTAAGAAATCCATTTCAGCCAGGGGGTAGCACTAGGTGTGCTCCTAGTACTACCTACCTTGCATTACAATCTGCCCAGTACATTGGTACCATCATTTATTTAGTCATGGCCGTTACATTACTTCATACATTAAATCATTCATACAATTCCTTTCATTTCATTATTTTAGTCATTTCATTCATCAGTCCATTTCATTTCATAAAACATCATTCCGATCCATTGCATAAGCATAAACATCATCATTTTGTAGTATCATTTAAATATCATTTCATAGCATCATTTTAACATCATTTCATAACATTAATCATAAACATCATCATTTCATTTCATGAAACATAAAGACAATAGTATTACATATAACATCCATTTCACATGCATACAACTATTCTTAAGGTGCATAAAAAAGGGTCGCCAAGAAAGACCATTTCATACATATACCTTAAACATTAATACTCTAGCATACTTTCATAAACCATCATTTCATTTCTAAGAAACATTCAATTTTCATATCATTTAGAAAACTCTAGAAGAGTATGAATATAATACTTACTTGGACTCCATGCCATTTTCATTTCATGTAGTCTGTTCATGTACTTGTCAAATGGCAACCTACATTTACACATAGCTTTACGTCTTTCCTTTTTCAAGTACATATGCAACTTAAACCTAAAATTTGCATAAAGTACCCTTGACTTAAACTTCATTCACTTACGCATATCCTTCCTCTATACATGTATCATTCAATCCACCTAGTGTAACCCAATACCCTTCAACATATATACATTGATCCCAACACTTCAACATCGTACATAATCATGCTCCATTCATAGTCATCTAATCATCATTTTAATGTGTAAAATGAAAAGAATGAATAGAAGTTATACCAAGAGAGAGAATTGAATCCGAGTGTTTAGAAGTGATTATGTAGATAGTCCAACGTTTTTAGCAACTATTGTTGAGGTTCATTGTTGTCCACTACTGCAACTGCGTCAACGATAGAAGATTGGTTGAGCAAGGGTGTAAGGGAATTTTCTCCATTTTACAAGCCCACTGGGCCTCAGCTTGATACCCGGCCCCAGGGTCAAAGCTTACCCATGAAGCAAGGCACCTATAAGGAAAAAAGAACAATGATGGTTTATGTGATGGACATAGCCAACGCCGCTCAACCGTACTCCGATCATGGGGACTTGCACAGGGCAGAACGGGAAAAACGGAGAACCCTTGATCCATTGACATGAAGACATCAACGGACTACCGAAAGTAAAGTAAATCAAAGAACCACGTCACATTAATGGCACCACTACCCGAGCTACATGCCACATTAATGACGTCGTTGCAAAGGCACACTGCATTAAGGGACCCTGACAAAAGGAACAACGCAAATGACATGGACCCCACCGAGGGAAACACGATCTATCCCCTCCCCAGACTCCTGGTATAAATAAAGAATCTCATATATTAGACACTTTCTCTAATGCATAGACTCTCTTACTTATTTACACACTTCCAAGAGACTTTACTGATTTTGGTATCAAAGACTCCTCGACCCCAAGGCCACCCTCTCCCAACTGTATTCTTATTTATTTTCTCAGGCTCATTTCTGAAGACTTGAGTTACTGGAACCTAGTCCAAGGGTGTACGAAACACGACGTTAATAGTGGTGCTATCTATGGGATCCTTGTAGATCTTGTGTGTACTTTGTATGCTTGTGATAACCCATTCCAGACAATTCAGAAGCTCATCGATGGTGCTAACGAGCATGGAAGTCACCAATGGGAAAACTAAGCTCCCAGGATTGGAGGAGACGCCGTGGAAGAGATGTGGGAACATACCTAGGAAGAGATGCCTCTGATTGGTAGGGTGAACGTGGTATGCTCTTCAATGGCTGACTGCACCTTGCCGCAGACGCTCGCATGTGCCCCAGCGGAGGGCAAAATTCGAGATGAGCAGAGACTTAGAAAGGTGGAAATGAACGAGCTGTTGGAGTTTGTTCCTCTAAACTCAGATTAACCAGATGCCATGGCAAGAATCGACAGTGAAATGACGCCCGAGGTGGGAAGCGCCATCCAGCAACTCCTCGCTAAGCACCAAGACGCGTTTACTTGGAGCCACGAGGACATGCCTGGCATAGCCTCTAAATTCATAAACACAGCCTTAACGTAAACCCAAAAGCCAAAGGAGTGAGATAGAAATGCCGAAGTGTTAGTGCAGAGAAGAACGTCGCCATAACTAAGGAAGTAGACCGCCTGTTAGCCGCTTGATTCATCGAGAAGCCCACTATCTCGAATGGCTGTTCAATGTGGTACTCGTAAAAAAGCTGAGCGACAATGGAGAATGTGTGTCGACTTCAATGACCTCAACAAAGCTTGCCCGAATGACAGCTTCCCACTTCCTCGCATTGATCTCATTGTCTACTCCACTGCTGGCCATTGTATGCTCAGCTTCATGGACGCTTACTTTGGGTATAACTAGATTCACACGAATACGGAGGATGAGAAGACCTCCTTCATCACCAACCTAGGCCTGTATTGTTACACATCAATGCCTTTTGGGCTAAAGAATGTGGGAGCCACCTACCAGTGGTTGGTTAACTATATGTTCAAAAATCAAGTAGGAAGAAATATGGAGGTCTACGTGGATAACCTGTTGGTTAAAAGGGGGACTCCGAAGCAACACTTGAAGGATCTGAGGGAGGCTTTCGCCATTCTGAGGCAATACCAGATGAAGTTGAACCCGACGAATTGTGATATTGGCGTCGGATCAGGGAAGTTCCTAGGGTTCGTGGTGTCAAAACGTGGGATCGAAGCCAACCCCAAAAAGGTGGAGGTCATCCTCAACATGGCTCCACCCCAAAACATAAACAAGGTGCAAAGGAGACTCTCCGGCCCTAAGACCACCCTCTCCCAGCTGCCTTATTCTCTATTTTAACAGGTCATTTCTGAAGGAATGAGTTGCAAGAATCTAGCCCAAAGGCATATGAAACACCACGTTAACAAAGGGCATACAAAAAGGAGGACGTATGGAGCTTGATAAAGTGGTGTAAAAACTTGCAAGTGGTGGTGATTGAGCTGCATTATTGCATATTTTATACATTTAAAATCAATATATTTTTAATTATTTTATTATTTTATCATTGGTTTTAGATGGAAAATTTGATTAAGAGGCATAAATCCAAGTTATGATTTAAATTGATTAAAAGTATAATTTATGCTTAATTTTATAGCTTGTGATTTAATTGGATAATATTTATTCATTTGCATAACACTTTTAATATTTTATTTTCCATCTTTTGTCTAATTTTATTTTATTTTCTTTGTCTAGTTTTATTTTTTTTGTTTCTTTGATTATGATTTATTTTTGCTTGTTTAAGTTTTATTTTACTTTATTTTATTTTATTATTATTTTTTTTTTCATTTTTCAGGTTCTCTAAACAACATGTCGTTTTTCCTGCACAAAATGCAGGAAAAACGACTTGTCGTTTTCACTGGGATTAAAAGAATTCGTTGCCTAAACGACATGTCGTTTTTGTCTTTTGACAAAAACTACATGTTGTTCGCCTCATCTTCAACCTCCAACACAACACCACTGCAACTGCACTTCCGAAGCTACCATCCACCTCTATGCATGCGTTCGGAGCATGCACAGCCGCAGCCCACGCCTCTCCACCACCAGCAGTACAACCATCTCCACCTACGGCAACAACCTTCTCCTGCGCAGCCCCGGCATCACGTCGTCTCCTTGCATGCGTTTGGCAGCACTCCTCCACGCCACCATGAACCACCTGCTACAGTCCTTAGCATCAAGCAACCGCCACTACATCTAGCTGTGCTCAGCCACCCACACGCGGTAACGTCATCTCCGAAATCACCTCTGTTTTTCCTCCTTAAAACAGAGCACCATTTCAGATTCTCCACGCCCCCGTGCTCCTCCATCATGCATTCCACCGTGAACCACCAGCTCAACCATGTCTGCCAAGCCTCATCAAGCATGCCCAGCGCTCCACCAGCCGTGAACCATCCTCAAACACGTCTATGCAGTGCACCACCAAGTTCCTCCACAACAGCACCTTCACTTCCAGCAGCACGCATGCACTGCCACAACAACCCACGAAGACGGAGGCTGTACACGAAAAGGAAATAAAATGGATGCTGGACGCAACTCATGGAATCACGCATGGAAGAAGAAGAAGAAAAAAAAAAAGAAATAAAAAGCTTGCTTCGGTAGATGCAAGCTGAAGAAAAAAAAAAGAAAAGAAAAGAGAAAAGAAATAAAGAGAAACAAGTAGATGGAAGGACGCACGCGAAGGACACTGCAGTAGAAAGAAAACAAAAGAAAAGAATTTTTCAGACAGCAACCAAGAACACACTGGGCAGTGGGCTGGAAAGAGGCTGACTCTTTTGCATGTGGGGAACAAGACATCTGCATGTGGGAATAGACGTGGGCAACTTAGATGAAAAGAAAAGAAAAATAAAATACAATGGATGCACATGGGCAGCGCGGACATAAGCAACAGTGATTTCTTTTGAAGCCTATATAAGGCTTTGTAAACAGACGGAGAAACTCGTTAGATGTAGGTACATGTTAGTGTTAAGTAGGAAATTAGATTATAGTAGAGTAGATAGATTTTTGTGTTTTTATTTTTTAGTTTTTTTTAATAAAGCTCGGGTGAAGAGAGTGAGTCCGGTAACGCAGTTGAGAGTGGACCAATTGTTGTTACCGATCTTTCCTCCTTCACTCGTAGCCTTCATTTTCAGTTTTATTTTTTATTTTATTTCAGTCTGAAGTTTATAAAAAAAAGAAAAAAAAAATTATTGCGACGATTAGTTCAATTTCAGTTTATTTAAATTATTGTTATTTATTTTTCATGCATTTTAAATTTCAGTTCATTTAAATTACTGTCATTTATTTTTCCTGCACTTTAAATTTCAGTTCATTTAAATTACCGCAATTTATTTTTCTCGCACTTTTAATTTCTGTCATTTAAATTTCTGTCATTTACTTTTTCTGCACTTTTAATTTCAGCATTTAAATTACTGTCATTTATTTTTTCGCACTTTTATTTTCTGCAATTTATTTTTATGTCATTTAATTTTCTTGCTAATTTAAATTCCAGTCATTTAATTTTTAGCAATTTCAATTTACTGTCTTGCACTTTAATTTCTTTACTTTTCATCACTGCATCTCAAACACTCAAACCCAACAAAATGAATCTGGTTCACGACCAGTAAATTTTCTTTTTTTCATTGCACTTGTCCATTTATTGTACATATCATCACTTTTATTTTTATCTTCTCATTGTAAATATTTCCACCATTTTACCCGAGTTTATTTTTAGTACTTTTCCTGCGGAGACGATTTAGGAATTTATTCCTAATTACTATGCGACACGCTCCTGCACTTGGGATAGCCTTTGGTCTGCTCATTTTCGAACGAGTCAGGTGGCCAAAGTATAAGCAATGTGAAGAGAAGCTGCAACTGCCATAACATACTCCTTGTTGTTGGAGTTGCCTTTGCTATTGGTTTTCTTGAGAAGAGTTGCTATGGCTATTGCTAAACTGGGGCTTAAGAAGGTTGTTGATGTCGGTTGAATAGGTTTGAGGTAAGAGAAATCAAGAGGAAGTTTTGCTTCAGCTTTTTGTGCTACTACAATTGGTGCCAATTGCTGTCTTGGCTACTGTAATTTGGTTCCATTGTCGTATAAAGGCTAAAGAAAATGAAGGGAAGAGATGTAAATAGGGAATTTAAGGGTTAAACATGAGAGAACCAAAAGAATAAAAGAGTACGGCTAAAAAAGTGAAGAAACCCGAGAAATTGCAGCACCTGCTGCTACTTTTGTTTTTATGCTTCAGCTTGTTTCAAATCTTAGCTGCTAATGCCTCTTTTGCTACTTCAATACACTTGTATAACTCACATGTGACAAGGGAGTGGTGGAGAGCAAGAGAACTGATGAAGAAAACCAAAGGATCAGAGCTGGAAAGAGCAGACCCGAGAGCTTGAACTATGCTGATTTCTGCACTAATGCAGATTCTGTTCTTGATTTTTCTATTTGTTGTGTGTGCTTCAGCTAAAACTGATTTGGTGGTTGAGATACCCTTTTGAGGTGGTCTAAACGAGGTAAATCAGTGACTAAGGTAGTGGGAGTTGAAAGAAAGGAAGGTTGGATATTTTCCTTGCTTATGCAACAAGCTTATCTGCATTGGTTTGGAGTGTGCACGTTGATCCATCGTTGTTTGTATATTTTTGTTTTCTTCAATAACAATGGTTTACGCTTAAGAATGGTGATTCATGGAGGTTTGCGCTCCACTATACACTAGGATTCTTAGTGGCTTACTAAGTACAAGTTGGGAGCTACCTAACTTGATTATAGGATTGAAGAAAATGAAAGACTTAAGAGCTGACTTACTAAACAAAATCCCCAAAAACAGAATTAACAAACAAGAATCATATCCTCATTTGAACAGCCACAAGCTTAGGTGATTCTCCTTGTTTCACCTTGTCATTTCATTCACTACACACTCTACTATGTCAGCATATGACATTAGTGTTGAAGATAGTCAAAAGGAACGCCACACTTAATCGAAATGATAGAAACTTGAAGGAAAAGAAAAACCGTTTTAAGAATTTCTGCAATAAGACTTGGACCAGAAAATTTAGTCTTCATAGAAAGGCAACAGGTTTGAGGTGTCCTCATGGCATCCAAATCCTCAAATGTTAGAAATACTAGATCAGAATGAACAACACGGGACTAGAGAGAACCATTTGAGAGAGAGATCGTTTTTTATACAAGTAAGTCGTCCAAAGGGGGAGGGGCTATGTAAATAACCCCTCTAAATCTAACCCCCAGCTGGCCATTAAGGGCCAGCGATCAAGTCTCATGAAGGGGAAATGGTGACCGCTATGGGTCCCAATTTCTTACATCAAATAATCACTATTTGTCAAACACCAAGAAGGAAAGATATGAAGAAAAGAAAGTGACACTTATATTATATATGAAAATGCTCTAAGTGCCAAAACATGAAATTCAAATTCCTATTGCTAGAGATTCTTGGTTTGGCTAGCATGGCTGAAATGGTGAAGAGGACATGAACCAAAAAAAAGGAGCACATCTAAGGCTATCGGGTTGGGGTAAAATTCTGCTGCAATGGTTTCTAATTCCTTCCCTTGCTTTCTTAAGCAGCTAAGGATTAAAATAGTGGCCGACTCCACCTCCCATGGTGGCCTAAAAAAAGGTATTGCGAGTGGACAAGAAATAAACAATGTATAGGTAAAGGTCCACTAAAATTAAACGGAAATGGAAGGCATGTAGGTAGCATTTTGCAGCTGAATTTTTCTGGTTTCTAAGGTTACTTTCAAATATAGTGTGGTGTGATTCTAAGCTGCTAGGGTCTTTTATTATTACCAAGGTTAACATACGATAATGATGATGAGAAATAAAGGAAACTAGTGAGGATTGAAGCATAAATTATAGATGTGAAATTTGTAAAGATACTTACTTTTTCAAATTAATCAATACAATTTTTTCAAATTTTTACATAAAAAATAAAAATAATTTAACTTTTTAAAATTCAAAAATAAAAATGAAGTTGTAGGAATGAAGGTTGGAAAGTTTCCTATTGTAGTTCTTGATTTCTACGGCTTCTTGCTGCTACGCCTCGCATGGTGACTATACAAGGCTGAGAGTGGTTGAGCTGCCACATGATTCGGGGTTGAAGGTGGTGGGGTGATTTCTTTGCTACTCAAGGCCGGCTCCATGGTAAGGCCACTTAGGCCATTACCTAAGGCCCCACCTTATGTAAGGCCCCAAAATTAAAAATAAAGTGTTTTTTTTTAATTTGTTTTGAAAAAAAAATAAAAATCATTTCATTAAATAAAATTTAAAATAATTTATATAGTTTTCAATGTGTGCAAAGCCCTATAATACCAAATTTAATACTTAATATTATAATTTTTTTTATAAGTAATACAATGAATTATTTATATTTTAAATGATTTTTTTAAAATCTTACTAAATTAAGGTACAAAAACTGCATTGAGGCCTCATTTTAAATTGTTATAAATTTAAATTTACAAAAGCTGTATTTAAAAATTTTAAATAAAATCTTGTTTTATTGAAAATTTTGAAAATATTTCATATAATAATTTATATTTTATTATATTATAATTAAAATGACTCAGTTATATTTCGCCTAAGGCCTTAATTTGTGTTGAGCCGCCCCTGTTGCTACTAGAGGCTGAAGTGAGGAGAAAAACCAGTAAAGGGTGGAGGGAACCATCGGATCTGGTGCTTCTCTGATACTACTGCAGTTGTCTTCTTCCCTTCCTCGTGGCTCACGGCAGCTAGAAGTGCTGCTTTTGTAGTGAGTTGAAGGGGAACACGAAGAACAAAGAAAGAAGAGAAGGAGTTGCGTCGGTTCAGGGGCGGGGAAGCTTGGAAACGAGATGATACGAGAATTTTATAAATAAAAATAAATAATTTGTGAATAGTAATGATATAATCTAAATTAAAGAAGTTGTCTTGCTTATATTAAAAAAAAAAAAAAAAAGAAGTATGCCACGTTCAGGGATCCACCCTTCATAGCTTTCAATTACGTATAGTTAGAGAAAAAACACATTTCGCAATTGCAGGATCATCAGAAATATGAGGTTTATCGTAAAATAATCTAATGGAGTGTCACAAATTTAGAAAAAGTAATTGTCTAATTTTCACAAAATTAATTCTCAAGTTTAAGAAACTTATAATTAGATTCCTCCGTCAAAATCCATTTATCCTGTTTGTTTTCGGAGATGAGATGAGTTGAGATTAAAGTTAAAAAGTTAAATAAAGTATTTTTAGAATATATTTTTTAATATTATTTTTGTTTTGAAATTTGAAAAAGTTGAATTATTTATTTTATTTTATTTTATTTTAAAATTTTGAAAAGTTGTAATGATTAGATGAGATAGATTTGAAAAAGTTGAATTATTTATTTTATTTTGTATTATAATTTGAAAAAGTTGAATTGTTTATTTTATTTTATATTGAAATTTGAGAAAGTTGTAATGATGAAATTGAGATGAGATGAGATGAGATAAGATGTTTTCTGAAAACAAACGAAGCCTTAATTTCTCAATGCCACAATAATTCACTTGGCCATTAATATTACATGTGTCAAGTACCAATCAACCATTGACACGTTGCATTTGAATTCCAATGCATTAAAAAATAGATAAATCATACTTGCAATTGATAAATGAGTAAGTGCTGTACAATCCATTTAAAGAAGGTAAATAAATATAAGACTCATATGATAAAATTTAAAAAAATTGTGAGGCACTTCAGCATTTCACGACTCTATCTAGTATGTTCAAATCCATATCATCATGCATGTTCCTATTAATTGTAGAGGAGATTAAATTTAAAATAAAATATTAAAAATAATTTTTTTAGAGGCTACCGTCTAAAAAGAGTGTATTCAACTCCCTAATCTCGATTCTAATAGACCCAAATTAAAAGAACATTAAAAAAGAGATTGGATAAGTACCCCTCTTGATTGGAGCATCCCCTCCATGAGTGTTTAAAGTAAATATGGATGGAGCTATGTTTTCCAATCAACACAGTGCAGGAGTTGGAGTTATTTTTAGGGACTGTCATGGTGAGGTGCTTATGTAAGCAAACAAGGAGCATAAAGTCAGTGATCCTATAGGAATTGAAATGCTAGCTATCCTTAGGCGATTACAGCTGAGTGTGCACTTGGGAATGATATAATCATTGAGAGTGATTCTTTGCTCATGGTGGAAGAGCTACAGCAGGATGAGCCATCAATGTCCATGCTTGGCAATGTAATAAAGGATACCAAGGAGTTGATGGAACGAAGCAGCACAAAGGCTTGTTAGATATGCTTGGAATGTCCAGGACATTAGCTTATGGTGGGGGATCTTTCCCTATGTAATAACTCAAGTCCTCTGGACTGATAAATGTTTGTAAGGCTGATGCTTCTAATAAAATTTGTTTTGTTATAAAGAAAAAAAAAAAAAGAGAAATAATTTGTCCACTCTTAACTATGTAAGTCCCACGCACTTCTCTTAAAAAATGCAGTCAAATATGAGATATTATCATATTCATATGAAACAAATTTATTTTACTCCCACAATTTTTCAAATAGAGTGCACAAAACTTGCTTACTTTAAACTACATCTAGCAATACTGTTAAAAAAAAACTAGTGTGCCATGCGTAGAAATAGATTAAGATATTTAATTTAAAATAACATATAATTTTAAAAAAATAGTTTTTACTTTAAACTGTTTAAAATAAAAGCAGTATGAATCTTGGCAACAATTGTAGCAAGACCTCTGCGCTCATCTGGCTACCAGTTCTGAGATTGTAGCAATATTATCGGAGCAAATTTCTTGCTTCAATATGGGCTTATCTTCCTCCTGATCTTCATCTGCTTTTCTTGAAAAAGCTGGCTTTTTGGGAATTGTTAGAGCTGCAGATTCATTTTTTAGCATTGAGGAAACTTCCAACATGGATGGCCTATCTTTTGCAGTTTCCTGGACGCATAAAAGAGCAATCTGCATGCATCTTTTTAATTTCCAAGACAAAAGTGTATCATCCAGACTTGGATCCATAAACTCCATGCCTTTTTCTTCTTTCCACAGTGCATATGCCTGAAATTACAGGACATTATTACCCATCATTCATGGAGTGGAAAAGGAAAATTTGCTACAGAAATGCCTATGTATCACTTTTTGACAAATCACTATCCGAGGTTTTAGTTTCACAAGATCACTCCTTGATGTTTCAGTTTGTGTCAAATAGAATATCCTTATCATGTTAGGCTTCCTTACAAATTATCTTTTATTTAGTAAATCGCGACACATGCCACAAGAACATGCAGCAGATCTAGTCAGCAGCTTCTAGCAACGAGACAAGCACTGGAAAAACTAAAACTAAATTGTTTTGGGATGTTACTTACATATTCTAGGAGGTTTAGGCTTTCATCTAAACCATAATAACAGGCATTTCTCTTTCCACTAATGATTTGTAGAAGCAGGACTCCAAAGCCATAAACATCAGATTTAGTGGAGTAGACACCCTTTTTAACATATTCTGGAGGAACATAACCACTGCAATGGAGATTTTCACATCAGTTAACCAGAAATCCTGAATGAAAAGGCTTTATTTGAGAGAAATCAAACTTACTATGTTCCAACAATCCGGTCTGTATTTGCTTCATGTTCGTGTTTCATGAAAGTTCTAGCCATGCCAAAATCTGATATCTTAGGCTTCATCTCTTCATCCAGTAAAATGTTGCTAGCTTTTATGTCTCGGTGAATAATCGTCATTCTTGAGTATTCTTGGAGATACAGAAGCCCCTGAGTTATCCCTTCAATGATGCCGATACGTCTTCTCCAATCCAGCATATATGATTTGCTGGGGTCTATTTCAAAGAAGATCATGGTTAAGCAGTCAGTGATACAACTTTCACGGGGCTGATAAAGGCATAAGATGGGAAAATATGCATAAAAGTTTAACAAGAATTCATGTGCCATGCCCCTATAAGCTTAAACTTCACCTTAGCTATGTTTGAGGTTATGATTCTAACTTGTAACTAGGTGTTCTCTTTGTATACCTCCAGTACACTTGAGCTATGCCGAATTATTCTATTAATAAATCTTTAAAAAACTTCTGGCAATTACAATCAGAACATGTGCTACATCATGGGATCCGACGGATATAATGCTCAACTATTAGATCAATTGATAGGTAAGTGGAGCAGCCGAAAGAGAAAAAGGCTACAACGAACCTAAAACCTTTGGATGCCTTCAACAAAAGCCTCAAGGAATAAGTGGCTTACGACCTTCTATGCAAATCAAGATGAAAAAGCTCACATGATGTTCCATTTAACAGTTCTTGCATTTATTGTAATTGAATACAGGAAAGATATCAAACCAAAGAGGTAGAAGTCCAAGCTTTTGTTGGGCATGTATTCGTAGATCAGCATCTGCTCATTCCTTTCAGTGCAGAATCCCAAAAGTCGAACCAGATTTACATGTTGTAGTCTTGCAGTAAGTACAACCTCAGTCTTGAATTCTTCAAATCCTTGTGTAGATGTTTTTGAGAGCTTTTTCACTGCTATTTCTTGTCCATTTGGTAATTCACCCTGACAAAATAAATAGACACCTACGATCAATTTGTATCTTCCACTCAGTAAGATACTGCAAGACATTTTCTACTTCTGTTGTAGAAGTTTACCTTGTAAACGGGACCATAACCTCCCTCTCCAAGTTTATTTTCAATTGATAGTTTACCCGTAGCTGCCTCAATCTCAGCCAAAGTAAAGACTTGCAGATTAGGAACATTGCCATTAAAATGTCCTGCAGCTGCTATATGATTCATTTTGGATTTTAAGTATGGATCGTGGATGCATCATAAATATGGTAGAACAAAGTTTACCTTTTAATTTGAGCTTTCTCCTCTTTAAGTAACACATTACAAGGCCTAATAGGAGAACAATGCTTGCAGTTGGAGTCAAAATGAGTACTAATACTCGCCAGGAAACTTGTGATTTTCTACCTATAAAAAAAAAAAGGAAACATGTGATTTTCTATTTTTGTCCTCCCCTTGAGCTGATAATGCATCTCATATTGAAACTTATGAGAGATGAATACTTGATAAAAGATCTTAACTCAATGTCATTAAGAAATTTTCAAGAGTTCAAATACCTTTAATTGCAGAGATTATAGGGCATTCATTTAGTTTACTTTATTAAGCCTATAAATATCAACGCCATATGTCATAAATGCTTGAAAATTCAGATTCCTGAATCCGGCCAATTGAGGACAACCACAAAACAGAAAAGACAATGAGCCATGTGACAGGAGAGGCCAAAATCTGATTGTTATAAATCAAAACCCCTAAGAAGAAAGGAAAAGATTATATGTCTATTGGAAAAGGGTGGCCATTGGCATCCGGATAAGCCTCAGCAAAAATTGGACACTGATAAAGTCAACCGTCCTTTCTGAGTTAAATCTACATTGGGATCTCCAAAACTTTGGCTTTCTTTTTGAGATTAGATGATCTATCATTCAAGTCATATTGAACTATTAGAATTTTCAAGTATTATACAGTGAGACCATGAAAATGATTTCCATGCATCTCGTAGCTTCTAGAGAGCTCCCAATTGTCATCATATGAGACTTCCCACACAGAGTAACCAAGAAATTTCAACTGATAGGCATCATCAAAGCCAACGTACCCAAATTCATCCAACTGAGAAATATTTGACTACACATGTTGCATTATATCTCACACCAACCCCATATCGCTGAATATAACTCTTGATATTCTTGAAGGTCATGAAACCATCTTCATCAATGGTTGGACCTGAAGCCGGTGCACCTATACGATTGTTGTAGGGATTCTCTAAAGGTCCAGGCATAGCCATACAAACTCAAAACCAACTTGCTAGCAGTTAAACCGCTACCAATCCATTCACCAATACCATCATCACCGCTAACATGGCCAGAAGGGTCATATAAACTTGCTTGAGCAGCGGTAAAGTTGTACCACTCAGTCATATATAAGTTATAAGCCATGACATTCACCCAATTCAAGTTATCCAGCATCGAGTCCACTGGGAAAGAAGCACTCTCCAAATTTGGTGAATTTTGAACCGCAGCAGTCAAGATGAGTTCTGTCAGGCGAGAGCTTTTTGCTGACTCAGAATTCACTTTTGCTCGCCACTCTTGAAAGAGTAATCCCATATTGGTCATGTCCGAGCTTGTGTTTGCTAAAACCCAACAAAATTCTTGGCCTTGGGAAGCCATAAAGCTTGGCCATCTTTATTGAAGAATCGATGAAAGATTTTCTACGCAAGCTTTGCTGGCCATCAATGAAAGGACTGTGTGGTCCGCGTTTCCACCCCCATTAGAGAGGAGAGTCGTGATTGAAGGGTTTGACGGTGTTGGTGAAGATGGAGAAGTATTGCTCGTTAGGCCGGCAAAAGCGAAAGGACGGTGTGTGAAAAAGGCAGAGTTTATATCTGAAATAGCGAGCTCGCCTTTGAAGTACCGGTAACCTGCTTTTATCCAAGTTTGTGCGTTTGAAATTTTGAATACTTACAATTCTAAAGAACGAAGGATATGGAAAGGAACAATGATAATTTTGGACGTCACGGAAATACACTTCAAGTCTAGAGAAATTGTCAAAGGCAGATGGTGAAGGCATAACACCCAACCTCCAAAATGGAGGTCTTGATTCGACCCCTTCCCCGAATCAAAAAAAAAAAAGTCCAGAGAAATTGACACGTTGTCTGACTTGTAAAGAGGTGGATGTAGATTAGGAAGACAACATTTCAAAGAGATTAGTATTTGAACGTGGTGGTGATTTTAGATGGTTTGACTTAATATGTGAGTGGTAATGTTTTGTGAATTTTATTGAAATGTGTTTAAATGTATGAAATAATTTGAGATATATATATATTTAAATATATGAAATAGGTTGAGATATGTTATTTTTTATAAGAATTTAAAACAGAAGGAACTCTTTGTTTTTACTACGGAGAGAATGTCGGACTCAGATCCGATGTCCTAAGCCACCGGCCGGCTGCTCAGTATTGTGGCCTTCTCAATCAAACCTCCTATGTAGAAGTAGAACTCGAGTTCTTACAAAAGTAAATTTACAAATTGACTTGATTTGATACTATACGTTAGATTGTAAAATTATTTTTATTATATAATAAATCTAATGTAATATATAAAATTATGTCAATTTTTAAATTTATTTTTATGAAATCTTAGCAGTTCTCGTAAGCCTAAACGTTCTACGACATCGGGCTATATCTATATCCTCGCAACAGCAAACGAGGCATGAATTCTCACTACTGCTGCTGCTGCTAATTGTATCTAGGCAGCTAAATCGCCTGTAGGGCTGCTCCAAAAACCAACTTATTTTGGGCCCTCTCCTCTTGGTCCTTAGGCTCAAAGGCAATTGGTCTGGACCATGTTTCAAGCCCACTTTATTTTGATTTTTTCTTTTGGGATCCTATTTATCCTAAATTATTCTAGTGAACAATGTAACTATTTATCTTAAATTTTATTAATGTTCGTAATTGCATTAATATAGGTGACATTTTTGAGTAGTTTTATATGTCAAACACTTAAACATCCACTAGCTTGACTTGTGCCACAAAATAGGCATGAAAATTGGAAGGCATGATTCTTCAAGGATCAAATAAATGTGTAAACAAACGTAGGCATGAAAGGCATCACATCCAAGAGATTAAAAAAAAATTCAAAAGTTATAGCCTTCCCTATATAGTATTGTAAATAAAGATTGACATATATGCAAAAGTAAAAAATGGGAGCGGGAGCAAAACTATCAGCTATCTAGCTAAAGAAACCAAGGCGTTAACCACATGGTAATCAACTTAGAAAATAGGGCATGGGTGGGAACCAACAAACCTGCTTTCTTTTTCTTCTTTTTTCATCACTTTTGCACTGTAGTAATTACTATGGTGTTTGTTAATTGGGAAATCCAACCCCCTCCTCATGTAACATCTTTTAATTTTCAAATAAAATTTGTTTGCTTAGAAAAAAAAATCAACTTAAATAATAGGATAGAAAATAAGCCTAAAACAAAAGGTAGAGATCCTATCTAATTATTTTATTATTGAATTGAAAAGTATGATAATGAAGAGGTATAGACATATCAATTGTGTTAAAGATATCATTTAAACATTTATATTTAGTTTTTCTCATCGCTTAAGTTGTTGAGATAAGTGGTGATTATTTAATGAGAAATTATATTTGTAGTTTTAAAATATGCAAGTCTCGCATACTTACTTTGAAAAAAATGGTTAAATCTAGACCTAGGGCTATAAATGAATTAGTTTGTTCGATAGTCCGCTCGGTACTCAACCAGTTAAACTCGACTCATGAAAAGAAAAGCTTGCTCGTGAAAACAGATACTTGCTCGATTAGTTAATGATACATACTCGATAAAACTTAATTCGACTCGGGCTAAGCCTCGTTAAGGCTCGCTTATTTATGCCTGAGTTTACTTGTTAGCTCAACTCGATTAAAGCTCATTTATATATTGACAAATATATATATATATATATATATATACATATGTATATATACATATATATATATTTATATATGTATTAACTAATAATATAAACATAGCATTTTCATAATTAAATATATAATACATAACCTAATTACTTAAGTCTATATATTGAATATATTTCTTAGCTCTATTTTATAATTTGTATAATAATTAGTCAATAAGATTTAATAGTTTCATATATTAATATGTGGAAACTATATATAAAATAGATATATGTTATCATATTATGTGTATGTATTAAAAATTTCTATAGGCATATAATGTATTGTTATAATAGAAAAATATCAACTAGTTAGATATTAATTATTTATAAATTTTTAAAATTTCATAATTCAATAAAAGTTTTAGTTGTTAGTTGTATAAATTCAATATTATATTTTTTATTCATTTTTTATCTATCTAATATATTATTTATTAAATCCTATTAAAAAATAAAACAAGAGCTGGAGCTAGAGCTCGAGTTGAGAATTTAGCTTACCGAGTCGAGCTCGAATAAAAAATAAATAAAAATCTTGAGCTCAGGTTCAAGTTCGAGTATTTTAAGTTGAGCCGACCTCAACAAGCCAAAAACCAACTCGGCTCAACTCGATTACAGTCCTATCTAGACCCCACTTCTTTTTTCAAAAAGAGATTATAAGATTTGCACACTGAAAGATTATATCTAGGATTATTTTTAATTAATACGATCAGATCAGAAATTCGGATAAATTCGAATCCTGATTCTCCGGTGCATCCCATTTAACTATATATGGTTTTAGATTGTTTCCCTTTTGTCTTCTGCCCTGAGTTCTGTATATATTTCTTCAGTTAAAAAATATTAAGAACATATATACACATATAACTATATAGGCACAGTTATAAACGAAGTTCTATAGGCCAAAACAATCAGACTCAAGACTTTTCTTTTTATTTTATTTTCTATGAAACAGGCTGATCAAGACTTTAAGCATGAAGAAATGCACTAGAAAGCATACCTTTGCAACGGCCCCCACGTATGCTGCCATTATTGCAGAAACACAGCAACTCCCCTGCTGTTTCGTTATACCCACAATACCCACCGGACCTCTCGCATGTACTGCAACTCTCAGGAATTCCCCAATCGAGCACGAACCCATTGTTCATGGCGCCACCAAAACCTCCAGTCAAATTCGAAATCTCGATCCCAGACCTCATTACAGTCGCCACAACTTTCTCCTCGCAGGTGAGCTCCGACCACAGCTCGAAGCCTGCCATTCTCTCAGTTCCCTCCACAAACACAAAAGATCGCATCAACTGATGTTCCAAGCACCCTATAGCCGGCAAAAATGGAGGGTATTTGCTGCAGTTGAAGTAGAAACTGAGGTTCAGATCATATTCTGCAGAGAAGTTCAATGGTAGCGTCTGCAGAGTAACGTTGTGACGCGCCCTCGGACACAACTGGTTTGTGGCGTCGATGTCCGCAAGGGTTAGGGTATGTGCGGCGTAGTTTATGTCTTTCACGTAGTACGAGTCGCTGGGCAAAGAAAGTACGGCGGGCTCGTCGCCGGCATCCGAACACGTTAAGCCGAAACCCCGGTAGCCACAATATGAGTGATTGGACGTGGTGTTACTGTTGTTTCCTTGCAGCCAAAAAGGGTATCTGATCGTAACGTTACCGCAAGTACTTTGCGAAGGCAGGCATGTTGTCGGAGAAGAACTAGGATCGGCGGCTGAGGAGTTGGTGAAGAATAGGGAGAGAAAGACGAGGAAAATGGTCAGAGGTTGTGACATGGTGAAAGAAATGTTCGAAACGATGACAAACAGGAAAAGTTTGGCAGTTTTTCAGAACTGGGTAATGCTTATATATTGGTATTGAAATATGAAGTTATTTTATAAAATTAAAGTTATAATTAATGCGATTTAATTTAATACATTATATTATAAAATAATGTTATTGAAAATTAAATTTAACATATCATATAAAATTATATTAATTTATAAGTTTATTTTTGTAAAGAACGGTGCTATTCCACCTATCCATTTGATTTCCAGTTATAAAATCAACTCTCTCTTCTTCCTTTTTTTATTTTTCTATTCACATTTTTTTAATGTATTTAAATATTTTTAAAAAATAAAAAAATATAAATATACTTAAAATCACTTCTTTCATCACTAAATAAAAAAAAATAAAAATAATTTCACTGAACGGTTAAATGAAACAGTACATTTTAAACCACATAGTAGTATTTTTCTTTCTAGCTATAATATTATTTTGCTTTAGGTACGTAGATTTGTATACTAGGTTCGATGTGATATTATTGGATTAGAAAAGAGACATGATTGGTCCATACAAAAATTTTATAAAAGAAAGTAATTTATACATGCAATTTAATGTCATCCATTAGATTGAAAAACTGTTATTATAAAATAGATCTGACATATTACGTTAAATCGCATCAGCATATAATTTTCTTTGTACAAAGGCCAACACTTTTTAGCAAAATGGAGAGTAGTGGGCATTGATCATTTTAAAATATCCCTTCCTCATGTGATTTTTTAACATTCAGGGTTTGTTTAGATAGAGAAACGATCTCATTTCATCGTTATAATTTTTTTAAATTTTTATATAAAATATAATAAATAATTTAATTTTTTTAATCTTAAAACAATAATAATAATAAATAATATTCTAATAATATTTTATTCCACTCATCTAAAATCATTTCATCTCATCTCATCTCATTATTCAAACCAGCCCTCAATCCTTATATGATCATTTTGTTTGTCTCTAATATGGTTGATTTCTCCACTTGCAAAAGTTTACAAATTCCATCCACCACATTCAAGAGAAGTTTGGGATTATAATTACATGGTCTCTGTTGACCCATTGATTTGAATGTTGACATTTCTAAAGTTTAATTAATTACATAAAATTCCTCGTACTGTAGACTTTACAGCATAACTTCTAAGTTAATAATGATGATTGTCTAGTTGAGCAGCCATATACTCATACCCCCTCTCTCTTTAAAACGCTCCACCTCCTCTCTAAAGTCCCAAACTCGAGATCCGGTTGAAGGGGGTGGGAGCTTCGGCTCCTTCCCCCCTCCCTTCTTCTCTGTCCATTTTTTTTTTTGTAGTGTTTTAATTTTTTTGTTGTATTTTTTAAGCTAAATAAGAGAGGATCGCTTTTCGGGACTTTTCGGTATCCTTTAGCTACCACGCACTCCACCTAGAAGTTGCCCAACCGTTGATCTTCACGTCCACCAAAAAAGCGCCGATCGGAGTAGAGTATAGCCCACACGCGTGGGGGAAGTTTCAGAGCTCATTGGCTCATGGCCATCACGTGTACCAAAGAGCCTTTTGCCGATGCAACGCTCAGCTTTTCTGGGGCCTTTGACTCTGGGACATCAAAAATCGACCGTCGGCATTCCTTCCAGAGTGGTGCGTGTCTTGCACGTGCCATTGACTCCGTTTTGTGTTCTGTCCCTTTGTTTTTTTAGTATTTTTGTTCACTTTCATCATTTTTTTTTACTTGAGTGGGGTGTTGAGCTGCTAGATCGGACACAATCTGGAGTAAGAGTTGGTCGAGAGTAGCGGGCGATACTACGGCTGATGGTCGTACGGCTAGCTTGTGCAATGGAGGCTACTGTCTGTGTGCAAGTCGGGTGCTCGTGAAGCCAATGTTTGTGGTAAGCGTGCCGTCTGGGCTCATGCCAATGCTTGTGGTTCTGTTATTTTATTGTGTTTTGTATAGTAGATTTTGTTGTATAATTATTAATAAAGAAGAAATAGGCTAGTGGACTTGGTGTCCATAGCAGTAGAGTCTCGTACTCCTCATTTTTTAGAGGACTGAGGGAGCTATTCAGTTCTGATTTACATAATGTTTTCTCTGTTAAGAGAGAGTTATTGAGAAGTTAAGATAATGTCCACCACAGTGTGTGCAGGATGCTCCATAACAAATGCGTAATTTGACTTATAGTTTAGATTTTTCTTATATTGATATATCACAGTTGTAACTCGGTTTATTAAATGAAATAAAGTTTGTTTCCATAAAAAAAGAACAAATTATGATAGTCGAGAGTTTGAAATTGTAGTGACAATGTGTCTCATTAATAAGATTTAACTATAAAATTACTGGATGAAAAAAGTTGCCTCTATCTTAATTAAGTATCAAATTTTCTAAATACTTACAAAATTATGCATATTACAATTTGAGAAATATTTTAGCTATATAAAAATTTTATAAAAATAAACTTACAAATTAACGTGATTTGATATAATATATGAAATAATGGGATTTCATCCCTACTCTTGTAAATTGCAACCCGATAGGATGTAAATGGGTTTTCAGGATTAAAAGAAAAGCTGATGGCTTAGTAGATCGGTTCAAAACCAGACTTGTTGCCAATGGATATATCAAATCACAAATTAACGTGATTTGATATAATATATTAAATTATAATTTTTTTTTATAAAGTAGATCTAAGTATAATATATAGTCATATTAGTTTGTAAGTTTATTTTTATGAAATCTCTTTGTAGTTATAATATTTTTTTCTAATTTAAATGCCAATTATCATGCATGGTTAAAAAATGAGGCGTTCTTGATAGGATCAAGGTTTTATCGAGTTGTTGTTCGAACTTGAGGCTCTCCCCAATAAGAGTGAAATAAATGTATGAAGTGAATTCGATAATATTTATTTATACATATCATTAAATAAATAACAAATATTATAAAACTCTTCGAATCCGAAAAGAGTGATAAACATGAAAATTTTCCACCATTCCGTGTTAACGTCAGAAAAAGTTTGTGATTTCCACATTGTCAAAATTAAACTCATTTTCCACCACACAGTAGTTTAGTCATATTCTCCGTGGGAAAAAGAATATTTTCTATATGGAACGCACACGTACACGACTTGTGATATTTTTTTTAATAATTTAATCATTTTATATAAAAAAGAATTCATGATTAATCTGCAATAAATTACATCATAAATTTAACATCTAGTACCCATCATGCATGTCCGACGTACGTGGTTTCAGATATTGTTGTGCGCTAGCTGAGCTCCATATTTTTTTGGCCTCACAGGAACCGATGATTATGTTTATCCTCTTCTTAATCTCATTAATAAGTCTAAAGACAAGATATAATAAATTTATAGATGTGATTAGGTCTAGTTTAGATAATAAAAATACTCTGAGGGTCTCTCAAATATTTTTATTATTATTTTATTATTATTTTTATTTATTTTTATTACTATTTATTATTTTTTATCTATTTTATACTACTATTTAATATTTTATTATTATTATTTATTTACTTTTTATTATTATTTACAAACATTCTCAAATATTTTTACTATCTAAATTCAGTCATAAAATATTAATTTATTAAAATCATAAATCTAATATATTATATAAAATTAAATCAATTTATAAATTTATTTTTATAAAATTATTTTGTGACAACAACGTTTCTGTAAAAATTATGAAATTGGTGCAAGGTCGGTCATTGGTGAGCATTAATCAAGGAAGAAGATTTCGGCTACGACTCAAAATTTGTTTGGTTCATCCAAAGAAAAATGCATTAAGCCTTCGTTTGACCAAACCAAACTTAATTAATCTAAATTTATTATTATAATTTTTTTAAATTTTAATATAAAATATAATAAATAATTTAATTTTTTTAAATTTTTTAAATTTTAAAATAATAATATTATTAAAAAAAAATATTTTAATAATATTTTATTATATCAACTCAATTCAATTTATTTTAACCTTCAAAGACTGGAGGAAGCTGGCCAGAAATTTCATGCTGAGGAATATTAAATTTCATGCTTGGGCATTGTCTTTGCTTTTTTTTTTCTTGTCTGTTTCTGGGGAAGGTACAAAGATTGACAAGTCGTGGAATTGACCAAAAAAGTTGTTGACTGAATTCATTGGCAAATTAAAGTTGCTTTGCAGTTCTGAAATTAGTGAGAAAAATAATATATTTTTTGTTTTGTTTTCATGTGTTTAAGGTTAGGTTTGGGCAGTAAAAGTATTTGAGAATGTTTATGAATAGTAGTAAAAAAGTAATAATATAATATTAAATAATAGTAAAAAGTAAGTGAAAAGTAACGAATAATAGAAAAAATAGATAAAAAGTAATAATAAAGTAAAAAATAATAATAAGAGTGTTTGAAATTACCTTAGAATACTTTAGTATCCAAAGTAGGCCCTCGTTTAGACGTAAAAATAATTTTAAATAATTTATATTGATTTATAAATAGTAATAATTTATAAATTTTATTGAGACGTAATTGAATATATGAAATAAATTAAAATATATATTAGAATGTATAAAATAGATTTGATATATTTAACATTTTATCAAAGATTAAAAAAATAATAGATCAATTATTGATTTAAGATATGTAGACAAGAATTTGACAGCCAAGCATATCTAAAAGTTTATTTGACACGTTAGTTGCTATTATTTTGCTTTTTTAAAAAAAATTATTACATTTTAAAAATACGATATCTTTTATATATATATATAAACCCTAATCTAGATATCATTAAATTAAATGGTCTTGTTATTTTTACTCCAAAAATAAAATTGTTTCAAACTAAAATTCGATTCCTTGATTATGATATTTCTAAAGGTAAAATCAGACCTATCAATCGGGTTATTGAATTTTCCGATAAATTCTCTAATGTTATTACTGATAAAAATTAGTTATAGAGATTTTTTGAATCATATATATATATATATATATATATATATATATATATATAAGGGCAATGTGCTGCTCCATGTATGCCCAGATGATAGAAATAAAGAAAATATATATGAACTTTACATACAAGTCAGTGTCTTATTTAAATATATAATTACAATAATGAGGAGTTTATATGAACTTAAAAGTGAAGAAGTAAACATAAATTTTCCATACAAGTCAACGTCTTATTTAAGCATATGAGTATACAAGAGATATAATATATATAACAAATATTATAAGCATTTATAGCTAAGGTAGAAAAAGAAATCAATTAATTCTCAATAATAATATCATATAGATTATATTAAATGAACCAAATGTGATAGCACACTTTAGAATAGAACAAATCTATTAAAAGAAATTAATACGGTGAGAAAAGAAAATATTCATACAACAAATATATAATGTCAACAAGTTATTTTAGCTATAGTTGCATTTATATAAATATAAAAAAATTGAATAATATTTTCTCAGATGATATAGAAAAAAACATACTAGAAAGTAGATGACAAGTAAAAGAACGGTGGAAATAAAGGAAATTGACAACAACAACCAGTTTGAATGACAATAAATGAAGAACAAAAGTAGCAAATCTGCAAAAAAAATAAAAATAAAAAAAAATAAAAGAAGAAGAAAAATAAACAGGAAAATTGTATTGTTATAATTCTTAAATAGAACACATGTTGTTCATTTCCTACAGATCTAACTCGATGTACATTTTTTTTGAAGTCGATCTAAACACACTTCAAAAAGCATAATAAAATTGATATTACTAAATAAACAAATGAACAAGAAGAAATTTTTTTAATGAATAACAATAAAACTCATATTCCTATTTTTTTTTATACTAATTTTATATTAATTTATTATCATTGTTAGATGATTTATCTATAAAGCCCAAACCTTTTTTTTTATTAAAGTTAGCCCAAAAATATTGAGCCATTTCCACCCAGGCCAACCCAGCCCATTTCCTTTTTTTCTTCTTTTCCTTCTTCCGTTTATTTTTCTTCTGGAACCTTGATCATTTCTCCATTAGTTTTCTATTCTGCTTGACCTGCATATTTCTGATCTACCTCCTGCTGCCCTGCATGTTTTTTCATCTCTCTCTATATTTTTCTCTCTCTATCTCTCTGATCGGAGTTCTTTATTTTGGATCTATAGTTTTTTTTTTCGTTCACTAGAGATGATGAACATCGCATCCATTACTTTCCGTTTTTTATGCTTAATTTTTTTTTTGTATTTTTTTTTATGTTTATAAATGTAAAGAAAATTATCGACAAAAAAGGGTAAAATTGTAAAAATACAAATAGAAAGGTCACGGACAAAAAGTGAAAACAAATATAAAAGCAGGGTAAAACCGAAAACGAAAATATTAGATGAAAACAATGTTTATCTAACATTCGCGTTTATATATATAGTAGATATTATATATATATATATAGATATTATATATATATATATTATAGAGTAATGCTACGGACACATACAATTTTACATCCTTTATTTATGTAATTAAGTTTTTGATGGCATGTTGGCATTGCTACATTAGTTGAAACGTTAAGATAATTATTTTTTAATTTCCATTCCTTTTGCTCTGTTTTAATTATTTCAATTATGAAAATTTGTTTATGGTCCATTTTATTATCTTCCTTTTAATATTTATTGACTTCATATGAAATAATTAGTTTATAAGTAGAATATAATAAATAGTTTTCAATTATTTAAGAGTAGTAAAGAAATTTCACAAAAGTAAATTCACAAACTATTGTGACTTCATGTAATATGTTGGATTTATTTTATAATAAAATTAGCTTAACTATCCGACATATCACATCAAGACATATATGTTAATTTGTAACTTTAATTTTGTGAAATTACTTTGTGGCTACAATATTTGTCATCATTTAATATCATGTCATTAGATTGCATGAATATGATGATAAAATGGATGATGAATAGTAGTATGGTGTTTCGAATCGGTCCTGTAACGCCTGTCATTGTGGTGAGACTTTAGGAAATCATTTTAGAAAAAAAGATGGAAATTATTGAACTTTTTAAAAAAATTTTCTTTCCTCTCCAGGTTATAAAAGATTCTATATTTAAAATAAAATCTACTTTGTAAATCAAAAGAGAGTTTACAATGGTATGCATTAGATTAAAAATGCAAAGTCCTTTTACAGAATATGCTTCTATATATTACATAAAATGTCTATCCCTTGAGTTATGTTTATCTTGACACTTCATCTTCATTTTCTTCTTGGGAGAGGGAGGGACATACATAAAAATAAAATGAGTCAAATACTCAATAAATATTACTTCATACTGTAAAAATATAATAACATAAGTTTTCATTCATGCATTTATCATTTCTCTACTTATATTTATAAAACATTTATTTCTTTTAAAAACATTACAAGCTGTTGCAATTTTTCTTTAAAAAGGTTTTTCCTTCCTCATATAAACATTTCCCATACCTTGTATATTCATTCATAAAGAAACTAAATCATTTGTACATCCAATTAACTATTATCACTTTCCATTGGCCAGTACACATTGTTATGCCCGGTGTATTGGGATAGCAGTCTTTTGGGCCTCACTCTGCCCATGGGCCCCCGTTAAGGAATCCATTTTAGTTAGGGGGTAGCACTGGGTGTGCTCCCAGTACTACTTACCTGGCGTTGCAATTTGCCCAGTTCATTAGTACTATCATTTATTTAGTTATGATCGTTATTAGGGGTGTAAGTTTGGACCGAAAAACCAGTCCGAACCGGATCGGTTGGGTCGGTTTTCCGGTTTTTCAGTCCGGAATCGATTCTTTATTTGCAATAACCGGTTGAATCCGGTCCGGTTTCGGTTTCATAGTTTTTGAGATCGGACCAAACCGGTTGAAGAAAAAATAATATTATATATACAAGTTTTATACAAAAATAATATTATACAAAATATTTTTTATATATAATATATAAAAAGAAAGAAAATCACTCAAATATTATTACTAAATTTTGATAAATACATAGGACATTAGTAGTTATACTAATATAGAGTATAGTTATACTTATACTGATATAGTTATACTAAATCACTATAACTAATATTAATATATAACTAACACTAATAGTTTAATATAGACTATAGTTATAGTTATACTGATATAGTAATACTAAATCACTATAACTAATACTAATATATAACTAATACTAATATAGTACTTGGCTTTAGTAAAGCATATTTTTTTAGTAAAGTAGATTTTTTTAATAAAAGTATAAAACAGATTTTTTTAAAGCATTTTTTTTTTATAAACAGGTTTTTAATGACAAATTGTCAAACTTACATTTAAAAAAAAATTAAAAAATCAGACCGGACCAGACTGGAAACCGGTAAAATCGGAAGTACTGGTTTAAGAGGGTAACCGGTGTGTATTGGAAAATACAAAACCAGTACATACCGGTTCGGTCCTAAATTTTGTCCAAAACCAGACTGGACCGGACCGGTTACACCCCTAACCGTTATGTAACTTCATACATTAAATCATTCATTCATTTTCTTTCATTTCATCATTCATTCATTTCAATCCTTTCCTTATTCATTTTATTCATCATTCAATTTCATTTCATAAAACATCATTTTGATCCATAGCATACGCATAAACATGATCATTTAAACATTATTTCATGGCATCATTTTAACATTATTTCATAACATCAATCATAAACATCATCATTTCATTTCATAGAATATAATGACAATAGTATTACATATAACTTCTATTTCACGTACATACAACTATTATTGAGGTGCATAAAAAGGGATTGCCAAGAAAGGTCATTTCATACATATACCTTAAACATTAATACTTTAGCATACTTTCATAAACTATCATTTCATTTCTAAGAAACATTCAATTTTCATATCATTTAGAAAACTCTAGAAGAGTATGAACATAATATTTACTTAGACTCCATGCCATTTTCATATCATGCAGTCTATTCATGTACTTGTCAGATGACAACCTACATTTATACATAGCTTTACATATTCCCTTTTCAAGTACATATGCAACTTAAACCTACAATTTGCATAAACTACACTTGACTTAAACTTCATTCACTTACACATACTCTATAATCCAAATCCTTCCTCCATACATGTATCATTCAATCCACCTAGTGTAACCCAAGACCCTCCAACATATATACATTGATCCCAACACTTCAAAATCGTACATAATCAAGCTCCATTCATAGTCATCTAACCATCATTTTAATGTGTAAAATGAAAAGAATGAATAGAAGTTATACCAAGAAAGAGAATTGAATGCGAGTGTTTAGAAGTGATTATATAGATGGTCCAACGTATTTAACAACTATTGTTGAGGTTTATTGAGGAGGAACATTGGTTTTTTTTTTTTTTTTTAATTTTTTATGATGAAACCTCATGGTGTAGAGGAGAGAATAAGGGCTACATGGTTTCTAGTCAGAAGATAAACTGGTGAAACATGGGCTTGGATTGATTTGTAGCTATTGTTGTTGCTCCTATTTTTGTCCATTGCTGCAATTGCATCAACGATAGAAGATTGGTTGAGCACGGGTGTAAGGAGATTTTTCCCACTTCACAAGCCCACTAGCCTCAACCTGATACCCGGCCTCAGGGTCCAAATTTACCTATGAAGCAAGCCACCTACAAGGGAAAGGAACAATGATGGCTGATTGGACGGAAATACCTGATGCCGCCCATCCATACTCTAATCATGGGGACTTGCATAGGGCAAAATGAGAAAGGCGGAGAACCCTTGATCCTTTAACATGAGGACATCGACGGACCACTAAAAGTAAAGCAAATCATAGAGCCACACCACATTAGTAACACCACTATCTGAGCTACACGCCACATTAATGATGCTGTCGTAGAGGCATGCTCCCTTATGGGTTTCTAACAAAAATAATAGTACAAATGACATGGACCCACCAGGAGAAACATGATCAGTCCCCTCCTCAGATTCCTGGTATAAATAGCAAGTCTCAGCCTCTCAGGTACGAGAAACTCTCTCTGATGTCTAGACTCTCTTACTTATTTACAAACTTCTTCTCTATTTTCGTAGGCTCATTTCTGAAGACCTAAGTTGCTGGAACTTGGCCCCAAGGCGTATGAAACAGGACTTTAATAGTAGCGCCGTTTGTGGGATCTTTGTAGATCTTACATGTACTTCGTATGCTTGCGACAATCCATTCCAGACAACTTGAAACTCATTGATGGTGCTGACGAGCATGGAAGCTGACTAAAAGGAAAGCCAAGCTCCCAGGATTGGAGAAGACATCATGAAAGAGATGCGAGAACATACCCAGGAAGATATGCCTCCAAGTGGTGAGGTGAACGTGGTATGCACTACAATAGCTGACTGCACCTTGCCGCTGCCGCTTGCATGTGTCATACAGGAGGGCGAAGTTCAAGATGAGCAGAGACTCAGAAAAGTGGAAACAAATGAGCCGTTGAAGTTGGTTCCTCTAAACTCAGATCAAACAAATAGCATGGCAAGAATTGGCAGCACAATGATGCATGAGGCTCGGAGCACCATGCAGCAACTCCTCGCTGAGCACCAAGACGTGTTCGCTTGGAGCCACGAGGACATGCCTGGCATAGCCTCTAAAGTCATAAAACACAGCCTTAATGTTGACCCAAAAGCCAAAGGAGTGAGGTAGAAATGTTGAAGTGTTAGTGCAGAGAAGAACGTCCCATAGCTGAGGAAGTCAATCGACTGTTAGCTGTTAGATTCATCCGAGAAGCCCACTATCTTAAATGGTTGTCCAATGTGGTGCTCATGAAAAATCCGAGAAGAAAATGGAGAATGTGCGTTGACTTCACTGACCTTAACAAGACCTGCTCGAAGGACAACTTCCCACTTCCTTGCATCGATCTCATCGTTGACTCCACAGCTGACCATCGTATGCTCAGCTTCATGGATGCTTACTCTGGGTATAACCATATTTGTTTAAATCTAGAGGACGAAGAGAAGATCTCCTTCTTCACTGACCGAGGCTTGTATTGTTACACATCAATGCCTTTTGGGCTAAAGAATGTGGGAGCCACCTACAAGTGCCTGGTCAACCGTATGTTCAAAAATCAAGTAGGAAGAAACATGAAAGTTTACGTGAATAACCTGTTGGTTAAAAGTGGGACTTTGAAGCAACACTTGAACAATCTGAGGGAGGCTTTTGCCAGTTTGAGACAATACCAGATGAAGTTGAATCCAACGAAGTGTGCCTTTGGTGTCGGATTAAGGAAGTTTCTAGGGTTCATAGTGTCAGAATGAGGGATCGAAGCCAACCCTGAAAAGGTGGAGATCATCCTCAAAATGGCTCTGCCCGAAACATAAACGAGGTGCAAAGGAGATTCCTCGACTCCAAGATCACCCTCTCTCAGCTGCCTTCTTCTCTATTTTCGCAAACACATTTCTAAAGGCCTTAGTTGCTAGAACATAGTTCAAAAGTATACGAAACATGATGTTAACAAAGGGCATACAAAAAGTAAGGCATATGGAGGTTGAGAAAGTGGTGTAAGAACTTGCAGGTGGTGGCTAAAGTATAAGCAATGTGAAGAGAAGCTGCAACTGTCATAACATATTCCTTGTTGTTGTAGTTGCCTTTGCTATTGGTTTTCTGGAGAAGAGTTGCTATGACTATTGCTGAACTAGGGCTTAAGAAGGTTGTTGCTGTTGGTTGACTATGCTTGAGGTAAGAGAAATCAAAAGGAATAAGTTTTGCTTCAGCTTTTTGTGCTATTGCAATTGGTGCTATTTGCTTTCTTGGTTATTGCAACTTGGTTCCATTGTCGTATAAAGGCTAAAGAAAATGAAGATAAGAGATGTAAATAGGGAATTTAAGGGCTATACTTGAGAGAACCAAAATAATAAAAGAGTATGGCTAACCGAGAAATTGCAATTATTGCTGTTACTTTTGTTTTTATGCTTCAGTTTGTTTCAAATCTCAGCTACTAATGCCTCTTTCGCTACTTCAATACACTTTTATAACTCACATGTGACAAGGGAGTGGTGGAGAGGAAAAGAACTAAAGTAGAAAACCAAAGGATCAGAGCTGGAAAGAGCAGACCCAAGAGCTTGAACTATGCTGATTTCTTCATTGATGCAGATTTTGTTCTTGATTTTTCTGTTTTGCTGTGTGTGCTTCAACTAAAACTGTTTTAGTGTTTGAGATACCCTTTTGAGGTGGTCTAAAACGAGGTAAATCAGTGACTAAGGTAGTGGGAGTTGAAAGGAAGGAAGGTTGAATATTTTCCTTGCTTTTGCAACAAGCTTATCTGCATTGGTTTGGGAGTGTGCACGTTGATTTATCGCTGTTTGTATATTTCATAACACAGTGGTTTACGCTTAAGAATGGTGATTCATGGAGGATTGCGCTCCACTATACACTAGGATTCTTAGTGGCTTACTAAGTACAAGTTGGGAGCTACCTAACTTGATCATATGATTGAAGAAAATGAAAGACTTAAGAGTTGACTTACTAAACAAAATTCCCAAAAATAGAATTAACAAACAGGAATCATATCCTCATTTGAACAACCACAAGCTTAGGTGATTCTCCTTGTTTCGCCTCTTCATTTTATTCACTACACACTCTACTATGTCACCATATGACATTAGTGTTGAAGATAGTTAAAAGGAACACCACACTAAATCGAAATGATAAAAGCTTGAAGGAAAATGAAAATTGTTTTAAGAATTGCTGCAAGGGTTAGACCTGAAAATTTAGTCTTCATAAAAAAGCAAAAGGTTTGAGGTGTTCTCATGGCAACCAAATCCTCAAATAATCACTATTTGTCAAAGACCAAGAAGGAAAGATATGAAGAAAAGAAAGTGACACTTATATTATATATGAAAATGCTCTTAGGGCCAAAACATGAAATTCAAATTCCTATTGCTAGAGATTCTTGGTTTGGCTAGAATGGTTGAAATGGTGAAGAGGACATGAACCAAAATAAAAGGTGCACATCTAAGGCTATCGGGTTGGGGTAAAATTCTGTTGCAATGGTTTCTAATTCCTTCCCTTGCTGTCTTAAGCTAAGGATTAAGATAGTGGCCGAATCCACCTCCTATGGTGGCCTAAAACAAGGTATTGCGAGTGGTACAAGAAATAAACAGGGTATAGGCAAAGGTCCACTAAAATTAAACAGAAATGGAAGGTAGGTAGGTAGGTAGCCGTTTGCAGTTGAATATTCTGGTTTCTAAGGTTACTATCAAATATAGTGTGGTGTGATTCTAATCTAGTAGGGTCTTTTATTACTACCAAGGTTAAGATACGATAATGATGATGAGAAATAAAGGAAACTAGTGGGGATTGAAGCATAAATTATTGATGTGAAATTTTACTTTTTCAAATTAATTATTACAACTTTTTTAAACTTTCACATAAAAAATAAAAAATAATTTAACTTTTTCAAATTCCAAAACAAAAATGAAGTTGTAGGTATGAAGGCTGCAAAGTTTCCTATCATAGTTCTTGATTTCTATGGCCCCTTGCTGCTACTCCTCACATGGTGGCTATACAAGGCTGAGAGTGGTTGAGCTGCCACATGATTTAGGGTTGAAGGTGTATTAAGGAGAATGATAATGCTGAAAAACGGAGCATCAAAACGAGATCATAGAAGTTTAAATGAATCAAGTCAATGCCGAGATTCTTGCCTTTTGTAACAGCCACAGAGAACTCAAATGCATACGTTCTTATTGTGTTTATTACCTTTGTAACAGTTGTACATTTTCAAATCTCAGATGTTGTATTCTTTCCTAAACTAGGACTCAAGCATTGTATATATATTACTTTGATCAAATCAATAAAGAGTGAGGAAAGTTTCCATCAATAGGCAGTGTCTTATTTTCCTTATATGGTATCAAACGACCTACCTCTAACAAGATTAAGATCCAATACTCAAACCATGTCTTCCGCACAAAATTCAAACACTCCTCCTTCATCCACCACCAAAAATCCCTTAGTTGTTTTCAACATTACTGCTCAGATTAATGAGAAGTCACTCCCTCCACTTTTCCCCAATAGCGTGCTCAATTTGAAGCATTGTTAATTGGGTATGACCTAATGGACTATGTTACTGGGAATTGTTAGTGTCATCCATCTGACTGCACACCCACAACCTACTATCAAAAAACCCATTGGGTTAGACAAGACAAGCTTATCTTAAGTGCTATTCTTGCATCCACCTCTCCAACTATAACTGCATTTATCGCACCAGCCAATACCTCTCAAGAAGCATGGAAAAAATTGCAAAACATGTATGCTAGTTGTTCGCGGACCAGGGCCATGTAGTTGAAGGAAAGACTAACCTTGATTCAATGAGGAACTCGCTCTGTACCAGACTATCTTCATGCTGTCAAAGCATTGGCTGATGAAATAGCTCTCATAGATCATCCAATATCTAATGATAATCTCACTCTCTATGTCCTCAATGGACTTGGACCCGATTTCAGGGAGATTGCCGCTCCTATTCGGGCTAGGGAGAAATCCCTTATGTTTGAAGAACTTCATGATTTCCTTGTTGGTCATGAGAGTTATCTTTGTCGCTTGGAGGCTACTCAATAGCAGCCTGTTGCAGCTACTAACTTCACAGCAAAGAAGTATGGAAATGGTGGCCAGCACCAGAGGCACTTCTTCAAGCAAAATGGGTTTTGTAACTCTAATCCCAATCGCTTGGGCCACACCTAATCAAAGGAGAATAAAGGCAACAATCGGACCTCGGGCAGAAATAACTAAGCCCAAAAACGTTTTCAGCCCAAATGCCAATACCGCATCAGTTGGGTCACACAGTAAAAGAATGTCCATAGTTAAAGCCCACTGACTTTACTGCAAATTGTGCCGCAACTTCAACTACTCAAGAATCCAAATGGCTCCTTGACTCTACAGCTTCACACAATATTACTAGTGATCTTGGAAATCTGTCCATTCATTCTAAATATGATGGAACGGATGAAGTAATGTTTGGTGATGGTACAGGTTTGGCTGTTTCACATATTGGTTCATTAACCCTAAAATCTCTCCAAAAACTTTTTATCTTCGTGATACACTCTGTGTTCCTAATATTCACAAGAATTTAATTTCTGTATATCATTTCACAAAACAAAATAATATTTTTGTTGAATTTCATCCATTTCATTTTCTTGTGAAGGAACAGACAACGGGAGCGATACTACTTAGAGGGGCATGTGAAAATGGTGTCTACATGTTTCCAACTTCACTGGCGACATCCAATTCCACAATGGTTGCTAATGTACATGAACAAACTTCAATAGATGGATGGCACAAACGTCTTGGCCATCCATCACTGAAAATTGTTCAACGAATTGTTAATTTATTCTCTCTTCCACTTTCAACAAAAATTTACCATCTTCATGTACTTCTTGCAATATTAATAAAGCACATCAATGACCGTTTGGCTTAACTAGTCTTGAAATCATTAATACAGATGTTTGGGGTCCCGCTCATGTTATCGGTATTGATGGTTCCTGGTACAATCTCATTTTTGTTGATCATTTTACAAAATATATGTGGTTTTATTCCCATGTCATCAAAGTCGGGTGTCTCCTCTATTTTTCCACAATTCAAAAATCTTGTTGAAACTTGCTTTCAATAAAAAATTTGAAGTTTCCACTCAAATAATGGTGATGAGTTTTTAAGTCTAAAAAAAATACTTGTCCATTCATGGAATAAGTCATTACACCACTGCTCCATATACTCCAAAAGAAAATGGAGTCTCTGAACGTCGTCATTGACATATTGTGGAAACCAGACTCACCTTACTACAAGATGCCTCTCTTATTCTCACAAATTGGCCTCATGTGTTTCAAACCGCCACATACCTCATAAATCGTCATTCCACTCCTCTTTCGGAAAACAAATCACCATTTGAAGTGCTATTTGGTCAAAGGGCCCAATTATCTCAAATTAAGAAAGTTTGGGTGTCTTTGTTATCCTCTCACAAGGCCATACAATACTCACAAAATGCAGCCCAAGTCCATACCTTTCATCTTTCTTGGATACTCTCAAAATCAAAATGCATATAGGTGCATGAATCCTCTTACAAAAAGGCTTTATGTGTCATGACATATAACTTTTGATGAACATCAAAGCCTAGTCAACATAACTAGCCCATTGACTCACAGTTGCCCAAACACAAGTCCTGAAGTTCCTTTTCTTCCTCCACCGAACTCGATTTCTCATAACTCCAAAAACTTCACCTCCCTTCCAGTGTAAAATTGCATCTCGCCCATGGAATTATCGCTGCCCATGATGTTGAAAACAATTGCTGCTATTGAAGCATCACCTCCAGGTAATATTTCTTCTGTTTTTGTTCCAGATCACACATGCACATCTAATGCCTTAGGTTTTGAAGATTTAAATCCTATTTCTCAATCAATTGAGTCCAATTTAAATTCCATATCTACACATGCATCCCCATTAATTTCAACTTCAATACCCTCAACTTTTGCATCCATGCCCACTGTCGTACTAGAAAACCCACCCTCTCTGACTCACTCCATGACCACACGGTCAATGAACAACACCTTTAAACCTAAGCAAATTCATGTTGTCACAAAATATCCTCGTCCATCAACCATTGAACCAACATGTGTTAGCCAAGTTATAGCTCACCCACGGTGGCGTGAGGCTATGTCCAGCGAGTTAACAGCTCTCATGCGACATGGAACATGGAATTTTGTCCCTGCTCCTGAAAATTGCAATCCGATAAGATGTAAATGGGTTTTCAGGGTTAAAAGAAAAGCTGATGGCTTAGTGGATCGGTTCAAAGCCAGACTTGTTGCCAAGAGGTATAATCAACGCCATGGCCTTGATTATAAAGAAACATTCAGTCCGGTTGTTATGCCTGCCACTATTTGGGTAGTTTTGTCAATTGCTATTATGAATGGTTGGGTGTTGAGACAAATAGATGTCAATAATGCTTTTTTACATGGAAAATTGACAAAAATAGTTTACATGATGCAACCCCCTGGGTTCAAAGATCCTTCAAAGGCTGATTATGCTTGTAGATTAAAAAAGGAAATCTTTGGGCTTAAACAAGCCCCTCGTGCATGGTACTCAGCCTTGAAGAAGGCACTTGTTGAGCTTGTATTTCAGAATTCCAGAGCTGATTCTTCTTTATTCATCATAGACATGAATCAATTACTTGTTATTTTCTTGTCTATGTTGATGACCTTGTCATTACGGGCAGTGACAAAAAGTTTATGGGATCTATTATTGAAAAAATGGGAGCTAAGTTTTCATTGAAGGATATGGGTATTCTCCATTTTTTTTCTAGGAGTCGAATGCATTAACGCTTGTGCAGGCTTGTTTTTATCACAACACAAGTACATTTGGGATCTACTACAAACAACAAACATGATTAGAGCCAAGGATGTATCAACACCTCAATCAACAAGTACTCCACTCCATCTGATAGATGGTACTGCAGCTGTGGATAGTAATAAGTTTAGGAGAGTAATAGGTAGCCTTCAATATATGTCTTTAACTCTTCTGAATATCTCTTATGCAGTGAATAAACTCTCACAGTTTATGCACAAGCCGACCAACACTCATTGGACGGCAACCAAAAGGCTTCTCAGATATTTAAAGCATACAATATCCCATGGTGTTCAACTCTGAAAAACAGTTGCTCCTTGCTTAACAACTTATAGTGATGCAGACTGGGCAGGCAATAAAGATGATCGCACTTCAACTTCAGCATATATCACTTTCCTTGGATCCAATCCCATTTCATGGAGTTCTAAAAAAAAAAAAAGCTGTTGCATGATCCTCAACGGAAACAGAATATCGTGATCTAGCAAATGCAGCGTCGGAAACCATGTGGTTGTTAGCTCTCTTTCAATAAATTGGTTTTTCACTTAAGGAACCGCCTATGCTTCTCTATGATAATCTTGGAGAAACCCACTTGAGTTACAATCTAGTACAACATTCAAGAATGAAACACATTCAGATTGACTAGCACTTTGTGCGTGATTTGGGTCAAAAAGGAACACTTAAAGTTAGTCATGTTCATACTGAAGACCAACTTGTAGATCTCCTGAAAAAATCACTCTCAAAGCAGCGCACAAAATATCTAAGGATCAAGATTGGTCTTGCTGATGGCAGCCAAATATTGTGGGGGCATATTAAGGAGAATGATAATGCTGAAAAACAGAGCATCAAAATGAGATCATAGCAATTTAAATGAATCAAGTCAATGCCGAGATTCTTGCCTTTTGTAACAGCCAAAGAGAACTCAAATGCATACATTCTTATTGTGTTTATTACCTCTGTAACAATTGTACATTTTCAAATCTCAGATTTTGTATTCTCTTCTAAAATAGGACTCAAGCATTGTATATATATTACTTTGATCAAATCAATAAAGAGTGAGGAAAGTTTCCATCAATAGGCAGTGTCTTATTTCCCTTATAAGGTGGTGGTGGGGTGATTTCGTTGCTACTAGAGGTTGAAGTGAGAAGAAAAACCAGTAAAGGGTGGAGGGAACCGTCAGATCTGGTGCTTCTCTTATACTATTGCAGTTGACTTCTTCCTTTCCTGGTGGCTCACGACAGCTAGAATTTATGCTTTGGTGGTGAATTGAAGGGGAACACGAAGAACAAAGAAAGAAGAGAAGGAGTTGCGTTAGTTTGGGGGCGGGGAAACTTGGAAATGAGATGATATGATAATTTTGTAGATAGTAGTAAGATGGTTTGTAAATAATAGTGAGATAGTTTGAATTAAGTAATTTTTGGATTTGTGAAAGGGTTGTGGCCAGATTAGCATAAGCTCCTAACCTCCAAAATGGAGCTATTGGGTTTGAAACGCCGCCTCCCCAAATGTAGTTAAAAAAAAAATTGAATTTTGAAAAAGGAGAGAAAATATTGAATAAAAAATATTATAAAATTAATATATTGTTAGAATATAATTTTTTTAATATAATTTTTGTCTTAAGATTTGAAACAGTTGAATTATTTTTTATTTAAAAATTTGAAAAAGTTATAATAATTATTTGAAAAATATTTATATTTAAAAAATATTTTAAAAAAATGAGATGGAATGAAATAATTGAAGCGTGGAGGTGTGTTGTTTCCTTAATATAATTAGAGGCTGAAGTTTATGGTTATTGGATAGACTTTGACTTAGTCAATTTACTTGCATCGAGGAGGGTTTATACTGTTAAAATCAAAGAAATAAAACTGAATACATAATTTAAATTTGGTACACTTGGAATAAAATTGGGGCGATTCTAAGAAGCAGTGGCGGAATTAAGAATTTGTTTTAGGAGGGGTTAAATAAAGTTAAAATTATAATAAAATATTTTTTGTTCTACTTCTATGCAATTTTTCTTATGGTATAGAATGATCTGATAGTAAGATCTAAAATAAAAATAAAATATATTTAATACAACTTATGTATTAAAAAAATATATGATATGTTAAGAATTGAGCATAATATATCATTAAAATAACATAAAGATACTCATATAAATATATCAAACAAAAGAAATATAGAACGTCTAAAATTTTAACTTTCGTTTTTTTAAATAAACAAAATCATCAAGTATTGAATCTAAATCAAAATTTTTAACTATTTCTCTTTCAATATAGACAATTAAATAATCAAGTATTTTATTTATTTTATTTTTAAATTAGATTAAAATTTTTTAAATTAGATTTATAAATAATTAAATCTATAAGATCAGAATAATTTTATAGAGAGAGGCCAACATAAAATAAAATTAATATCATCTCCTTAATAGGTCCGCCATTGCTCAGAAGCCATGCATCCCTCTTCATGTATCTCTTGTTTAGTTATTAAAGAAGTTGTCTTGCTTATATTAATAAATAAATAATATGCCATGTCATGCATCCTTCGTTGTTTTCAATTACGTATAGTTAGAGAAAAAACACATTTCGCAATTGCTGGATCATCAGAAATATAAGGTTTATCGTAAAATAACCTATGGAGTGTCACAAATTTAGAAAAAGTTTCTCAGAATTTTCTAATTTTTACAAAATTAATTCTCAAGTTTAAGAAACTTATAATCAAATTTTTTCGTCAAAAGAAAAATTTTATTCATCATCTCCACACACCACACATTATATTTTTTTTATTTTTTTTCTTACTAAATGTGTGGTATACGGTTGATAAGTAGAAGAATTCAATAATTTTAAAAAGAATAAAATTTATAAATTTATAAAATTTATAAAACAAAAAATATAGTGTATAGTGTGTGGAGATGATGAGTAGCAAAACTTCCGTCAAAATCCAATTAATTTCTCAACACCACTATAATTCACGTGGCCATTAATATTACATGTGTCAAGTACCAATCAACCACTGCCACGTTGCATTTGAATTCCAATGCATTAGAAAATAGGGAAATGATATTTATAGTCGTGAAATACGTAAATACCGCGTAATCCCTTTGAAAAAAAAAGAGTAAATACGAGATCTACATGATAAAAAAATAATTTTTTACTAGTAGGCCCTATTCTTTTTCAAAAGAATTACGCGACACTTATACATTTCATGACTGTATTTAGCATGTTCAAGTCCATATACATTATGCATGTTGAAAACGCTAGAGCTCCCGTTGGGGGCTCTCGCTAGGCTCTAGAAGTGTTTTTCTATGTGTTTTTTTTTTAATTCTTTTTTTTATATAGATTTTTTTAACAATTTTAAATATTTTAAAAAAATAAAAAAAATTGACAATATTATTAAAAAATACTTTTTAATCACGAAATAAAATAAAAAATCATATTTTACTTCGTGATTAAGAAAGTATTTTTTAATGATTTTTTTTTTTTACTTTCTGATTAAGAAAGTGTTTTTTAATGATATTTTAAATTTATTTTATTTTTTTTCAAATATTTAAAAGTGTTAAAAAATCTATATAAAAAATAAATTTTAAAAAAATACATGAAAAAACACTACTATAGCCCAGCGGGAGCCCCCAACGGGACCTGTAGCATGACCCTCCTATTAATTGTAGAGGAGATTAAATTTAAAATAAAATATTAAAAATAATTTTTTTAGAAGTGACCGTATAAAAAGAGTGTATTTAACTCCCTAATCTCGACTTTGATAGACCCAAATTAAAAGACTTCGAAAAAGAGATTGGATAAGCACCACTGTAGATAGGAGCATCCCCTCTAGAAGTGTTTAAACTAAATATAGATGGAGTTATATTTTCCAAACAACACTGAGGAGTTGGAGTTATTCTTATGTAAGCAAACAAGAAGGAGCATAAAGTCAGTGATCCTATAGGAACTGAAATGCTAGCTATCCTTAGGGGATTACAGCTGAGTGTGCACTTGGGCATCAATGATATAATCATTGAGAGTATTCTTTGCTCATGGTAAAAGAGCTACAACAAGATGAGCCTTCAATGTCCATGCTTGGCAATGTAATAGAGGATACTAAGGAATTGATAGAATTGTTTCGAAGCAGTACATAGGCTTGTTAGATTTGCTTGGAATGTCCAGGACATTAGTTTATGGTGGGAGATCTTTTCCTGATGTAATAACTCAAGTTGTTGAAATTGTCAGACACTCCATTACCTTGAGATGCGGATCCTCCACTACCATCATCCACTACCTGCAAATGCCCATTGCACCGACACACTATGCATACATTAAGGAGGATGTTTTTTGCTATCATTATGTTGTTTACTTTTTCCCACTAGCTCAATCTATATATTTGTGTTGAATGCATTTGTACAAGATATAAGACATATTATATTATTTCCTTCTCCTCTTGTTTTTATTCTCTCCATCACTTTCATCATGGTATCAGAGAGATGAGTGAAGAAAACACAGATTCGACTCCGCCCACCAACCCCCATATCGAACCAAACATGCAAAACCAAAACTCCCAAAATCATGAGAGTAATCCTCACCATCCCGTGAGTCCATATTTTATTCAACCTGGAGAAGGAGCTTCCTCGTTGCTAGTTCCAGAATTTTTGATGACCGAAAACTATGTCACTTGGGCAAGGACCATGCGACGTGCTCTCAACATAAAAACAAACTTGGTTTCATTGATGGTAAAATCTCTAAACCTGTTGATATCTCAGACCCTCTTTTTACTCCATGAGAACGCTGTAATGATATGATTATAGCCTGGATTCAACACTCTGTTAGTCTTGAGCATAGATCTACCATTGCACATGCTGACACTGCTGCCAATGTATGGCATGATCTTTGTGAATGTTTTTCTATTCAAAATGCACCTAGAATATTTCAGCTTAGAAAAGTTGTTTCGAGCTTAACCCAAGATGATGATTCTGTGAGTGCTATTACAACAAACTGAAAGGTTACTGGGATGAGCTCGAGATATATGAGCCAATGCCCCTGTGCACATGTGGCTCGGTCAAGACCTTGATAGATTATCATCATCGCAGCAAGGTCATGCAATTTCTAATGGGGCTTTAAGATTCTTATGACCATATCCGAGCTTAAATCCTCTTATATGACCTCCTTCCAACACTAAACCGTGTTTTATCTCTAGTCCAACAAGAAGAGAGACGTCGCCAGCTGCATTCCTTTCCTCTTCCAGCGCCAGTAGCCATGTTTACTAAAGGTCCAGACCAGTAAAGCATTTCCACCACACGCAGGGACAAACTCCATTGTTCCCACTGCAACATCTCTAGACACTCTTTGGAAAGATGTTTCAAGGCCAATCTTGGCCAACCAGTTTGCTCATATTGCCATATTCTTGGCCATACCAAAGAAAAATGCTACAAGTTTCATGGTTTCCCTCCCGGACACAAAAATTCTTTCAAATATAGAACATTTGCTAATCAAATTTCTCTTGAACATGAACAGGTCAATAATGGTTCGATCATTACTCAAGAACAACACAGCCATCTCATTACTTTACTCCAAACACAACCTTTTGAAGCCATTCTTCCTGCTGCCAACCAAGTCCAAATCTTCTCCACTATTGCAGTCGACTTTCCCATGTCTGCTATAGATTTCTGTTTAGCTACACAGTATGTTGATCCACCATGGATCATCGACACTGGAGCAACAAATCACATGATTTGTAGCCCATGATTTTTTACTCGCATCACTGCTATAGTTTCACATGCAGTCAGATTACCAAATGATAATTCTGCAGCAGCCACTCATGTTGGAGATGTCTGTTTAATAGCTGAACTAACTCTAAAAAATGTACTTTGTATTCCCACCTTTTCATTTAATCTTATTTCTACAAAATCTTTGGCTCACAGCTCAAATTGTTGTCTACTTTTTTTCTCTGACTCATGTACATTCAGGACCTTTCCTCTTAAATGACGACTGGACAGGGTAAAGTAAAGGATGACTTATATCATTTCCAACATCAGAAAAGCTTACCCACTGCATTTGTTTCCCATCTTCAAACTTTACTTAGTTTCAATTCCATAAACACTACTGTTATTCCCAAATTTGATGAATTTACTCTATAGCATTATCGGCTAAGACATAACTCTTTGACTGAATATGTTTTGAATGATATCCACATTGGTTATGATCGACCTAAGATCAAAGAAAAATCTCCATGTGTCATTTGTCTACTTGCAAAACAACATAAATTGCCTTTTCAAAACACTGTCAGCCAATCCACAAGAGTTTTTTTATCTCATTTCGGTAGACATTTGGAGTCCAAACCATACACAAGCTCATGATGGATCAAAATATTTTCTTACCATCATAGACTAATTTACAAAATGCACATGGATCTACATGCTAAAAACAAAATATGAGGCTAGAATTGCCCTTCTTTGTTCTCTTGCTGAAAACCAATTTGAAACCAAAGTAAAAACTGTCTGCACCAATAATGGGGCAGAATTTCAAATGCTAACTTTCTACCAAACCAAAGGCATTCTTCACCAACTCACTTGTGTTGCCACTCCACAGTAAAATGCCTTATCCGAAAGAAAACATCAACATATCTTGAATGTGGCAAGAGCTTTAAAATCTCAATTCGGTTTATCCTTGAAGTATTGGAACGGATTTGTTATAATAGCAGTATATCTAATCAATCGGACACCCACTGCAAGCCTTGATTATAAATCTCCCATTGAAATTTTATATCAAATCAAGCCTTCGTATTCCCATCTTCGTGTTTTTGGAAGTTTATGTTTTGCTTTTACACTTAGTCATGCTAGAACTAAGTTCGAATCTCGGGCCCGAAAGTGTGTGTTCTTAGGATATCCATACGGTGTTAAAGGGTACAAATTGCTTGACTTGAACACCAAACAAATTTTCATTTCCCGTGATGTTGTGTTCCATGAAGAACATTTTCCTTTAAAGCAAACAAATGACACAACCATTGATTTTATTCATACACCTCCTCCAATACAACTTGTGCATCATACTGCCAACCTAGAAATTCCAGCACATACCGAGACCTTTAATTCCTTCACACCTCCAACAGAAACCTCTACCAATGTCGAAGAGCAAGATGACATGCCTTTTTCCTCTGATATTTCTCCTTTAATTCCTCGGGCCAGACGGAGATTGGCCCGAGGAATTAAAGGCCGGGTAGTGCTCTGTCATCACTTAATGCAATTTCCACTTTTCATAATCATGTATAACCCCCTAGATGAGATAGATGAGGATATGAAAGTCTTGTTATTGGCTAGCAGTAAGTAAGAAGCTTGCTACAAGATATAGGATGCACGGGAAGGCTGTTTGAAGACGATTAGATCATCTGATCGGGGAATTCACTTCCTGAGAGTAAGATTAGATAGTTCCATTTAGTCGAGATGACTCAGGAAGAGTAAGATCCTCACTCGGTCATGACTCGATTTACCAATCGAAATCTTGAAGAGATTCTTCAAATGAGTTTCCACTTTGTGACCAAATCTCTGTGTTGATTATTTGTGTAATTTGTTTTATTGTTTATTTGCTTGCTTGTCAATATTTGTATTAGACCAGAGAAATCGTACTACATTTATTCACCTCCCTCTAGATGTTGTGTTAGGTAGAATCACTGCTTTTTCACTAAGGAAAAAACCATAACTATGATATGCAAAATTGTGAACTATGCCGACAACTCCCTGAAAAGAACTGTACTTCCTTTTCCTCTTCACTCTTTTTTGGGCCACCATGGATGGCCCCAGGAAAAGAATTCATGTTATCTTATGCCATTATGCAGACTATAGGCTAATTAATGAAGAAAGGAGCAATAGCTGCCAAACTAAGCAAACAACAAGAAGCAGCAACGCTTCATTGTTAACCTAATCCAAGGAGAACACAAGAAATTAAGAGTGCGTGCGTACTTACCATCTCTTGGACACATGATTACAGAGTTCACTTCGCCGCGGCAAAAGCAGACAAACGGCGCAGTACTGCTGCTCATGTTAGAGCCGCAGCTCCCACCGGATTTCGTACACTCCCGGCATACAGAAGGCATCGGGAAACGGTATCTCACCTCAAACCCTTCATTCAATACGCTCTGAAGTGTCTGGTTTCCTCTTTCTGGAGGGTCGTGACCAGAAAGAGCAGCACCACCCCGCCGGAGAATGGGAACTTTGATATTAGAACGGCATTTCGCAACTTCTGTATGGTTGGTTTCGTCTAAATAGTAAGAATAATTATATCTATCGCCACCTTCTGAACCGCACATAAACCTTTTCTCTTCCGATGTATTCACTTGAGAAGAGCAGTTGTAGACTAAAGTTAGGTTCTGAACCGTTTGAGGATCGTAATCAAACAAAGGGTAATTCAGAGCGGTGTTGACGAACTTTTGGGGACAAGAATATTGGATGTCCCAGAGATCCATTCTTGCAATGGACATGCTATGAGCAGATTGGTTGATGTTCAGAACCCGGAATTCTAGCTCTTCAAATTTCATAACCGCGTACGAATCGTTCCGGCACTCGAGCTTGTACCCTCCGTAGCCGCAATACTGAGGCCGATCACCTCCCCAGAAAGGGAAATAGATGTTTGTGAGGTTTCCACACTGGTAGGGACGACCGCAGGCAAGGAAGGGATCGATCATCCTCGATGCAGTGAGATGGAGGTGTTACAGTTGAGAAGAAGGAGAGGGTGATGAGAGGGGAAGATGGAGAGAGATGGGTATCCATGTTTAAAGGATATTCATGGAGAGAGAAGATCCTCGCCCAATGTTACATTTAAATACTAAAAGAATTATCGCTATCTTACTATATAGTTTGTCTTTTTTTTTAATGTCTCAGTCAATTTCACATCATTCTTACCAAAAGAAATCTAAGGGTGCGTTTGGATGTTGAGATGAGTTGGGTTAAGTTGAGTTGAAATGATAAAATATTGTTAGAATATTATTTTTAAATATTAAAGTTGTTTTAGAATTTGAAAAAATTGAATTATTTATTATATTTTGTATTGGAATTTGAAAAAGTTATAATGATGAATTGATATAAATTGAGATGAGTTAGGATGAGTTGGGATGAGTTTGGCAACCAAACGAACCCTAATCTGTTTTCTCTTTATCGGTTGTAATTTTTCCATTGATATGGACAATTTTGGACTCTATGACAAGAAATAAATTTGGGCAAAAGAAACCATCTTCTCAATGGTGACATCATGATGATATGATATAGTGTCAGTATACATACATACATAAACATAAGACAATCATATAACATCAAAATGCCATAATTGCCTTGAGAATGGGCAAAAGTTGAATAAAACGGATTGGGAATCTCCTAAAAAATAAGAAGGGGAGGAGGAACCAATAATGAATATGGTGAATAAATCTCAGAAAGTTGAGTCTGAGGAGGCCATGACCCCTCCAACTTTGTGTGGAGTTCCGTACCGGCCAAGTTGGGGTGATGCTAAAATTGTAGGTGTAGATGACTTTTGGGTGCGCGGATGTGAATATTTGAAGGGTGGAAAACAAAATTGAAGCTACTAAGTTACAACTTCAAGCAGGTTTTTCAGATTTTTTGGAATTTGATTTGATTCTTGCAAAAGAGGAATTAGATTTGTGGCAGCAAAGAGAGAGTACTCTCCTCTCACAACAGGTTAAGTTGAATTCGCTAGAGAAAGGAGAGGCTTCTAGTCAGTTTTTTAAGACTTTTGCTTCTCTGTCTAAGCCTATGGTCAAGGAGATTAAGATGGCGGATGGTACGGTTTTAGCCACTCCCGAAACCATACATGAAGGTGCTGTTGATTATTTTTGATCTTTTCTTTTTGCCAGGCCTCCTAGAGATCTTCATGATCTTTCTCTATATGTTGAAAGTGCTGTGGTGGAAAACAGAGCTATTATTCAGCTCCCTTCAATCCAAGAAATTAAGGAATCGTTGTTTGCAATTTCTTTAAACAGTTGCCAGGGGCCGAATGGGTTTGGATCTGGATTCTATCAATCTTGTTGGGATATAGTTGAAGCAGATGCTGTGGAGGCCATCTTCTTTTTTTCTTTTAATAAATAGACGGTAACCACTCACGGCGTGCTTCCGGCCCAAGTTTATTAAAAACTCATCACTTATGGCGGAAGAATACTGTGTAAACAATCAATCCTAAAAAACGTCATGACCAACAAGACTAGACTAGACAAATAAAAACCCAACCATCACATTAAGTCTCAACCAAAATTGTAAACAATAAACAAATCAAACGAAACCAAATACAATCACAAACCAGACTCATCCTATTTGCGGAAAGCAGGGAGACCCCACTTATCCAAGCAAAGAATGCCCTTCAGAAGATGTGGTAGCAATGAACCCCCCCCCCCCCAATAAATCACATTTTTGCCCATCTCGCCCTCTTTCGCAAGGAAATCAGCTGCACTATTCCCTTCCCTATATTGGTGACTTACCATGAAATTCACCCCATCTAAGGCGCCACTAAATCCTCCCAAAAGTCCCATAACGTGCATGTACTTTTCCAAAGCCAATCCACTACAATACGCGAGTCACATTCAATTATCACATTCAAATAATTGAGGCGTTTACACAAACGAATACCTTCTAAGATTGCTTTTAATTCCGCGCTATTATTAGTGTCATTCCCAAAAGTACTAGAAAAAGTCGCAATCACTCTACCACGGCAATCCCAAATAATTCCTCCACCTCCTGAGTTACCCGGATTTTCCCTACAACTGCCGTCACAATTTAGTTTAATCCATCCGGTAGGGGGCTTGTTCCACGCCACGTACATACTTGGTCTTATGGGAGTGAAAGAAAACGGAAGCTGGAGCTCCCGCGCGATCTCCACGTCTGACATAGAAAATTTGCGTAAGGCATTGGATTCTGCTGCAATAATACTAACCCAATACCTTATTTGTCTCCACACCTGATCCACGTTATGTTTAACCCCCTCCATTCTTACTCTACATCTTCTCTTCCATAAGCACCATGTAATCACAGTCGGTATTACCCCAATTAAAATACCTTTGATTGATGACTTTTTGGTGTAATAAAACTAGGCTGAAACTCTGTTTTTCCAGGGGATAGGCATGTGAAAAGGAACCCCCAGCAGTACACTAACTCGACGCCAAACTTCAACTGCAAACGCACCTAAAGAGAGGATGTGATCACAATTTTCCTAGTGCCTTCCCACATAGCAATCACATGCCGAAGCCATCGCAATACCTTTTTTCTGCACTCTCTCATCTATGGGCAAGCATTTAAATCAGGCTTTCCAAACACAAATGGAAATTCTTTTGAGAATTAAAGGGTGCCAAAGCCAGTCGCTCCACTCTAAAATATCACCACGCTTCCTCATTGCTTCCCATGCCCTTTTTGTAGAAAAACTGCCATCAGAAGTTGGTTTCCATATGTGCACGTCCTCACGTCTTTTACCAGGTTGAACATTTCGCAAAATTCCCATCATTTTCTTAGCTCCCACCAATTCCATTTATAATTCAGAATTCCAATTATTTTGATTCCAACAATCCCTAGTGCTCAGAAAGAGGAATTTCCACCTCGCACCAAGATTTTCACATTCTCCATGACTTTCGGAATGTTAGCCAGCATTGATCTCCAAGTTATTAATCAAACGTTGTTCCATGTCTGACTCGTACATTTTTTCTTTGCCTTGTAACAAAGAGACTTTCGCAATCTCTAGCTCAGATGAGTAGCCCGGCACCACAATCCCCTGGCTCGGGCTTTGATGTCCCTCCTTTGGCTATGAAGGACATTCGGTTAATGAAGATTTTTCACATGTTATTCTAGGATCAGCATCACTCCATACTACCTCACAATCCTCTTCATCACTGCTGGGTACCATATCATTTAGAGTATGTGTCGAACTCATCCTCTGGACCTCACAATTTTCAGTTTGCACTAACTCGTTTTCTACCATAATCCCCTCGATAGGATCAACTGGGATTGTTGTGACATCCCCCATCATATCATCCTCAGACTCCACTAATTCACCTTCCTCTATCCGCTCAACATCCTCTGTCCCCACAACCCCATCTCTTACCTCTTCCCCATTCCGCACCTCCTCATTTACTTTTCCATCCTTATTATTCTGCTCTTCCTCCACCATAATCTGCTACCCCCACTTCATTCAATTTGTCCACCACATCCACCTCCCCCTCATTCTGCAACAAATTATTTAACTTCCCTACCTCTATTCTATGTTTCATAACACCAGACGGACCCGCCACATCCATCTTCCGTCCCACTTCTTTCCACACATGCTCCTCACGATCCTTTCCTAGCCCTCTCATTCCTTCTTTTGGTTTTCTTATCCCTGGTTTTTCTCCGGAGCGACAAATTACAGCCGTATGCCCCTGTCTAAAGCATTTCGCACAATAGAAGCCGTTTTTCTCATACGTAACATTCTGCCAAATCTGTTTTTTGCCAACAATCAGAGGGAAACCCTCAATGGGTTCATCTTGGAGATCCACTTCCACACAAATTCTTGCTCCTATGGCCTGAGTTCAGTATAACGTCGCATTATCTGAGCCAAGAAATCTACCAAATCGAGATGTCAAAATCTGTAGACAATCCAGACAATATAAATGAAGAGGCAACCCAGGCAAAAATATTCACTGTGGCGCAATGGAGGGTTCCTTCATTACATCAAATTCCACCGACCAATTAAACAACCGAAATTGACAACCGGCCACCATCCTTCCTTCCCTCGCCCAAGCATGCAAATAGTCCTTCTCATTAGCCAAATGCAATAGGACATGAACCCCATCCATGAAGCTAATCATAGGGACTTTCGAAAAGCCCCAAGTTTTAATGATCTGTAGCCACAACACATCAATTGAAGGCCTTTTCGACACAAACTTTAATACCAAAGCAAACTTCAATTCTTCAGCCACTCTACCCATCTCCACATCTGAGAAAACGAAGCCCAAAGCCCCATCAATCAATTCTGGCTTTCTCAACGACAATCTGAATTTAGCACTCAAGAGGGGCCATTGTAATGCTTCAGCGAAAGTACATCCATTTCCCTTGCAGAGGCCACTCCTATCCCTCCTCCAACACCACCAGAACCAGTTTCTACCCCCTCTCCTAGACCCCCTCGTCGCACCCACCCCTCCGGCAGACACCAGAGGGCTGCACAGCAAGACCATGAGGCGTGACCAAGCCCCTACAAAAAAGAAAAAAGAAAGAAATCTTAGCAGAGGAAAAAAATCACCCTCCACGTCAGCCTCCTACTTTTTTTTTTAACATAATTTCTATATTATTCTGTTGTGGAGGCTATCAGAGATTTATTTCGGGGTACTCCTATACCTCGGTTTTATTCAGCCTCATACATAGTTTTGATTCTAAAAGTGTCTCAACCATTTGGTTTTGAAAAATTCCATCCAATTAGTCTTTGTTATGTGATATATAAAGTTTCTCTAAGATTCGTGTTAAAAGGATGTCGCCGATTTTGGAGAAAATTATATTCCTAGAACAAGGTGCATTTTTGTCTGGGAGAAGCATTTTTGAGAATATTGCTTTGGCTCAAGAAATGGTGCATATGATTAATTAGCCGAGTCGTGGGGGAAATGTTTTATTAAAAATAGACATGACAAAAGCATATGATTGTATTGATTGGGATTTCTTGATACATGTAATGAAATCCTTTGGATTTTCTAATCAGATTTATGACCTAGTCAGACAATACATATCATATTCTTGGTTCTCAATTGTGATGAATGGAACGACAAAAGGATTTTTTCGGAGTGGTCGTGGGTTGCATCAAGGGGACCCTTTGTCGCCTTATTTATTTATTTTTGTGGAGGAAATGCTATCTCGGTTGCTGAAGTACAATTTTCAAAGTGGCAAAATTGGTTCTTTCTCTCATCCTAGAGGTGCGCCTCTTATATCCCACTTATTGTATGCTGATGATATTATTGTTTTTGCTAATGGTGGAAGATCATCGATAAAAAGGATCTCAGATATCTTCAATATTTATGAGGAGAGGTCTCGACAGAGAGTTAGTAAAGAAAAGTATGCCATTTTCTTTTCTAAAAACATGCCACTTAGTAGAAGAAGAAGCTTGTTGCGGTTGACTTCTTTTTCGGAAGGCTTTTTTCCTACAAAGTATTTGGAGGTTCCTTTGATATCTAGTCGCATGAAAATGACATATTTTGATGAATTATTAGATCGAATTAGATCTCGACTGGAAGGGTGGCAATCAAAACTGTTGTCAAATGGTGCAAGACTTTTGTTATTACGGCATGTTTTGGCTAGTATCCCTATTCATTTACTTTCGGTTATGCGAGTTCCCAAGAAAGTTATTATATAATTTATAAGGAAGATATCTTTCTACGAAGGCCCAATTTCTTCTAAAATCTTTTGCCAATATCTTCATTGCCCCTAGAAAACTGTCCATCCCCATTATTCACCATTGATCCTTGGCCTTCAAGAGCTCTAAACATACTCTTCTTGGTTCTTGGCCAATCCAAATGTAGCACTTACATTGACGGAGTTGAGCATTCGAATGGGCAATCAAATCTCATCTTTAAGGCCACTCAAGAAGCAACTCAACTTATGCTTTTCTGAGAGACCTTTCAATCTATTTACAGACCTTCATATTGGGCCTTATAAGCTGCAACTGAAGTAGTTTGCTTCAATCAAGCCAAAGACTCCATGAGATCGTCATGTGCAATAGGACCAAACCTTATTTGCAAGGCTTTAACAAATGAATCCCACCCATTAAATTGGCCACTGTTTATAGCATCTTGATACCAGACTAAGGCTTCACCCTCCATATGGTACAAAGCCATCAAGAGCCTTTGATTTATAGGTGCTTGATGGAAATCAAAGTATTGGTTTGGGTTGCTTTGAAAACCCAACTCGCAGGATTATTTCCATCAAAATAGGAAAAATCCAATAGGACCCCCTAGGCATAAACCCTCTATCATCTTGCATTACTACACGAGATTCTTGCACTACTTCTCCGTGAGGGCGATGCTTAATTAAAGTTCTCATTATATCATGCATTTGATCTAACCTTTCTATAAGTACTTGAATGGTTTGTTGTTGCCCATCCAATTGCCTTTGTAAAGCTTCCTACTATCCTTGTTGTGCCCTCGATGCTGCTGATCATGTCCTGTTTGCTATTAGAGGATCATCCTCTCTGATACCAATGTCGGGACTGAAATTGCAACCAAAACAGATAAGAGAAATAGCTATTGAAAAACAAGAACAAGAAAGAGAAGAATCCAAGAACTGAACTCCTGGAGAGAATGACTAGATTTATTTGAGGCAAATCCCACCTCCAAAATGAATCAACACTGAACAACTTCAATGCCTCTGATGCCAATAAGGAGGTTGTTCTGTGAATGATGGTCTGTGAATCAAGGTGAATGGAGATTATGTTGGAATGAAGATTACTTCATCGAGGAAGATTTTATCTGATTTATTTTTGAATTCTTGTTTATCTAATTTGTTTTGAATTCTTGTTATTTTGATTAGTTCTTTCCTAATTTATTTCCTAGTTTATTGCAATCAATGTAATCCTTTAAACAAAGTCGAAATGGAATGGAGAAGGCGGTTGCCATTTTTTAGCAAGTTTGAACTTTTGTTTTGGTGAGACTCCAATTTATAGAGAGTTTCTGTATTTTCCCTCTTGGTTATTAACGTGATGTTGATCCTTGAGGTTCTTTGCACCAATTTCGGCATCAAAGCAAGGTTCATTCCTAAAGGAATTTTAGTGTTTCATGCCGGTAACCCACAATGGGAATTCTTACGACATCTCGAATAACTAGGATCCAAACAACCAAAACCCAAACACCAACCTACCCCAATTGCAAGACTAGATCACTCAGCTCACGAATGTTTTGGAGAAAATTACTCAGAGATTGGACTTGACGGAGGAGCATCAAGATCGAGAGGAATTTGGTCCTCACAATAGGAGAGGGCGTAGGCAATCTCAGGAGGACGCGCTGGAAGACAGTGAATGGGAAGAAGAGGATGAACAATATGGAGAAAGGGACAGGGGAGCTGGTCATTGTGGAGCTCGTGTTGGGAGTAACGGACGAGATTTTCCCAGGAGACGTGGAGGGTTGATGCTCACCATCAACCTCTTGATGAACTTACTAAGAGAATGAAGGTGGATTTCCCATAATTTTTTTGGGAAGTTGGAACCCAATGCATTCGAAGATTGGTTTACGGCCATTGAAGATTATTTTGATTGGTTTGCTGTGTCGGAAGATCAGAAAGTTCGCTATGCGCAAGCTTGGTAGGGAAGTGTAGAGGAGTAATTGTGTCGTACTCATCGTGCACCAATCTCTAATTGGGAAGAGATGAAGGAACGCCTGAAGGAAAAATATTTGCCTATTGATTACAAACAAATGATGTTCGAAGAGATGTTACAATTGAGACAAGGACCGTTAACTATCAATCAGTATACGGACCAATTTCACGAGCTGGCTGTCTGTAGTAAGATTGCGGAAAATGATTAGCAAAATTTAGCCCGGTATCGCACTGGGTTACGTAGTGAAGTGCGTAAGGTAATGTTGACCGTGCGACTGATTAATGTCGACGAGAAATACCAACTAGCACTACATGTTGAGAAACAGTTGGGATCCTTAAGTGGGAGGCGAATGGCTTCGATAGATTCTAGGCAAGAACGTTTGCCAACATCTTCATTCCAGAAGCCCCCATTTTCGAGTAGCCAATCCAGGAATTTTGTGGTGGGAGACCAAAAAGGCATGGCCAAAGTTACGGGTGAAGGGCCCCAGTGTTACAAGTGCAAGGGGTTGGGCACTTCACTATTGTTTGTCCCACAAGAGATAAAAAAATTGGCTTTTTTTTTTTTTTTTGTGAAAAAGAACTGAGGGTGATCGACAAAGCTGAAGAAAGTGAAGAGGAGGAAGGTGATGAGGATGTTGAGGTTGAAGAAGAGCATTTGATTGCTAATGATTTACCTAGTTGTGCAATCCATCGAGTGCTAACCGGCACCGAAAAGGAAATTCAAGCTATTGTTGATTGGCGACACATGAATATATTTCATACACATATGAAGTATGGTAGCCGTGCTTTAAATGTCATCATCGACAACAGAAGCGGTATGAATGTAATTTTCGAAGATGCAGTGGAGCTATTAAGGTTGAAAGCTGAGAAACATCCCACTCCTTATTGGGTCAGTTGGGTCAACGAAGACAATCCGATTTTAGTAAAGCATCGGTGCCTAGTGAAATTTTCATTGGGAAAAAATTATGAAGATGAAGCCTGGTGTGATGTGATTTCCATGATCGTTTTTCACGTGTTGTTGGGGCAACCTTGGCTTTACATTAGGAGGATGTCTTATGACTGGTACGCTAATTCTTATACCTTTAAATTTAAAGGTAAGAAATTTGTTTTAGACCCTTTGCAGATTTCGGAGTTTGAAGCACACAAAAAAAAAAAAAAAAATACAATCCCAGTGCTGACTATTTGGCAGTTTACATGAGTTCTAAAAGATGAGCAAATGATACTGCTAGTGGTGAATTGGGAATCATAAAAAGAAGATGGTCTTATTCCTATGGAGATTGTTGAGTTGCTGGAAAAATTCCAAGATATTATGTCCGATGAGATGCCGAAGCAACTACCACCAATGAGGGACATGCAGCACACCATTGACTTAATCCCTAGTTCATCTTTGCCCAATTTGCCACACTACCGTATGAGCCCAACGGAAAATGAAGAGCTTAAGCGACAAATCCAACAATTGTTAGACAGTGGGTTTATCTGAGAAAGCTTGAGTCCTTGTGTCATTCCAGTTCTACTTACACCCAAGAAAGATGGTAGTTGGAGGATGTGTGTAGACAGTTAAGCCATTAACAAAATAACGATGAAGTATAGATTTCCCATTATGCGGCTCGATGATATGTTGGATTTATTAAATGGTGCATCTATTTTTACAAAGATCGATCTTCAAAGCAGATAACATCAAATTCGAATCCATCCCGGGGATGAGTGGAAGACGGCATTCAAAACAAAAGATAGCTTGTATGAGTGGTTGGTCATGCCCTTCGGATTAACCAACGTGCCGAGCACTTTTATACGAGTCATGACCCAAGCACTCAAACCATTCTTGGGTAAATTTGTAGTTGTTTATTTTGACGATATTTTAATTTCTAGCCATTGTGTATAGGACCACTTAGACCATGTACAACAACTTCTGGAGACTTTGAAGAGTGAACGACTATTTATCAATAGGAACAAGTACTCTTTTATGAAGCAGTAGGTGAGTTTTTAGGGTTCATTATTTCGGACCAAGGTGTAGGTGCCGATCCTACCAAAGTTCAAGCAATTCAAAATTGGATGGTACCACGTAACTTTTCAAAAGTACGAAGTTTCCAAAAACCTCAGCACCATAATGGCACCTATTACCGAGTGCCTAAAGTCCAAAACTTCAGTTGGACTGTAGCTGCTGCCAAGGCATTCGACGAAGTCAAGACTAAGATGGGAGAGGCACCAATTTTGAAGTTGCCGGATTTTTCAAAATTATTTGAGGTTGCTTGTGATGCCTCACATGTAGGCATGGGAGGAGTATTAAGTCAGGAGGGTCATCCTATCGCTTTTTTCAGTGAGAAACTCAATGAGGCCCCGACGGAGATGTTCGACATACGACATGGAATTTTATGCTTTGATTCAAATTCTCAAAAATTGGCATCCTTATTTAATTCATAGAGTTTGTACTTTATACTGATCATGATTCTTTGAAGCACCTAAATTCTCAAAGCAAATTAAATTCTAGGCATGTTCGTTGGTTGGATTATTTGCAGCAGTTCGAGTTTGTTATCAAGCATAAATCAGAGGTTGAAAATAAAGTGGCTAACGCTTTAAGCAGGTGACCACACTTGCTGTTTCTATCCTAAGTTAACTCCATGAAATTTGATAACCTTAAACTCCAGTATGCGGTAGATGAAGACTTTGGTATTACTTGGAACAATTTAATTGATGGTGGAGGCACAACTCTCGGCAATTATTCATTAAAAGAGGGTTATTTATTTTTTGGAACCCATTTGTGTATTCCTCGAGGGTCCTTCCGAGAATTTGTTGTTTTAGAACTTCATGGAGGAGGATTAGCGGGGCATTTTGGTTATGACAAGACCTTTGCTATTGTCACCGATCGATTTTTTTGGCCTCGATTATGTCAAGATGTGCACAAGGTGGTGGCTCACTGTTGGGTATGTCAGATTAACAAGGGTACTAAGTAGAGAGTAGGGCTTTACACTCCACTTCCAATTCCAAATAAGCTTTGGCAACATCTTAGTATGGATTTTGTTCTTGGATTACCCAAGTCTCTACGACAACATGATTCCATTATGGTAGTGGTGGATCGTTCCTCAAAAATGTCCCATTTCATTCCTTGCCATAGGACTTTTGATGCTTCCAAAACCGTAGCTTTATTTTTGCATGAGGTAATTCGGCTACATGGTGTGCCAGCCACCATCGTGTCTGATCGAGATGTCAAATTTATGAGCTATTTCTGAAAGACATTGTGGGCAAAAATGGGGACAAAATTGATATTTTCCAGTGCTTTCCATCCCCTAACCGATGGCCAAACTGAAGTGACCAACTGAAGTTTGGGAAATTTATTGCATTGTCTCATAGCAGATCAAGAAACAAGTTGGGACCTGTTATTACCTCAAGCGGAATTTGCTTTCAACAATTCCGTGAATCATTCCACAGGGTGCACACCATTTGAAGTGGTCTATGGCTTTTGGCCCCAAACTCCTTTGGACCTCCATCCTTTACCTCTACCTTCTAGACCAAGTGAAGCTGCATTGGACTTTTCTGGCTATATGAGGGACATCCATGAAGAGGTGAAGTGACGTCTTTCCCCCAGCACTGAAGCATATGCAGCCTCTGCCAATGTCAAGCACAAGGATAGACAATTTGGTGTCGACGATAGGGTCCTTATCCGCCTAAGATCAAAGTGTTTGCCTCTAGGTAGCTTTACCAAGCTACATGCATGGCGCGCGGGCCCTTTCGAAGTTGTTAAGAAGTTGGGTTCAAATGCCTATGTAGTAGAACTGCCCCCTAATTTTGGCATCAGTCCTGTTTTCAACATTGAAGATCTTACTGAGTTCCATGGTCCCGAAGATCAATTACTAGAAATTCTAACCACACCACTTGTGCAAGAGACAGTTATTCGGGTCCCTAAGAATACAGGCCCTAAAGATGAAATTGCTTCTATATCGGATCACCAATTCGTTACTACACTCCTTGGAGGTGATTATAAATTTTTGGTCTAGTGGAAAAATCGCCCCAAGTCAGATTCAGTTTGGCTGCAGGCATCGAAGCTCAATTAGTTACACTCAGAGTTATTTACTTCATATGTTCAACAACACTTGCCAGAGTCAAGATCTTCCGAATGAGCGGCAATTGATGCAAATACGGAGGTTGTTCTGTGAATGATGTTTCGTGAATCAAGGTGAATGGAGATTATGCAGGAATGAAGATTACTTCATCGAGGAAGATTTTATCTGATTTATTTTTGAATTCTTGTTTATTTGATTTGTTTTGAATTCTTGTTATTTTGATTAGTTCTTTCCTAATTTATGTCCTAGTTTATCGCAATCAATGTAATCCTTTAAACAAAGTTGAAATGGAATGGAGAAGGCAGTTGCCATTTTTTACCAAGTTTGAACTTTTGTTTTGGAGAGACTCCAATTTACAGAGAGATTCTGTATTTTCCCTCTTGGTTATCAATGTGATGTTGATCCTTGAGATTCTTTGCACCAGCCTCCTTCCTTCAGTTTCTACCCTTTTATACTTTAGTTTGTTTACAAAACATTAAACATAAAAATGCCACGTATCAGACTAACGTTCGAATTACATCTAAACTCACTGTTTCACTTATTACACAAAATGCACCGTTCCTTTTAATTACACAGCCTCTCTTGAACGCACCATTTCACTAAAAACTCAATGAATCATTTAAGAACTTCATATTTATGTTACTTCACACGCGCCCATGACACAGAATCCAATAGGGAGAAGGAAACAGTGAAAAATATAATAGAATGCGGGGGCTCGCAGGAAACCAAAGAATGGGTGAAGAATATCTGGAGGGCATGCCCCATGCGGCGGTTTGGAGGGTGTGCGGCTATCTGAAGCTCCTCTATGGGTTGAACAATACCTAATATTTTTAGAAGAGATACGACCTAGTCAGATGCTTCCATTTTCACTTATTTTTATCGAGAACTGCTACAGATACAAAGAGATTACACAAAAGTAAATCCACAAATTGACATGGCTTCATGAGATCCGTTAGATCTACTTTACAATAAAATAACTTTACAATCAAACGCACTACATCAAGTCACGTCAATTTGTGGGTTTTTTTTTTTGTATAATCATTTTGTGGCTAAAGTATTTCTCTTTTTTATCACATGTGATGTGGCTCATACAATTATTTTATAGAGTGCTGAGGTGGAAGATTATCTATTAAAGGGTGTTAAAGCCTCAAAATTGGCACATCCGTTCCAAAGCGAGCTGCCCTGGGAAACCCATCTATTTCTAGCTTGAACGGTGCAATCCAAGTGGCTGGCAGGTCGAGTCGGTTGATATAAAAAATTGAAATCGATTTGGTTAGAGTTTAGAAGTTACAGACATAAAAGCAAATGACCATAGGTGAAAAGAAAAAACCACAGTTAGGCTGCATGCTTTTATTCTGTATGCCTGCGTCAATAGGCATGCTTTAGATACATATCACAATGGTTCAAACCTAAACCTCTGGCCATTAGGCCTTAAGTTATTAAAAACTTAAGAAAAATCAACTATATAAACACATTTACGTTAATGATAATAGAAGTTTTAAACATATTAGAAAGTATTTATTTTAAGGATTAATGACAAATTTAGTACATTGGTTCTACTCATTTTTCTACAATTCACTAGGTTTCACAAGCTAGCATTAAGACTTCTTTCCAAATATAGTACCATTTCTAATAAATTCATGGAACACCCGCATTATATTGTCTTTGATCATCACCTCCCAACACTCGACAGAATGCCATAGAGTACCCATCTGGATCGGGTCTATTGTTTGTATTCATATCTTTCTCCACTTGAAGAATCTCTAGCTTCTCAAATGGCCTTTATGTTGGGTTAAAGAGCCTGATTTTGAACTGAAAAAATGTCAAGCCAAGAGTTTGCTCTTTCTCTGCTTGCTCGAGCTTGTAAAATGGAACTGGAACTGGCCTGAGACATGGAACAAAAGAACAGAAATCTTCAAATCTCCATCTCTTTGTGTTTTCTCGCTTTTTTTCTTTCTTTCTCTTTTTATAAGGTGACGTGGAACCGTGCCACGTCGGATTAGTATCGCGCGCTTGCGCAAACTTGACTGTACGTAACAGTTATGTTCTTTACATCATCTTTTAGCATTTCTTGATATCCATGCCATCAAATGATTGATCCGTAAGTGAATCTTAATAAATAATTTTCAATCATTTAATATTATAATATAAGATAATTAAAAAATAATGATAAAAAAGATGGTGAGCAGGATGGATCAATCACAATCCATACGAACTCAACCTATAAATCACATTTTGTGCTTGGAAGAAAAAGCATTGTAACAATTAACCGTGGGGCACCTCAACATGTAACCTTTTGCTTTTTATCCTTTTTGTTGGATAATTTAATTCAAAATCATAATCAGTGAGAGAGATTGAAATATCAAATCATAATTAATAATAATAATAATAATAGAAACTAGCCGTTGGGTATCCAAATTCAAATTGTTTGGTCATAAAGAGTAGGACAAGAATATCAGAGCGCCTCTCTCTCTCTCTCTCTAAACCCTAGAAACCGTATTTCATTTCACGGTAAATCTCTCTTTAACACTCCCCTCTCTCCTTCCCTCTCCAGCACTTTCTCTGCGTGTGTACATACTTCTGCTCTTCGTGTTTGGAGGGTCGTTGATCTATTCGATTGGTTTCGCCTGCTCGGATCCGATTGTTGCCTACTGAAATTCTTGAGTTTGGAGGCTTCCGTAAGTGTTCTTTCTTTCCGTTTGTTAATCATTTACGCTCTTTGGTATATCTATTTTGTTTAGATCTCAGCATTCGATGCTGAAAGCCCAATTGCTAATCGAGAATATTTATCTATTTCTTTGTGTGTTTACTGTTTAATGCCAATGAAGATAAAGGCCATGAGATTTGGTTTTTTTATTAAGTTTCCTTCTATGACTCAATGCGACTTCTTTGATCCGTGTTTGGAAATGGAATCTTTTTGGTTATTTTAAAGTCATCAGCTTCAAACTCTTAACAATATGGAAGTTAAAATTAGGAATTAAGTGGAATTTGTGTACAAATTAGGAAATCTTTTTATGATTTTATCTCAACTGACAATGAAAACGATCGAGCAGAAAAAGCTGGAGAAAACAATTATTATTATTATTAATATTTCGTTCTTATTCATGTAGTTTCCGAAAATAAGAATAAATGAAATAACTTCAAAATTCTCACTTTGAAAAGTTTATTTGGACTTATTCGACCCGTTTGATTTTTCAGCGTTTTTGTTCAAAACAACAAAACCATGAAGAGAGTAAATGGAATTTCTTGAAAATTGGCATGCTGAGTGAAAATATCTGGAATGAATAGGATAAGGGATAAGTTAGTAGAAGACTGAATTGATTTCCGAAAATTCGAAAACTAAAAAATTTTAGTGCTTATTTTGTTTAGTCTTCATTGTATATTGTGCTATATTTTTGTTGTATTTGAAGATTTCTGGCTGCAAAACACGAAGGAAATTTAAAACAAATGAAGAATTATGCATTTATTTTTTCATGCATGCCACTTTTTTTGTTGGTTCTTTTCTTCCTTCACTACGTTTTAATGTACCCTTTAGAGGGTCAATATTGAATTTCATTCGACAAATCATCTTCATCATTCTGATTGTTTTAATAATTATGTGAGTGTAATTGTGTTGTCATAGACTGACACATGATGGATTTTCAGAGTATTTTCCAACTTGATAGCTCCTGATATCCTATTTTGTGTCGCATCCAGTGGCAGTTTGATTCTACAGCCTCTTGTAGTAGAGGCCTAGTTTCCCGCTTCTTCTTGGTGTTCTTGGTAGTTCAAATTTTTTGGAGAAGAGAAGTGCTTACGAATAAAAATGACAGTCAGAACACCAGGAACACCAGCTTCAAAAATTGATAGGACACCAGCATCAACCCCTGGAGGGCAACGAGCTAGGGAAGAGAAGATTGTAGTGACAGTACGGTTAAGGCCGTTAAGCAAAAGGGAGCAGTTAGCCAAAGACCAAGTGGCATGGGAGTGCATTGATGATCACACAATTGTGTACAAACCACCACCTCAGGACCGATCAGCTCAATCAGCCTCATTCACATTTGGTAGTTAATGATGTTATCTCCTCTCCTATATATCCTACCTTTAAAATCTTTTTTCCTTTTTCTTATCTCAAAAATCTTTGGTTGACTACTTAAGAAAAAAATTGTCAGTTAATAGTCTCTTATATTTGCAGATAAAGTTTTTGGTCCTGTAAGTCTAACTGAAGCAGTATATGAGGAAGGAGTAAAGAATGTTGCCCTATCTGCTTTGATGGGCATCAATGGTAGCAAAATTTTTAATTTGTTTATCTTGGCTAGCTTTTAGTGTTGTTTTCAATTATATGACCAATTATATATCTAATTGCAGCAACTATTTTCGCATATGGACAAACTAGCAGTGGTAAGACGTACACAATGAGAGGAATAACAGAGAAAGCTGTTAATGATATCTACAGGCATATAATAAATGTAAGCTTTATCAGAACCTTATGTAATCGTTTCTGGGAATTTTGGCTCCTGATGAGAAAACTTCAGCTGTTGCTTGAGTTCCATATGGTGCGAAGCATTGTACTCACCTTTATAAACTGTTAAAGTATGTTTATACTATGATAAATTAATTTTTTACATGACAAATTTTTTAACTCAAGTAGGAGGCCATGTCTAATTCTATGTATAAGTTGGGCATAGATGGGAAGAATTATAAGCATGTATAAAATATGTTTAAATCCTTGGAGGTGATCGTGGAATCCCCCTGCTGTAATGTGGAGGATGCTTTTGAAAAGAGAATTTTTATTTTGATACACGGCCAGCATAAACTGTTCATACCAAAAGTAATTTTGATAATATATGTTTAAATCCTTTGAGGTGATCCCCTCACCCCCCCCCCCCCCCCCCACCCTTGTGTTGCTGCAATGTGCTTCACCACTGATTCTCTGGTTGATGAAACTGATTTACTCTTTGAAATGATTGCAGACCCCTGAGAGAGATTTCACAGTAAAAATTTCTGGACTCGAAATTTACAATGAGAATGTTAGAGACCTGTTAAATTCAGAATCTGGTCGCAATCTGAAGCTGTTGGACGATCCAGAGGTAATGTGTCCGCAATTGCTTTTAGGACTCAAGTGCTTTGACTTTGAGAGAGTTTCCCTCCTCATCAACTGGAACTTTTTTCACTCACTGCATGCAGAAAGGTACTATGGTTGAGAAGTTGGTAGAGGAAACAGCAAGTGATGATCAGCACTTGAGACAATTGATCAGTATTTGTGAGGGTAAATACGCGTATCCTTGTGCATGATTTAATTTAGCTTCCTTATACATGTAATTTCTTGGTTGGACTTAATAGTTTTTCTTTGGTTTTGTAGCTCAAAGGCAAGTTGGTGAAACTGCCCTTAACGATAACAGCTCGCGGTCACACCAGATAATAAGGCTGGTAAGTCTTGTGGATCTTGATTTCTTTTGATGCTTCTTACATGATGTCACTTCTAACATCCTTATCGTTGGCTTTTTAAACAGACAATTGAAAGTACTCTGCGTGAAAATTCTGATTGTGTGAGGTCTTTTGTCGCAAGCTTGGTAAATACAGACCATTCTTATCTTTTTTTTCTTCTAATTTGAATTTTATCAGTAGTTACTTTCATTACAATATATTAATATCTGTAATCTGCAGAATTTCGTTGATCTGGCTGGGAGTGAAAGAGCTTCACAGACACATGCAGATGGTGCTAGGCTCAGGGAAGGATGCCATATTAACCTTAGCTTGATGACACTTACCACAGTAATTAGAAAGCTCAGGTCAGAATCTACTAGAGCATATATTTCGATCTGGAGACATAATAGACGTTTAAAAGCTTGCTTCCATTCCAACCTTACAATTTTCTTATTCATTTTTGCATTTACAAGACTTTTCTTCTCTCATGCAATTTTACCTTCGCAATTTGGCTCTAGCAAAGAAACACATCTTCCTACCATACATGAGAATCTCGACTATAGCTTCATGCTCCTTAAGTTATAGGTGAATCCAAATAGAATATGTCATCGTGATTTAATGTTTTGATGGAAGCCTTCAGATCATATAGATCCAGAACATAGGATCAGGTGTGATTTGATAGAACCCTAAGAATCATATAGATTCCCGGAATGCAATGCTTAAATAAATAGTCAGGAGTTGATCACTTGGTGAGCATTCTGTAAAGAGTGCAAGAAGTATTTTTTATGATGTACATATTCTGCTAAACAGCTTATTGGTTTTGATTATATTGTGATAAGTCTGTTATGTTAATATTCTGTACTCACCTCTTTAATCATTTACACGCAGTGTTGGCAAAAGAACTGGCCATATACCCTACAGGGACTCAAAACTCACTCGTATATTGCAGCACTCACTTGGTGGGAATGCACGCACTGCCATCATATGTACATTAAGTCCAGCACTGAGTCATGTTGAACAATCTCGAAACACTCTTTTCTTTGCCACCCGGGCGAAGGAAGTAACGAATAATGCACGAGTTAACATGGTACCATTGCTTAGCCCTCACCGTGTTCATTTGCCTTTTCCCAACTGGTTTTATATAAACACAATCAATTATCCATTTTTCCTTAAACGTCTTATCAGGTTGTTTCAGACAAGCAGCTAGTGAAACATTTACAGAAGGAAGTAGCCAGGCTGGAAGCAGAATTGCGCACTCCTGATCCATCAAAGGAAAAAGAATTGAAAATCCGGCAGGTAAATTTCAAAGCATGTTTGAATTGACCTTGGAGTTAATGCGGTGGGTGGAATCAAATCCCTGGTAGTTATGTAACATTATTTGACCATGTCCAGATGGAGATGGAAATCGAAGAATTGAGACGCCAAAGAGATCTTGCACAAACTCAGGTGGATGAATTACAAAAAAAACTTCAGGAGGACCAGCAGGTCTCTCTCTCTCTCTCTCACTCTCACACACACACACACTCACATAAACGAGATACATTATTTATTTAAACTTTCTCACAAAAGGGAAAAAGTAGTTTCAACTTTACCTTACATATTTATTGTTCAGGGTTTAAACCCATTTGAATCACCCCGTCCATCAGTGAAGAAGTGTCTCTCCTATACTGGTGTACTATCACCAAAACTTGAAGGCAAGGAGATAGGCCATGGTGACAAAGTAAGAAGTATGATGTTAAGGCAGTCAATGAGGCAATCATCAACTGCACCATTCACCCTTATGCATGAAATTCGCAAACTAGAACATCTTCAGGAGCAGCTTGGAGAAGAAGCAAATCGAGCACTTGAAGTGCTGCAAAAGGAAGTGGCTTGTCATAGACTGGGTAACCAGGATGCAGCTGAAACAATTGCAAAACTGCAGGCAGAAATAAGGGAAATTAGTGCTGTGCGTTCGGAACCAAAAGAAGTTGAAGTTGGAAGTGTAGTTGCTCCAAATAAGAGTGTCAGTGCTAATCTGAAGGAAGAGATTACAAGACTTCATTCGCAGGGCAGCACCATCGCCAACCTTGAGGAGCAGCTTGAAAGTGTTCAGAAGTCAATAGACAAATTGGTAATGTCTCTTCCAAGCAATAACCATCAGTATAACAGTGAATCACTGCCCAAGACTAAGAAGGAATCAAAAAAGAAGAAGTTACTTCCTTTGGCTTCAAGTAATACTGTCAACCGGCAAAATTTTATAAGATCTCCTTGCTCCCCTCTGTCTGCTTCTCGGCAAATTTTGGTTCCTGATATTGAAAATAGATCTCCTGAGCATGATGATCATTTGTCCACTGAGACCCTGACAGAGTCTGAAAAGGGGACACCAACAAAGAGTGAAGAAGGAGGAGATATCTCATCTAAGGAAAACAATTCAGGCTATAGACGTTCTAGTTCGGTGAACATGAAGAAAATGCAGAAGATGTTCCAAAATGCGGCAGAAGAGAATGTAAGAAGCATAAGAGCATATGTAACAGAACTGAAAGAACGTGTGGCTAAACTTCAATACCAAAAACAACTACTTGTTTGCCAGGTACAACCTACTTGTCTTCATAGTTGTTAACTTAGTCTTACTTTGTCCCCTAGATAGGGAAGTTTATTCACTTTGTGTAGCGAGTATGTCACTTCTGCCATTCTATCATTTCATATGCATTTTTTTATGTATTCTAGGTGCTGGAGCTTGAAGCAAATGAAGCAGCTGGGTACAATGTGGAGGATGAAGAAAACACATTTGAGCCAGCAGAGCCACAGGTTCCATGGCAAGTAACTTTCAGGGAGCAAAGGCAGCAGATAATTGAGTTGTGGGATGTCTGCCATGTCTCCATCATTCATAGGACCCAGTTTTATTTGTTATTCAAAGGGGATCCAGCTGATCAAATTTACATGGAAGTGGAGCTTAGGCGCTTGACTTGGTTGCAGCAGCACCTAGCAGAACTTGGGAATGCAAGCCCAGCTCAAATAGGAGATGATCCCCCAATCTCTTTGTCATCAAGGTTTTTCCTCTCTCTCTCTCTCACTCTCGTTGTTCTTAGTGACAGAAAAATTAAATTCCATATCTTGTTCTATGTGTAGTATTAGAGCATTGAAGCGTGAAAGGGAGTTCCTTGCAAAGAGGGTGACCTCGCATTTGACTGCAGATGAGAGAGATGCATTGTACATTAAATGGGATGTCCCACTTGAAGGGAAGCAGAGGAAGATGCAGTTCATAAACAAACTTTGGACAAATCCCCATGATGCCAATCATGTACAGGAGAGTGCTGAAATTGTGGCAAAGCTGGTAGGGTTCTGTGAAGGCAGCAACATTTCAAAGGAGATGTTCGAGCTTAATTTTGTTCTTCCATCTGATAAGAGGCCATGGCTTATGGGCTGGAATCAAATTTCAAACCTTCTTCATTTGTGAAACAATTTCATTTGTTTGTAAGTAACATTCTTATCTCTTGTACATGTAATTGAGTTTTGGGGCTTTCGTCCATAATGTCTTGTTATTTCTTTCTTGTGTGACTGATTAAGCCACAGGATTATAAAATAATTAATTCCCCCGGTATCCATCTGATTAGAAATTTTGGATATAGTTACAGTGTTTTTGGTTATCTTAATGTTTCTTGTAGGTTTCAACCAAAAATTGGGCACTGGCAATACTTGCCATAAAAGGGTACTGGCAGCATGAATGATAACTATCTTAAACCTGCACCGTTACTGTGATTACTTTTTATTAATGGTATGGCACTTATGGATGAGTGCTCAAGATTAAGTTCTCTATAAGCATGAATTCAAATTGTATGGGGCAAACAGAAATTATGTTATGCAGAGGCTATTTTGCTTCCAAGCATAATGAATCTGTTGTATTTTTTCTTCTTTGATGGCTTTCCATTCTTCAGCAATGCTAGTGTCAGTTACAAGAACTGCAATAAAATTATCCTTTCATGGAATGTCGATTGGAAGGATTATTGATCCCAACCCGCGACAGCTGTCATAATTCTCATTACCTTCAGTGCTCCTTCAGAGCTACAAATAATGCAAGACCTATGGAGTTCTCAAAAGTTCAAAACCATAAGAAATATGGTGGCTTACCAATTCCTTCAGTAAATGCTAATGCCATTTATGAGGAATGCAGTTTAAACATCTCTTATGGAACTAAAAATTTGGATTTTTTTTTGCAGTCTCTTGAAGCTTATTACGCCATCAGTATATTCTCTAGTTGTTTTGCAGTCCACTTTAGTGACCAGGCAAATACGACTGAAGCAAAAGGCTAATATTTAAATTTCACCTACTTTTTTTGGTGTTCATTTTTAAAGGAAAGAAGATCTCTAGCTAGAAGCTTTGCATGACACCTCTTTATCTCTGTGTCTCAAATGGTCTGGCAGATTTGACAAGATCTACTACTAATCTTCCAATTTCTGTTACGTGATTAGTACCTCTTCATCTTTGTATCTGTCTCACATGTTTCATGGAAAGATATGCATGATGGAACTTCTAATCCAAATAAATTGTGAAATGCCCTTTTCAATTTTCAATTTTCAATTTTTATATGTATGTGCCCGAGACATGGAGTCCATATTCATCCCATTCTAGTGGGGAATACTGTGTGTGTGTGAGTGAGAGAGAGAGAGAGAGAGCTTTAGGAAACATTGCTATGATTCACCATTGATGTTGATATTGCATAAATTAGTGGCCTTGGAAGAACGTAAAAGTATATCATAAATCACACCAACAGACAAGGGGGAACATGTGCGCATGACCCCGCATTATTACAACCACAACTAGTGCTGCTACTAGCATTATGATTTAGGAGAGACCACACCCAACTTTAAAAGTAAATTAACTCTCTAATCTCCATCCTTTAGCTAATACATCAAAGAAGTATGATGCATATAGAATGGAGAAGTCCTTCCTTGAATGTTTTAGGGATCTAGCACTTGGGGAAGGGCGTTCCACAAATCTTGGCAACTTTCCTTGCATTGGGGGAGTCGACAAACTTTTTGAGGTTCGGGTTCTTGAGGTACTGGCAGAAGCAGGGTTTCTGTTCCTTGAACTTACTGCAGCACAGGGAAGATGGTGGATTTGAAGATGTCATTGCACTCGCACAGGGGCTCAGCTGTGTGGGGTTGCATGTTACTGCCATTTTTACCTCTGTTTTTGCAAGGAGCAGCACCAGCAAAGTGCACACTGCAATGTATGATGCCTTCATTTCACTCACTTGAGGATGTGGCTAAAGATGTGTTGTGTGTGTGTGAGAGAGAGAGAGACAGAGAGAGATGGTGGGGTGTGTGTGGTGCATTTTGGCTGGGGTTTCCTTTCAATTCATAGAGGAGATGTGGGTAAAATGAACATCGAAAAGGAACAGCCAGAGTGAAAAGGTGTTGTTACATTTTAATAAAAATTTATTTTGTAACGATTATCTTTTAAATTGCAACGTTTGGATTAAATCATTAATATAGATTTTTATATGCATGCCGTTGCAGATTTTCTTATATTAATATATTTTGTAATTACCTTGAGAGCTGTTTGTAATAAATTTGATTGATAAGTGTTGTACATTTTCATTCGGTAAGCATGCATTGCATTTATGGCTATTGAGGTGCTAGTTTTCCAACTATGACTTTAATTCATGTAGATACGTTAGAGCATCAGCAAGAATGTCTACCTTCATAGAAAGAGAACATCTACCTTCTCTCTAGAAAAAAACCCATTTCCATGAGAGATTTTGCTGGAGGGGAGGGTGGAGCTATATCTCTCACCCTCCTCTCCTTCTCCTTTCCCTTTTTGCATTGTATCTACACTTTTAAAAGTTTTTTTTCTCTCCTCTCTCCACCGGTTCGGTTTTACACAGATCTGTTGCTCTCAGGCCACCATCCGCCTATATGCACCCCACCACCCCATTCTACAGCCTCCAATCTACTGGGACGATGTTGAGTCGCGCCAAAAAGGTCGGCGCGTTGACCTCACGTGCAGCTTGTTTCCGCGCATGTTCCCCACACACCGCCACACAACAACGCTTACAACAAAGACACGTGTTGTACCAATAGCTTCGTCTCGCCGAAATCTTCCAGATCTAGGCCACCCTATCTCCATCCCACAGGCACGTGGCTGCCACGCACCATCATAGAGGCGTGAACATACAGACGATTAGCAGATATGTCCACTTGATGCCAGTTTTTCCGCTATGTTACCGCTTCTCCTAAACTATGATCTCGAAGAAGGGTCTGAGGACCTCTCCAAAAATATCTCTGGACAACAAACAACAGTGCACCTGCCACTTGCTCCTCTTTCAACGGTGGATCATTTGTTCGCAATTTATTGTGAACAGCTTATTTCTATCTCTTAAGACGACGTCCTTTTTGTAGGATTTGGGTGACGACCAATAAATTAGTTGTAAAAATCTACTTTTTTTTATTTTTTATCCACCACTTTGTACTGTTATTATTGTACTGGGGTGTTTGTTGGGGAACCTCATCCCCTCCTCTTCTATCATCTTTTCTAATATAATATATTTGTTTGCTTAGAAAAAAAAAAAAAAAAAAAGATACGTTAGAGCATCTCTATTGGATTTCCCATAAAATTTCCTATAATTTAACTAAAAAGTATATTCCCTAAAATTTCTCCCTAAATTTTACTCAACTTTCAAAAATCATCTACATCTCTTTCATCATTCGTATCTCTATTCTATTAAACAATATTACTCTATTCTTTCTTTATTATTTTTTTCTCTCACTTCTATTTACAATCTTAACTACTAACTCTTTTGTCCTATTATTTTTTTTTTCAAATATCACATTATACTAAATACTTATACGATTTTGACTATCGAATACAATATTATTTTTCAAATTGAAATCCATATTATAAAAATAGTACTTTCTGTTTAATATGTGCATTTTCTAACGGTAATATTTTGAATTCCTACCTCCAACGGTAACATTTTGAACTCCTACCTCTGACGATAATATTTTTTGTCTTTTCTCCAATGGTAATTTTTTTTGTCTTCTCTCAAACGGTAATATTTTTTATCTTATATATAAAAGTAACTTTTTTCTTCTATAAATACACATTCTGTTTGCGTTCACATTCTCACAAACTCAAGTCTCATTTGATCAAAAGAACCTAAATTCAATAGTCTCCCGTGATATCCCACTCCTCTCGTCAAATAGCTCATACCTTCTTTCGCAAATTGCTCACATACTTATCCTCTGAAAATGAGTTGAATGTTATTATTAATGACGAGGTCGATGGACAGTCATCGAGACATCGTGGCAATCATCAACGCCATAAGTTTATTCAGCGTGATCATATTCAAGGGAACAAACGCCAATGTCACAATTAATTTGCAGAAGTTCCAGTATATCCCTCAAATCTATTTCGGATAAGCCATCTCCTATTTCTCCGTATTCTAAATGAGGTAAAGTCTTACGAATCGTACTTCATCCAAATAAGAGATAGTGCCAGAAGACTCGATTTATCTTCTATGCAAAAGATAACCGTAGCACTTAGAATGATGGCTTATAGGGTTACTAGAGATTTTATAGATGAATACATACGTATTGGTGAAAGCACTGCAATGGCGAGTCTTAAAAATTTATCTGAGACAATAGTAAGTATTTTTTTAGAATCATATTTACGGTTACCAAATGCCAATAATATTGCTCGATTGCTTGTGGATGATAAACAACGAGGATTCTCAGGAATGTTGGGAAGCATTCAAGCATTGGAAGTGAAAAAATTGTTCCGCAGCCCGGAAATGTATGTACTCCGGCCACATTTGTGAACCAACTATTATTTTAGAAGCAGTCACTTCATATAATCTCTGGATATGGCACGCATTTTTTAGTATGTCAGGTTTACATAATGACAATAATGTGCTAGAGAGATCTTTTATTTTCACGGAACTTGCCCAAGGGCGTACTCCTCCAGTCAATTACATAATCAATAACAACGACTACACAATGGAGTATTACCTTGCGGATGATATTTATCCCAAGTGGCAAACTTTTGTGAAGACAATTTCATCACCACAAGGGGATAAGGAGAAAATTTTTGTGAAAGTACAAGAATCCACAAGAAAAGTTGTTGATCGTGCATTCGGGGTACTTCAATAATGATTTGCAATCATTCGTGGACCTTCCCGAATGTTCAAAGTCAATGAACTAAAAAATATAATAAAGTGTTCTCCATAATATGATCACCGAAGACGAGCGTGATGATAGTAAGGGTCCTGACATTGAGTATAATCAACTTGATGATGAAGTTCTGGAACTGTCGCGCAATCATACAACTGAGCTTACGGACTTCATCCAACATCATCATCATATTAGAGACAGCTCGGCACATCATCAGTTCCAACCAGATCTAGTTGAACATCAATGGTTATTATTTTCTCAATAGTAGACATGTCGCATAATTGATTGGTATTTTCTGCCATTTTAGTAGGGATAATATTTGAGTTAATTAAGGTAGTTTCGTATTTCCTTCATGTTAGTAGTGGCTATATTTGAGAGTATATTTGTAATCGTTTCTGAAATTGTAATGGCCAATTTCTCTGTGAAAATATTTAAATTTAGACAATCCAAAAAAAATTAAAATGTCTTAGTATCAATAATATTGTCATACATCATTGTTTGAAATATAATATAAAAAACTAAAAAAATTCTTAATTTTTTATCAATCCAAATGTGCAAGATCATTGTGTCTCGCCATGATTTCCCTCTGCAGTTCCTCTAAATATAACTACTGCAATGCAGGCATGGCATTAACGTCCATCATCATAATGCGCTGATCCGCTTCCTTCTTAGTGAGCTCTACTTTCTCCGCCTCCAACCTCAGTCTTTCGTCCTCTTGACGGATTTTATTTAACTCTTTTTCCTTGTCAATTTCCATCTTCTCAGCCTCCAACCTCAGTCTTTCATCCTTTTGACAGATTTTATTTACCTCTTTTTCGTTGTCATATTCCATTTTCTCAGTCTTGAAGCGATAAAACTCTTTCACATATTCACACGGCAAAAAGCAATGTAACATAAATGACCAATTCAAATATTCACACAAAACAACAATCAAACAGCACGCAAATCACAATAATGTTAAATAAGAGCATTCACATTAGATTTCCTATAAAATTTTAAAAATAAAGAAATAAATGGAACTCAGAATGGTGGAAATATGGCTACAAAACCTCACCCAAACGTCTATTGCCTTTTCTAGAAAGTACCACAAGCTGCAATATGGCAGTCCAGGTAAGGATTACCCGCCATATCGATAAGGCCCTATTAACCCGCTTGGGATGGAACGGAGACTTAGAGCGTCAGGACATGCAACACAAAGTTACATACCTTCGTTCATGACAGTTAATATGCAATGCATCCTCGTATGCAACTAGCAGTATGCAATAATCGCAGTTGAAATAAAAGGTTAAAATGTAAGATATGCCAGAATAACTAAAAACATCCCAAATTCATTAGAAAATCATCTAGTTCAAAATACCAATGTAGCATAAACTTATATACAAAGTCATATTATTCTCTTCATGTGATCTATAGCATGAAGGACTCGGGCTATAACTCATCAGCATTAAATCTAGCTTCTTCACAAAATCTGGCTCCTCTTCAAATATGTGAATCCAGTACTCCATCAATCTCGTCCTTGTTGATTCCTGACACAACTTCTATTATTCCAAGTGGAATGATAGTGGTCCCATAAAAGGGTGAGATTTACTCGAAATCTCAGTAAGTTAAACAACTAACTGGCATAAAGATAAATCAATCATGAAAAATGATAAATATGCAATACATGAGATGCAGAAAATCAGTATGCATGTCTCTCATCCAGATTCCTTAACATCTTTCAAAAATATGGAGACACGGGTTTTTACTCAGTAAGTAATTTTGTCATCCTTTTTGAGAAAACATAACTTCTTCATAAAAATTTCATAATAAACTTTCATCATTATCTTAATTAATAACATAACGTGTGGTAACGTCACAGCTCCTCATATGCACTGTGAGTACCTGCCGATGATCGTAATACAATTCACGTTGAAACTACGTTGTCTATAGACTCGTTCTCAATGCATTGGTAAATATAACATAACATCATAAAATTCATAACGTGTACACCCACCAGCGTTAGGTGTCATAACATGTTGACTTCGCTCCGGCGTTCTTTAAAAAGAACCCATTCGAAGCCTATTGACTGTTCTTCGTCAACCCAGGGGTTACCACTCCATTATTAAACACTCCAGAGTGGACAGAAGAGTTTCACCAAGATAATTCCCTATCTTGTCCTTTGTAGTCCTGACAAAATGATTTTAATGCAATGCTTTGGAAAATATTTTCATGACATGTGCTTATGTAGTAAATTTCATGCAAAAATGATATTTTTAAATGTAATATGCAAAAATGATGAAAATTTCACATGTCATGTAGGTATGCACTCAATGTATCATATAAAATGAAAATTTATGCTCAAAATGAAAATTGAAATATGAAATGAGCATTTATCAATAGTTCATAAATAATCTAACAAGGTGTAAGTTAGAAGCCAACTTACAAACTTCTGGAGAAATTTGAAATTAGAGTCGTAGCTGCGTGAATCATATGTATACTAAGTTAGGGTTAATACTCTCATGGATAGGTTCAAAATCAATGGCTTCAAAAATTAGATATTTATAAGAATATCCCTAGACTTTCAAAAATTTGCCATTGAAGTCCTAAATTTTCACTAATTGCAAACGAATTCCAAATTTAATCAAATTTTATGGACTTCATATTTTTGGTATTCTAAAACAATTTATTCCCTTGGATTTTCAAAATTCAAAGTGGAACTTGTCCAATTAGTCCCAACCCGTGGCATGCATCCTAGTTGATGCCTATGTATATTTTCAACTAATGATCCCTATGACTGCATGTATATGAGATTTTATTTAACAACTAATGATCACTAAAATATTTAGGAACATTATTAAGCCTAATCCTTGAGTAATAAAGTTCATCCCAACACTTAATCAAAACTAAGAAATCCTTAATCACCAATATGCTTAAAACCGATTCATGCTTGAAGATCAAAACAAGATAAATTTAAACCTATCATGGCATGCTTCTAACCACAAATTTAACCTTCCATAATCATTTTAGGATAAAGATAGATCATATAAAATCATGCTTAGTACATGTCATAACTAAATTTCTTTTTAAAACATTCAATCATCCAAAACTCAACCAAATTTTGAACCAACACTTGGAAACAAAGCTTGAAATGCTAGCTAAGATCAAAAGGAAGAAAACTAACAAATTTTTTGACCTTCCAAGCACTCTAGACGGCCTTACACAATAACACTCAAGAACTCACCAAAACTCACTTGCTTTGCACTCTTTTGATCTTTAAGAAAGGGAAATGCTCTCAAAGCTCAAGAGGATGTTTGGAGTTGTGGTGTGAGTGAAATGAAAAGGGAAGGGAAGTATTTATAGGAGCCCAAGGGGTGAGGGAAATGAAAAGGGAAGAGAAGTATTTATAGGAGCCCAAGGGGTGAGGGGCGTTGGCTTGGGTGCTTGGTGATTGGGTGAAGTGGGAGGTGCTCAAATCTGGAAAATTTCCAGATTTGCTTGCATGAGCTTAGGTCAACTTGTGCAGGGAGAATAGTGGCCTAAAACCACCATGATTTCCTCTCCACATTTGCTACATTGATCCTAGAGAGCAGGTCTGGTAGTGGGACATCATTTGGGTGGCAGAAAAACCATCAAACAACCCTTGAAAACTGGTGGATGGAGGTGGTTTTGTAGTGGCAAAAAATTAGTTCGGTTTTGAATTTTTTGGGCAACAAAAATGAGTCAAAATCCTTCATGATGGTCATGAGATTTCTTGGTGATTGGGTGGAGAAGGAGGTGCCATGGGGTGGTAGTGCAAACCATGGCAGAAGGATGGTTCAAATTCAATCCAAGTGGTTCCTACACAAACTACACCAAGGTGCATCCGGTTTGGTTCTTTGAGTTGGTTGATGCAAACAATTTCGTCCAAGGCTCAAACTGAATTTGGGAGAGTCTCAAGAGGTGTTTAAGGACCATATTAACCTTGAGGATAAACTACAAAAATGTTGGGCCCAAGGGCAAAACAGTCCAAGCATTAAAAAGGGCAATGCACAAAACTGATTAAAGCATGATTTGGGCATGTTATGGAATTTTTCATAATGACATGTGGGATGGTTTAGCTAGGTCATTAATAGGGTCTTAATCAAGGTTTAAGGGAGTATTAATTCAAGAAAATTTGAATTAAAAAGTTTAAGAAAAGATTAAGCATAATTAAACTTCAAAGCATGGCTTAAAGTGCACTAACATCAAATATGATGGTTAATGGCCTTAGCCAATTTTCAAAACTTAATTTGGGTACTTTGAGTGTGATTTGGGCTTAAGGAAACCAATGGTATGGTGTATTGGGCCTTTGGTCTTGAATGGTGAAATGAGTCCAAACATGGTTTTGGGTCATGTGGGCTTAAAAGGGCCAAATGTATGGGCTCATGGTTTAAGGGCTCTTGGACTATAAATGAGAGAGCCTCATTTTATAGATTTGTAGAGTTAAAAAGAAAATCTCAAGATCCACTAAATTGGGTTTGAAAAGATTTGACTTGGCCTAATTGGGCCATGGGTCCATTCTATACCAAATTTGGCCCAAAGGCCTTATACCTTCCTTATAGTTGGGCCATAACTAGTCTTGAATTCCTCAAGATTTGGTTCAAGGTTTTCTTGGGCTTAGACCCTGAATGCTCTAAAGTCCTAAAAGCCTCACCAAAATTACTAATAGGCTTGCCTCTCTAATCCTTAACTCATTAACACTAAGTACCATGATCAACGCTAATCCCACTATCAACCTTAATGTAAGTAATTAACCCATAATTAAGAGCCTAATATCTCCACTCTTACTAAGTTAGGCCAAATAACCTTATGTCATTTTCATTGAACCTATTTTCTAGAGTCCTCCAAGAAAGGTTTCAAACTTTATATCTCCCAAGTTGAGCCTATGGTCTTCTTAACATCTTAACTTTTACCCATCACATCCTTAGTGCATTAGAGGCCTAAAGTCTTATGTCCATCAAATTAGGCCTAGTGTCCATCAAGTTGGGCCTAATGCCTTAGTTTCTCTCTAAGCCTTTAACCCCAAAAAACTTGGGCCCTTATTAAACCAATCTCTTTGGCCTTCCTAAGTCCATCAAAAATTTTACCCAAATTGCTTAGTCCATTGTTGTGGCAACATCCAATGTGCCATGTGTCATTCCCTTATGGGCCTCTTGGCTTCTTGTCTTCAAAATTAATAAATCACTAAAAATTCTCCAATTAACCTTCAAGAATTTCATTTTCCTCAAAAATCAATATTGCACTAGAATATCCTAATAATTCTTCTAAACCCAAAGTATACGTCTTTTTTGTCAAATCAGATATCCAAAATGTTCTTATTCTAGAATAGCTCAACTCTTAATTAACTAGGATTAAGCCTACTAAGGTCAAGGCCTAAGGGCCTTTTTAGGCGGGGTGGTACATACTATAACACCATCATCACAGCCTAATAATAGCCCCCCTCTCCCAAGAGATACGAAACACTGCAAAGTAACCCAACAGCACAGAACAAATTACTAATGGAAAGAGCAATGAAACTTAATTGGTTTAATGAATTGACTATACATTTTTTGGATATAAAAAATAAAAAAAAATAAAAAAAAAAAGCAATGTTGTGAAGCAATAAATTCACCCCAACACAACCAAAAACATATAGACAAACTTAATGAATAGATAACCACAAACAATGATTCGCCCATTCCATAACCACAAACTCCACCAAATTGTCTTCAAAACCAAAAACCCCACAAATTCCATAACAACAAACTCCACCAAATTCTCCTCAAAACCAATAACCCCACAAATTTCAAAACCACAAACTCTACCAAATATTTGCTTTTAACCAAAAATCCCACAAATTCCATAACCACAAACTCCACCAAATTCTCCTCAAGAAAAAAGGTTTGACAGCAATGAGAGAAATAAATTTAAAAAAAAATCGTGTGAAATTGCTAATCACATTCTCGACAGCCAATCATCAACACAGCCATTGAGGAACACTACTAAAAACCCCACGCAGATCATCATAAACAAAAATTCACAATCCCAAGCCTAAATGAATGGATCGATCAAGAGTATATGTCATTAGCAATGAGAGAAACGGAATTAAATTCAAAAAAATTCATGTGAAATTACTCATCAGTTTCTCGGCAGTCAAACAGTCAATTCTGTCATTAAGGAACACAACCAAACACCCAACGTAGATCATCCTCAAAAATCCACAATCCCAAGCCTAAATTCAAGGGCAATCAAGAAAACGGTTGGACAACAATGATTCTATACATAGTAATTTAAAAATCAAAACATCTCCAAAACATCATCACTTTCTCGGCAGCCAAACACAAAAACATAGCCAACCAAAATACAGACAAATCAATCGTAACGCAAGGTCAAAATGAAAAGCAATTTCCTCAAACAAAGCCCAAAATGAGAATAACAAAACGAGAGTGCAAAAATAAAAAATTACACAATCAATCTTCAAGCATCTAAACTTTCTCGGCAGCCAAATAGCGAAAAGATCGCCGATGTAGAGTGAGAGTCGTAGGCTCTCCATTGCATACTTACCTTGATCATGGCGTTAGGAGGAAAAAAAATGGGAAGAGAGAAACAGAGAAGGAGAGAGGTATGATTTCTGAAAAAAAATTCAAAAATGAGGGAGAGGGGCTGCGAAATCAAACTTACAAAACTTGCCAATGGAGAGGGGCTGTGATCGTTGGTGTTTCGAGGGAGGGGTCAACGCCGAGAGAGAAGAAGATGCGGGACGGAAGGTTTCGAGTTTGCGATGGGGATGTATAGTCGTTCAAACCGCAAAATGGGGAATGGCATGGGGAGGGATTTTTCTCCAAAACCCTAAAATTATCCCCAAATTATAGGGATAAAACTCATATAGGGAATCCAATGGGAATGTTCTTATCTTTCTTTTGACTGATGGAAAAAAAAGCTCCAGCTTGAGAAAGTATTTACAATGTTTGATTGATTATGATTTTTTACTGTTTTGTTTTAAGGCTTAGCCGTTTCAAATCATTATTTTGTGCATTAACATATGCAGAGTTTAATTCTTCTGTTACTTCATGAGCCATTTCACAGAGCAAGTTTTACTAGCCTGTAAATAGGTGCTTTGATTATCCGTCAAAGGCGGTCCATAAAAAATTTCATACTATTTCATCTGATAGTTTTTGTGTGTTCGAGAGATTCCAAGTAAAAGAAATGTGTTCTTTTGGTGGAGATTTGAGTTCAACCACTTGTATAGAGTTAGTTCGGGCTATATGACAATCAATTGGGCTGTTGTATCCTAGAGGAGTCAAATCAAGAAGATTTCTACTGTACCGGTTAATTTGAGATTTTGTACACTGCAGAGGGCTTGAATCTCCTTAAAGAGAACGATATTTCCGTGCCTCAGTCCAAACTAGTTTCATTTTAATTTAATTTAATTTAATTTAATTTAATTGTAATTTTTATTATATTATTGTGTATTTCACCAACAATTTTAAGAAGATTCATAATGGAGCCTACAACTGAAAAATCCACGGAAAGCATTGGAGATCTCAACAAACCCTTCTGGTTCAAAGGAACTTATTTCAAAAGACGAAAGTGCAAGGTTCTCTTCTATCTAAGCCTTCTCAACGTTTCCTATGTTCTCACTGCAAAAAATCCTAGCAAGAGCACTACCGAGAACATGATTGAAGCACCAATGAAAGCTCATGAAGAAAAATTTGAAAAATATACCAAAAATGAGTATAATTGTCGATGCTATCTTGTAAATTGTCTTGCTAATCAATTTTATGATTACTACAATACTACTTACACCTCTGCAAAAAAAAAAAAAAAATGGAAAGCTTTACAGAGTAAATACGATACAGAAGAAGCCGGAGCGAATAAATATGTGGCAAGTCGCTTCTTTCGATATCAAATGGTAGATGGAAAATCCATTGCGGAGCAAACGCAAGATTTTCAAATAGTTGTAGCTGAAGTTAGATCCGAAGGCATCAAGATTGGAGACAATCTAATTGTTTGTGGCATCATAGACAAGCTACCACCTTCGTGGAAGGAGTTTCAAAAGTCGATGCGCCATAAACAAAAGGAGACATTCTTGGAGACCTTAATTACACGTATTCGTGTAGAGGAGGAAACTAGAGGCCAAGATGATTTGGTGTTTCAAAATGGTAATGAGAATTCCCTGACAAATGTAAATTTAATTTCTGAAAATGGTAGCTTGCCAATAGGTCAAAATATAAGAAATAGTTATTTGAAGCCGCCAAGAAAATATTTCAAAAAATTTAGTAAACCTCACAAAAAGGACTTTCAAAGCCAAAATGATAAGAACCAATGACCTTCACAAAATCAAGCGTGTTTTGTCTGTGGCAAAATTGAGCACTTTGCTTGAATTTGTAAGTTCCGGAAGCGAGAAAATAATCTTTAAGTTAACGTAATTGATGAGCCGCTTGTAGCAATATTATAAACATAAACATGGTTCAATTTGTTGAAGGGTGGTGGGTAGATTCTGGTGCCAATAGGCATGTCTGCTATGATAAAGATTGATTCAAAAATTTTAATCTTTTTGAATAAGAGAATAGTATTATGCTTGGTGATTCAAGTAAAATCGAGGTTCTTGGGAGTAGTGAGGTTGAGCTGAAATCCACCTCTGATCGTATATTGATGCTCAAAAATGTACTTTATACACCGACTATAAGGAAGAATTTGATGTCGAATTTTTTACTCAATAAAGCGGACTTCAAACAAGTTATGAAATCTGATCAATATGTAATTACAAAAAAATTGAGTTTTTGTGGGCAAGGGCTATGCTTGTGATGTGATGTTTAAATTGAATATTGAGAATAAAGTATAAGATGTTTCTTTTTATGTGCATTATTCTTTAAATGTTTTGGCACACACTAATGTCTTTCTTAGATATGGAATAAAAAAAATATAGTAGTCTATTTTTTTTTCATATTGGAATAAAGTGATTTTTGAGTGAGCTGTATTTTTTTTATGAAAAAAAAATATTTTTAAATCTAAAAATTAGTGGGGGTCAAATTTTTAGAAAATAATATTTTTTTCAGAAGATTTTGCCTAACGTTTTCTTCAAGTTTTTTTTCTCAGAGCTTTTGGGAGTAAAGCCGAATATTTTTAACTTTTTGATATTAAATGTACGTTCCTGTTTGTTCAGTGCATTTAAGTTGGGAGGAAATTTTTCCAAGCGATTTTACATTTAAGTCGGCTGCTTCTATTCTTTGTAGCCGTTAGCTTTCTTTAAAACGTATGATGTATTAATTTTGGACTGCCACAACCGAAAGCTTTTTAATTATTGCTTTAAGCCGTTTTAAGATTTTATTGCTCACATTTGGTTGGCTGCCGTATGTTGAGAGATTTATTCCTTTGTGGAAAAAATCAGTTTCATCCGTATTAATTCAATGTGACAGAACTACTATAATTGGTAGAGTACAAAACCGTTATGATAATGAATCTGCTCTATTTTTTCTTCTTTGACGCACATCTAGTGTCAGTTATAAGAACTGCAGTAAAATTATCCTTTCATGGAATGTCAATTGGAAGGATTATTGATTCCAACCCGCGACAGTTGTGCATAATTCTCATTACCTTCAGTGCACCTTCAGAGCTACAAATAATGCAAGACCGATGGAGTTCTCAAAACTTCAAAAACATAAGAAATGATGGCTTACCAATTCCTTCAGTAAATGCTAACGCCATTTATGAGGAATGCAGTTTAAACATCTCTCATGGAACTAAAAATTTGAACTTTTTTTTCTTTTTTTGGCATTCTGCAGTCACTTGAAGCTTATTACACCATCAGTATATTCTCTAGTTGTTTTGCAGTCTACTTTCCATACATAGTAACCATGCAAATACGAATGAAGCAAAAGGCTAATATTTAAATTTCACCTACTTTTTTTGGTGTTCGTTTTTTAAAGGAAAGAAGATCTCTAGCTCGAAGCTTTATTACACCAACAGACTAGGGGGAACATGTGCGCATGACCCCGCATTATTACAACCACAACTAGTGCTGCTACTAGCATTATGATATAGGAGAGACCACACCCAACTTTAAAAGTAAATTAACTCTCTAATCTCCACCCTTTAGCTAATACATCAAAGAAGCATGATGCATATAGAATGGAGAAGTCCTTCCTTGAATGTTGTAGGGATCTAGCACGTGGGGAAGGGAATTCCACAAGTGTTAGCAACTTTCCTTGCATTGGGGGAGTCGACAAACTTTTTGAGGTTCGGATTCTTGAGGTACTGGCAGAGGCAGGGTTTCTGTTCCTTGATCTTACTGCAGCACAGGGAAGATGGTGGATTTGAAGATGTCATTGCACTCGCACAGGGGCTCAGCTGTGTGGGGTTGCATGTTACTGCCATTGTTACCTCTGTTTTTGCCAGGAGTAGCACCAGCAAAGTGCACACTGCAATGTATGATGCCTTCATTTCACTCACTTGAGGATGTGGCTAAAGATGTGTGTGTGTGAGAGAGAGAGACAGAGAGAGAGATGGTGGGGTCTGTGTGGTGCATTTGGCTGGGGTTTCCTTTCAATTTATAGAGGAGATGTGGGTAACATGAACATCGAAAAGGAACAGTTAGAGCGAAAAGGTGTTGTTACATTTTAATAAAAATTTATTTTGTAACAATTATCTTTTAAATTGCAACGTTTGGATTAAAGCATTAATATATATTTTTATTTGCATGTCGTTGCAGATTTTCTTATATTAATATATTTTCTAATTATCTTGAAAGCTGTTTGTAATAAATTTGATTAATAAGTGTTGTACGTTTTCATTCAGTGGGCATGAAAAATAAATAAATAAAATAAAAAATAAAAAGTAGGCAAGCATTGCATTTATGGTTATTGAGGTGCTAATTTTTCAACTATGACTTTCATTCTTGTGAATATGTTAGAGCATTCTCATTAGATTTTTCATAAAATTCTTTATAATTTAATTAAAAATATATTTTTTAAAATTTTTTCTTAAATTTTACTCATCTTTCAAAAACCTTCTACATCTCATTCCCCATCTATATCTCTATCTATTAAATAATATTTCTCTATTTTTTTCTTTATTATTTTTTTCTCTTACTTCCATTTACAATCTTAACTACTAACTCTTTTGTCTTATTATTTTTTTTCCAAATATCACATTCTACTAAGGGTAGGGTTACTATGCCGCCCATCCTTTACCGTTGGGCGTACCACCCAGTGATTTTTCTTTTTCTTTTTTCATTTTTTCTTTTCACATTTTTTTAATACATTTAAAGATTTTTAAAAAATAAAAAAAAATACACCAATACATTTAAAATCACTTTCTTAATTACTAAGTAAAAAAAAAAAAAATTGACCAACGATCAAATGGAAGTGTCAAATAGAGTGGGCATGGTAGTGTTTTTCTTCTACTAAGCGTGTAAGCATGCGTTGCATTTATGGCTATTGAGATAATAGCTTTCCAGCTATGACTTTAATTCATGTAGATACATTAGATCATTCTCATTGGATTTTCCATAAAATTTCCTATAATTTAACTAAAAAATACATTCCCTAAAAGTTTTTCCTAAATTTTACTCATCTTTTAAAAACCTTCTACATCTCATTCCCCATCTCTACCTCTATCTATTAAATAATATTTCTCTATTTTTTCTTTATTAGTTTTTTCTCTCACTTTCATTTATAATATTAACTACTAACTCTTTTGTCTTATTATCTTCTTTTCAAATATCACATTTTACTAAACATGTAAGCATGCATTGCATTTATGGCTATTGAGGTGCTAGTTTTGCAGCTATGACTTTAATTCATGTAGATACGTTAGAGCATTCTTATTGGATTCCCCATAAAATTTCCTATAATTTAACTAAAAGTACATTTCTTAAAAATTTTTCCTAAATTTTATTCATCTTTCACAAACTTTCTACATCTCATTCTCCATCCCTATTTCTATCTATTAAATAATATTTCTATATTTTTTTTTTATTATTTTTTTCTCTCACTTCCATTTACAATGTTAACTACTAACTCTTTTGTCTTATTATCTTCTTTTTAAATATCACATTCTACTACGCATGTAAGCATTCATTGCATTTATGGCTATTAAGGTGCTAGTTTTCCAGCTATGACTTTAATTCATGTAAATACTTTAGAGTATTCTCATTGGATTCCCTATAAAATTTCCTATAATTTAACTAAAAAGTACATTCCTGAAAATTTTTTCCTAAATTTTACTTATATTTCAAAAATTTTCTACATCTCATTCCTCATTCTTATTTTTATCAATTAAATAATATTTCTCTATTCTTTCTTTATTATTTTTTTCTCTCACTTTTATTTACAATCTTAACTATTAACTCTTTTGTCTTATTATCTTCTTTTCAAATATCATACTCTACTAAATACTTATACGATTTTGACTATTGAATACAGTATTATTTTTCAAACCAAAATCCGTATTATAAAAATAGTACTTTTTTTTTTAATATGTGCATTTTCTAACAGTAACATTTTGAACTCCTACCTTTAACGGTAACATTTTGAACTCCTACCTTCAACGATAATATTATTTGTTTTTTCTCTAACAGTAACGTTTTTTGTCTTCTCTCAAAGGGTAACATTTTTTGTTTTATATGTAATGGTGGATTTTTCCTCTATAAATATGCATTCTGCTTACATTCACATTCTCACAAATTCAAGTCTCATTTGAACGAAAGAACCGAAATTCAACAATCTCCCCTGATATCCCACTCATTTCATCAAATGGCTCGTACCTTCTTTTGCAAATTGTTTACATACTTATCCTTTGAAAATGAGTTGGATGTTGTTCTTAATGACAAGGTTGATGGACAGTTATCGAGGAATCGTGGCAATCGTCAACGCTGTAAGTTTATTCAGCGTGATCATATTCAAGGGCACGAGCGCTTATTTCGCGATTATTTTGCAGAAAATTCAGTATATCCCTCTAATCTATTTCGAATAAGATTTCGGATAAACCATCAACTATTTCTCCATATTCTAAATGAGGTAGAGTCGTACGAGCCGTATTTCGTCCAAATAAGAGATAGTATCAGAAGACTTGGTTTATCTTCTATGCAAAAGATAACCGTAGAACTTAGAATGCTGGCGTATGGGGTTATTGGAGATTTTATGGATGAATACATACGTATTGGTGAAAGCGCCGCAATAGAGAGTCTTAAAAAATTCTCTGAGACAAAAGTAAGTGTTTTTTCATAATCATATTTGTGGTTACCAAATGCCAATGATATTGCTCAATTGCTTGTAGTTGGTGAACAACGGGGATTCCCATGAATGCTAGGAAGCATTGACTGCATGCATTGGAAGTGAAAAAATTATCCCGCAACATAGAAATGTATGTACTCTGGCCACATTCATGTACCAACTATTATTTTAAAAGCAGTCGATTCATATGATCTCTGGATATGGCATGCATTTTTTGGTATGCTTAGTTCACATAACGACATTAATGTGCTAGAAAGATCTTCTATTTTCTCGAAACTTGCCCAAGGGCGTACTCCTCCAGTCAATTACACAATCAATGACAACAACTACACTATAGGGTATTACCTTGCGGATGATATTTATCCCAAGTGATGAACTTTTGTGAAGACGATTTCATCACTATAAGGGAATAAGAAGAAATATTTTTTGAAAACACAAGAATCCGCAATAAAAAATGTCGAGCGTGCATTTGGGGTGCTTCAACAGCGATTTGCAATCATTCGTGTACTTCCCCGAATGTTCAAAGTCAATGAACTAAAAAATATAATAAAGTGTTCTACATAATATGATCATTGAAGACGAGCATGATGATAGTGAGGGTCTTGACATTGAGTATGATCAACTTGATGATGAAGTTCCGAAACTATCATGCAATCATACAACTGAGTTTACGGACTTCATCCAACGTCATCATCATATTGGAGACAGCTCGGCACATCATCAGCTCCAAGCAGATCTAATTGAACATCAATAGTTATTATTTTCCAAACAGTAGACATGTCGCATAATTGATTGGTATTTTCTATCATTTTAGTAGTGATAATATTTGAGTTAATTACGGTAGTTTCGTATTTCCTTCATATTAGTAGTGGTTATATTTGAGCATACATCTGTAATCGTTTCTGAAATTGTAATGGCCAATTTCCTTGTGAAAACATTTAAATTTAGACAATCCAAATAAAAATTAAACTGTCTTACTATCAATATTATTGTCATACATCATTGTTTGAAATATAAAATAAAGAAATAAATTGAAAAAATTCTTAATTTTTTATCAATCCAAATGTGCAAGATCATTGCGTCTTGTCATGATTTCCCTCTATAGTTTCTTGAAATATAACCACTGCAGTACTAGCATGGCACTAACGTCCATCATCATAATGCATTGATCCACTTCCTTCTTGGCAAGCTCTACTTTCTCCGCCTCCAACCTCAGTCTTTCGCCCTCTTGATGGATTTTATTTAGCTCTTTTTCCTTGTCAATTTCCATCTTCTGGGCCTCTAACCTCAGTCTTTCATCCTCTTGCAGGATTTTATTTACCTCTTTTTCCTTGTCATATTCCATCTTCTCGGCCTTAAGGCGATAAAACTCTTTCACATATTCACACAGCAAAAAGCAACGTAACAGAAATGACCAATTCACATATTTACACAAAACAACAACCAAACAGCATGCAAATCACAATAATGCTAAATAAGAACATTCCCATTGGATTCCCCATAAACTTTTGAAAATAAAGAAATAGATGAGGCTCAGAATGGTGGAAATATTGACAGCATGCGTAAGCAAGGAGCCATTCACATTGAATGGCTACAAAACCTCATCCGAACGTTTATTGTTTTTTCTGGAAAGTACCACAAACTGCAATATGGCAATCCGGGTGAGAATTACCCCGTCATATCGATGAATCCCTATTAACACTTGTGAATTAACCCGCACTATAACACCATCATCACAGTCTAATAACAGCTACCTCCTTCAAGAGATATGAAACACGGTAAAGTAACCCAACAACACAGAACAAATTACTAATAGAAAGAGCAATGAAACTTAATTGGTTTAACGAATTGACTATACATTTTTTGGATATAAAAAAAAGCAATGATGTAAAGCAATAAATTCACCCAACACAGCCAAAAACATACAGACAAACTTAATGAATACATAACCACAAACAATGATTCACCCATTTCATAACCACAAACTCCACCAAATTGTCCTCAAAACCAAAAACTCCACAAATTTCATAACCACAAACTCCACCAAATTCTCCACAAAACCAAAAACCCCACAAATTTCAAAACCACAAACTCCACCAAATTCTCCTCAAAACCAATAACCCCACAAATTCCAAAACCACAAACTCCACCAAATATTTTCTTTTAACCAAAAACCCCACAAATTCCATAATCACAAACTCCACCAAATTCTCCTCAAGAAAAACGGTTGGACAACAATGAGAGAAACAGATTTTAAAAAAAAAATCATGTGAAGTTGTTCATCACATTCTCAGCAACCAATCATCAACACAGCCATTGAGGAACACAACCAAAAACCCAACGCAGATCATCATAGACAAAAATTCACAATCCCAAGCCTAAATGAATAGATCAATCAAGAATATATGTCATTAGCAATGAGAAAAATAGAATTAAATTCAAAAAAATTCATGTGAAATTGCTCATCAGTTTCTCGATAGCCAAACAGTCAATTCTGCCATTGAGGAACACAGCCAAACACCCAACACAAATCATCATAGACAAAAATCCACAATCCCAAGCTTAAAATCTAGGGCAATCAAGAAAACGGTTGGACATCAATGATTCTATACAGAGTAATTTAAAAAAAAAAAAACATCTCTGAAACATCATCACTTTCTTGGCAACCAAATACAAAAACACAGCCAACCAAAATACAGAAAAATCAATCGCAATGCAAGGTCAAAATGAGAGGCGGTTTCCTCAAACAAAGCTCAAAATGAGAATGACTAAACGAGAGTGCAAAAAAAAACAATTACACAATCAATCTTCAAGCATCTCAACTTTCTCGATAGCCAAACAACAAAGAGATCGCCGACGTAGAGGGAGAGTTGTAGGCTCTCCATTGCATACTTACCTTAATCATGGCGTCGGGAGGAAGAAAAATGGGAAGAGAGAAACAGAGAAGGAGAGAGGTATGATTTTTGAAAAAAAAATCGAAAATGAGGGAGAAGGGCTGTGAAATCAAAGTTACAAAATTGCAAAGAAACTGATATCAAACTTACAAAACTTGTCGATGGAGAGGGGCTGCGATCGCTGGTGTTTCAAGGGAGGGGTAACGCCGAGAGAGAAGAAGGCGCGGGACAGAATGTTTCAAGTTTGCAATGGGGATGTACAGTCGTTCCCCATATGAACGATTGTACACACCGTAAATTCAAACCGCAAAATAGGGAATGAGATAGGGAGGGGTTTTTCTCCAAAACTCTAAAATTATCCCCAAATTATAGGGATAAAGCTCATATAAGGAATCTAATAGGAATGCTCTTATCTTTCTTTTGACTGACAGAAAAAAGCTCTAGCTTGAGGAAGTATTTACAACGTTTGATTAGGGGTGTAACGGGTCCGGTCCGGTCCGCTTTTGGAAAAAATCTTGGACCGAACCGGTATAACCGGTTTTGTATTTTTCAAAACCGATTACGCACCGGTTACCCTCCTAAACCGGTACTTCAAGTTTTACCGGTTTCCGGTCCGGTCCGGTCCAATTTTTCAGTTTTTTTAAAATGTAAGTTTGACATTTTGTCATTAAAAATATGTTTAAAAAAAACTGTTTTAAAAAAATTTAGTATACTTTTATTAATCTATATTAGACTATTAATATAACTATAACTATAGTCTATATTAGACTATTAGTACAAGTTATAAACTTATATAGTAGTATAGCTATATATTAGTATATATTAGTATTAGTGATAAACTATATATTAGTATAGCTATATAATACATTATCAATTACATTTTCATTTTTAAGATTAAACTTTTATTTTATAATAACATTGTCTTATATATAGTTATATTAATAGTATATGATCAAAAAAATTACAAATGTTCTTATTTAAAATTAACATTTTATGTTATATTTTATAAATTATAATATGAAATTATTTCATATATGATATATAATTATATATAAAAATTTCACATATAATTATACATTATATATAAAATTTATATATTAATATATATAATATTTTGTATAATTTTAATTTTGTATAAAACTTATATATAAAATATTATTTTTTATATATTTTTTATCAACCGGTTCAGTCCGAAAAATTCTAAAACTGGAACCGGACCGATTCAAACCGGTTTATGAATTATAAGAACCACTTCCGGACCGGACCGGTTCAAAACTGGTAAAACCGGTCCGGTCCAGTCCGGTTTGAACCGGTTTACCAGTTTTCCAGTTTAAATTTACACCCCTACGTTTGATTGATTATGATTTTTTACGGTTTTGTTTTAAGACTTAGCCGTTTCAAATCATTATTTTGTGCGTTAACTTATGCAGAGTTTAATTCTTCGGTTACTTCATGAGCCGTTTCACAAAGCAAGTTTTACTAGCCTATAAATAAGTGCTTTGGTTACCAGTCAAAGGCGGTGCATAAAAAATTTCATACTATTTCATCTAATAGTTTTTGTATGTTCGAGAGATTCCAAGTAAAAGAAATGTGTTCTTTTGGTGGAGTTTTGAGCTCAACCACTTGTGCAGAGCTGGTTCGGGTTATACGACAATCAGTTGGGCTATTGTATCTTGGATGAGTGAAGTCAAGAAGATTTCTGCTGCACCGATTAATTTGAGACTTTGTACACTGCAGAGGGCTTGAATCTCCTTAAAAAGAGCGATATTTCCGTGCCTCAGTCCAAACTAGTTTCGTTTTACTTTAATTTAATTATAATTTTTATTATATTATTGTGTATTTCACCAACAATTTTAAGGAGACTCATACATGGAGCCTACAACTGAAAAATCCACAGAAAGTATTGGAGATCTCAACAAGTCCTTCCGATTCAAAAGAGCTTATTTCAAAAGATGGAACTGCAAGGTTCTCTTCTATCTAAGCCTTCTCAACGTTTCTTATGTTCTCACTGTAAAAAATCCTAGCAAGATCACTACCGAGAACATGACTGAAGCACAAATGAAAGCTCACGAAGAAAAGATTGAAAAATATACCAAATATGAGTATAACTATCGATACTACCTTTTAAATTATCTTGCTAATCAATTTTATGATTACTACAATACTACTTACACCTCTGCAAAAAAAAATTTAGAAAGCTTTACAGAGTAAATACGATACGGAAGAAGCCGGAGCGAAGAACTATGTGGCAAGTCGCTTCTTACGATATCAAATGGTAGATGGAAAATCCGTTGTGGAGCAAGTGTAAGATTTTCAAATGGTTGTTGCTGAAGTTAGATGCGAAGGCTTCAAAATTGGAGACAATCTAATTGTTTGTGGCATCATCGACAAGCCACCATCTTGGTGGAGGGAGTTTTAAAAGTCAATGCGCCATAAATAGATCTCCTGAGCATGATGATCATGTGTCCACTGAGACACTGACAGAGTCTGAAAAGGGGACACCAACAAAGAGTGAAGAAGGTGGAGATATCTCATCTAAGGAAAACAATTCAGGCTATAGACGTTCTAGTTCGGTGAACATGAAGAAAATGCAGAAGATGTTCCAAAATGCGGCAGAAGAGAATGTAAGAAGCATAAGAGCATATGTAACAGAACTGAAAGAACGTGTGGCTAAACTTCAAAACGACTACTTGTTTGCCAGGTACAACCTACTTGTCTTCATAGTTGTTAAGTTTGTCTTACTTTGTACCCTAGATAGGGAAGTTATTTTATTCACTTTGTGTAGTGAGTATAGTCACTTCTGCCATTCTATCGTTTCATATGCATCTTTTTACGTATTCTAGGTGCTGGAGCTTGAAGCAAATGAAGCAGCTGGGTACAATGTGGAGGATGAAGAAAACACATTTGAGCCAGCAGAGCCACAGGTTCCATGGCAAGTAACTTCCAGGGAGCAAAGGCAGCAGATAATTGAGTTGTGGGATGTCTGCCATGTCTCCATCATTCATAGGACCCAGTTTTATTTGTTATTCAAAGGGGATCCCGCTGATCAAATTTACATGGAAGTGGAGCTTAGCCGCTTGACTTGGTTGCAGCAGCACCTAGCAGAACTTGGGAATGCAAGCCCAGCTCAAATAGGAGATGATCCCCCAATCTCAACTTATGACAACAACCATTGATGGTCAGACCCGGGCCGGAACCCGGATGAATCCCGATTTTAAATCCGGAATCCGGGTTTTTTTTTTTTTTTTTTGAGTTTTCTTTTTCCCTGGGAAAATGTAAAGCAGTAAAGCCCCTTCAGGCACTTGCCTCGTTGCCAAGTTTGTTCCCTGGAACAACTAATAATAATAAAGTTAAAAGTGTGAACGTAGGCGCCACTTTTCAACGTTTCTATCTTTGCGGGTTCAGAGTTCTTTCTTCTTTTCAATTCATTCAAGTGACAGGTTGGTCCTTTCATGGCTAAGTTTGAGCTGAATGAGCGTGGCTAGCTCTCCCGTAACCTGACGTCGTTGAACCTGACGCGGTTGAACTTGAAAGGCCACAGTTGATTAAATAGTTTTATAAATTAATTATTTAAATACAAGAATATTTAGAATTGGAAGCATTAGTATTGAAGATGAAAAATATATTACAGAGAGAGAGAGGCCGAAAAAAAAAAAAAAAACCAGATACCGGATTGTAAATCCGGGTTCTAGAGTTTAAACCCGAAACCCGGACCGGGTGTACCCGGGTTTCAGCTCAGATTTGTTCCGGATCAGAATCTGGAATCGGAATCCCGGGTTTCGGACCGGGCCTGGGAAAAACCGGGCCCGGATGAACAGGAGGAAGATGCAGTTCATAAACAAACTTTGGACAGATGCCCATGATGCTAATCATGTACAGGAGAGTGCTGAAATTGTGGCAAAGCTGGTAGGGTTCTGTCAAGGCGGTAAGATTTCAAAGGAGATGTTCGAGCTTAATTTTGTGCTTCCATCTGATAAGAGGCCATGGCTTATGGGCTGGAATCAAATTTCAAACCTTCTTCATTTGTGAAACAATTTCATTTGTTTGTAAGTAGCATTCTTATCTCTTGTACATGTTACTGAGTTTTGGGGCTTCCTCCATAATGTCTTGTTATTTATTCTTGTGTGACTGATTAGAAATTTTGGATATAGTTACAGTGTTTTTGGTTATCTTAAGGTTTCAGGGCACTGGCAGTACTTGCCATAAAAGGGGTACTGGCAGCATGAATGATAACTATCTTAAACCTGCACCATTACTGTGATTACTTTTTATTAATGGTATGGCACTTATGGATGAGTGCTCAAGATTAAGCTCTCTATAATCATGAATTCAAATTGTATGGGGCAAACAGAAATTATGTTATGCAGAGGCTATTTTGCTTCTAAGCATAATGAATCTGTTCTATTTTTTCTTCTTTGATGCACATCAAGTGTCAGTTATAAGAACTGCAATAAAATTATCCTTTCATGGAATGTCAATTGGAAGGATTATTGATTCCAACCCGTGACAGATGTGCGTAATTCTCATTACCTTCAGTGCTCCTTCGGAGCTACAAATAATGCAAGACCTATGGAGTTCTCAAAATTAAAAAACATAAGAAATGGTGGCTTACCAAATCCTTCAGTAAATGCTAATGCCATTTATGAGGAATGCAGTTCAAACATCTCTCATGGAACTAAAAATTTGGATTTTTTTTTTTTTTTTTTTGGCATTCTGCAGTCATTTGAAGCTTATTACACCATCAGATCTCTAGCTAGAAGCTTTGCACAACATCTCTTTATCTCTGTGTCTCAAATGGTCTGGCAGATTTGACAAGATCTACTTATCTTCCAATTTCTGTTACGTGATTAGTAACTCTTCATCTTTGTATCTGTCTCACATGTTTCATGGAAAGATATGCATGATGGAACTTCTAATCCAAATAAATTATGAAATGCCCTTTTCAATTTTCAATTTTTATATGTATGTGCCCGAGACATGGAGTCCATATTCATCCCATTCGTCTATAGTGGGGAATACTGTGTGTGTGTATGAGAGAGAGAGAGCTTTTTAGGAAACATTGCTATGATTCACCATTGATGTTGATAATGCATAAATTAATGGCCTTGGAAGAACTAGTAAAAGTATATGATAAATCACACCAACAGATCACTAGGGGAACATGTGCGCATGACCCCGCATTATTACAACCAAAACTAGTGCTTCTACTAGCATATGATATAGGAGAGACCACACCCAACTTTAAAAGTAAATTAACTCTCTAATCTCCACCCTTTATCTAATACATCAAAGAAGCATGATGCATATAGAATGGAGAAGTCCTTCCTTGAATGTTTTAGGGATCTAACACTTGGGGAAGGGAGTTCCACAAGTGTTAGCAACTTTCCTTGCATTGGGGGAGTCGACAAACTTTTTGAGGTTCGGGTTCTTGAGGTACTGGCAGAGGCAGGGTTTCTGTTCCTTGATCTTACTGCAGCACAGGGAAGATGGTGGATTTGAAGATGTCATTGCACTCACACAGGGGCTCAGCTGTGTGGGGTTGCATGTTACTGCCATTGTTACCTCTGTTTTTGCCAGGAGCAGCACCAGCAAAGTGCACACTGCTATGTATGATGCCTTCATTTCACTCACTTGAGGATGTGGCTAAAGATGTGTGTGTCTGTATGTCAATGTGTGTGTGTGTGTGAGAGAGAGAGAGATGGTGGGGTGTGTGTGGTGCATTTGGCTGGGGTTTCCTGTCAATTTATAGAGGAGATGTGGGTTAAATGAACATCGAAAAGGAACAGCTAGGGTAAAAAGGATTTTTCATATCAGTCATCTCTGATCTGAAAATTGTTACCAAAAGAATAGAGGCCTTCTACTTTAAAGTTGATCCAGTGCATAAAGAAGGAGATTATTTCCTACCAAAGGATCTAGCATGCGAAGAAAAGTACTGTTTGATCCAATGATTGCAGCCGATTTTAATAATTTTTTTAGAGGGCAGCTGTCCTCACATTCTATTCTTGGCATTCTGCCCACAAAATTTGAGTTTAGGGAAATCATTATGCTTGAGGAGGGTGCAGCCCATTCAACAAACAGCTTATATCAATTTTTTGTTTTGTTCTTTTCTTTTCTTTTTTTATACATTTGGGGATTGGAGGTTTCAAACCCAAAACCTTCATTTTGGAGGCTGGGGATTTATGACAATCAGGTCACAAGCCTTTGGCAAATATCAGGAATGTGAAAGTTTCAAACCTTTTTGTCTCCTTATGAAATCGGCTTGATTTAAGTTTGATGCTTCCTGATGAATACATCTTCATGTTCTATTGAAAAGAATATGCCAGAATAAAGTAGTGAATTGAAAGAAAAAAAAAAAACTTTCTTTTTAGTTTTCGTTCTGTAATTAATTTACCCTTATGATAATGACAAAATAAACTGTGTAAGCACCTAATGTGTTTGTGTGAGAGAGAGAGAGAGAGTACATTCACAACAACACTGAAGTAAATCAGCCGAATAACACATTAAAGTCAAGCAGGAAGATTTTTTTGTAATTATTTTTACACAAAAGTCAGTAAGCTTTATCTGGTTGCAAGAGCAATCATCATTCGGTAGAGCTCTAATCATCATTAGTTTGGATTAAGAAACACTCTCATCCTATCTCATCTTATCATTACAATTTTTATAAATTTTTACATAAAATATAATAAATAATTCGACTTATTCAAATTCAAAAATAATAATAATATTTTATTCAACTTTTAATTTTTATCTCAACTCAACTCACTATCTAAACCCAACCAAGTATAATGCTATAAAGAAATGCTTTAGCCACAAATAATTTGTATGAAAATAAATTTATAAATTGATGTGATTTGATGTGACATATCAGATTATAAAATTATTTTTATAGTAAAATAGATATAATATATCACATAAAGCCACGTCAATTTCTAAATTTAATTTTACGAGATTTTTTGTGGATGTAACAGTGTCATATAAACTATTTTTGTTACGTATGGGGTACTGCAAGTAGACTGTTTCCCTGCCAAAATTCATCTCAATCTGATTAGCTCAGGCTTTAAACGTCCCCTTGTCCACTAATTATGTACACATCTCATATCCAGATTCAAAAGCTCTACTGATAAACACAAATAGCTGATCTGTCTTTGGTTTAAAACTTCCAATACCTAGAAGTTTTCACTTATCTTCAGAAACTAGCACCCAGATTGGTCTGCAGCCAATGTTCTCGTGTGCGCGCTGTATGGAATGACCTTTTTCTTGAATGGCAGGCCTGAATCAACAATGATTTGCATGAAATTGCCGCATCCACCCAACTCATATATTATTTTTCTGGGTAAATCTAACACATTCTAGAGTGAAAAAGCAACACTCTTCCCCCCCCCCCCCCCCCCCCCTCATCATGACAATCTTAACTGTAGAGGACTAGACCTCTCCCGGCCACTTATTATGGGGCGCACGCCCACACACACATGGACATGTACATGTACATGTACATATGCATAACAATTGCTGGGTGCATGAAAGTGCAGTGTCCCACTTCTCAGTGCCACTTTGGTGTCCTGATGATGTGAGTAATGGCTGCATTTTTTTCAGTGGTTTTCTTTGTTGAGCCAAGTGCATGCTGTCACCATTAGTTTGGAAAGAGGAAAGAATTCTACAGCCTATGTACACTGCACGTGTAACCCGGGTTTAGTCTTCTCAATAAAAGTTATTTTGTTGTGTAGGAAAAAACCAAATGTGCCTGATATTTGCTTTATAAAAGCTTTTGAATATTGAAGTTTTTAGTTTTTCACCCGAGTTATATACATTTGTGTCAAGCAGGATTTTATTAGAATAAATTTTAGAGAAATGATAATTGCAGTCGTGAGTGCACAAGCACTACGCATGCAATCACTTTGAAAAAAATAACTAAATAAATACAGGACTCACATAAAAAAAAAAAATTATAATAGTTAACTGTAAGCCCCATTATTTTTTAAAGCCACTGTACAGAACTTGCATACTCCACGACTGTATATAGAATTTTTATAAATTCTATTTGTAAGTCTGTTTATTGACGCACTAAACATACTGTTGATATGGAAGTCTAACATATAAAAAAATATTGGTATTTTGAGTTTTTTCCGACTGATTTTTTTTCAGTGTGTTTGCGGATAGACTTATAAGTAGCAGACATCATTTATTAAACCTTGTACTCTTGTTCTGGTCAAGCGATGGGGACAAACAAACAAGAAAAAAGGTGATTACTCAGGAAAAAAAAGTGATGAATCGGACCCACGACACATCAAATTTCATACCTAGTCAAAATGTAAGTGGTAGATGACTTGGCTATTTTAGAGGTAAACTTTTAGGAGGGACGTGTGAAAGGAAGAATTATTTTGTAAGCATTTGCCAGTTTTCGTTTGTAAGTTTGAGGCGATTGGCAGGCGAGCTTTCATTGAACTTGAGATTTGCAACAATTTTCTCCGCTTTTTCTTGTGATGCATAAAGAATCTTGTGCGATTCACACAATGCTCATGTGTGTGGATCACATGTAACCTTAACTGAGAAAAGAAAAGGCAATGCAATAGATTTTCTGCAATTTGGTGTTGTAGAGAAGAAAGAAGAAAAAGGGGGGGGGGGGGGGGGGATTGAAGTGTTCTTCACAAGATCCACCAAAACTTGTGGTGGGGATCTTTCCCTGATGTAATTTCTCAAGTAGGACTGAGAGACAGTTGTAAGTTTGATGTCTGTTAATGAAGTTTGTTCCCTATAAAAAAAAAATGAAGAAAAATAGGAGAGTAAGTTCCATAAAACTTAAAAAGACCAAGTGAGATTACAAATTCACCACCAAATAATACAATTTCTTCAATTATAAGAAGATTATTTAGTTTGAAGGGTTGTTAGAGACACAAAAGAATCTCACACTGATGTAGCACACTACTTCTCCATTCTTTCCTCTTTTTTTCCCTCCCTCTCTCTTTCTCCCCCCTCTTCTCGTGCCTCTCCCCTCCTCCCCCTTTCCCTCTCTCTTTCTCTCTCCTGGGGTGGTTCCCGACCTCCACAGACGGTCAAAGGACGGCTACCATTGACCACGCAAGCCGTCGGCTTAGATCCCGACCACCCCGGCCACCTAGCGGCAGCCACGCATACAGTGTGCAAAATGTGCACCAACGTGCACGGTGAGCTGCCTTGAGCTCTACGCCGGCGGTGCTACTTGGTTCGTAGGCGTCTTTTGCCCACCCTGAGGTGATCCCTGACCACCATGGCTGACATAGAGAGAGGGCACAAGGAGAGGGCAGGGTGGGCGAGCACGAGGAGAGGGGGAGAAAGAAAGAGAAAAAAAATAGGGAGGAGATGTGGCACACTAGCATATCAATGTGTGAAATCTCTTTGTGAGATTCCTTTATGTTTATAGTATTTTCTTTTAGGTTAATATGCAATACTTTTTCTTTGATTCCCGCACTTACTACCCAAGGGAAGAAAAGACATGTTCCATCTATTCTAAGATTATGTTTGGAAGTTTCATCTTCAATAAAATTCTCATCTCATCTCATCTCATCATTACAACCTTTTCAAATTCCTATATAAAATATAATAAATAATTCAACTTTTTCAAATCCCAATACAACTTTTTCAAATTTCAATTTAACTTTTTCAAATCTCAAAACTATAAAATAATATTTTAAACTTTAAAACAAAACACAAAATTCTCAATAGACTTTTGTACTAGAAATTCATTGTCGTTTCTATCCTTCCATTTCCACCTATCTTATCTTTTCTTTCTGCTCAGTGCTCACTTTTCTTACTGCAAGTCTTAAAGTCTACAGTTAAATTGTACGACTATACAAATAGAAGTATTGCTGTGTGGTGTCACGGAAAAATGTCTACTACGAGTTTGCAGATTGTCCTTGTGAACACCAAAAAGAAAATAGAACACATTTTCACGTACCAAACTCAAGAACTGAAAATCCCTTTAGCCTTCTAATTCGATTATTCTAAGCCAGAAATTGGTCACTTTTACCTTGTTGTTTGGTGCTAAATTCCCATGTTGAAAAAGAAACCCAATCGGGGTGAAATAAAATCATTAGAGCGTGAAAATGGATCATCATTGATCTTACTCAGAGTGAGAAGTCTACTCCGTCGAAATTAGAGTGCTTGATATCATTATGTGGACCCTTAAAACCATGGTACTTCATCTCTTTAATCTTTATGCTCACTTGATAAGTAATGAATCTTTTAATCAATAAAGTAAGTACGGTTTTCCATGGCAGTGCTGGGTGGTGTCTAATTAAGAAACAAAAAAAGCCCACTATAAAAGATTTTGCAAAAACACTTCACTATCATAACTACCCACCACCATTGGCTGCTTTCCTGTTGGGACAACAAAGCTCCTACAAATTACAATAAAATTATAGTAAGAGTAACACAAATCATGCATGCTAACTGTCCAATCTTTTTTTTTTTTTTTTTTTGTATGTCGGGGACCTCTCTAAGGCAGAGCTTTTCGGACCCACCCCTGCAGAGTAAACTCTGGTTTCGTGCACCGTACCCTTGGAAGTTTCTCTACACGAAACTGATTAATCGCTAACTTTTCACCGGGAGGGTGTGATCCCTAAAAATTGTTTGCACTCAAAGGGATTTGAATCATGAACATGGAAAGCATACCCCAAGCCAATGCCTTTACCACTTGAGCTAACCCATAGGAGTTAACTGTCCAATCTGATAAAGCTTAGATCCTTTATTGAGATTTGAATTGAAGCCACCTCTGCAACAGTCATAATATATGCTGTGCTTGTTTTATTAAAACTGGATCCAATAAAGCGTATCACAATCTTAATGAGTCAAGCATGCTTAGTAACAGAACTACACATGTTGTACTGTGTAATTTGGGGTCAGAGTTATAACTTAGGCGTGCCTATGCAGCAACAACTCTTTGCAGAAAATGGTGGCCCCAGACGGTAAAGAGAAGTGGGTTTCATTTAATTTAAGGAGCTTTATATTTAAAAAATAATGGATTATCACAGCACCTTTAGAAATCATAGTTTCTAACTACTATTCTGAGCACTAGTTTCTTAAAATGGTAAGTTTGACATACATAATGTTAATCCTATTTAATTTATCGCACTTTTTTTTTATGTCGGAAAACATCTCCAAGACAGGGCCCTTCGGACCATCTCTGCAAAATAAACTTCGGTCCAGTGCACCGCACTCTCAGAAGTTTCCCTACACAAAACTGATTAAATCACTGGCTTTTCACCAGGAGGTGTGACTCCAAAGGATTATTTGCACCCATGAAGTGTTGAACCTTAGACCTTGAAGGGAGTGATACCCAAGACTATGGCCTTCACCACTTGAGCCAACCCCTTAGAGTTTTTATCGCACTTAGACATGCTCAAGTCAACAGATGAAGGATGCAACTAAATGTGAAACAAAAAGGCCATTTTCCCAGTGTTATACCAACCAAAATGATAATGCACATATGCATGATAATCCCAAAATTTTATCCGAAAACCTTATTACATATCCTAGCTTCAACTGGGTAGTGATTTAAGGTAGAATCTCTAATTTTCAAATAAAGCTAGTGTATAACTAGGGAACCATTAGGTAAGCAACCATTTGATCCAAATTGCCTTGTCAGGGAGGATTTTTGGCTGGACTACAACTCTTTCCAGCTGAAATTTCCTTGTCTAATCAATCAAATGTACAGCGAAACATGCTCCTAATTCCCTCTACATGCTCTTCAAGTTGGAGAAAAATCATATGACCTGGGAGATCTGGCGATGCCAATGTAAAGCATCATGTAATAAGTGGAAATTCAACTTTCCTTTGGAATGATAGTTGGCACCATTAGCGACCATTTGCTGCAGAAATATGGAAAAGGAATAGTGTATGACTCAATCAGCTGGATGACTGCCCCTGTTTCAAGTGTTATTCTAGATGGTAGATATATTGTCATCCTACTTGAGCTTAAGATTCAATAGAAATTAGTCGTTGACCCGTGCAATGTGTGCAAATAATTAAAATAGAATAGTTAGGAGATGAGAAAGTCAAATGGGTAAATAGCGAAGAATCAATAGTTACATTAAGCTGAATAGTATTCTTTTTTTTTACTGAAAAAGTAGTAATAAAATGATAGAAGAGTTGAGTGTTGGGAAAGTCAAAGAGACGAGTACTTGGAAAGAAATTATATTGGTAATAAATATATTACATGGGTTATTTAGCTTATTCACTCTAACCTAGGAAGTTTTGAAGTCAGCCATTTGACTGGACCTGGGATGCAACTAGAGGAAGTCTTCATGGTGTTGATTGATTTGAAACAAACTTAGTCCCCTAGAGCTATTCCAAGGAACGCTTTTATAGCCTGGTTATCTTTTCAGAAAAAAGGCTCACTATGAAGAGCAGGCTGTTGCTTTTGCAGAAGTCCTATGTAAAGCTTAAATCAATTTTCTTATGGATGTGTCTATTTTGAAGGTTTTGGAGAAGATTTGTTGCAAATTGTTAAATAAACAAGCAATTGCAAATTGTTACATGAACAAGCAATTGAAGGATGGATTCAGAGGTGACTATTGTTCTAAGCACTTGGAAAGGCAAGTTCTTTAAAGTAAAAGGAATTCTGGCAGTTGCATGCATTTTGAAAAACTCAAGGATTAAGAAACTCTTCAGGAAACCTTGTTGCAGATCTAAGCCTAGATTGACTTCATGCAGGAAGAAGAGAGACAGAGAGACCAAGCAAAGCCTTTTCCAAACCTGGGGGCATTCATATCTATTCTTCAGATGGATTCTAACAGTAAAAATTAGTACTGAATGAGTCATACTCTTGCAAAATCTTGCTTCATTTCCATTTCCATAGCCCAAATTGGTGGCGGCTAGTTCCCCAGAAGTTGATTTGGATTGCTAAGATCCAGCCTCAATGAGAATAGAAGTAAATCCCAAAATGAGCTATAATGTGATCTATTAATGTTGCTTTAGTTATATTTATAGAGAAATGGTAGAAATTCAAGGGAAAATTATTGTGATGGCCAATGGAAATTGTCTGTTGGTCTCTATGATAATCTTCACATAAACCGCTGACATCCACCACAGGGTAAATCGCCACCTCTCAAGCCCCCGACTGATTTTACCATAGAGGCCAACGCTTTGCGCTTGCGGATGAAATCTCCCGAGAAGGGTTAGAATGGCAGTTAGTCCCTCCCTCCATTTCCCTAGGGGTCTTATACCCTTTGTGGGGAGGCCATGCCGCCACCTTAGTGGTGTTCCCCCTACTTGTGGGTAACTGCTGACACCATGAATAAGGGAACCCTTCTTCCTGTCTATTTTTTTTTTTTTTTTTTCGTGACATCATGAAATAACATTTTATAAATTTATGAATACCTAATTGGTCATGACGTGACAGACAGTCCACGTGTCCATGATTTGAAAATGGAAGAAGGGACCAATTTGACACGTGGGTAATACAACGATTGAGTAAATTTTAAGACTTTCTACCCAAGGATTAGTTTGTAATTCGGGCAAACCACGGGACAGATATGGTAATTTTACTTCACATGAACTCTTCCTAATATAACTGTGCTTAGCTACATTGATCGTTTCTATACTTTAACTTTCAAACAAGTTAATTGCCATAAACAAAAAGTCATTAACTCTCTCTCTCTCTCTCATACAGTCGGTTCTAGGGCTAATAACCTCACCTTCTATCCCAAACTTGATGGAATCTGAACTACATCTCTTCCAATAAGATCAGTAAAAACGTATACCTGTCCTTCTCAAACCAGCATGCTGGAGAAATCTACTCAATTCAGAGGTGTTGGGTTGTTGGAAACTGATAGTTTTATCATGTGATTATCTGGGAAAACTAGGGTCATCAAAGGTTTGCTAATTCCTTCTATCTCCATGGTGACCAACAAATAGAGGAATAGCATTCACCTAAATTCAATGTGAAATCTAGGCAAAGAGATTAATTGGTTCATTCAACTTTTACAGTAGAGATATATTTCCATCTTAAAACATAAAAAGAAAAATACATGAAATCTGAGATGTAAGGAGATATTCATAACTCATTTATGATCATTTACATGGATATCTCATATGATGATGCAGTCTTCTCAGTTAGCAAGTACAAAACTTGTCTGATAATGCTGGAAACAATTTCTTTCCGAATTCCAATGATAACAAAAACAACTATTCACACAAGGTGAAGTGATTTGCTAAAATGAAAAGAGTAAATCTACTCTCACCGATTGTCCCAACAATTTTTTTCTTTTTTTTTTTTTACTTAGTGATTAAGGAAGTGTTTTTTAATGATATTGTGATTTTTTTTTTTAAATAATTGTTTAAGGATATTAAAAAAATGAATGAAAAAAGAAAAAAAAAATTGCTCTTATCGGGACCATCTCGTGCTACACCCACACACTGCCTAAATGAAAATTATTTCAATCTTTTATCATACGTCTCACCTGAAAACACAATAATCTAAGCAGAGATCAGTCCTGCCTTGTTTCTCATTTATCAGAAAGCATCTTATCAAATGGAGATCTGCCAGGTTTTGGGGGCATGGTTCAAAAACAACAGAAACTTACAAGCTCCACTCACAGTTCCAGAGGTAAGGAAGCAACGAAAGTTGTAGTTCTGCAGATAAGTAGGTATAGTTAGCATATAAATACTTAAATTAGTAACTATAACATGTTGAATTAGCTCTCAGTTTGATAAACTACAGCATAAAAAACCAATGTATTAAATTATTGGGCAATATTTTAAGTTCTCATCTAAATTTTGGAATCAAATGCTTCCATCATTATTGTTTCTCTTTTCTTTTTCCACCCTCTTTACTGCCAACTGTTTTTGGTCAGGTCACTTTTAAACTGATTGGTGCAGTGTTGTGATTTGAAGCTTCAAAAGTTGCAAAGAAATACTAGCATTGATATCGTACTGTTTGTGAATATTTATGTGGTAAAAGAATCAAAGTGATAAGGCATTGCAGTAGAGTTTGATCTGAGGATAGGCACATGAGTATTCACAAAAAATGACAGGAGCAGATACTTGACTCATATGACAATGCTGGGGATCACAAGAACAAAAAGTTCATGGAGCAATTATTTCTAGATAATGATGGCTGTCACCTATGAAATTTATCATAAATTTAAGTTTCCAATTTTTTATCCTTTTTATAAAGCTCAGGTCTAAATAGCTTGTTCACAAGCAATGAAATGAATAAACAATATTTTGAGTCACCCTTCAAGAAGTAATTCAACACATAAAGACAATTGCATGGTAAATGATGAAACTAGTCTCATGATCACCAATAATGCGCAGCACTCACTGTCCTTCAGAACATTTATAAGATGTGCTTCTCCATCGCAACTAGATTGAAAAAAAAAACTGTTACATGGTTTAATAATGGCATACCAAGCAATATTGTCCCAATGAAGAAAACCACCATGGCCTCGAGCATTCATGAACTTGTAAACCGCACCCGAGACTAGCAAAGAAATGATTGTCAAAAAAATAGCCAAATTTTATAATAAAAAAAAATACAGCAAACAAACATATAAACAGTATGAAGTTTTGAGTCGTGCTGAGATTACCCTCATAACCCTCAAGAACTGGATCTTCAGATAGCAAAAGGGGTGTGTCTAGGTCAACAAACCTGTTACAGCAAATTACTACTTAGATCTCCAAACACCAGTATAGATGATAACTCAAATGCGTGTAAATAAACATTTGTAGGTATATTTCCTGACAAAAAATTATTTATGATACTTACTTGAAACACCCAAGGCCAGCAGCAAGATGGCCAGCAAAGCCCATGGCCAGTCTAGTCTCAACCATACCACCAATCATCAGATGCAATCCTGATGCTCTTGCAATCTCAATAATCTCAAGGGCCCCCAATACCCCAACTTTGGCAAGTTTAATGTTAACGACATCTGCAAGATTTCCTTGGACTATTTTCTTGACATCAACTAAGCTCCGACAGCTTTCATCAGCGGCAACAGATACCCCATATTTGTTTTTAGCAATACGAGTAACATGACCGAGACCCTCCCAATCATCTCTATGAACAGGTTGTTCAAAAAGAACAGGAGTGACCCCCATTTCTGCAGGAAAAGTAATTGTTTTAATAATAGTTCAGTGGCCAAAGAAGCCAGAATATTTTAATCATAAATTTGAGACAAGTACAAAATAAGTTCTTTATTTGGGCCAACCATGCACATGCTAGCATACAGGATGGTAACTCGAGTTTTTTGCAAGCTATATACATTATATACCATGTAAATTTTCAAGAACTTCAATTGCTTCTGTTGGTTTGTATCCCTCATTAGCATCCAAGATAAACAAACATTCAGGATGTGCACCACGTATGGCCTGAAGAACTTCTATATCTGCTTTCAGATTCTTTCCTACCTTAAGCTTCAAAGTATTGAATCCTTGATTGTAATACTTTGCAGCCAATTCTGCAGCTTCAGCTGGAGAAACAATTGGAATCTGCAGGTATAAAATGGCTTAAGGACTTAGTCGATTACAAAAGTATTACTTGCTAAATTGGTCCAGTATTAAATTATAGTCACATAAATTTCTTAATTATTCCAGCAGTAATGAACCGCAAACTTCCAAGTGGAAGGCTTCTCCCAGAAGAGAGTTGCAAGAGAGAAGAAAACAATAATATCCATTGCAGTGACTAATAACCAAAAGAGCAGACGATCTTTACACAGCCACAATCACTAAGATTGGAACCTAACTGTTATATCAGTTGTTATGGTATTTGAAACTCCCCCAAATAGTCTCCACAGAGGCACGCCTATGCTAGTAGCAACTGCATCTATCACTGCCATTTCAACTCCTGCCCTAACCTTCAGTTGCAAGAAGACACTTGATAAGATATTAAAATACTTCATAAATTTGCAAAGATGACACTGCAAAAACTCTGAACAAAAGTATAAACATATAGAAATCATCACTGGATGTGCAATAGCAAACACACAGATGATTGTGTCCTTTTACCCAATGATTAATCATCAATAATAACAAGGCATAAATTCTCAACATAAATGACTAAGACTCTGTCGCAGTACATTTCAATTACCTTTACAACAAGTACTACATTTTAATTTTCATGCTTCGATCCACTTTATGTGGCATCTAATTGAATTCAGACACAGAAATTATGTGAAGTATTGATAAAGTGTAATTCATGAAGTATACGCCAAACAATTACCATCATCTGCTGCCCAATTTTGGACATTTGAATAAACCCAGAATGTGATACCTAAAATGATAGTGTCACTTGAACTGATTTGATCCACCAAACAGAACGGAAGATTGGCATAGAGAAGGTATGCATTCAGGATCGAATAACCCTCCATTTAGTTGCTAAGAAAAAAATTAAAATAAATGAAAGATAGGTTTCAAAGTTTTCGTTTCTTTTCTTTTGGAACCTGAAATTTTGTGTTTAAAAAAAAATCAAGTTGACCGAGAAAAGTTCTTGTACTAGACCCAATTGAAGGCTTGAAGTTTTCTGATTTGAAGTTTTCTCAGAAATTTTTTATAAAAGTAGTTTTCTCAGAAAGTAAGCACAACATAAAGGTAATCGTCCAAATCAAAATAACCGACCATCAGTAAATTCAACTCTAAACATCCAAAAACCAACCAATCACTAAAACCCCCCAAATACTGTAATTTCTTACACAAAGTTTGAACACCAAAAGTAATCACCAACTCTTTCTAAAAGGGAAAAAAAAGTACTGACGAACTCAACCAACAGAAGTGAGAAGATCAAAAACTCCAGAAAGAGCTAAGTTTTCAATTTTTCTCACTGAAGCAAACTCATGTCCTGGAAGAATCCCATCAATCTCCGCCAACAACAATCCCATCGTCATTGCCGGACTCCGCTTTAGAAATTCACATGCCTCCGCCGCCTTTGACATAGCCGTACTCTGATCCTCTGCAGTCACAAAAGGCAAAATTGGAGCCTCACCCCACCCCGCACACCCATTTCTCAGCTCAATTCTAATTGCCACATTCTCAACCCTCTCAAGCCTCGACGACGAAATCGTAAAAGGCGCAATCAAAGGGACATTCAGCGGTCTATTCTCTGCTCTCTGCACATCAACTGTGAATGTCTCCATCAAATTCTTGAGCCCGAAGCTAGTCGTTATCGCAATAGGCGTTGTGGCCGCCATTGTTTTGGTGGGAGTAGATGAAAACTGGGAAAAGGGATAAGATTTTGGAGGGGTTTCAGTGGGATGCAGGGGAGAACAGAGGATCGGAGCGCGCGGTGCTGAAAACAAAGAGAGCCCAGTTGAGAACATTGGTCTCCGTCACCCGTTGGCTCCAGGTGGGAAATTGGTAGATGGGGTTGCAAGTGATTATGGAGTTTAGATGGCTTTTGATTGGAAGGTAGAAGGAAATGCGAAGAGCCGCCATGTTATTCGCTTTGTAGTTATCAAAGTGTTTGAAACAGAGCGAGAAAACTATTAATAAAAAAATAGAGTTATTAGGTGTGGAAGAATTTTTTAACGGAGATGTCAATAATGTAGCAGAGTTTGTCTTGACATGTTCTATTTTAAATTTTGGATGCACGTGTGTTGTTGTCTTGTGCTGATCTAAATTTCTAAACGGAGGAGAACCACATCATTGTACGAAGATGACTCTTCACCAACCACGGGTGGATCTGCAAATTGCAAGTTCTAATAGAAATGTGATTTATCATGGCATAGATTTCATATTGGAAGTTCCATATAATTAGCTCTTTTTGTAAATAGGATTTTGTAAATAGATTATTCTTCTAGATTTTTGAGTGACAATATTTCAAGTTTCTTAAAAAATTTAAGTTTTATGTTTTCGTATTCATTGAAAAACATCATGTCCCATCAATTTTTTTTTCAAAGCTTTGGAAGTTATTTGGAATAAAAGAATTTCAAATTTACAAAACGATATAGTTTTATATATAAAATTATTTTTATTATAAAGTAGATCTAACGTATACATAAATTATATCAATTTATGAGTTGATTTTTGTGAAATTTTTTTGTGGTAGTATCAATTTTATTATTTATATCACACCATATTAATTTATCAATCTGTCCAATGTTATTTGTTCATATTATGTGTTAAATTATCACTTATTTGTAGAAGCTTAATTTGATAGAAAAAAATAATTATGCTACATGCGATCAGCATTGTTTTCCCTAACACACATCATAGATATTATTTGCGACACATACTGCAAAAAATTCCTAAACAGCTTAATGTCCATAGTCAATATAAATGTAGACTGTAAAGTATGTTGCTATCTTGTGTCTATGACTCCCTTAGTATCGAGGAGTTTAAGACCTCTTAGGAGGTCCTAATTACCATGTTTAATTTGTATGAAAATGCATGGTTGCAAACTTTATATGCGGAATGAGAGTTTTGAGTACTTGTATATTTGAAAAACTCTTTTTGGGTTAGAATGAGTACAACTCAACGTAGGGAGAGCATGAACGCTTTTTTTGATGGCTATGTGCATGCTACGACAAACCTAATAGAGTTTGTTGATCAGTTTGACAATGCACTAAAGAAAAAGACTGAAAATGATAACTAAGCAGACTTTCATTCATTTAACTTTATAATTCCTTATATTTCACACTCGGGCATTTGAGATGAAGTATCAAGAGTTGTACACAAAAGTCAAATTTATGGAGGGTTTAACAAGAGATAATGGGGATAACATATTGTCATTGTCATCTCTAGAAACAAGATGAAGTAATCTTAACTTACCATGTAGATGACAATGTTAATGTTGAAAATTTCATCAAAGAGGTTACTTATATTGTCTACTTTAACGAGGTTGAGTGTCGGGCGAAATGTGTCTACGGATTTTTTGAGATGCGATGGATAATGTGTATACATATTCTTGCTATTTTTTCAACTAGATGAGTTTGTGGGTTGTCGAAAAAATACATATTGGACCAGTGGAGGAAGGATATAAAATGCATTTATTTTGTTATTCCGAATAGTTATGACATTGTTGATCAGAAGCATAAACTTTCAGATATAAATGTCTATCGAATATTTGTTATGAGATGATAACAAATGTAGTGTCATGCGATTAGTATATTGAGGATATGATCTCGAAGTTGTATGCGATTAATAAGGTATACCGCATCTCCAAACCCCACCCTACAATTTCCAATGTTGGAGTAAGTATTGTGAATGCAACCATGGAAGGAAGTTCTAAAAAATATTAAATCTCCATATTGTCAGAGACAAGGGCTTGACCCCGTCTAATCGATGAAGGTAAGGATGATTCTGTCTTTGCAGTGAATATTATGCACATGAGCAGCACGTGGAGGCACTTTCCGTTGCATTTGACATTGTTGGTAGACAAAATTGAGGGATTGATAAGTTTTGAAAGTTAACAGGTCCACTATGAGGAAATTATTAGTTTGGGAGCACATTATGAATTACGTGAAAATTTGAGGGGGTAAAGTGAAATTAACCCAAGTAAGTTATTATATTATGTCTATGACTCCTTACTATCGAGGAGTTTAATAACTCTTGGGAGGTCCTAATTACCAAGTTCAATTTGTATGAAAATGCATGGTTGCAAAATTTATATGCAAAGTGAGAGTTTTGGGTGCTAATATATTTGAAAAATTCTTTTGGGCCGAAATGAGTACAATGCAGCGTAGTGAGAGTATGAACGTTTTCTTCAACCGCTATGTGCATGTTACAACAAACCTAACAGAATTTCTTGATCAGCTTGAAAATGCACCAAAGAAAAAGATTGGAAATGAAAACTAAGTATACTTTCATTTATTTAACTTCACATTTCCTTACATTTCACACTTGGCACTTAAGAGGAAATTCCAAGAGTTGTAAACAAACACCAAATATAGAAAGGTTTAACAAGAGATAATGAGAATGATATATTGTCATTGTTATCTCTAGAAACAGGATGAAGTAATCTCAACTTACCATGTAGATGACGACATTAGTGCTGAAGATTTCATCAAAAAAGTTACTTATATTGTCTACTTTCACAAAGCTAAGTGTTAGGCAAAGTGTGTATGTAGGTTGGTTGAAATGCGATGGATAATGTATAGACATATTCTTGCTATCTTTTCAATTAGACGAGTTTGTAGGTTGTCGAAAAAGTACATATTAGATCAGTAGAGGAAGGACATAAAACGAGATATACTATTATTCCGAGTAGTTAAGAAGTTTTTTATCAGAGGATAGAAACTCTCATTTATAAACGTCTATCGAATATTTTTTATGAAGTGATAACAAATGCAGCGTCATGTGATGGGTATATTGAGGATATGGTTTTAAAGTTGCATACGATGAATGAGGTATACAGCAACTCGAAGCCCCACCCCATAGTTTTTAATGTTGGAGTTAGTATTGTGAATGCAACCATGGAATGAAGTTTTAAAAAAATACTAAGTCTCCATATTGTCAGAGGCATGCTCTTGCCTAAAAGGAGCGTATCGAGGATGAAGGTACACATGAAGAAAATAAGAACTAAAGCTAAAAAACCTACTAATAAGAGAAAAAGTAGACAAGTGGTGGCATCATGCAATTTATGTTAATTATTACCTCTCTATCATCCTTGAGTACTTGCTAGTGTACTACATTTGCACTTATTTTATGAACTAAAAATTTTCTTTGGATTGTTAACGGTACGGATTGCACATCAAACTTTTGGTAACAAGTGGAAACCAATTTGACCAACTAATGATAGGATGCAAAAAATTGTACAATTAAAGTTTTCATTGTATTTGTATGGTTTTTATGTGACTCTTACATTTTTTTTTCTATTACATTCACAGGTGCAACTAAGGATGGATGGATGAAATACAGTCAGAGATGGGGGATAGAACGTAGCCGAACTACTTGTTGTAGTTTTGTGTATTGTCGTTATTGGAATATCTTGAGCACGATTGGGAGTTGATTTGGAATATTGTATATTGGTGGTTTGAGATGTTGTATGTTGGCGATTTGAGATATAACGTATTGCTAAGAATGATGTGTTGCATATTTGTGGTTTGGGATGTTGTGTATTGCTAGAGTTGATATATTGCATCTTGGTGGTTTGGGATATTGTATATTGCTCGGGATGATATATTGCGTGTTAGTTGCGTGGAATGTTGCATGTTGCTCAAGATGATATATTGCATGTAGATGATTTGGGACATGTATTTCTTTAGATTGTTGTGTATTGCATTTACAACCAATTTATTTTTCTTTACTTTTCTCATTTACTCATGAATTAATCAATCCAAACTGTTATGCAAACTAGTTGTTGAGGTTTTTTTTTATCGTATTAGGTACAAGAAAAGCAAATATTGGGTGTCATGGTGGTCTGCATGAAGCACTACTGGAAACATTTTCAACCCAAAGTTATACAAATTCAAAATTAATTGTCCTTATGGGTTACTTAGTATCAACATTATTGTTGTTGTTAAGGATAAAATTACAACAAATTGTAGTTTATGAGAATGTTTAAGTTTATAGTTTTTGTTGTATTTGAGCTCACATTTTGTATCCAAGCAATCATGCTATGTAAATTTGGTTGATTGATTTGTATAATTTATGTTTTTGTTAAGATTTAATCAGGTCCATTATGTGTTATGCAAATGGTACCCAATCAGGTTCATAATGTGTTATGCACTCATCCCTTTTATATGAATACCTACATGCAATGTGAGGGTGGCACATGTCTTGATTGTAACTATTCACATGCAAGTATGATACTATTTATTATGACAGGATTAAAAATCATTAAAACTAAATAAAATCTCAAGTACATAACAAGAAAGCCTCAAGTACATAACATTCCCATCACAAATGCTAGTCCATAACACCAGTGATGGCGATTGGTTGGTTATAAACAATATGGACAACTTCAAAATTACAAAGTCTCCATCACTTTGATCATATCAAATACAATGAGATAAATATGGATATTAGCCAATACACATGCAGTAGTGTGCATGCATGCAACATGTCTGCTTCTTGCCTTCAAAGTTAGGATTGGTCGTTGTGGAGTGTCAACTTCCTTTTTCCAATCTCTTCTTATCTCTTTTAAGAAATTAAGTTGTAGAAGGCTTCTTAGTTGGGTTTGATGATCAACGGCTTAAGAATGGTTAGATTATGATTACACTTTACAAAAAGAACTAAAAATTTTTAAAATTTGTTGGTTGTTTGTTATTAATGAATTTAAGGAGAGAGAAAATAATGAGTCAATGCAATTCACACTAAAGATAAGAAGACAATCATACCCTCAAAACTTGAAGAAAATGAATCACTAAACCATAGTAGTGAATTACTAAACTATTGGGAGTCATAGTGGTGAAGGTTTGACTAGAGACCTTTTAGGTCTTAGAGCTCTTTCTCACAATGACATTCTAAATATTGCTAATTTTGGTAATTGCATGAACATTTCCAACAAGCATCAAAATCAACCCCAAAAATCTTGGCAAATTTAGCAACTCCTACATATACATATATATTATATGAAACTTTTCTTGTTTCTTTTTCTATAATTCGGATTTTCTTTTTTTGTGCTATCAATGATCTTCTCTAAGGGAAGAACTAGCTTGAATTAATAACATCATTTTCATATAGTATGTTAGCTATTATATGAATTTTCGTATGTATTTAACTTTAAAGTTTTGTAACTTTCAAGTATTCTATAGTTTTAGAAGAATTAGCCAGGAAACAACTGATGATGACATTCTAAATCTATCAAGGAATTACAATGACTGTATCACAAGCACGTATTCACAAATTCACCAAGTCACAGTTTCACAAAGTCACATATTTACAAGTTATTTTGTGGAGGAAATATATCATTTTCAATTATTCATTTCATACTAGTAAAAGTGAAATCTCCCATGTTCTATGATTGAGAGAAACTCCCAACGGACAAGTCTTATATATCAACTAATGCATGAAAGCATACATTGTGTGAGCCATGAGAGATAAGAGTTTTCAATAATAAGCTAAACCAAACTTAACAATTGAAACTATATTTTTAGTAAGAGATTTGAATTCTATGTGACAACCTCCAATTTTTTAAAATGTATTTACTAATTTGATTTTGCATTACTTCTTTTAGGCATAAGTTGAAGTTGAGAAAAACCAGTGATTTATTTCTACCTTCCTAAATAACACTATTTTATATAAAATAGAGTTATGCTAGTCTTTGGAGATATTATAAAGCCATGAATAGAGTATTCTAGTTCTCAACTTTGTTAAAGGGGTCTACAATTTTGATGCAAGTTCTGTTGCATTAAGATTTTATCATTTTTTTTGCTCTTAATTGTTTATTCTTGCAGCAGTAGGCTTTTAGGATTCCTCCCACTAGTCTGCTTTCCATGGGGACCGGGGGACCATGGCCCCTAAAGTTTCAAAAAAGCCTACATAAATATACAAAAAAAATACAATAGTTGTTTCTTGAAACTTAATTCCAAAATTCACTATGAAGGTGCTTTATACATTGCCAACAAGAGTTTACCACATAATATATTACCTTCTTCATTGAGAAAGAGTAGATGTAATTGAAAACAAATGATTTTCTACTCTTGTTTGATTAATTAGCATGTATTTTATATAAATTACATTATAACTTTAATTCACTAAGTGTTACAATTAAAAAATGAGCACATAATTAGTGGCTATTGCCTTGGAGATTGGTAAAGTGAATAACAGGCACCAATTATTGTTAAATGACTTGAGTAATTATTAGAATTTATTTTTCCCTATACGCATTTACCTCAATTATTAACTCATACACAACCAAGTGATTCACTATCTTATGGCAATTAGAATTTGAGATACATGAGAGCTTAAGACAGTTGAGATACCAAAATTTCCAAGGTATCAAATACATTTAGAAGTTATTATAGAAGTTAAGAGTTAGAGAGAGAGGACTCATCGAATAGAGGAAGAAGAGGAACCTAGTGAATAGAACCGAATGGAGCTTAGTCTGCCAGCAGAACCGAACGAAAATGAATCCACAAAGAAGAATGAGGAAGGACTTTCACAGGGGGGTTAGGGTTAAAGTTAAGAAATGAAAACACACCATAAGAAGGAGGGACTGTCAAAGGAAAATGGAGGGCATGTGGCAGGGGAGTTAGGGTTAAGGTTCTGTAGTGGAAAGGATAATGGAGAAGGGAAGGACCGTCAGGCGCAGGCTTAGTGTTAGGGGAGTTAGGGTTAATGAAAGGCATTGTTTCATGAGAAGGGAGGACTATCTCACGTGCGTTTAAATTTTCTTCTGAAACCTCTTATGCACTAAATGCCGAGTTTCATTAATCAACATGGACTGTTGTGCGCGGTGCTTACGCGTTTCATGTTTGTGTTTAGAGTTTTTCTAATAAAAAAGATGAATTTAATTATTTTATCTAAGATTTGATACATCCCAACTTTCTCTCTCCAAGTAACCGAGCCTCATAAGATGTAAGAGTCACTCCCTCCCTCTATTTCCCCAATCCCCATGTGCCTATGTATCACTTGGTTCTATTTTTTTTTTTTTCCCTTTTTTGTCTATAGTTTAAAGATGACTTGATTTACAATCTTTGACTACCTACCTACACACGTCATTCCACAAGATTGTCAAAATGTCATTCCTTCTACTAACAAAAGAAGATAAACTAAACGATCAATGCATAAGGCTCAAGCATGACTTAACCTACATGTGAGATCCATGCTCCATCGTGCCAAAAACGGTCTTCTTCTACCATGCACCACACTAGAAGATTCAACTGCCATGAACTTCTAAAATTCAATTGACTCCACCCCCCTACATCTGGTCGACATGTAGATCCTGCATGTTAACACAATCATCGCTAAAGGTCACATGTTTTTGTCGGCGGCTTTGGCTATCTGCTACATGTTATCTTTTTATGTTATTATTTAGTCTAACCAATATAAATGACAGGTGACATGACATGATCCGCGTAACCGTATAATAGTTATTGAGTTAATCTAAACAGGACTTGTTTAACTCATTTCAACCCGCATAATCATTTTCATATGAATGAGTTGAACTGACTAATATATTTATTTAGACCCAATTACTATAATGTGTATATAATACATGTATAACTGTATAAATCATTCATAATTACAATTGGTTTCACGATTAAACATTTTATGATCAATATCCAAACCAATAATATGTGTGTATGTGTATATATATATATATATATATATATATATATATATATATATATATATATATATATATTTAAACAGTGTGTAGTGTAGAGACCTTAGAATGATAGTACTTTTTTATAAAATAAGTAAGTAGTCAAATACTAACATTAATAATTTAATATTACATCACAACAATAATAAAGACATATAAAACTAAACAATTATAGAATTTGAAAATATAAATTATTCATGCTATATGGGCTAATTGTGAGTTTCATGTATTGACTTGCAATTGACTTGTTTATTAATCATATCTTATCGGATTAATTTTTTTGACCCAAATCTATTTATATAAAACATAAACTCATTTATTTCGTGTTATGTTCATGTTGGGCTCACAAGTCATGTCATATATTGCCATCCCTGCATGCCAGCCACGGATCTATAGGACTAAACTAATTATAAGGTTAATTTTTGTAGGGGTGCCAATTCGTGTTTGTGGTCCTATTCGGGTCGTGTCAAGTAGGACATACGACTATATGAGTCAACTCAAACTCGACCCTTTAAGATAAGCGTGTCAACTTTCAAATATTAACCCGACCAATATAAATAATAGGTCATGTCGTGTCACTAGTTTTGACCTATTTAATAATTAATTAGAAATACGTTAACATGACACATTCATTTCAAACTGTTTCATGTAAATGAGTTGAACTAACACGAATAACTTATTTAACTTGATTAACATAAGTTTACATAAAAGTTAAAATCTATATTTATTAGTAGCCACAGTATCTAAAAACAAAAGACTACCTGTTAAAAAAATATCAATATTCTTCAAGTTTTAACCTATAATAAAACTAATATTACAAATTCTATAATTGCAAATATGAGCATAGGTCCAGATTACAATCTCAATAATAAAAGTATAAGTATATTAAGAAATACCAATATTAAAATCCAAAAATCATAAAATAGTTATTTTGAAATAAATTTTAAATGGATTATTGCGAGTTGATTTTGGATTAAGTGTGCGGGTTGACTCGTTATTGACATGTTTATTAATCTTATCTTGACATATCGTGTTCGCATTGAATTCACGGATCGTATCACGTATTATTACCCCTAAATTTTTAGTTTCTTTGATATCTTTTAATCGGTGCTAGCCGCATCAATTGTAATGACATAATTAACTGATATATTTTAATTAAATCCTATCTTACATTTGCTCACAAAAAGCATAATAATTACTTGCTCTACAGATTTATGCTACTTATTTTGTATTGTATTTAATATACCTGACAGCCTCGATGTGTATGGTGCCTTTTTTTCAGAAATCTTTCACTCAAAATGGGGTAAAGAAATTATGAGAACCTAAATTTTCAGCTTGTTTTTTGTAATGAAATAATATGAGGTTTTTAAAAAGAAAAGGCAAAAAAAAAAATATATCAGAGCACTTTTCAGTTGTCACCTCTTGATCTAGCATGTGATTTTGGATAAAACTTTGCTGTTAGAGTTGGCATGGTCATTATTTGCTTAATTTCTGCTAGAGTTAATATTTCTATTTATTACCATGACTATTATTTAGATCCGGTTTAGATACATAAAATCATCTCATTTTATTATTATAATTTTTTTAAACTTCTACATAAAATATAATAAATAATTCAATTTTTTTAAATCTTAAAATAAAAATTATATTTTAATAATATTTTATTTAATTTTTAATAAAATATTTCATCTCATCTCATCTGAAATGTGTAACTAAATAAGATTTTATTATTTTTAATACTGTGGATGAACACATTGTGGTGTCCTTTTGGGCCGGAAACTTGGCTCGCAAACCCCTTCCTCAACAACCTTTTTGCCAGTTTCGATCTATCCAAACTAGTTAGTGTTTTGTACGAAGACTGCATGGGTGTGCTTTGTGGATAAACATCTTTGTATTAATTATATTGTTTTGAGAAAGATTTATTTTTCACAGTACTGTATGTGTTGAGAACCATCTAATGATCCCAAAAAAAATAAAAAGAGAGGAAAAGAAGATTATATCCCACAAATTAATATATTTGGATGTATTAATTATTGCTCGTGACAGTGTTATGTCCCACAAAACAACCCAAAAGGTTGAAGGAACACATGCTCTCATTCAACCTATTTCTCTAAATCTAAGTTTCAAATTGATAAAATCTCTTGAGTGTAAATAATTTTTAGAAGTCATTAGACTGAGAGAACTTTCTCTTAAATTACCCTCTATTCACTTGCAAGAAATTCATTATCGATAGTCTGTGTACTCTTAAAATTAGTCAAGATTTTGTTTTTGAACACCATATATGAGTGTAAAGATTAGTAATATAATAAAGAGGAAAAAAAGACTTTTTATACTATAGTAGTACGTACTTATAATAAATTTTATTACTTCTCTCGTTAGCTATTCCCTACCACTTAACTACTCTTTCATCCTTTTATTATTATATTTTTAATAAAGAAAAAACTATTTATCTTATGATATCTACTGACTCTTTGTTACTTGCATATTTGGCTAATTATTCGCCTTGAGGGCCAGCTCAATAGATTCCGGGAGCTTAAGATCCTAAGATTTTTATTGAGATTTTTTATTTTAAAAAGTAATATTAAATAAAATTATTTTAATTTTAGTTTTAATTTTTGCATTTCATTTTTATTTAAAAATAATTCCAATTGTTTATCAAATAAAATTACTGGTTAAGATTTTATACTACCTGCTCAACTAATAATTGACTTAATTTTTATTAAAAAATTGTCGATTTAGAGAGGATTTTATCAAATCTAGTTTTATAAGACATGCGTTAGACCCTTCGGGTTCGTTTGGGAATACAATTGTTCTCAGGTATTCTCAAATATTTTCAAATTCAATTTTTTCTCTTTCATTTATCAAAATTCAATAAAAGCATCTTAATTTAAATTATTTTACTACTATTCACAAATATTCTGAAATATTCTTAATATATAAAAGAGCCCTAAAAGCAATTATAATCATTATTGCTAATAAAGTTCTATAAATAACCTACACATTTGGAAAAAATTAAGTCCTTGCCTTTTCAAATGATAATACAAAAAAATTTTACGAATACTCGAAAATTAGATTTTGATATTTTTAATTTTTACATTATATGTGAAACTAATAATGAAAAAAGAGAAGTGTATTCTTAGAAGGAGAATACATAAAATAATTATTATGTGGGATATTTTTAATACTAATAATGACATATTTTGAGGTTCTCTTATTGGGTTAATTAATTTTTTTAATTAGATATTTTTTTTTCTTTTAAAAAAATTATACTTAAGAGTCTAAGACTTTTTTGGGGGGCCTTCTTCCAGAATGGCCTTAGGCAATTGCCTAATTCGCCTAATGGAAAAGCTGGTCCTGTTCACCTTTTAACTCTTTTTCTTTCAATTCTTTATATTTTGAGGAATTGATTTTGATGTTTGTTGAGATATCGAAATTTTCAATCAGTTAAGCAGCTTATAATTAATTAAAGATATTATTGTATTTTAGATTCTTTTGTAATAGTGACTTTTAGGTCAATGCTTAGACGCTTAACAAATAGTATTGGAGTAGACACTACGTACAAGTTTGATTCACAAAGGAGGCGACCAATAGGCTAAGGTCAAGTTTGGGTATGGGATGAGAAATAAAATTTTCATTTTATCTCATTTTATCTCATCTTTTCTTATTTTTAAACATAATTTAAATATAAAATATTCAAATTAATCATTACAATTTTTTCAAAATTTAAAATAAAAAATAAAAAAAATTTAACTTTTTCAAATTCTAAATAAAAATAATATTATAAAACTGTATTCATACAATATTTTAATTTTATAATTTTTTTATTCAATTTTTTCTCTCTCATTTCTCAAATAAAAAAAATATTCAACTCAAACTATTTTACTTTTATTCACAAATTATCTCACTATTATTTATAAAATTTTCATCTCATATCACTCTGCAAACGAGCCCTAAGTTAATACCTATGAGTATATATATATTATGATGTGTTAACTCATCGAATAAGGATATGTGAGTAGAACCATTGAAAGAGAGAGGCAGATTGGCCATATTCGGAAATGACAGAATAATGTTACAATCGAGTTAAAACTTTAGAATAGTTTAGCCCGGCCCCTTGTAACAATTTCTGAGTTTCTCCATGGTTCTCGGCGTTGAGCGGCTCAAAGTTTCAAAGCATAATATAGTTCACGCCAATCGGCAATCACATATACATTCCTTTGTACCTGCATGTTCCATATATATATAATAACATATAGACAGTCCTGATCCACTGGCACATGCATGCAAATTAAAGACCACCTGATGCATGCAATTATTATAATTCAATAACATATATAACCTAATTAGTTGGAAACAGTACTGCAGACTTGGTCGGACTGCAACAGTTCCACTAAGATTGTGTTTGCTTAAGTGGAGCTCAAAAGTTCCAACAGTCTAAGTTGTCCAACAGCTAATGAGATCTCAACCCTTTTGCCTTTTTTTTGGAGGGGTGGGGCTTCCTTATAATGTGCATGATATATACAACAGAAGCTTTTGATTTTGTCTTCTGTGGACGTTGAATCTGCAGCTTAATTCCTTAAAGTGTAGTCTTTGCTCTGCAAAAACTTCAATCAATCTGGTTGAACATGAAGACAAAAGTAGCTTCAGTTTAAGACTGATCTACTGGTAATTTTGGTTGACGTACAGCATGAACTGAACCTAGATCTGCTGATAAAAATCACAGCACAAAGGTTACTTCAGACTGCATTTATTCAATAACCCATTAAAATCCTGATAAATGGGAAACCCATGCATCAGCTAGACATGTAAATAAATCTTTATTTGGTGAGTGCTAAGTAAAATGGAAGAGGCAAAGTCATTCAGAAACACGTGGTGTTAGATTTTAGGGGGAAAAAAAGGAGAAAAGATAAAGAGACCAGATTCACAAAGAACAAGAAGATAGCTAAGATTATATAACATGTGTACCAAATCAACAAACTAATTGCAAGTATCCTTAAAGCTTTGTGGAGTTGTCTTGAAAATGCTAGAGACAATTCCTTATTGGCTTCCACAATCTCCTTAATGAGTAATTAATTGGTAATGTGCAACCCTAATAATAATGTTATTTTTTAAGTGCTATTATTGTTCTCTTTTTCAGAAAGCTGGCTGCAAGAAACTCCACTTCTGCTAGTAATTATATTTCAAAAATCCCTCTGGGAACACTTATAGAGATTCTATTGGAGGACTAGTTCCTGCCTCCCCAAGTCAACATCTAGGGAGAGTTAAAAAGTCTTGAATTATTGATCATGAGCACGTAAAACATGAAGGCCAGTTTGATAATTGCATGTGCTGACTAGACTCTTTAACCAAACACACCAGTACCATCAATATCCGGCCGTTGGATCAATCCAAAGGACACTTGCTATGTAATAATGCTAGCATATTGCATCCACCCATGTCCATTTTATGACAAGAAAGTGTCCCCAACCATTATAGTTTGTGGTGGCAAAATTGACCCACTATTCTCCTCATGTCAAAACTCGTGGTTTTGCCTGCCAATTCTAGTGCAAAGAAAAGAGAATCACATGAAGTCTAGAGCATAAACTGTGGGAAGGAATATATGGAGGAGGAGCCAAAAGATAGGAAAGAGAATTTGAATTTGAACTTAGATGAGTGGTCCATTAGTGTATTATTGTAAAAATAAAGTCAAGATCCAACCACTAACTAAAATAGAAAAGTATAAAAACAACCACACTAATCTACTAGAAAATGATATATAAAACTCCCTAATTATTAGATAAATGTGACATAATTCTTGTCATAATTTGGGAGTTTTTCATTTTCATTTTCACCGATCTTTAATCATATATGGGAGTTTGATTTCATGTAATATTTATAGGATGTCCTAAATGTCTTTTATGAATTTTAAGACTTTATAAGACTCTGAGATAAATAAATACATAAAATACATGGTTCATACACCATTTATTTCGCTGTCTGTATCATGAATTACTGATCAGACAACATTATGTGTTCAAAAAATGATTTAGGCATCATATAATATGTTTATATCTCACCTGCTTTAAACCTTTTTAATAACCAACATTGTCAGATCTCTTAATCAAGTATTTATAGAAATATGCATATTAAATATATGAACCAATGAAATTGATCGCCATCAAAACCAGCTGCTCTAACAGCTTTTTGGAGGACTACAAGATGCATGCATATAATCTAGAGATCAATTTCTGATCTTTATCGTTAAAGCTGATGTGTTTACTTGTTAGTGGAAAATCGTATGGCAGCATATATAGTTGTCGAATTCTTATATAGGAAACCTCCAAACCCCCATAATGGAAATAAAAATGCCTTTTTTCTCGTCATTTTACCAAATTCTTTTAGAATAATCATCAACTGCAACATCCATAAATTATATTATTCTTGCCAAAAACACAGCCTAAGTAGTACTAGTTGTAAAAATTTAATGAAACAAATTAGGGTTTTTGTATGGAGCACCACACCCATCTTCTTATATCTCAACTTTAAATTTTAAAGCATCATTGATCAAAAAAGTCTTAAAAAACCTTTAGAAGAACTTGGAGAGTGGGAGAGAGAGAGAGAGAGATTATACTTGTTTATCGACCAAGGGTTGACCTTGGAGCTTATATAAAGAAGCCCAAGCACTGGTAAAATTAAGATGCTCACTTCCCAGGACTAAGAGCAAACTTAGCAAACCACAGATAGAGTACCAGAGAGAAGTAGATGGTGAGGGATCTAATTGGTGATCAGGGAGGTAGTAGTACTGTTGGTGATTTTTGTAATGCTTTCCTACTCTTCTGGGCTGTTCTGGTTTCCCTTTCTTTAATCTCGGTCATAATCTTCTCCTGTGCTGGTGGTGTCTCCAAGGAGAAGAACTCAACAACCGACACAGAGTTCTATGGCGCCGGATGTGCCACTGGATGTGGTGCAGCATGTGGCGGATGAGTTCCTTTCTGCCTCTATTCTTTCCCAATCCCAAAACCAAAGGAGATGTTGGATATCATGATTAGATATTGAAGCTTAGGAGAGAGCTAGCTAGCCTAGCTAGATGCTAAACTACTGATCTGTTAACTAGTTTTTTGTAGTCTCTATAATGCTTGTTCTAATTGGAGAAGCTTGTTTCTAATATTATCATCATGCAGCTTCAGATACTCTTTCTTGTTACTCTTCTTTTCTATATATACTTTCTTTTAGCCAAGAGTATAGCAGTTTGGCCTCTGCATAATCTCTGCTGGGGTTAAACTGTATTTGTGGCATATCTGGCTAAAATATTTTTTTTTAAATAATCATCAAGTTAATCGTAGTCATGAACAAGTGGAAACTCAAAATTAAGAATATTTATATTTGAACGCCTTAATTTACACCAAATGCCATCCACGTAAAATAATTTGATTTAAAAGATAAATTTTAAAATTAAATCTTAAAAATTAAATTATATCATTTGAATAGAGTGCGGTGAATCATACGATATAAATAAACAATTGTATTTATATTGCTACGTACTTTGTATATATTGCCCATTTATTATTTATTCCTTGGATACAAAACTACGATAAATTATTTTTAATAATTTAGCTCGTACAAAATTCAGCTCTATTTTAGATATGAAAATTTTATTGTCTATTGCCATTGAAAAAGAACAGAGAAAGAATTTGCATTTATCATTATATCAAAGTAGAATTAAAAATATTTATGGTTAAATAAAAATTGATGTTCAATCTTTTCAGCAAAGTCAAGATGGCCGAGTTGGTCTAAGGCGCCAGTTTCAGGTACTGGTCCGAAAGGGCATGGGTTCGAATCCCATTCTTGACAACGCTATTTTACTTCCTTTTCCTCTCTTTTTAAATTTTTTTTTTTTTTTTATTTTCACCTAACACCTGGCAGTTGGCACTACTTTTCGTATGACAAATAAAAAAAGTGATTATCTTATTTAATGATTTTCTCCTTTTTCTTAGAAAAATATAATTTTTAGTTATATAGATTTTCATCTATAATCACAGAGTGAGTATTTTTAAATAGTATTCTATTTAAGTGATTTAAATAAATAAAAAATATTTAAAATGTATACCATATTCTTACCTTTTGGATTTACGTATATTGATAGTCTCCTAAAAATATATTAAAAATATCTTTTAATTCAAATAAGAATTAGAAAGAAAAAAATCCATTTAACCTCTTCAAAAGATTTTAAAAAGGAAAACCTTTTGATCTTGTTCCAAAATCTAAAAGTCCTCTTCTAACTTCATCTATGATCTTTTAGTTTCACAAATATATATATATATATATATATATATAAAAAGAGAAATTCCATGTATCTATATTTTTTAAAATCCAAAAAACTTTCCAACAAAACCTAAAAATATATCACCATATATATGGACTTAAAAAGACTATAAAATTTGGCAGTGTATTGATGTTTTTTTGTAAGCTCAAAAGCCTCAACTTTTATAAGTTGAAAGGTATCTGTTTTTTTATAAACCCTGAAAATTTGTTGTTCTTGTGTAACATCAATGGATCGACTAAGCATTAACGAAAAAACATCTAAGTTCATCCACTAAGCATTCCTTTTCTTCAAAGCATCGACTATTTCTCCTTACCCAAATACACCATACAAGACATAAAGGAATCATATTCCAAAAAGATCCACCACCCTCCTGGGTATCACCCGTGCCACTCCAATCCTATTAAACACTTCATACCATGACAACTTTGCCACCTCACAATAAAGTAACAAATGATCAGCCGATTCACCATATTTTTTACGTAAGAAATACCAATCCATAACATTAATCCATGCTTCTTGAGACTGTCCAAGGTCAGAACTTTCACTAAGTAAGCAGACCAGCCAAAGAACGCAACCTTTGAAGGCACATTACTCTTCCAAGGAAAAGAGCGTACCATATTCAAGCTAGAAAACATCCCATAGAATTGAAAACTTCTTATTACCGGTATGAATCCAGGCCATCTTATCCCTCTCAGCCCAACCAAGCTATGTAGCATATAAAAAGCCAAACAAATAAGAAATTACATCCATTTCCCAATCATGCACAGCTCTAGTAAAGAGAACATTCCAATAGGGTGAACCACTAGAACAGTCCAAAACGTCAGCCACTGAAGCATCCAGATTTTGAGAAATTCCAAAAAGGTTTGGAAAAACAATAAACCCTACCACCACACCATGGATTGTGCCAAAAACAAATTCTGGAGCCATCACCTACCACAAAATTAACATGTTCTGCAAAAGCATCCCAACCACTCTTAATATTTCTCCACAGCCCCACACCGTAAGTACCTCTTACCTCATTAGATCACCATCCCCCTCCCCCCAAAAAACTCTCACATTTAGAATCAATCACTACCCTCCAAAAGGATTCACAATCCTGATGATACCTCCATAACCAATTCCAGCTTTATTAAAGGTTATACATTGGGATATAAGGTTTGTTTGTTATTCATTGATTAGCCATGACATGGAATTGAATATATATTAAAAATAATATATATTTCCACTATAAATATCAAAATGCATACTGTTTACATATAAACACTCATACATACACTCATTCCGGCCCCCCAAATACATGTACTCATTCCGCATAAAACTGAAGTGCAAGGTGAGCTCGTTGAAAGCCTCTTTCGCATTCTTTCGAAAGCGTGGTGTGCTGGCAATCTATCGATTGTTTCTATGCACCTTTCATATTGTTTCTACGCAATCCAAACCCGAATGGAGCAAAAATCATCTAAATCCAAAACCAAAAAGTTTTCCCCACTCGTACAGACCCCATAAAATTATATACAGGGATCAAACACTTGGTATGACGCAATCCGACATCACGAAACAATGACGAATCAGGCATCAAGATCGGGAATTGAAAGATATAAACGAAGTAGCCGGATTTTTCTGAGGGACTTTGGAGGAATATAGAACCCACCCAGAATTTCTACCTGGAATTCCGGCCAGCTGTAGTCCTGGAAAACTCCAATCCATTAGCCGTCTGTGTCGTTCTCTTCTTCGGATCAGCCAAAGTCTTTGAGCCTCCGTGCGTATCTCTTGGCAGAGCATCCGAATCGATATCAGAAAACGAAGAATACGACGCAAAATCCCTCGTGTCAGACCCACAACAAGCCCAGTGCTTTGCACGTTTGGCAGCATGCCATCCAATCTTGCAGGGGAGTTTGATGCAACCCCACACCACGGCCAGAGGACAACAAACACACAGCAAGCAGGCGCTGCAGAGACACTCCGTCGTTTTATCGCAGCATTGCGAATCCCGATGACGGCAACTTGAACAGGAACGGGACTTGGAAACCCTTGTTTCCTTGTGACCATGTCTTGTATTGGCACGAGGGTATACTGCCACCTTTGATTCATCTCTGAGGAGGAACATGCTTTCCATTCTGCCAAGGAGTGCACGACCGTGCTGTTCGACATGTGCCGGACAGATTAACGAATCAAAATTCCTACGACACCCAAAGTTGAAACGAAAAATAGAAACTTTCCTAAGAAATCCTTGCCTATGATTGTACCCGATGAGAGCATCGTTCTCCAATCTGAATCAAAGCAAACCTTCCCAGATATTTAGGAATAGTATGCACTCTTTTAATTTATTTCATTTAATTATTATAAAATTTTTAGAATTTTTATATAAAATAAAATAAATAATTTAATTTTTTCAAATCAAAAAATAAAAATATTATTTAAAAAATATATTTTAATATAATTTTATTCAATTTTATTTAATAATTTAGACAAAAATATTTAAATACTTTCAGTACTTGTTTAATAAATGAAAAGAATATTAATACATCATCTATATAGATTATTAAAAAATAAGTAAAAGAGATAAATATTTCATTTATAAAAATTGAAAAAATTAAATTATTAATTATATTTTATGTAAAAATTTAAAATAATTATAATAATTATATAAGATGAAATAAATTTAAATAATTTAAATTTTTATAACTAAACCAATCTAAAATCTCAATTCAACTCCTAAAACAAACAATACTTTGTCTGTACTTTTCTCTTTGTTCCCTCGTCAAGCTGCCGTCTCTCTTTCCCCTAAGCTGCGGTCTCATTGGGATGGTTAATATTATTTAATACTCCCGTCCTCCTCATGTCTCATATAACGTAGTTTGGCTTTCAAAATAGAAAAATTCTATATGCAATCGCTCATGTTGTTGCGCAACATGTCTACGTGGCCCCCCATGTAGCATTGCATGCGTTTGGTCGTTGAGAAAAAGTATTAATAATAAAGGGTAGCGCTACACCGAAGGCCAAATCTTCATTTTTTATTTATAATTTTTTTATAGTCTTAAATATTTTTTAACAATAAAAATTTACAACATCATTAAAAATAAAATTCTTAATTACTAAATAAAAAAACAAAAAAAAAAGTGTTGACCCATGTCAAGACCCAACTCTCAATAACTCTATCATTTTCTTAAATAAATATGGGATTCGCATTAAAATTTTAATTTTTTTAATAGTGAATTTCACTTTTTTAAAAAAAATATGACGCTTACACAATCTATGACTGTATCTAACATTATGCTTGACTTATATAGTGCAAAAAAAATTATTTCATGTGTCTTGTTAGCCAAATTAAATAGATAGAGAATTCGATAAATAATTTTTTTTGCTACATATAAGTCGGTGTAATAACATATTATTTATAGTGAGTTTATTACAATGTTTAAAGCCAAAACACTTATCAGTTCTTAACATAATTGACGTAGAAAACTTTTACATTTAAAATTAGACTTATAAATCTATTTTTTCATAAATAAATATATCTCGATTCTCGTCCATAAGAACTTATTCATGTAATTATTGGTTCTTATTGATATGATATCCTTTATTAATTTGAGATATCATGTATCTCGTACTTTACAACTTAATAATTATTTAATCGGAATATTCTTAAACTCCTATACAAATCTTAACCCCAAGAGTTCATTGAGAAATTGATTTACAATAGATTTGTAAAGTGAATCTTATAATATTTATTATTATTTGAATAAATATTTTATAAAAATTTAAATGCTCAATAAATATTATAAAGACTAATTTTATATCCGTCACTTTTATTGGATATCATAAAATTTAAGATACCTTGGATCCTCCCATATTCTACTTTATTGGTTATTTGTAACCATTTTCTCCCAATACTTTTATGCAACAATACGATTTGAAAGTCTCTACACCAAATATCATCCATATGGCATAATTTGATTTAAATATTCAAATTTTAAAATTTATCTTTTAAATCAAATCATATCACGTGAATGATGTATAGTGTAAAGACTTTCAAATAGAATTATTCGTTCCGCCCTCTTCTCAACTTGTGTTGCCTTTCGGTGTAAATGTCTTACAGATGCTGGATTCCACCCGCAAGCAGCAAGGACCAGAGAGACAGGACCAGTGGCTTAGTTTCTTATGGACGAATGCCGAATCTTAGCACCAGGGGCTGTTAGCATCTTCGCTTTCTCACAGGCTTGGCCTACACTTTTAAGCTTTTCTTCTGTTCTTGTCGCAAAACATGCAAGCTCTTCACTCTACCAAAGGCTCGAAAGTTGAGAAAATATTTGGCTACATGGAAAGGACCGTGTCCAACGAAAAACGTTGCACAATAAGATTAGAAACAAAAATGATCAGTTCAGTTTATGCATATGATCAGACGTGTTTGCAAGCTCATAGGAACAGACTGTTAAGCCAATTATTTTGTTATGATTCTCAAGTTAGTGCATAGAGTACACCATCCACATCACTTAAATGGTACGCGAGTATTACAGTCACGGTACAATACCTGAAGGGTACAACATGTAAACAAAGGTTCATGGCAATGCCAGGCAAAAATAGGTCCCTTCCTAGTCTTGGCATTGACAGCATAAACCAAGATACAAGAAATAATTAAGCATCCAAGAGGCTTTTTCAGCAATGGGAACATAAAGTCATCAACTGACAGAATCAGCAACTAATAAGATATATGATAGCTGCAGAGACAGGAACATTATTTTGCCTCAAAACTTTTGAGAACAAACTCCATTGCAATTAAAATACCCGTGGAGCAGTCATCAATCATGTGAAACAAGCAAATATCAAGGAATCAAACCAGTAATTCTATTATTCCCTGAGCCAGCCATTCCTAACCAAATTTTCAAGAGGACGCTATGTAAGATTCTCGAGTTCTCATGGTCTTGGCACGCAACCTCTCCATAAATGCAGGATTAGCTCTAAGTCTCTCCTTGACATATGAGGTTCGGGCATTCTCCACCAGCTTCTTTGCTTTCCCAGATTCTTCGATGAGGGAATAGAGAGTCCTAAGGCAATCCTTTCTGTTCTCCTCTCGATGTTCAAACCTTCAGTCCAGAAAAAGAAACACATGGCCTAAAGTGCACATCCCAAGGCATATGTATACTTAAAAAGAGTTGAAAAGCACAACTAGATTTTTAACAGTTACAAACCCGAATACCCCCCCCCCCCAAAAAAAAAAAAAACCTTACAAAAAAAAGGGTAAGTGAGTCTTTTCCATTTTCCTAGAAGAAAATATCTTACAGAAAAATGCTGATGCATAGAATGCAAATATTGTGGTTGTTGTGAAACAGTTAGTTCAAGGGTAAAAAACATAACCCTCATCTCATGACCAGATATCCATGACTAGACGATTGAAGAATCCCATTTTCTATTTGGTCATATCGTCTCCATGATTTCTAGGATTTCAGAAAAGGGCCAAGGACCCAAAAAAAAAAAACAAAGATGGTATGCTGTTGTTTGTTGATCTTACCTCTCACTAGTGATTGTAAGCTCATCTTTCCCTGGATGGTATCTTTTTCCAACCAGTTCCCTGAGTCGGCGGAACTGATGCTTTGAAAGGCCAAGCTCTTTCACAGTAACAGACATTTTCACTTTCCTGTTTTTGGGGTGCCACGCATCACCACCAGGAGCAAAGACTACCCGTGTCTGCCACCTAAGGATAGGCCCCTCACCAGGTGGGTCATCTAAGTCCTTTTTCATGTCTGGCACATCAGTCTCATCAAATTTGGGGGGGCCCTCGGCTTCCATTATATTCTTACATTCTGTGACCATCTCATCCTCAAACTTCTTAAACAGATCATAAGCTTCTTCAGGTTCAATCTCTCCTCTTTCGCACATATCCCCTAGCTCATTGAACCTCTCTTCAACCTTTTTCTTTATCTCATCTGAAGAAAATTGCAAGTTAAAGAAATATCCAGTAGATGCCACTTTACATCAAAACAAGATGCATTGATTGGCCGAATTATTGACTACAATATACATTTATGCAAACAACCAAGAAAATTAATGATTGATTATATACATTTGGTTGTTTCAGAGATACACGTTACAAAAGATCTGGCCTCTAAGAAACCAGACATGCTGAACAAACAAATAAATAAATAGAAATGTAAGGTTACACAGTCTGTAGGCAGAAAGCTGGATATTTGAGATAGAACAATCAGGCATTCCATCAGAGGAACTCTTTCCATAACTAGAAAAGTACTCACAGAAAGCGAATTACAATCTAATTAGAAGGAACAGCTTTTCCAAGTAATCAAAACCATGCTTCGAAAATAACTGATAACCAGTGCTGAGTTCCCCTACATCGTGGCTTCTGGTCATAACTCTTCAAGTATCATCAATCTCATATAAACTAAGATGATGAAATGCTGAATTTCACTTACCCAAAACCACTAACACAAAAAGGTCGAGCTCAAATAGCATATCTGCTGCTCCACACAACAAGTTTTTTCTATCCCATTTACCTTCCTTTTTTTTATAAGTATAAATATTATATATATATTAATATCAATAGGAGTAACCAAGTACACTGGGCGTATACAAGAAACACCTAGCCCATACTAGAGAGCCCCTAATGACCAATAAGGCCATGAAAATTAGAAATCTATCCAAAATACACCAAGCCCGAATGGGAACAGAACACAACTCCCCAACCCCAACCCATTGTTTCCCGTAAGACTAATACTCCACCCGAAACTCCCTCTACAAGATGGCTTCATAATGCCCTCCCTTTCGTCCCTCGACTTGAACTACCTCCCTTAGCGTCGTAGTTGATTGCCTGAGAAAGACGCCTTAACTCCCTGCTTTTCTTAAATCTTGATTTGGTTTAAATCGAGTGGCCAGCCTCAATCGCAATGAGTAGTGTTGTAAATTGGTCGTCACATCCTTCATATGAAACCCCCACACACTGTTGAATCTCGTTAACCTTATGCAGAACCCAATCCAATGATGAACCCGCTATATTGTTTATCGGAGGAAGAGATACCAGGGGAACATTTTCCTCAGACACAGCTCCCAACTATACTCCTGACCCTAAACATTCCTACTCACAAGGCACCAATGACAAACCCATAATTTCCTCCCTACCATTTCCTGCATTCAAATCCTGAACCTCCTCAACAGCTATATTGTTGCTGTCCATCGTTATTGTCACCATTGGAGGTCCCTTTTAAATTGCCATGATAATTATTCTCACTTGTGATGCCAAATCTTCCTTTTGACTAATCAGATCTGAACCTAAGACTATCAATGACTCCATAGAAGGTTCTAAGCAAGGAGAAAGTGGATGACAAAAATAGCAGGAATACAAAAACACATACATATCTTGTATGTTATATCCATTACTAATTACATATGTGTTGAATCAAAGCAGAATATTTTGCACAAATTATGTGTACATATCCATCAAAATCCACTTAAAACAGTTGAATAGGAATAGGAACAAAGTGAACATGGAACATCGGTGTAACAACCCAAGGAAGGCCCAAGCCACATCTGAGTCCATACTACAAAAGTACCAGCCAAGGTCACTATAGGAGGCCCCAAGAATCATTATAAAGGGCTTGAAAGTCTCCCTCCCAAGCAATGTGGGACCACATTTACCACATCCCTATACACAATCTCAGGTATTGCAATTGGTAATTAGCTTAAAAGAGATATTAAACCTTAGCCTGACAATCCATGCCAGCCACTCATCGAAGGTTATTTGATCACTTAAGCCAATACCAAGGGAGCACAACTAATACAAATTGCCATAAATTTAACCCGTGGAGTAGAGGCAAAACACTTTCAGCTTGGCCTCAACTACTCACTTCACAGATAACAAATCCATCCCTCATGGGTAAAAACCTAGGAAAAGCATTAGCCACATCTGTGCTATAACCCCAAAAAGACTAGTCAATGCAAAACTTCCTTAAAACTAGTCAATTGGAAGGGACTTCGTTGTAGAGGATGGTTGTGGGTCGGAAGTATGGTTGTGATTGGGGGGTTGGTGTTCCAAGGAGGGTAGGGGGTCTTATGGGGTGAGTCATTGGAAAATTATTAGAAAGGGGTGGAAGGTGTTTGCAACACACATCAATTTTGCGGTTGGAGAGGGCACAAGAATTAGGTTCTGGTTTGATGAATGGTGTAGTGAGAGAGCTCTATTTTCTGTTTTTCCAGGTGTTTCCAGATTGGCTGGAAATCAGCAGGCCGCTGTCTCAGATGTGCTGTGTTGAGCCAATGGTATAGTGCATTTGAATATGATCATTTCTAGAAATGCGCAGGATTGGGAAGTTGAGGAGATAGCAGGTTTTTTCAGCTTGCTTTATTCCAAGAGGATAGGAGGTAATGGGAGTGATAGAATGTTGTGGAAACCTTCGGGGAGTAAAAAAATTTCTCTTAAATCTTTCTATAAGGTGCTAACAAATTATCAGCCCATTGCATTTCCATGGAAGGGTATTTGGAGAGTTCCTGTGCCTCCCAAAGTTGCATTATTTTACTTGGACAACAGCTTTAGGAAAGATTTTGACAGCTGACAATTTAAGGAAACGGGGGATGATCGTAATGGAGTGGTGTTATATATGTAAGAACAATGGTGAATCGATTGACCACCGTTTTCTAAATTGTGAGGTGGCAAGGGAGTTATGGGATGGCATATTTAGTAGAGCCAGGTTGACTTGGGTTATGCCCAAGAGTGTGGTGGAGCTCCTAGCATGTTGGAATAGGCATCATCATAGCCCTCATCTGGTTGCGACGTGGAGGATGGCTCATTTGTGCTTATTGTGGTGTATATGGATGGAAAGAAATGAGAGGTGCTTCAATAACAAGGAGAGAGCTATGGGGGAATTATGGAATTTTTTTGTACTTTCTTTGGTTCAATGCCTTTCTGCTATAGTTTTAAAGGGAGGGAATGTTCATGAGTTTTTGCTATCTTTTCAGCTTTCTAGAATGTAACTAGGTGTCTCTTTTGTATACTTCCTGTGTACATGGGCTTTGCCTAGTTTTGTTCGATCAATGAAATTTCTTACTTATCAAAAAAAAAAAAATCACTTATGAATCCCAATTCACCAAGTAAGTAGAGCGGGACTTAGCACCCATGATTACCTTTATAACTTTCCCTAAATGGCTATTCATATTCCTCATGTGGTATTGGAGTGCTACAAACTCCCCCTTTATATTCCTAACGTCCTCTTCAGGGCTATGTCATATGAGCTCGAGTGTCACATGGCTAGCCTTACTAGGCGGCTTTGATACCATATATAACTAATAACAACCCAGGGAAAGTGCCAGCCACATCTATGATATAAACCCAACAAGACTAACTAATCTGAAACTTCCCTAGAATCATTTATAAACTTCAGTTTCACCTAGTAAGTAGCAAAGGAGAGACTTAGCACTCATGAATACCTTCATAACTTATGACTCTAAGTGGTTTATTTGTACTCCCCAATGTGGGACTAGGGTGTTACAAAACCTCCTCTTAATTTTTGATAGGCCATAATCTATGAATCTCAAGATTGAAACCTAGCTCTGATACCATTTTTAACGACGCAGGGAAAGCACTAGCCACATCTACACTATAATCTCAACAAGACTAGTCAATTTGAATCTTCCTTAAAATAATTTATAGAACCGGTTTCACTAAGTAGCCAACATGGGACTAAGCAGTTAGCACCCATGACAAGCTTTATAACCTGCCCTCTATCTGGGTTATTCTTATAACCAATGTGGGACTGGGGTGTTAACCGTGTTATGTCCTGTGATACATTAGCCACCTAGAACGGCAGCATCAAAACACCAAGCCGAACACAAAACAAAGTGTGTATTAACCCCTAGAAAATTATATCTAATAGACCTGGATTAAATGAATAATGAATACAATGGATGTAGTAGCTTTTTGGAGTTAGAAGTTGTACTTCGTCTCAGAAATCAAGACAAGAACCTCAAATGTTGGGTCTTTAGATGTTTTAAGATTCCTTCATATCGTAAATAAGAAAACAGACAATGCAGCTATAGCCTTGTGAGCCTGGGCTTTTGCCTATTCTTATGATCAATAAAATTTTGTTTAACGATTAAAGACAAAAAAAGTTATAGCCTTCTGAGAATATGCAGTCTTCTCCCAATATTAGCACTAACAATTAACTGGATGGTTTGACAGCTATGATTTTAAGCAAGCAGCCCACGATTCCAGAAACATAAGTAGAATCTCAATACAACATAGTGATATTAGCATTTGCAAATAGCAGTGCATGAAACCAAGTTAGAAGTAATGATACAAGATTTAGAAAAGAGAAATGATATTTGTAGTTATAGAGTGTGCAAACACCGCACACTCCTTTTGAAAAAAGTGAGTAAATATGAGATCCACATGAAAAAATTAATTTTTTAATAGTGGACCTCACTCTTTTTTAAAAGGAGTGCGCAACGCTTGCATAACCCATGATTGTATCTAGCATTACTCAGGAAATGATGCTCTGATTCAAAAACTAAAATGAAAAATAATTACAGCAGTGATTAAGATGAATCAAGCATAAAAGCAGACAGTGTAACGTGAAACCATATATCATTTATGGTAAAAAGACATCATATAAACAATAAAATAAAATGAGGCAAACTAAGGCAAAAGATAAACCTGGGAGAAGGTTGTCCCATTTAAGCATATCCTCTAAAATCTCTTCACACTCCTTTGTGTCCTTCATGATCTGATGGTCAATTGCTTCCTTAACAAGCCCCTCCCACTTCTGGTCATCCATGTTGAAGAACTCGTCCTTAACCATTCTCTTCATCACTATATCCCTTGCATTGTACAAATCATCAATCTCTTCATCCGTTTCATGCATTTCCTCAAAATCTGATTCAAATTCTTTGTCCTTAACATCATCCAGAGGTTTCATTCGGAGCTCTTCCATCAGCTCATCATCAGTGTCCTCATGTTTCCCTGCCAACTTCCTCTGTAGGATTGCTTCGAGTATTGATGGGAGCGCCTCTTCATCGCCTTTAAAATACTTCTCTATCCTTGTTTTCAGGTCTGAGGACAAAAAACTTACATATAAAGTCTCAAAAAAAAACCAAATAACTTTCACAAATTTATCTTTTGAAAGGTAAAATAAGATTTTATTGATGAAGTAAATAGGCAAAACTTTCGCAAATCCACCTTATTTCCAGAAAATCTAGGAACCGCATAATCAAAATCAAAATTTGAATATTTTACTCCAAATTAATATGATAAAGTTATACATCAACTCACGAACAGTTCAGGTCCTGAAACCAATAAATGAAAACGATTCACAATTTCCTTCAAACAGAATTACCACATTCCGATACAGAATCATCCAAATAACATATTGCCCACAACTCAAGGACATAATCGAAAAGTCACTTGAAAGGTGAGCGGAAAGAACGTCAAAATTTGGATCCCACCATTTAACTGATCCCAACACAATGATTAGAACCTCATCTTTTTTATGAGAAAACTATCAAGGATTCAAAACACCAATAACAAAATCAAAATCAAATAGAAACATCAATTTTCGTATGTGTTTTCTTGCACTTACTCAGCATCCAAACAGAGCATCCCAACTATCGTTTTACCTTTGTTGCTGACGTCCTCGACTGCGATGGAGCTATCCTTGTTCTGGGAAGTTGCCAAGCTGATCTCGGGAGCAGGGGTAGGGTTTTCACCGGACGAGTCATTTTCGGAGGAGTAGAATCTGAGGCGGGGCCGAGTAGTCGACGGCGCGAGTGGGGCTAGGAGAGGACATGGATTTGGGTTCTTAAGAATATTGCGAGTGTAGAATGCGACATTTCTGAGCAGCAAGAGTTTCATGGCTGCTCCTCCTCTTCTCTCTCTCTCTCTCTCTCTCTCTCTCTCTCTCTCTCTGTGTATCGATCTCTCTAAGGAGAGGGGTTTAAGGTTGATTTGGTTTCTGAAGGGATTTGTCTTGAGTAATGCGAGACAGTACGCTTGCACATTTTAGAGGATGCTAATCATTTAAAATTCATTTTATCTCGTATACTTTATATATTTTAAAATTATTTTTATTAACATTTATTTTTATTATTTTTTATTTTATTTTATTTTTATTAAATTAATTGAATTGTTTTACTTATCATCCTAATATCACATACTTATCATAAAAAAATTAAAATTAAAATTAAAATAGATATAATGTGTATTGTATAAGAATAATAAAGAAAATTATTTCACAATTTATTATTATAAATATCTTTTTTTCTTGTATTTTTATATAAAAAATAATAATAATACAAAATTATCAATAGAAGAGAATGGTTTTTTATTTTATTTACATCTTGTGAACCTGTAATTACTTTTTATTGGCGCTTGTGTCCGAAAACAAAATTTGGACTAATCTTGGGTCATTAAGCTCTCAAGTAGTTTTTTATAAGTGTATTCAGGATATTTTAAAGGAAAGTTTCTAGACGTCTTGTTTGGATGCTAAATTACTCTCAACTCATTATTATAATTTTTTTAAATTTTAATATAAAATATAATAAATAATTTAATTTTTTCAAATTTTAAAATAATAATAATATTAAAAAATAATATTTTATTATCTCAACTCAACTCAGTTCAACATCCAAACATAAATTATTTACATTCAAAAGAAATGATTGGAACCTTAAACATAAAGAAAGCATGTGACTAAAACTAAGATCAGAGCATCTTTATTGGTTTGGCCAAATTCATCTTTAAAATTTAACCAATATTACATTACATTTATCTATTATATTTAAATTCAATCCTCACATTAGATTATTCATTCACTCTCTATATAATAATAAAATATTATTAATTTAATAATATTTTTATTTAATCTATTTTTATCACATTTTGTAACTCTACCAATTAAATGTTAATAATAAGTATATTCTAATTAAATTAATATTAAAAAAATCATATTTTCAAAAATCATTTAATGCTAATAACAAAAAATATTTGATTAAACTCATCTAAATTTATATCTAAATTTCTTAATTACAAATCAAATAGTATTTTTGCTTGGAGTAAGAAACTAATATCTTAATGTTTGTTTGGAGTGAGAAATTAGTATTTTAATGTTTGGTGAATCAATTGTACAGTGGCGAAACTAGGAATGTATTGTAGGGGGGTCGAGCAAAGTTAAAATTGAAATAAAATATTTTTTGTTTTATTTCTAGGTTAAAATAATCTAAAAGATCAAAATAATTTTATTGATGGAGTTAAGATAATTTTTTAGAGATGAATAACACAATATGAGATTAATATAATCATATTAAATTATAACAAATTAATTTTTTTTTCCAAACTTTGGGGGGCCATGGCCACCACTGCCCCTATGTAAGTCCGCCAATGCAATTGTGGTTCTCCATCTTTGACCAACCACTGTAGCAAAAATATAAATTATTTTAAATTTACCCAATTCAATGTGAGATGCGAATTATAGCCAACCTTCTTAATTATGCAAATTTTAGCCAACCTTCTTAAGAGATGTAATAAACTACTTTGCACCCCATTTTACAATCGTTTTTAATAATTATCATTAAAAAAGGTAATTTTTTAAAATTTTTTCTATTCATATTTGACAAAATCTTAATAAAACTCGTTTCCACTTGCAAAATATAAAATTTCAAAAAAAATCGAAAAATAAAAAAGTGTTGATGATTGTCAAAATGGATCTTAAAACAGAATGCCAAAGTATCATTTTACTCCTTAAACTAGCATAATATTTTAAATTGGTTCCTCTGTTAGAACTCTATTAGTTCTATAACAAAACAAAAAAACTTGCGTATGGTACTGTCCATCCAAGTTCCAGCCCTGGAACTTGGGTTTCAAAACTGAGTCAGAATCTAGATTGAAATCGATTTTTAAAAACCCAAAACCCGGGTTCCAGGTTGCACCCTATTTTTTTTTTAAATTAAAACTTACATGTTATGAATATTTTTTCATGAAAAAAATGTTGATGTAGCATTCAAAGTCTATTTATTTAATTTTTTTAAATCAAAACCTACATATTACTTGACCACCAATAAAAAGCCACATGGAGAAGAGAGTAAGAAAAAAACCATAAAATGGATGATTTATTAGATATAATATACATTTTTCTTTTGAGTTTCTCTCTATTTAGTTGTTAGAAATGAACAAAAAAAAAAATCAAAACATTCAAACCAAAAAAAAAAAGACTGGGTATTGGATTTTTAAATCCGGTACCCGGACTGGGTGTACCCAAATTTTTCTATACGAGCACCGGTTCGGTTTGTTCTGGGCCAGAACCCAGTTATCAAGATTTTGGACCGAGCCGGAAAAAAAAAACTCAATCCGGATGAACAGGCCTACTTGCATGACACATAAATTTTAAAAAAATAAAAACCCAGCCAGCATTAAATATTACAAAAATATAAATTAAAGAAAATATTTTAACTACAAAGAGATTTCACAAAAATAAACTCACAAATTATAGTGCATAATTATGACATGTGTCCTCTTTTGATTAGTTATAATGTGGTAATAATGTGTCACACCAAAATTATTTTTGGTCATTGAACTAATGGAAATTTGACGGATGAACCAATTTTAAATATCAACATGACTATTTTGATTATTTGTTTTTAACCACAAGTAATGGTAAAAAGTGAAAATCGTATAGATTAGGGCTAGTTTGGGAACATAGGTATTTTCACGTATATTTCATTCTCAAATATCACTCAAATACAAAACACTTTTCGATTTCAAATTTTCATTTTATTATTACCTAATTATTATAACTTTTTCAAACTTTCAAATAAAACACAAAAACTAATAGAACTTTTTAAACTTTCAAATCAAAAGTAATATTAAAAAATAATATTCAAACAATATTTTAATTTTATAATATTTTTATTAACTCTTTTTTCCTGTTTTCCAAATCCTAATAAAACATTTTAATTCAAATCATTTCATTATTATTTACAAATATTCTAAAATATTTCAAGTATCCAAATGACTTAAGTACATGCCGGTCTCTCCTCGTTGTGAAAAATATTTAAGAACATAAATTATATGGATAACCATAGAAAGTGGAACTGCAATTAGGTTTGGTTTGGATATGTGTCATAACTAGCTATGAGTATATAATTATATGAATCAATTTTAATCCAAATTATTTTTTTATAACTGAACTTATTTAATTAAATGGAAGAAATCTCTAGGGCCCTTTTCTTTTACTAAATTTTATTCAAGAAAGAAAATGATGTTGATAAAATAATAAAGGTAATGAAATAAACCTCAAGACTTTGAACATCGTTCATTGTAGCTAGAAACAACTAATTAGCTTTTCAACTAAGTACATGTAAAATAAAAAAGAAAACCAATATTCAATATGTAAAATGTATGCAACATAATGCATGCATAAAATAACGTTGGAGGCCAAAACGACGTAGTTTTACGCATAAAATTAACTTTTTTGAAAATTAAAGCTCGGGTACTGGGTTTTTACTCGATACCGTACCCGCCCCAAGTATGGGAGGGTAAGGAATCCAATTATGGCAGATAATCGCCTGTATGAATCAAGATTTTGGGTTCCAAATCGGATCGGTTCAAGAAAAATCCAACCCGAACAAACAGTCTAAATCATGACAAATTGGTCGAAACACATGTAATTTGATAAACCCAAATGTTTGACTTGACTTGATAAATACAATATCATATATATCATATTGTATAAACATAAATTCTATCAATTACTGATATTCACAGCTAGAATAATAACAACATTAACTTAACAACGGATATCTTAGTTCTAACTAATATCCCAGTCTAACAAAATTCATCTAAAGGAATAGATATATACCAATAAAAAAACAAGAATATATCTAATAAATAATATGATCAACGTCCTCACTAAGCATCATTATCAGTTATTACCACTAATTATTACATGATCTTAGGATCTTATTTTTAAGAAAAAAAAAGTGCAGTCACGAAAATGAAATTGTTAAATCAACCTAAATGCACCTTGTATGCATCACCCCTCATCCTGTCAACAATATCCAAAATGACTGTCGATGTCCAAGTACCCTGTTCTTCAGTGTAACCATTGACAAAAACGAAAATGCAAACAAATAAATGACATTAGTATTAAGGTTTCTACCATTAAAGAAAAAAAAAGTTAACCTGGTTAACTTCATGCACCACAGCCATACGACTGTCACTGCAAACACCAAAATCCACTTGCAAGCACTTGCTCATCATTTGATCTTGTCAATAATATCAGACATGACTTTGCACGTCTTCGGAGCCTTCAGTTGTAATTTGCAAATGGAAGCTCCATGTCCGGAGATGAAGGTCACACCACCTTGCTCTCCTGTATTTGGAAGCAATCCCTTCTCGGCTATTAGGATTGGCCGGCAAAGTGATACCAGAAACACCTTTCTCCAAACCTTTCTTTCTTTCACCCAAATAGCCCTTGTCTTCAATGAAATGCATTGTATGCACTTTACTTAATTACTAGGGTCTCAACTTTGCCACTTCATTGGTGCAAATAGCCACATACTGTTGAAATTCGGCTTCAGATTGATTTTTGCCTCTCTAATGTTGCCAATTTTCTCTCATACAGTGTAGCTGACCTGTGACTATTTTGTGCTCCAGTTCCAATCCATTGTTTGCTAAGATGGATAGTCATCAAAGATTGCCTCTAATCCCCTAACTTGATACTCACCAAAAGTGACATTGAGCACATCAATCAAACAGGAACAATAGTTCGCGCATCTCGTGGTTAAGAGTTAATATAAATTTTAACATGCTCATGAACACAAGTACTTCGTTTCTTCCATTTTCTCCCAAGGGCCAAGGTTGAATAACAGCATAGCAGATCATATATATAATAAATTTGAAGCTTGAAAAGTACAAAAACAAGAAAGACAAATTTTCTCCTCAGAATTAATTAGCAAAATAAAGTGCATGTGGTGCAAACAGACAAAATTGCCATATTAGTAAGTCCTTGTGCTCATGCTTATAACAAAAAGAAACCAAGCCTACATGCTCATATTGAATTTTTCAACATGGTCAAATCATATGCTTGTGAGATAAAAAGCGCCAACCATAGCTTCTCTTTTATTATGCATATTACTCATCCCTGACCCTTCTCTTCACGTCAATTTCTTTTGCATCAAAATCTTCATCAGTTTCACAGGATGATTCATCCAAATCAGAGTCAAACTCTTCATCCAAGTCAAACTCTTCATCATCCATATCATACAGAGGCTCCTGCCTCTTCCCACAAATTTCTTCCACCAACTTATTGTCAGCCTCATCATGTCCAGCTGCCATTTTCCTCTTCAAAATCGCTTCAAAGATTGAGATGCGCCTTTTAAGCTCTGGAAGACCAAACCATTTGAATAATATTAATTCAGTAGCAAATGCTTGGACCAAAAAAGCCCGAAAGAACGTAAAACAAATTGGATTATTTGTAGTTGCCTACCATTGAAACGCAGAAAATGAAAGTCCATAAATCCTTGAATTCAGAAAATCAATAATCCCCCCAAAAACAAATTTTGTTATTTTATTTTTGGTGAAACCAAACTAGATCATTAGAATCTTCCTGATATAATGACAATTATCAAACACAAGAATTGAACAATTCAGTTTTTACCAAAATGTGATGAAAGTCAAGAGATCCTAAACCCACAAAGCCAAGTAGCGTTAGAATCCCCAAATACTGCCTTCATATTCCCCGACTAGATGGCAAGAAAAATAATAGAGCCCGACAGATTCTCGGGTTTTTCAAAATGAAAAATAATAGCACAACTATAGAACACTCATCACACCGAAGAACTCAGACTCTGAATTTTACAGAATTTTTCTTTTTCTTTCTTTAGTTTTGCTCTTGTTTCTCAATAACCAAACAGAGACCAAGTTCAGAACTGCCAATCCTAAATCTCTACTTTTACCTTGCTCGCTAGCATCTTCAACACAAATGGAAGAATGATTCTTCCGGGTTAGGGTCAAATCTGATTCATTGGACGAGTCGGACTCGGACGAGAAGAGTCCCAGTCGGAGCCGATTCGAAGCTGCCAAAGGGACGATGGAGACACTAGGATTTCGGTTGTAGCTGGGATGAGAAAGAAGAACATTGCGAGCGAAGAGAGAGGCATTTCTTACGAGAGCTCGCTTCATTTCTTTTGGTTTCCCTTTAGGGTTTAGGACTTTGTTAGGGTTTAAGCTTTGGAGAACAGATCAATGGAGGGTGGGTGGGAGTCGGGACGCCTTCGGAGCTTTTTTGTTTGCTTTTAACTGGGCCGATATGGGCTGCATAGTTTCCCTTTAGTAATGGGCTTTATACAAGTTGATTGGGACTGTATCTGGTTTCTATTACAATGGGTCTTTCACTTAACTCCGTTCCTGCAAATATGCTTTGAGGAACATAGTGCAGACGGCTTCATTGAAAAAAAAAAAAAACAAATTCCTATTCTTACTACTCAAACTTACCGCTTCAAATTTTTTATTTTTATTTTTATTTACTGATTAAGAAATTATTTTTTAATAATATTATGATTTTTTATTTTTTAAAAAATATTTAAAAGTATTAAAAAATACATGTAAGAAAAAGGGAAAAAAAAAAAAAACTTATTAGAACTCAAGGTAGCTCCTGGTGGGAGCTGGGAGCGGCGGGCGTAGACCCACCAAAAAAAAAAATTTCAATTTTGGTGGATTTTTTTTATATATAAAAATTTTATTATCAAGTCGGTGTGTAAAATATGTCTAATAAAGTGCTTATATTGTATAATATGATTTTAAAGATAAATTTTAAAATTTGAATATTATAAATCAAATATTATCATTTAAGTGATGTGAATAATGTATTCTACACACCGAATAAGAAAATGTGTACTCTTGATTCTAAACTTACTGCATTGCCATTATGGCATAGGACAATGCTAGCATGCCCCTAATGCATTTCAATTATTTTAAACATTTTTTAAACATCTTTAAATATATAAAAAATATACAACTTTATTAATAGTTACTTCCTTAACTATTAAATAAAAAAAATTAAAATAATTGGGCCGTAACTTTGAGGGGGCTAATTCATGGGATCAAGTATCATTTCCCTATTCCGTAATTTATGCATGATGGAATACGATTCTCTCAATATCACTAAAAAATGATTGTATTTATTTAGCGTAGAATATGAGATATTTATGTCATTTCACATGTTGACAAGTGAAATTTGTCAAAATATCTTATGTTTTCCATTTAACTTGAAATAGAGAAGATGAATGTAAGTGCAAAATAAGGTTTAGATCTTAAAATAAGCAACACTCAAGCAAGCCATAAAATTCTTCCCAACACAAAAGTAGTGATCAAGTTAGGTATTACTTGGAAAATGAAAATAGGATACCTTCAATTCTGTGGCTGGCATGGAGTGGAATTCCTTGCTTCTCCACATTCATGAACAGCATATTTATATTAAAATAAATAAATAAATATGGCATAGTTTAAAGGTTGTGGAATGTTCAAAACGTGGGCCTTAGCAAACATATTTTAATAGATTAAAAAAAAAAACTTGTAGATATTGAAACTCTGAATTTGGGTATGCTCGTGGAAAAGTAATATTTTCATTTTTAGAGTGCAAATTATATTTTAGAAAAGTGAATAAATATAAAATTCATATAGAAAAATTAAATTTTAATAATAGATCCTACTCTTTTTAAAAAGAAAAAACATATTTGCAATTGTGAATGTATAACTGCCGCGTAATTGTTTTGAAAAAAATAAATAAAATATGAGACTTATATGAAAAAAATTAATTTTTTAATAGTAGACTCACTTTTTTTCAAAACGATTACGTGGCGTTTACGCATTTTACGATTTTATGTAAAATTACTCTTTTAAAAAAAAGTACATAACTCTTAACTGTATTTAGTATTACTCATATTTGTAATAGTATCCGTACTAGTTGAGATGCCTCATGCCTGTAAAGAGGTGCGTAGATGGACACTCACTGAGCTGGCTACATGGGATTGGACACAAGATAGATAGAGCTAGAACTGTATCTGAACCTCAAAAAGATACATATCGGAGTAGATCATAGCAACTTAAGAATGTTGAAGTGTTACAATCTTTTTGTTTTTCCTCTGCTATTCAACATAGTCATAACAGTTCATCAAGTCTGCCATGAGCCTTAAAATTATCAAGAGACAGATTACAGGGATCCTCAATGTCTATGCCCAAGCAGGAAGATTGAGCTGTGGATTTTTTATAGGTTTAACTTGGTAACAGCAGCATCAATCCTTTTGTGAGATTATCACTTGTCTCAAAAGTTTAAACTAATGAAAGTAGTAGATTAATTATTTGTATTATATTCTCAATATTTGCTCTCATATGTGAGCCAAACTTTTTCTTAATGAATGAGTTTAACATGTGAAATATTTAATTAAATGAACTAGAATGTAGAGTCAGTGTTCGAATTCAAAATCTCTGCTCTGATACTATGTGAAATTTCTATTTATCTAAAATACTTAAACTAATAAAAATAAATAAATTTAATTATTTATATTATAATCTTATCACCTTTCAACTGTCATTTGGTGTCTTTGTTTAACTGTTAGGCCGGTTTGGAACTTAGATTGAATTGGGATCAACTCAGTTCAATCTAATTTTAAGATAAGTTTGACATCCAAACACTCAACTTTTAAATCACTAAATTTATCTCAACTCAAAATATTTTTACACGTGGGATCTATAATATTTTTCAACTCAACACCACTTTATACACGTAACTCATAACCTTTTTCAACTTTCCATAAATATATCTAAACTTATCTTAATATCTAAATATATTTAAACTCATTTTAAGTGAATCATATAAAACTCATTCTACTATCTTAACTCAATATTATTTATAAGAGAGTGGCTGGCAGCAGGACGTGGTGTTATTGCACCTTTTACACCCTCCAATTAAAAGGTGACACCTAAGAGTTCTATTAAAAGTAAAATAGGCATGCTTGTAGTCAATTTCTAGAATTTTGGCAGTACCGATGCCTTTCTTTTCCCTCTTGGCTCTTTAGTGTTTTTACTTTTTACTTTTCATCTCTCTCTCCTTCGAAGCTGATAAACCAGATCTGATTCTCAGACTTCTATGGTAGTGTTGCTCTCGCTCGCCTCAAGCCAAAAGTAAGATATTCTCTTTTCAACATAGACCCCGATTTATATGCTCTACTTTTTTTTTTGCTTCTACTTTAATAAGCACGGTAAATGTCTGATTAGAAAAAAAAATATATTGTAAAATAACCTACACGTTCCTATCGAAGACCCTTTTGTATTTTGCTGTGTTCAATGAGAATTTGGAGCAATTGGAGCGCCTTTGGTTCCCATATGGGTTTCGCCCATCTTAGCTTTCTTTGCCTTCAAAAGCAATGCGATCCCATTTTTTATGAAATAGGATTTAAGCTCGGTGAATGTTTCTCCAAGGACTCAAGGGAAGTCAGAATTTGAGCTTGGACTCAGCCAGGGGGATGAAGATGGTTACACTGCTGCTCGGCTCGAAGCCATGTAAACTTTGAAAAAGAAGAAGAGGATGGGTGGGGAGGGTACTGGAGATCCTAAAGGTAGTGCATTAGATGATAAGGTGGGAAGGATAGTGGGTCTTCCGAGTTCACAAGATGAGAGAGAGAGAGCTTGGATCTATAGAGTTCGCAAGGTTAGAGAGAGAAACCGATATTTGAAGTTTCAGGAAGATGAAAGACAGAAAAATGAGAAATGGATTCTCAACTCAAACTTATTGTAAATTATTTGTATCCTCTTACGTGCCGGTTTTCTATTGAATGGTGTAAAGTATAACTTTACACCAAATCCAGTTTGAAGCTTTTCTCTATTTATAAAGAATTCAATTCATCTTCATTTAACTCGACATCCTAAGGCGACGGCAGGCTTTCTTTCTGTTTTATGTGCAGATAAAAGGCTAATAGCCTTTGAACCGATTTTTTTTTTTTTAATTTTTTTTTCGGGTACAAGTTGGTGGGTAAATTTATACTGGCTGCAATTTCTCTGCATGGGATCTATAAAGAATGGACAATGCTACGGCCCCGCTGGGGCTCCCACTGGGTGTAGCATTATTTTTTTGTGTTTTTTCAAAGTTTTTTTAATAATTTTAAATATTTTAAAAAAATAAAATAAATTTAGAACAATATTAAAAAATAATTCTTTAATCATAAAGTAAAAAAAAAATACTTCCTTAATTATAAAGTAAAAAAAAATATTAAAAAATACTTCCTTAATCATTATTTTTTTATTTTAATTTGTGATTAAAAAAGTATTTTTTAATGATATTATAAATTTTTTTATTTTTTTAAAAATTATTAAAAAAATTATATTAAAAAAACTAAAAAAAAAGAGCACAAAAAATACATTAATGCGAGCGGTCGTTGGGAGAGGGACGCTTAACATTTTCCATAAAGAATAGGAAAACACTACTATGCCCACTCCATTTGATACATCCATTTGACCGCTTGCTAAAAAATATATATATATATATATCTATATTTTACTTAGTGATTAAAGAAATGATTTTAAGTGTATTGAGATTTTTTTTTAAATCTTTAAATGTATTAAAAAAATGTGAAAAAATAAATAAATAAATAAAATTTGCACTGGGCGGTAAGCCCAGCGGTCAAATTGAGGCGGCATAGTAGCCGCACCCTAAAGAATAAGGATGATGCTACAGCCCCTGGGAGCTCCCGCTGGGGTGTAGCGTTATTTTTTTATGTGTGTTTTTTTTAAGTTATTTTTTATATAAATTTTTTAATACTTTTTAATATTTTAAAAAAATAAAAAAATTCACAATATTATTAAAAAACACTACATTAATCAGAAAATAAAAAAAAATTATTAAAAAATACTTCCTTAATCACGAAGTAAAATAAAAAATATTATTTTACTTCGTGATTAAGGAAGTATTTTTTAATAATATTGTGAATGTTTTTATTTTTTTAAAATATTTAAAATTGTTAAAAAAATCATATAAAAAAAACTTTAAAAAACACATAAAAAAATATGTGCTAGACCCCAGTAGGAGATCTAGCATTTTCCAAAGAATAAATATCTTTCATTGACTCATTCTTTATTGTCTTATTCTTTATTGTCTTATTTACTCAAAAAAAAAAAAATCTAACTAAAAGAGATTTTATAAAATTAAATCTACAAATTAACGTAATTTGATGTGATATATTAAATTATAAAAATATTTTTATTAGATATTATATAAAGTCATATTAATTTATAAAATTTATTTTATAAGACTTGTAACACTTTTTAAAAATAAATTAACGGAATTTAATATAATATATTAAATTATAAAAATATTTTTATTAGATATAATATAAATTCATATTAATTTATAAAATTTATTTTATAAGACGCGTAACACTTTTTTAAAAAAATAGACATAAAAAAGAAGACAAAAGAGAATAGAAAAGAAAGTCAAAAGAATCTTTAACCGATATCACTCTATCGGAGTTTGCAAAACCCTTGGCTTGATTGTTTTTCAGATGAACAAATGGCGTTCAAAACGCTCAAAGAAGCAAAGTTGACAGTTGTCCCTTCTTTTTCTTTGTTTATGTCATTGAGATAAAAATTAAAAATTAAATAAAATATTATTAAAATATATTTTTTAATATTATTTTTATTTTAAAAGTTCAAAAAATTAAATTTTTTATTTTATTTTATTTAGATAGTTGTAAATTAAGTACATCAGAAAGTTCGAATCCTCGAGTGCAAATAATTTATAGGGGTCATGAGATTAGGAGAGTTTTTCCTTAAATTATTCGAAATGGACTTGCAAAAAACTCTTTGTCGAGAGGGCCCTTGCATCTCTAAGATCAGCCGGGATTTTATTTCGAACACCGTATAACAATAAAATAAATAAATACATCAATAGATAGGTCCACATACACAGATAAAAACGTTTGAGCACAAAATAGTTTGCATTTGATTGTCAAACACATTTTTGGTGATGAACCAAATGCTTAGTCCCTAAAAAGAACAATACAAACTTGATTCAAAAATTAACATTCAACGTGTTGGATTTTGGACCATCTGTAGTAAACAGCACAACATGATGTCCCTGTGCTAAAACTGGCATTATCCGATGGTCCATGCACAAACCCTTCTGAGCAATATGTCCAGAATTTATTGCAGAAATTACCTTGGCATTGCTTTTCTTGTCGTTTTGGTTTGTTCTTTCTGAATGGAGAGGGCCCTTTTCATTGTCCAAGAATATCCAGAGATGAAGGTCACACCAGCTTGCTCTCCTGTATTTGGAAGCAATCCCTTCTCGGCTATTAGGATTGGCCAGCCAAGTGATACCAGAAACACCTTTCTCCAAACCTTTCTTTCACCCGAATAGCCCTTGTCTTTAATGAAATGCATTGTATGCAATTTACTTAATTACTAGGGTCTCGACTTTGCCACTTCATTGGTGCAAATAGCCACATACTGTTGAAATTCGTCTTCAGATCGATTTTGCTTCTCTAATGTTGTCAGTTTTCTCTCATACAGTGTAGCTAACCTGTGACTATTTTGTGTTCCAGTTCCTATTACTTATAAAAAAAAAAAAACTATTTTGTGTTCCAGTTCCAATCCATTGTTTGCTCAGATGGATAGTCACAAAGATTGCCTCTAATCCCCTAACTTGATACACACCAAAACACATTAAGCACATCAATCAAACAGGAACAATATATAGTTCGCGCATCTTGTGGTTAAGAGTAAATATAAAGTTTAACATGCTCATGAATAGTTGCATCCAATCTTTTTTTATTTTTTTTAACATAAGTACTTCGTTTCTTCCATTTTCTCCAAAGGGCCAAGGTTGAATAACAGTAAAAACACACCATAGCAGATCATATATATAATAAATTTGAAGGTTGAAAAGTTACCAAAACAAGAAAGAAAAATTTTCTCCTCTGAATTAATTAGCAATATAAAGTGCATGAGGTGCAAACAGACAAATTGCAATGATCAAATAATAGCAAGTCCTTGTGCTCATGCTTATAAAAAAAAGTAACCAAGCCTACATGCTCATATTGAATTTTCAACATGGTCAAATCATATGCTTGTGAGATAAAAAGCACCAACCATAGCATCTCTTGCATTATGCATATTACTCATCCCTAACCCTTCTCTTCAAGTCACTTTCTTTTGCATCAAAATCTTCATCAGTTTCACTGGATGATTCATCTAAATCAGAGTCAAACTCTTCATCCGAGTCAAACTCTTCATCCGAGTCAAGCTTTTCATCATCCATATCATCCAGAGGCTCCTGCCTCTTCCCACAAATTTCTTCCATCAACTTATTGTCAGCCTCATCATGTCCACCTGCCATTTTCCTCTTCAAAATCGCTTCAAAGATTGAGGGTACCGCTTCTGCATCTCCAGCATAGAACTTCTCTATGCGCCTTTTAAGCTCTGGAAGACCAAACCATTTGAATAATATTAATTCAGCTGCAAATGCTTGGACCAAAAAAGCCCGAAAGAACGTAAAAAAAAAATTGGATTATTTGTAGTTGCCTACCATTGAAACGCAGATAATGAAAGTCCATAAATCCTTGAATTCAGAAAATCGAAAATCAATTCTCCCCCCACAAAACAAATTTTGTTATTTTATTTTTGGTGAAACCAAAATAGATTATTAGAATCTTCCTGATATAATGACAATTATCAAACACCAGAATTGAAAATTTCAGTTTTTCCCAAAAAGTGATGAAAGTCGAGATCCTGAACCCACAAAGCCAAGTAGCTTCAGAATCCCCAAATACTGCCTTGAAGTTCTTAACTCCTACAAATAACGAATATTGATCTATATATATATATATATATATATATATATATATATATATATATATATTTATATGTATTTGTTTGTTTTGATAAGTATGAATAGCTATCTCATATTCCCCGACTAGATAGCAAGAAAAATAATAGAGCCCGATAGATTCTCGGGTTTTTCAAAATGAAAAATAATAGCACAACTATAGAACACTCATCACACCGAAGAACTCAGACTCTGAATTTTACAGAATTTTTCTTTTTCTTTCTTTAGATTTGCTCTTGTTTCTCAATAACCAAACAGAGACCAAGTTCAGAACTTCCAATCCTAAATCGCTAATTTTACCTTGGTCGCTAACATCTTCAGCACCAATGGAAGAATGATTCTTCCGGGTTAGGGTCAAATCCGATTCATTGGACGAGTCGAAATCGGACGAGAAGAGTCCGAATCGGGGCCGATTCGAAGCTGCCAAAGGGACGATGGAGACACTAGGATTTCGGTTGTAGCTGGGATGCGAAAGAAGAACATTGCGAGCGAAGAGAGAGGCATTTCTTACGAGAGCTCGCTTCATTTCTTATGGCTTCCTTTTAGGGTTTAGGACTTTGTTAGGGTTTAAGGTTTGGAGAACAGATCAGCGCAAGGTGGGACGCCTTCGGAGCTTTTATGTTTGCTTTTAACCGGGCCGAGATGGGCTGCATAGTTTCCCTTTAGTAATGGCCTTTGTACAAGTTGATTGGGCCTGTATCTGGTTTCTATTACAATGGGTCTTTCTTCACTCAACTCCATTCCAGCAAATATGCTTTGAGGAACAGAGTGGAGACGGCTCCATTAAAAAAAAAAAAAAATTGCTATTCTTAACGGTCAAACTTACCGCTTGATATTACCGCTCGAATTTTTTATTTTTATTTTTATTTTTATTTTTATTTACTGATTAAGAAATTATTTTTTCATAATATTATGATTTTTTTATTTTTTAAAAAATATTAAAAAGTATTTAAAAATACATGTAAGAAAAAGGAAAACAAAAAAATAAAAAACTTATTAGAACTAACGGTGGCTCGTGGCGGGAGCTGAGAGAGGTGGGCGTAGACCCACCAAAAAAAAAAAAATTCAGTTTTGGTGGATTTTTTTTATATATAAAAATTTTATTATCAAACCAGAGTGTAAAACATGTCTAATAAAGTGTTTATATTGTATAATATAATTTTAAAGATAAATTTTAAAATTTGAATATTACAAATCAAATATTATCATTTAAGTGATGTGAATAGTATGTTCTACGTACCGACTTGAGAATAAGAAAATATATACTCTTGATTCTAAACTTACTGCATTGCCATTATGGCATAGGACAATGCTAGCATGCCCCTAATGCATTTCAATTATTTTAAACATTTTTTAAACATCTTTAAATATATAAAAAATATACAACTTTATTAATAGTCATTTCTTTAACTATTAAATAAAAAAAATGAAAATAACCGAAATGTAACTTTAAGGGAGCTAATTCATGGGATCAAGTATCATTTTCCTATGCCGTAATTTATGCATAATAGAATACGATTCTCTCAATATTACTTGGAATTGAAAGTATTTATTTAGTGTAGAAAATGAGATATTTATGTCATTTCACATGTTGACAAGTGAAATTTGTCAAAATATCTAATGTTTTCCATTTAACTTGAAATAGAGAAGATGAATGTAAGTGCAAAATAAGGTTTAGATCTTAGAATAAGCAACACTCAAGCAAGCCATAAAATTCTTCCCAACACAAAAGTAGTGATCAAGTTAGGTATTATTTGGGAAATGAAAATAGGATACCTTCAATTCTGCGGCTGGCATGGAGTGGAATGCCTTGCTTCTCCACATTCATGAACAGCATATTTATATTAAAATAAATAAATAAATATGGCATAGTTTAAAGGTTGTGGAATGTTCAAAACGTGGGCCTTAGCAAACATATTTTAATATATTAAAAAAAACTTGTAGATATTCAAACTCTGAATTTGGGTATGCTCATGGATAAATAATATTTGCTTACAAAGTGTGTAAGCGTTGCTATTTTTTATAAAAAAATAAAAAAAATATGAAATCTACATTAAAAAAATTAATTTTTTAATAATAAATATTACTTTTTTTCAAAGACAAAAAGTGCATAGTATTTAGTATTACTAATGCTACGTTGAGATGCTGGTAAAGAGGTGCCTAGATGGACGCTCAATGAGCTGGCTACATGGGATTGGACACAAATAGATAGAGCTAGAACTTGATCTGAACCTCAAACAGATACATATCATAGTAGATCATATATAGCAACTTAAGAATGTTGAAGTGTTACAACCTTTTTGTTCTTTCCCTGCTATTCAACGTAGTCATAACAGCTCATCAAGTCTGCCATGAGCCTTAAAATTATCAAGAGACAGATTACAAGGATCCTCAATGTCTATGCCCCAGGAAGATTGAGTGTGGAATTTTTATAGTTTTAACTTAGTAACAGCAACATCAAACCTTTTGTAAGATTATCACTTGTCTCAAAAATTTAAACTAATGGAAATGTTAAATTTATTTATTTGTATTTTATTCTCAACACTTCATCTCATATGTGAGCTAAACTTCTCCTAAATAAATGAACTTAACATGTAGAATATTTAATTAAACGGAATAGGCTATAGAGTCAATGTTCGAATTCAAGATCTTTGATTTGATACTATATAAAATTGCCACTTGTCTAAAATACTTAAACTAATAAAAATAAATAAATTTAATTATTTATATTCTATTTTTATCACCTTTTAACTAGGGGTGGGCAGCGGGTGCCTGCTACCCGTTGCACCACCCCCGCCTGGTCGGGATTGGGGATCTGCCCCGCACAGGCGGGGGCGGGGCCTGCCATCCCTTATGAAAGGGGTGCTGTGGAAGAGGGGGATGGAGGGGGCTCAACCCCGCTACGTATATCCCCTGCCCTGCCCCTGCCCTGTATATATAAGGAACGTAGGTTAGTTTTCAGTTTTACTTTTCTTGAACCTTCTTCAACAACTCAGTCCCTCTTCTCTCTCGTCTCTTTGTTTCTCTCAATGAAAACCCTCTTCGCACATGATCTCTCTCGATCTCTCTTGTCTTTGAGCCTCTACCCCTCCTAGGTAGATGAATCTGCTGCTTTAACCCTCTTCATCTTCTTCCTCAAAATCTCCTTCCTCTGACCAGTTTCCTTTGCAAGACTCTTTCTTTATTCTGCAGATTCTTGAAGCTTTTGTTTTCTTTACATGTATTTCATAAGAAACCAGATTAATAAGGAAGGGAAATAAAGGGAAAAGAAGAAACCAACACATCTGCGAGCTCTATAGACTACAGAGGGTAGAGCCTGTTTCCAGATCTTCAAACGAGGTTGTTTCTCTCTCGATCTTCAAACCAAAATTTCACTCTCATTTTCTTTTGGGGGGTTTGATTCCGTCAGCAAGTTTGGGGATTTGGTTTCATGGTTTGTCGTTGTGGTTGAAAAAATGGTGGACACTGGACACTATAGATTGATTGGGGTGGGGTGGGGTGGGGTGGGGTGGGGAGGGGAGGGGAGGGGAGGGAAGGGAAGGGGCGGGGGGCAGACAGATAGAAGTTCACCCTTGCACACCGTGCAGCGAACAGGGTACCCTACCCCCATCCATGCGATGGCAGATTGCGGGAAAGAAATCCCCACCCTTACCCATGTGGGGGCGGGGAAGGGGTGGCCCCGCCCCGTAAAGGGTGGGTAGCACGCCTACTTTTAACTGCCATTTAGTGTCTTTGTTTAACTGTTGGGCTTTCTTTCTGTTTTATGCCCAGGCTAATAATAGCCCTTGAACCGATTGATATAGTTTTTTTTTTTTTTTAATCTTTTGAGTACAAGTGGGTGGGTAAATTTATAGTGGCCGCAATTTCCCTGCATAGGATTATAAAGTATAAATATCTCTCATTCTTTATTGTCCTATTTACTCAAAAGAAAAAGAAAAAATAGATTTTAACTAAAAGCGATGTTATAAAATTAAATTTATAAATTAACATAATTTGATATAATATATTATATTATAAAAATATTTTTATTAGATATCATATAAAATTATATTAATTTATAAAATTTATTTTATAAGATGCGTAACACTTTTTTTAAAAAATAGACAAAAGAGAATAGAAAAGAAAGTCAAAAGAATCTTTAACCAAGACACGCGTATCAATCTATTGGAGTTTGCAAAACCCTTGGCTGGATTGTTTTCCTGATGATCAAATGGCGTTCAAAACACTCAAAAAACAAAGTTGAAAGTTGTCCCTTCTTTTACTCTGTGTCTCTGTCACAGTGAGAGGAAACCCAACTACACTTTGCTTTTTTTTTCTTTTATAATAATAATAATAATAGTCGTTTGTTTTTATAGATAAGATGAATTGAGATAAAAATTAAAAGTTAAATAAAATATTATTATAAATATTTTTTTAATATTTTTTTTATTTTGTAATTTAAAAAAATTGATTTATTAATTTTATTTTGTGTAAAAATTTAAAAAAGTTGTAATGATTAAATGAAATAAAATAAAAATAATTGTGAAAACAAACTTATCCTTAGAGCAGTATTGATCTACCTATCAACATAAGCTGACCATGATACAACACTAGTGTGTGAATATTTGAAGTTGCAATCCAAAGAAACCCTTTTGTATGATATTTCCTTTGTAGCTAAGCTTTATACAATTCAATTCCTTGCCAACATCAATATAGAGTGAGAGGATTACAAGGTTTAAATAGTTGAAGATACACCTGTCAATCAAAAGGTATTGGTGAATGGAATAGAGGATGCTTTGTTAACACTTAGAGGATCCTTCAAACATGGACTAAAAATAGAGGAATTAAGTTGGTATTACATGAGCTAATTAATTTTAATGGCTTAAGAACTAATATTTACTCGTTATTTATTCAATAATTCAGTAAATAATCAGTTGTTTAGATAGTGGTAGATTAAGTACGTCAGCAGGTTCGAATCCTCTTAAGTGTAAAAAATTTATACGGGTCATAGGATTAGGAGAACTTTTTCTTAAATTATACGAAATGGACTTGTAGAAAATTCATTGTCGAGAGTCTTTGCATCTCTAAGATAAGTCGGGATTTTATTTTCGAACACCAAATAACAATAAAATAAATAAATACATCAATAGATAGGTCCACATACACAGATAAAAACGTTTGAGCAGAAAATAGGTTGCATTTGATTGTCAAACACATTTTTGGTGATGAACCAAATGCTTAGTCCCTTAAAAAAATACAAACTTGACTCAAAAATTAACATTCAACGTGTTGGATTTTGGGCCATCTGTAGTAACAGCTCAACATGATGTCCTTGTGCTAAAACTGACATTATCCGATGGTCCATGCACAAACCCTTCTGAGCAATATGTCCAGAATTTAGTGCAGAAATTTCCTTGGCATTGCTTTTCTTGTCGTTTTGGTTTGTTCTTTCTGAATGGAGAGGAGGGCTCCTTTGCATTGCCCAAGAATTTCATTCAGCCACTTGACTTTACACGTTTATTTGACGTTTCGAAAGGTTCCATGAACTTGCTGCCAAAACAGATACAGTTTCCATAACTTTTTGTTTTGTTCTCTTTTAATATATTTTAACTCTCTTTTGATTTAAAATACAGTAAAAGAATCACTTCTATATAGGTTTAAGTACCTTTTACTCTGGAGCAGAACAGAGAATTCAAAATATAGAGCTGTGTGTTATTCCTCTGGTTTACCGATAAAGCTGGAATTTTGTCACTCTCTTGCTGCAAAATTTGGAGAAGAAAAGTAAAGTTTGCTGCCATGTCTTCTTTGGTAACTGAATGGCCAATGCGCTTCTATTCCTGTTGTATAACAATTTGTTTACAATTATGTAATAAAAAATATATTATTTTGATTTTTACTTTTGATTTGATGGATTTAAATATAATAAAAATATTATTATAATAAAAATTGTATATAAATTGTGAATACGTCGTCGTAAGCCTATCACTACTCGTGCTTCTTTGTCTCTCTCTTTACTGAAATTCTAAAAGTTGTGTATCACCGATTAAAAACTTCACATGGGCTTGCTTCATGGGTCTTATTATTTATTAAAATTTACCCAAATGGGCAATTTTCAAAGTAAAAAGGAGAAAAAAATGTTGCAAGTGCAAATTTCCAAAACAAGGTTTGAGGGTTGTTGAGGAAACATTTCCTTTTTAAGTGGAATAACTACCGTGCGGTTTGAATGGTAAAAATGAGATAAGATAATTTTAGATAAAAATTAAATAAAATATTATTTTTTAATATTATTATTATTTTAAATTTGTAAAAAATTAAATTATTTATTATATTTTATATAAAAATTTAAAAAAATTATAATAATAAAATAAAATAAAATAATTTTACCGTCAAGATTAATTCATTAACAAAAAAAAAAGTAATCTTTTTAGGTCATAGAACACAAAGGCCCAGCAAGGACCCAGTAGCAGAAACTTCACACTTACGGCATCCTTTGGGTCAAAATTAGACCTTACAATGATTGAGACTATTTGGCTTAATATGGTGCTAAAAGAGCATATTACAGTTGTAATCCCAATACACATGGTTTTTGACCTTGTGTTTCTCTCTCTTTTACAGGACCACACCAACCCAGAAATCTGACTTTTTGAAGACCCTATATCCTCCCCTCCCCCATAACACAATTAACGCTTCTTAGTTCTTAATCCTCAAACGACTACACTGCACATGATAAAAGGGAGAGAGAAAGAGAAGATAATTAAAGCAAAAACCTTTTCTCTGATAAGTGATAAGCAAGCATCGGCCTTAGCTTAAAAAGCAAAACAGAGGAAAGCAAAAGTTAAATTATTGTTCACAGATTCCAGCGAGCCTGTCTCGCTCTCGCTCTCTGAGACTCTGCTGTTGGATTGATGATGGCATATACCCACGATCCCAACAAGAAGACAAAGCAGAGCCCACCTAACAGACCCCCATAAAACACCAAAAAGCAAAGAAGAGAGAAAAACTAACCCACAAAATGGGTTCTTTAATCGATTCTCTCCACTAACTCAAAGCTATTCCCTCTCTCCTCTGTAATCTTAATGACCTCTCACTCTACATTATGCATTGTCTTCCTCTCATAAACTCTCCCCTCCATTGATACAAAAAAAAAACTCAAAACTTTATCTGTCGCTCTCCCAGTGAATGCATAGAAACCATGCCTGTTATTACAGAGGCATCGTCAGTGGGAGAACAAATGAAATGGAGGAGACCTAGAAGCCAATTTTACCAACAAATCTCAGAGATGGGTCCTCCTATTTCAGACCCGCAAATCCCTTCCATTATCCAATCCACTCGCTGCAAATCCACCATATCTTCCCTCCTCCTCTCCACCTTCTCCACCACCAGCTCCACCACGACGGGCGAAACCACACCTCCCACGAATAGTACCTGCAAGAAGAAGAACAACTTTGCGTCAGCCAAGTTTAGGGGCCTGGGGTGCACGGCCTCGGCGTCGCATCAGGTGTCGGTTCCGGCAGTGATTCGGGGCTCCGCTGATTGGGAGGGCAAGAAGAGCAGGAAGAAGAAGAAGAAGAGCAAGAGCAACAGCACGGACAAGGAGAGTAATAAGAGCCATCAGGGAGGAATGGTTGATGTGTCTAATACTATAAATTGTATGGATGCGCAAGATGTTTGGTGTGGCCCCGGAATTGGGTTTTCTGCGGAGGATTGCGTGGTGGCGAGGAGGAATGCATCCTCTGGGAGAGGAAAGATTGATGGGGAGAAGATGACTCATAGGGAGGTAGTAGTCTTTTTATTATCTTAATTGCCTCTCCGCTCCCAGTCTCACCTTTTCTACTCGACTTCTTTTTTTTTTTTTTTTGCTGAATATTTTCTACTATGACTTGTGGGTGTGGATACTGAATTTATCTAATTTTATAGGATATGGATTTTTTTTATTCTTCTTAATTTCTTTTCACTTTGTAATTTTTCTTTACTTAGAAATGTGGTTTTCATTATTGAGTGGATTTTGTCGGTAGAAATGGCTGTCTTGGGTACTTTTCCTGGGTTTGCAGGTAAAAGATGGTGTTGATCATTTTGCGGTTAATACATTTTCCTGGTATGTTAACATGGTTGTCTGTACGCAGTATGCACAAGTTTTGTTTTCTGTTTGGTTCACAATATATAGAAGAAAATAATCTGAAGAAAAGAAAAAAAAATAGAAGAAGATAAAAGTTCCTCGTGAGTTTGCTCCCAACTCGCTTATCTAAAAGAAGAAAAGTCCACATTTTTTGCTCATCTAATTTTCTCTTTGAATTAAATCCATGTTAGAAAACAAACTTTTGGTTGGTTTTCTTCAAAACTATGAAAAGGACGAGTTTCTTACCGGTGGGGCTCGTCGCCCCTTTTTTTCTTCAGATTTTTAAGCTTTTCATATTTTTCAGCGGTATTACTTCTGTGTTAGGAAAATATCGTTTTTGTGCAGGAAAATTTCACTGCTTTGATTTATGGCACTTTTTGAATTTTTTGGGTATATATTACATGTCTTGCCTTACATTTGACTGTCGTGCCTCATGGAACTAAGTCCCTGGATTTTTTTTATTTGCACCTTTTCACCAATGCGCGTACGCAAGAAATTTCCATAGAGAGAGAGTTTATTATTTCATGAATTTTTCATTTTCAACCCAGCCTTAATTAGGAGACTTTTATATGCAACTTTCTAATAAGCATTTCACTGGTTGAGTTAGAGGAGGGCATTCTCTTCCTTTTTCCATATATTGATCCAATAATGGGTTGGAGTATTGGACTTTGTTTAGTTTGCTCCATATTTTTTTTTTCTTTTGTTCTTTTTTTATTTTGCTTGATCGTGCTTCATCTATCTTGGCAGCGGCCTTGTTTATCAAGGCGAACAGTGAACCCTGAGCCTATATCGTTTTTGGATTCCGACCCTGACTATGTATCTAGGCTCCCTGGACCAGAGGTATTTGGAAGTAGGTATTACCGCCATGCTCGCCATCCTTCTCCTGAGGGCCTTGCTGAGGTCTGTCCATGCTCTCTGTGTTCTGTTTGTATAGTTCATGGGTATGCTGATTTTCTTTCTTTGTTTTGAACCTATCATACTCTTGCTCCCTTGTGCCTTTTTTGAGTTGGTAGGATTTGCACAGCATAATTGTAGATGCTTTGTAATCCATGCCCCCATGTACCTTGTATGGAAAGGCCTTTAAAAAATCCTGCAGTTTATCAGCACTGTACTTAAACTTAATGATGATGGGGTTTTCCTTTGCACCATACTCCTCAAGAAGAAAGCTAGTGAAATTTTGACTGCCATTTTTTTTAATTTCTTGAGGAAAAGTAAAAAAGGTGTCATGACACTTCCTCCCTATTTTTGCACCCCCCCCCCCCCCCCCCCCCCGCGCGGGTGCAAAAAAAGAAGAAGAAGCCAGAAGACGAGAAGCAATGGGGATAAAGTGGTGGAAGAACATGAATTTGTTTATGCAAAAAACACACTTGCTGAAAAATTTAAGAGTCTGACTTGCTGATTGGATACTATCTTCCTAGATTATTTACTTGGATTGGTCTGTGGGCTTTTATGATCTCCTATATGATGGTGATGATGAAGATAAGGCTTGAGGGGTTAGGTCACCTACTTATCCCCTTTTTCCAATTATTTTCCTAAGTCAATTTAATTTATAAAAAAATACACCACTCAACGCAAAAAAATTGTTAGTAAAACTGGTACGAATTCATTCTTAAAAAAACTATAGATTTAATACATGCACGCATCTTTTCCATTGACATGATCATGAACATAACTGGGGGTGCGTGTTTCTTGAGGGGATTCCCTTTGGAATTTCTTCAAGTTTATTTGATTAATTTAGTTTACTTACCAATCAAAAGAAAAATACAAAAGATCATGCACACAGCTAGTCACTATTGCTAATTATAAGATAGCTAGCCTGACTAATTTATTCATGGACAATGGTCAATGAGACCTTGTATGTCCTTAGAATTAGAGGGGGATGAATTTTGCTTCATAAGTAGGTTTCAAGTCTAGGTTCCTTTAACTTCCATGAGAAATAATGGACTTGTCTTCAGTATATATGACCATTCAATGAACTAATTTTCAGTACCAGCAGTCATTTAAAATAATTCAGACTAGTTGAGCTGTTGTTGACTCTACTTGCATATGTATGCCCACTAGTTGAGTTATTGATTTTAATAAATAATTGTATCAGAATTTTTTGAATAAAAAGATCCAATAGAATGATCCTGGTTTGGGACAATGTATTTTAGTGAGCCATATATGCTTTTAAAGTAGACCATGTTTTTTGTCATTCCAGAGTCATTTAAAATGATCTGGGGAGAAAAGCGTAATTGTTCTGTAATCATTGAATATTTGTTGGGTTTGCTAGAAATCATTAATGAACAACTTTACCCAATTGAAGCAGGTTGAGGATGTCCTTTAATGGAAGTGTGGTGTTGAGACTCAGAGGGATTTTGTAAATAATTGCATGTCGGTTTATGGTATTGCCATTAATAGGTTGGATGCTATAAATTGTCCTTTTCCACTGTTGAATTTAATGATGGATGTTCGTTTACGGCTCAATATTATAGATGGATTAGTCTATCAACATCGGTAAACCCTTATGGCATCTATCTATATTCTGTATATCTTGTATGTAACAGATAAGGACTGTCCACAATGGATTTACATAATTTGTTACTCGTTGTACTAGAGATGTAAATTTATGGCTTGTAAATTTGTAATGAATGTCATGCATACATTTTGGTGAAGTAGCAAATTTGTGAGGGGAAGCTTCTTCTTAGATGAATCATGCGGTATTTAGGAAGCATTTAAATCAGTGCTGGCTGGTGCAGATTATGATGCTCCAGAATAGTTTACTAATGGGAGGAAGATTTGACATGCATGATCGATATAGAGACTGGAGACTCGATGTAGATAATATGTCATATGAGGTTTGTTGATTTTACTCGTAAACTGCATCTTCAAGTAATTGTTGTCCCCTTATTCTTAGGTCTCCTAATGTTTGTTGTATCTTGTATTACATATCATCTTGGGAGCATTCTACAATAAATCCCTTGTTTTTGTGTGGCAAACAGGAATTGCTTGAGCTTGGTGAGAGAATTGGTTATGTGAGTACTGGATTGAAAGAAGAGGAAATAGGCCGCTGCCTCAGGAAAATTAAGCACTCACTTATGAATGATCTATCACCGCATGTGTCTAAGCAAGTAGATAGAAAGTGCAGCATTTGTCAGGTGAGCTTGTAACAACTTGTTTGCCTGTTCACTGTCAATTATTGTCGATCTCCATAGAGTTGGCCTTAAATCTTATTTGTGCATACAGGAGGAATATGAAGCAGATGATGAGATGGGCAAACTGGATTGTGGACACAACTATCATATACAATGTATAAAACAGTGGCTTGCACAGAAAAAAGCCTGTCCTGTCTGTAAGGCTGAAGTGCTAGCTTGATGCTAAGAATGGTGGCAGGCTCTTCGTGACCTCACTGCTGATGGTTTTTTGGACGCTGCTTTCTTTTTGCTCCTTTTCGTCATGTATAGATTTAATTTCCTGCAATATATGATCAAGAAATGATTCTTTGGTGTGAAGCTTCAACCCTTATTTGCTTGTTTTGATATGATTGGCCTTTCTGTGGCTATCTGGCGGATACATGTTAATGAAAATTATCTGAAATTAATAGGAATCAGTAACATCATATGCTATTGTTCTTTTCTCGGAACATATCTGATATATACTTGGGTAGCAAATGCCTTCTATGCTAAGTTCTGATTCAGTTTGTTGAATCTAACCAGTAATTTTCTATATGGCATAGCTCAATATGCGATAAATTTCTTTGATGAAATTATTCTAATGTTAGTGAAGGTAAATCGATTCCAATACCCAAGGAACTTGAATATTGTTTGAAAAATTCTCAGTGCTTGTAATTTCTGGGAAGGGGGAAAGGTTGCTGTCAATGTGTTATGAGATGGTGGTGTGATGGCGGTTGTGGGATGCCAGATCTAAGCCAAGAAGAGAAAAAAACCACCTGTGTGCAGGAGATCCAAGTGGTATCGAAGTTTGAATGGCATAGTTCTTGTTCTACTTTTAAGGTACAGTTTTACAATTTCCCTTGGGTGAGTTAGAGGTAGCAGATTGGGGTCTAAAAGCTCTTTCCAGATGGTTATGCTCCCAATTGAAAGTTGGCAGCCATTGTAGTAATGTACTACAGGATTCCTATCATCCTATGTAAAATCATTCTAAAGAATGATGTCTGTATAATAATCTTCTGTGGGATTATTGCTAATCACAGGACTCTGGGAACATACTATTTTTCATTGGTAATAGATTCTTATACAATGTTTATTGGATTTCAAAATTATTAGCGTGGACAATGAGCGAGCCTTCAAGTCCTGATCATGGCCAATTTTGTATGAGTTTAGCCCTTTCTATTCCCCTCTCTCTATTTATACCCAAGCACTTTCCCCACATTTCCCACTAGAGAAATTCTTAAGGCACAAAGATATTCTATAAAGTAAACTCACAAATTAATGTAGCTTGATATGGTGCGTTAAATTGTAAAGCTAATTTTATTATAAAGTAAATCAAACGTATCATATATAGTCATGTTAGTTTATTTATTTACTTTCTTAATATCTTTTTGTGGCTACATCACTTCTCTTCCCATTATTGAATTCCTAGGTTTCAGATCTTCAAGATCAAACCACCCATACCTTGGCCAACACATTCACATGTTGGTTTAGTTTTTCATACTTGTCAAATGTCCACAAAATTATGATTAGTCTGATTACTTTTACTTGTCTAGCTTATTAGTTTTCCAAAAGCCAGGTTTATATGCAGTCAACACACTCTTATTTGTGGAAACAAGTTGTAAGTTTATCAATCCTCACTTTTAAATCACTGCCACCCTTGTTGATGGGGATGGGTCTGAGATGGACTTGAGATTGTACAGATAATTGTTTGTGATCGATTTCGGGTGAGTTTTTGTGATTTTCTGTTGTTGGATGGGTTGACTACGTGGTGGTACATTGGTAGTGCCACTACAACATTACTGACTACGTGGTGGTACATAGTGATTTCTGCTTTTGTCTAACTCCATCAACCTTACTTACCAAGACTAATGATTTGTGAGTTGAAATTCAACAATTGTAGTACTTATATAATTTACGTTTCTAATGTCAGATGTGTTAGATTGTGCAAAGAACTTGAGTTTACAATAAACTTTCCATAAAATGTCCTTATATCCATGTCAACCCAACTAAATTTGTTCTTCTTATTGGTATTTTGTACCATGATCTCTTTAACAATGCATAAACGTGAAATGTCATCCGTGTGGATATGTTTGACTGAGAAGAGAACGCCAACACTTTTATCTTCATTATTTACCATGATTTAAACTTTCAACATAAATACAAAGTAATGGTCAAGTGTGCATATTAGCCTCCAAGCGTACAAATAGCAATGTTTCTTTATATAAAATTGTTAATTGTCTAACTCTGTTTATATATAACGTTTCCATTTAAGAGACATTGTGTATTTCACCATTTTCTTATTTCAACATTTCGTGATTTCATTTCAACCATTTGCTTTCTTTGTTATTTTTATTCAAGTGGCCTTATCTCACATTAGTTTCTTAGTTGGTTTGATTCGCATTCAAATGGATAAGAGTTGGATGCAAGTGCCAAACAAATTTACATCACGTGAATATGATGAAGGGATTAATCAACTCCACAATATGACAACACAATGTTCAAGTCTCCATGTCGAAGATGCTGTAATGGCATCTTCCTACTAATCAATGAAGTTGAAAATTATCTATTCAAGATTAGTATCGATCCAAGTTATACACGATGGATATTTCACGAGGAGGATAAATGTTGGAGTGGTAATTCGTCATACGACGATGATGAAAGTAATGAAAGAGAGAATTATATTGATGATATGGATGAAGTGATAGATGACGTTCAGGTCGGATCATTTATGGAGGATGCATGTGGGGAACAAGGTACTAGTTCAAGACCCACTGTTAGTGAAGGCCCATCTACAAAATTTGACCAATTATTAGAGGATGCTCGACGCCCACTTTATTCAAGTTGTGCAAAGTTTTCTAAGTTGTCATTCATTATGAAGTTGTTTCATATCAAAACAATTGGTGGGCGGACTATCAAATAATTTAATATGGTTTTATAATTGTTAAAAGTTGCATTTTTAGATATTCAATTGCCTAACTCATATCATGAGGCCTGACACTTAAAGCGTGACCTGGGTTTTAGTTATGTAAAGATACACGCATGTCCAAATGACTGCATGCTATTTTGAAAAGAAGATGCCAAAAACAAAAAATGTTCTAAATGCAACGAGTCGAGGTAGATGTTGACTGCAGGGAAGAAATGAAGGATTCCTTAAAAAGTATTGCGAGACATTCCTTTGACGCTGATGTTACAGAGATTATTTATGTCAAAGGACACCGCAAAATCTATAAATGGCATAGAGAACAACGTGTTGATGACCATAACACTTTACGACATCCTGTTGATTCTAAGATGTGGAGAGAATTTGATAATGACCAAAGTTTGTTTGTAAAAGTTGCTCGCAATGTCAGACTGGGCCTAGCCAGTGATAGTTTCAATCCTTTCAATAATATAAGTAAATTTTGTAGCATATGACCAGTAATACTCGTGCCATATAACTTGCCCCATTGGTTGTGCATGAAAGATCCGTACTTAATGTTATCTCTGCTCATTCCTGAACCCACAGCACCATAAAATGACGCTGATGTTTATTTGTAACATTTAGTTCATGAATTAGAACAATTATGGGAAGACGGTGTAGAGACATACGATGCCTCGAAGTCAGAAATATTTCGCTTACATGCTGCACTATTATGGACTATTAATTATTTTTCTACATATGTTAATCTTTCAAGATGGATCACAAAGGAAAAAATGATTTGTCCATTATGTAATGTGGATACAGATTCCATGTAGTTGCATTATGGGAGAAAACATTATTATATGGGCAATCGTCGATTCTTGCCATCTACACACACTTGGAGAAAGAAAAAGATTACCTTTAATGGAAATGAGGATCATGGGTTATCACCTACAGAACTCATGAGACGTGATGTACTCTAGCAACTAGATAAAGATGATGCTATCCAGTTTGGTAAAGGTTCTCGAAAGAGAAAACGCAGACCAAATAAATTGAATTAGACAAAACAAAATATATTTTTTCAGTTACCTTGTTGGTCAACGTTGTCTTTACGACATAATCTCGATGTTATGCACATTAAAAAAATATATATGACAACATCCTAGGTACGTTGATGAATATTGAAGGAAAAAATAAAGACACTGCAAATGCATGTAGGGACTTGATGAAGCTTAGATTAAAGAATAAATTACATTTAGAACCTGTTGGTAGTGGATATTCCATGATGCTTCGTTCCTACACGTTGGATTTAGATCAAAGGAAACGTTTTTGTTAGTGACTTGCAAATGTGAAATTTCCTGATAGTTTTGCTTCAAATATTTCTAGATGTGTTTCAATTAATGATGGAAAGATAGCAGGAATGAAAAGTTATGACTATCATGTTTTTATGTAAAGATTACTTCCAGTTGCAATTGGTGGATTTTTGCAATCAGATATACGCCTTGCATTAACAGAGTTGAGTTCATTTTCAAGGTTTTGCACGCACGAACATTGACATTAGGTGTACTGAAGAAACTACAATCCGACATTGCAATCATCCACTGTAAGCTTGAGATGATTTTTCTACCTATCTTTTTTGATATAATGGTACACCTCACCATTCATCTAACCCCTGAGGCATTTCTTGTAGGTCCAGTACAGTATAGTGGATGTATCCTTTTTAGAGATATTTGAAAAAATTTAAACACTATGTTAGAAATAAGGCTCTTTCGAAACGGTCAATTGCTGAAGTCTATGTTCATGTTGAATGTTAGACCTTTTGCTTCTTGTACATCCATGATGTTGAAACCAGATATAATTGAGTAGAACGAAACAGGAATATTGATAACAATTATCAGTATAAAGGGTTGTTTGTGTTCTCACAAAAGGTACGTCATTTGGATTCGCCAACTTCATCGATTGAATAATACTCTACTTGCAAAGACAAAATGGTATGTATTTAATAATTGCACAGAGACTGGACAATGCCTATAGTAAATATGTTGGGTTTTCTATTACTTGTATCTTATTAATATAACATTAATAATAATTTATACTAACCCGAGTTACCGTGCATATGGATCTTTAGTGAGCACTACTTCAAGATTCAAGAACATTGCATCGATAACGTAGAGCGTAGACATCAAAGTGAATTTTCAAATTGGTTTCACACACGTGTAGGTTACCTAAAAAGGACTAAAAGCCTTATATTGTCAAATTAAAACTAGAACATCATTTGCAATGGGTTTCTTACCCTCTTCACAGGTTCAACAATTGCGTTTAGGAAATGAGGAAGAGGTTACTGACGATATATATGCATTTGCTTATGGACCGGATCCATGGGTTGCTTCATATGACGTTTGTATCATAAATGGCATCACATTCCACATAGAAAATAACGGGGTGGTTGTTAACAATGAACATCATTCAAAACCTATTGATTTCTAAAGTGTTTTAATTGACATATTTCAATTACACTACATGGGATGATGTCATGTATATTTATTCAAACGCAAGTCGTTTGATATTGGTGATGGGAAAAGAGGAATATGAGTTGGTGACCATCTAACTAGTGTCAACGCTTCTCATAAATGGTATAAAGATAAACCATTCGTCCTTACCTATCAAGACTCTCAAATGTTTTACCTTAGAGACACTAGTTTGGGTAGTAATTGGTTCATGGTGTAGAAGGTGACCAATAGGAATATGTATTATATTTCAAGCGGATCAGTAGTGAATAATGAGGATAATGATGAGGGTTTATTCGAAAATAATGCATTCCAAGAGAAGAACCATCATACGTAAAGGTTGACCCTAATATGATGATGTTGGCACGAGAAATCCCTTGCATAGGTCTGATGAAGAACTAGTTTATGTTGCCAATGTCACAATACTCTCAAACCCAATATCTGATCACGAATATTCGACCTTTGGCAATGAGGAAGACTTCATTGATGAGGAAGTGAATTAATATAATAAAAAAGATAGTGGTAGCAACGAAGAAGACCACCAAATTGACTTTGGAACTTCGTCCAATGATGGTATGCATCAATGCCAATTCTCTACTTATTCTTTTACGCATTTCATAGCCACTTACAACAACCTGTTGTATCATAGTCTTTAATAGCTGTGCTTCACTATGTTATATGTAGGATCTAAAAATCACGAGGGCTTTTAGGGGTGATGTTTAGAATAAAACCTAATAAACCCCAATATGAACATAAATATTATGGTAATAGACCACCCACAACTTACAAGAGTCCAAAGAGCTACTGCATGTCTACGGTATGATTCTTGTACTCGAATTTTGTGTTATATTAATGTCTTGTGATAAATCATTTCCATTTATTTTTCCTATAGTTTCAACCGACTTTTTGATAAATAATCTGACTTTGTGAAGCATTTCAAGAAGCGTTAGTCCCAATATTAATCAGTTCTGTGATAAATAATTTGATTAGATAGGTAAAAAGTTAGTTCAATGAGCATTTCAATATGCTTAAGCTCCTCAAATATGTGGATCAACATCATTCCTGACATTTCTTTCTAAGTTTAATTTCCTATCATGTTTATATTTTGCAATGAGATTACTAATTTAGCCTATTTATATTATTGATTTATATTTTTATTTTTTTAGGGTTGTACCATTACTAATATGTCAATTGGTGTCTGGCTGTTAGATTTTGTTTGTTTATTGTGGACTAATGTCTAACTAGTGGACTTTCTTGATTGACTACAACTAAATTGGGTAATATACTTCTGGGAGCAGAATGCTAACAATTTCTTTATTAAGGGTTGGTGAACTCACAAAGGTAGAAGGTTGTTGTACTCTACGCCAATGATTAGTCAAATTTGCAATGATGGTAGTTTGTTTCGGGTGGATTTGGAAGATGTAATCATATAAATAAATGTTATATATCGTTTTATGTATGTGTAAAGTTTCATATAAATTAGCGACCCATTGGACAAATGGAGGATGAGAAATATGTTACTACCAATGTCGTTGTTTGAGTTCAATTTTAGAATAATTGGGGTAGAAAGAATTGTTCTTCCAAAGGCTAGCTTTTTCGAAAGAAGATTTATGGTGATTTAGACTTATTAAGTGTTTATACATACTCCCCTATTACATGAGTTTGATGTCGAGATCTAAAATTTTCAATTTACTCATCATTATATAAAACCCAACAGATTGTATATTGAGCAAAGTTGGTATGAGAATTTAATCATACCAATTCAACCGTGTATGATGGAAATATGTATTTGTCGCATCAAAATTACTTGGTTCAGCCACTGAACACACCACTTATAATGAACTGTCATGTTTGATAATTACTCTAACCATATTTGACTTAATTAAAATAAACCAAATTTTTTACTTTAAATATAAAATTTTATTGCATGGTATATGTAAACAAAAAATTAAAAAAATGATCGCAATAATTAAATTAAAAAAACTTACTTACATGGTGAAAATCAAAGTAAAAGAAAAGGAGAGAGGAAATGAAATATAATTTTAAAAAAATGTTTACAAGATAAACAATCCCATTACATGTATTGGGTTATTGTAGCGAATTGTATTTTAGATTTCCTTTTACATAATCAGATGAAACTTTTTTTTTGAGCAATTCTTCAAATAATTTACATGTATGGATAATACATAAGCCATTGAGAATGCTTTAAGATCTCAATTTCTTCAAACTATCAAATACTGAAGTTTCTTATGCCTCTGGTTCTTATTGGGTCTGTACACAAAATCTTACGGGAAATAGGTGAAGTGGCGTGAAAGTTGGTAGGTTTCCCTGTTTTACAGCTGCACTTGAGATAGCAAAACATAAGCACCAAAGTGAAATGTTTGAGAGCAATCATTGCCATAAGATTTAACTAGTTATTCAAAAGTGGTCAATAGAAGTGAACACAAATGCCACACGTATGACTTGGAGATCTGTGCCTCAACTATCCTTGCCATTACATGACAAAACACCACATACAATACTCCACTAACTTCAAAACAACCAAGAAGCCAACTTCACTTCTATAGAGAGAAGGTATTCTTATATTTGGAACTGGACTACTTCCGTTAGCTTCAGCCTCCATCTACAATAGTTCCTTTTGAGTTCAACTATCTTGTTAAAAAAATTAGCAAGATATTATTCTATTTGGCAATATGGTTCTATCAAAAAGAGGAAGAGGATATTTTTCTATTTGGCAATGGTTCTATCAAAAAGAGGAAGAGGATATTCTTCTATTTGGCAATATATTTCTATCAAAAAGAAGAAGAGCTGGAGGAAGAGCTGGACAAGCACCACAATAGCTTAATATTAGACGAGCCCTACCATCAAAACTAGCAACATGGACTTTGAGTGATGAACACCAGTCATCATCTGATAATTGCATTCAACCTCTAGATGTTGAATGCGAGGCATTATTGGGTCCCTGTAATGAGGCAAAGACGAATACAATTAGCCAAGGGGAGGATAAGTAAACTAATAAGCAAGTTCATGAAGTCTTTCATAAGTATGAGAGGATAAATAATCAAAATAAAATTGCACCAACATGAACAATATGGCTTGTGTTTGTGGTATAATACTAAACACTTCTAAATGTTGTATGGGTGTAGCCAAATGGACTAAGTTTAAAAGGTTGAAAAAGTTAGGGAAGATACCACTAGATATCAAAGATGGAAAGATAGGTCCATCAAGCAACAACATAACAGTGTATACCATGAGAGTCACATAGATCATCAAGCACTACGTAGAAATTATGCATGCTAGTTGGAAGGTGGTTGACGTGAAGGAGAAAGATGAACTGATTGAGCGTGCTCGAGTAAGGCTTTAGATTTTGAGTGCTTCAAATATTTTCTCATGACTTGTGATTTTCAATGCTTATATATATTCACAGAGTTGTTAGATTAATTGAAAAGTATGTTGTGCGTGGCCTTTTAAAACTGGTACATTCATAGGTTGATTTTGAATGTGAGTGATCTTGTATGAATGAGTTGTTAGAATAACATATAAGTCTAGTGTATGGACTTTTTAAACTAGTTCATTCATAAGCTGACATTGTGTTGTATTTTCAATGCTTCAAATATTTGTATATGGCTTCTAATCTTGAATGTTTAAATTATAGCCATAAAGACTTGTTAATTAAAATGTAAGTACATGGCATAGACTAATCTAACACTGGTACATTCATAGACTGACTTTCTGTTAGATTAGACCAAGAAAAATCATCTTCAAATAGTGAAAAATCGACTATGTCATGCATATAACGCGTTTGATTAATTACTATACCTTAAATACAAAGAATCAGCTATGAGGAAGCGCTAGCTAATGGAGGTTCGATGGTAGAGAAGTCGATCTGGGAGTGGTTATACAATCGGTACGTGAGTGCACCATTCAAGGTAATTATTACTGAACAAACTAATCAAAGAAGATAGAATGAATTTAATTAATGTATTACAGCCTGTTGAAACTTACTTTCAAGGCTTGTTAGTTATACTCAAAGATATTAGTTTTTTAACAGCTTGGTGAAAACAATTTATACTCTAACAACACCTACTTAATCTAACAATAGCCCCTCCCCCAGAAGAAAAAAATTTCCGGTTCAAGAGTGGCTAATGTATGTTGTATTGCAGAAAATGTCCAACCAAAATAAAGATGATAGGCATAAACAGAAGGTCAACCACACAAACGGAAGGACGTCATTTGTTGTATTAATACAACAAAAGGTGAAGTTAAGAACAATGGCTAACTTTTGTTATAATCTTCCAAAGTTATTTTCAAGGATATGCCAAGACTAATGTTTGCCTATCTCAAATTGTGTAGAAGGATAAGAATCTAATTTCTTTTTACAAAGATGTGCATTGGTCAAAGAAGAAGGAAAGATTCATGATACCCACTATGGAAGAGAATTATGTGAGCACAACCTTTAGTAGAGTTAAACATAAATATTAACAAAATATAGGCAGTTGGATACTTATGGATATGTGATCTTCTTAGAACAAATACTTAATGCTAGTTAATAGTAAAAGAAATTCCACACTTCAGCCACATGCTATATATGCCTATACAATGGGTACTAGATGTAGTCACCTCCTTATATGTCTATTTCTTCTAACCTCTTAGTTTAGATAAGAATTTGGTATAAGTTTTTTTCCCCCATTCAGAATCTCTAATGGTACAACAATAGTAAATTAATCATACCTAACTTACGTTTCTTATGTTTAATGCAATAACTGAATCAATATAATAGATCAAACTCAAAAAGATGCATAAATATTGAGTCAATAGACAATGTTGGTCTTAACTAGTAACAAGTCTATTTTTCTTTCAGAGTGTGTGTTTAAATATATATAGTGGAACTTACACTGGAGAGCTGAAAATCAATCTCATAAAGTCATTGCAAATGGTCAATAATTTACCATGATTTGGGATATTTATAAAATAAATTCTGGAAGTATTACAAGATATATATTTAGCAGAAATCCATAAACTAAATATGATTAGAAAGATTCATATCTCTCTTTTCCATAACAATGAATTTAAAAAATTATCTTGCCTTGGTTTTCTACATTGGTATGTATGTATTTTCAATTTCTTATTTTTTTAAGTATTTTTTAGAGTTGTGAATTAATATCCTATGCTTGGAGTTAATAGCACCTCAAAATCATGAATGGAAAAATGCATTAAGAACTATCATTTTGAAGAGAAGTGTTACAGTCACAAAAAATCTAATGAAAGCAACCCACAAACTTAAATGTTTCCATATGATACATTGTTAGATCTATTTTACAAAAAAAAAAATTACAATCTGACGTAACATATCAAGTGATCACGTCAATTTGTAAATTTATTTTTATGAAATTTCTTTATGACTATAGTAATTCTCTATTTTGAAATAAAATCAACCTTTGACATTTTGAGAAGAAATAATTCTTGTTGGATGGTAATGATGTTTCATGCTTTATGTTTTGTTCCTTCAATAATTTGAATGGTGTTCCTCGCCTACATTTCATGTTACACCTCTCAAGGCTCTTTATCATACCATCAAGAGTTATCTTCTTCTCCCACCACTTGGTTGTTCGTGATTATTATTTGAGCGACATCTTTTTTGGACGACATCTCTTTACTATGATCCTCAATTCCCATCATTCTCATCTTGTTCGAGTTTTGGTCTACAACGTTAGTTTTACCAAATTTTACCCTGCCAACAACATTTATGACCTATTTTAGGTTGCATTAGAGATCATAAAAAGTGTTTAAATAGTCTAAAAAATGCTTTAATTATAAAAATTAGGTTGTTCCATATAATAGCACTTTTTAATCTGAAAAAGTTAAAAAATATGTTTAAGAAAAATTATCATTTTGATGCTTTTACTCAAACGTGCTTTTATGAATAATGCAGAACATAGTTCAAATTTTAAAGAAGATTGTCAATGGACGAAAATACTTATACAACCTTCACATAATTACAACTTTACCCTATGAATATTGAGCGTAATATATTGCTATTTTACTTATGCATCGTTAAAGGAATTTTTTTCGTTATACCTACTGAAAATCCTATTAGTTTATTTTTGTTATTTGGTTATAAGATTTTATTTCTATTAAGGATATGATCATAATCTTTAAAAAATAAAGAGGGATGCTTGGAACCGGTCGTGTGTCATACCTATTTTTACACCAGTAAATGAGGAGCTGCCACGTTTGAATTTAAACAAAATAGAGAATGGATCCACCTACAGCTGATCACTTTTTTGTATCCCTTCAAAACACTATCTTCTCCTCCCCCCACCCTCGTCGGCCTGCTCCCACCATCTATTGGGTGCCATATAGCATTTCTTGCTCTTCAATTTTAATGGCGTGAAAGATCGTATCTGGTGGGGGGTGTATGTACTTGTATCTATATAGTCCTTCAGTAAATTGTATGTAAAATCCTTCAATCTTTACATGCTTCACCAACTCCTCTCAAAGAAAACCCAGGGTCCAAATAAGATGATTTTTATTGAAATGTTTCTCACAACATCACAAACAAAAACCATATTCATTTCGATTTCTGCTCAAAACCCAGATGATAGAAATTGGTAATCTCTTATGGGTATTTGGTATTTAACATTTGTGAATCACTGTTTGGTGTGGGTTTTCTGATTCCAAGGATTGAAGGGTTTGAGTGGCTTGTGGTCTCGTTCTCTATTGTATGTGTTTCTATTTTTGTTGTTGTCTCTTCTTATTGTTTGTTTGCTTGATTGATGTTTGAAGTTTGAAGTTTGAAAGAGTTGAGATTGGAGAAAACATGAAGAATGATGAAGAGCTCGAAACGTTGTTTGGACGAGATCCCTTATGCAACATCATGCAATATCCATCATAATCATCATCCACATCAACAACGTAACGATACTCATCATGTCGGCCTTGGTCATGGGCCTTTGGTAAGTTAGAAAACTCAGGGCATGTATGATATGTGTTATGATGACCCTTCATGGCATTATAAGCATACATGTGCATCATCTCTTATTAGTGGGCTGTCTTTGCATTCAGATTGCTCTTCCTCAACCTTATGCTTTGGAGGGAATTCTTTCTTTGACAATGGATAACCTACCCCCACCTCCATTAGAAGAGCCTAAACCTCATATGCCTTCCCATTACTCAAATAGATTATGCTTGGATTGCAAAATCTCCTGTTCCATTAAGTTCTACAAGTTCTGATGGTCAGAGGCGCTTGACATTGTTCAAATTTTAGAGAGAGAGGGTGGGCTTGCAGGCAATGGGGGGAGAGAGAGAGAGAGAGAGAGAGAAAGAGGGTGGAAGAGATCGAAAAGTGTAATCAATTGAACGTGGATGTAAAGTATACTTTGCTAAGTCTCTTAAGTGGCATATCCTTACTGGTTGGTATAAAAATGGTGAAGTCACCTGACCGGCTATTAGCTTTTTCCAAAATCAAATGCCATTTTATGTCATTTCTATCTCAAAAAGTACTTTTTTATATAAGGTTGCATTAGGGGTCGAAAAAAATGCTTAAATAGTCTAAAATATTCTTTAATGATAAAATTAGGTTGTTCCATATTAAAACACTTTTTAATATAAAAAAGTTAAAAAGTACATTTCAGGAAAATTATCATTTTGATGCTTTTACTTAAACGTATTTTTCTAGATAATGCAGAACATAGTTTGAATTTTCAAAAAGGCTGTCAATGGGCAAAAATACTCATACAACTTTCACATAATTACAATTTTACCCTTTACCATATGAATATTGAGCGTAATTGTATTGCTATTTCACTTATGCATCGGATTTTTTTTTCATTATACTTACTGAAAACCCTATTGGATTATTTTTGCTGTTATTTGATTATAAGATTTGTTAAGGCTATGATCATAATTTTTAAAAAATCAAATGACCTTTTATGTCATTTTTACTTCAAAAAGTACTTTTTTATATTATTTTCAAACAAATATAACATGTTTAAAAGTGTTTAAAATATATGATTACCAAACAATAAATAACTTTTTAATAGTCATTTAGGGACTATTTGGGGTTGCGGTAGAAGTATTGAAAAGTGTTTAAATAGTTTTAAAAGCTCTTTAATAATAAAAAAAATTAAGCTGTTTGGATGTTACATATTAAAGCACTTTTAATCTCAAATAAGCTAAAAACTAAGTTTGAGGAAAAACATCATTTTGATGATTTTCCTCAAACGTATTTTTTCAGATAGTGCGGAACGTAATTCAAATTTTCAAAAGACTTTCAGTGGACAAAAATATCCATATAACTTTCAAATAATTACAACTTTGAAACTTTCAAAAATATGTTCATAATCTTTAAAAATTCAAATAATCGTCATTTCTACTTCAGAAAGCAGTTTTTTAGTTTCTTTTCAAATAAACATAACGTGTTTGAAGTGTTTTAAACATATAGTTACCAAATAATAAATAACTTTTTAATAGTAGAACTTATTACTTAAATTATAAGCTATAAGCCATAAAGTTATAAGTTATATTTCTCATCACAATCCCAAACATGCACTTACTGTTTGGTAACCATATATTTAAGGCATTTTCAAACATATTACATTCATTTGGAAATAACATAAAAAAGTATTTTTTTTTTTTTTTAGGTAGAAATGACATAAAAGACCATTTGAAAGTTGGAGTGTCGTGCTTGTGATAAGAAAAAATGGTAAAACTGTAATTATATTAAAGTTGTATGTGTATTTTTCATTGACAATCTTTTTTAAAATTAGGACTATGTTCCCCATTATCTAGAAAATCCTATTTGAGAAAAAACATCAAACGTACATTTTTATCTTATTTGAGATTAAAAGTACTTTACTATGTAATGCCCAAATAACCTAATTTTATCGTTAAAGAGTTTTTAAATCTATTTAAATACTTTTTAAGATCCCTAATGCAACCCCAAACGAGCTTTTAATCTCATGTCTGCCATATGCCCTTCATGGAGTCGGGCTTGATAGCGAATATGGGCCTTGGCAATCTTTACCTCAACAATTATCATGTTTGGGAAGTGAGATGACTTGAGAACATCTCATCTCATCTCAAATCTTCTCATAATTTCATTTCCAAATATTACTCAAATATAAAATAATTTTAAATTTTAAATTTTTAACTTTTTCATCTAATGATTACCTAATTATTACAACTTTTTTAAATTTTTAAACAAAATACAAAAATAATACAACTTTTTCAAATTTTAAAATAAAAAAATATTAAAAAAATATATTCAAACAATTTTTAACTTTATAATATTTTTATTCAATTTTTTCTCTATCATTTCTCAAAATCCAATAAAATTTTTTAACTCAAACTATTTCACTAACATTCATAATTTATTAATTATTATCGTAGGCCATGCATATAATTATTTTGTTAGAAAAAGAAAACCCTTATCTATCATTGGCCATTGCGATCATATAATATCCCCATATCGATAACTATATTAATATTGTTTAAGTAATTGTATGATATTTCCGTATATTATATATATAGTAGAATAAATATTATGAAAAATAAAGAATAATCTTAATTACGCCAAAACTAATATGCCCCTCAAAAGTGAATTCCTGGATCCGCCACTATATACTAGCTAGTTGGGTGATCTTTTAGATTGTGATATTTCCTGCATATCTTATCTTATATTGGCCATGTTATTCCTTTAGGTGGGGAACTTATCTTATATCGATCCCTTATTGAGTATATACCTCTGTTACTTCCTTGTTCACTAAAAAAAGCCGGTACTATTAGAACCTTTGTTGCCATTCTACATGTGAAGAAACTAGAAAGTCTGTTTGACTGACAGAGAGAGAGAGAGAAACCATGTAGATATTTAACCTAATCTTTCGTGACATGTTAGATATGTATAATGTATAAAGGAAGATTCCTCAAATCAAGCAAATGTAAATCAGCAGGATCGGCAAGCAAACAAATAGCCAAAAATCAAGCCTATCAAGGCTGTAACAGTCAGGAAATTTTAAGTCAAATATTCTTTGTATCCGTTAGTCATAAGTTTAGGAAACTTACTTAGAATAGATTCTATAATGTTGTCTAAATTCTTCATATGATCAATGGAAAGTGTGTGTGAATATTTTTCCATACTTGGCAGCAGTACATCTCTCTACTCTGTTATTTTTGAAAATTCATCATAATGTCTCTTGTTAGAGGATGATTACAGAAAAAGCATATAAATATACAAATTGTATATAAAGTCCCAATCTTGAGGTATCACTTGTCACTTCCTACTCATGGATCACTACTTGTCTTGTTGATGGCGACAGGGCAAACATGCCTAGCTTGCATCTGCAGTACCTTATTCAAGCATTTATCATGCGGTCGGGTTTTAGTTGCATGCAGTGGATGACTATATTATATACTGCAGTAAAGGGCTACTTTAAGCATGTCTGATCCCGACATAGTTACAGCCATGCGGTAGTCGAGAGTATTATAATTCATGCATGTCCACTTCTACTTTCTTCTTTGGTTCTTTGGTAGGATACGGTGCCTTCAGTATTGTGGGTCTCATGAATTCACCATAAAATGAAAAGGTCAACCAGATGCATGTGATCAATTGTGTGTGTGTGGATATATATCAGCTTTTATTGTATGATCATGGTAAAAATATTGCTATCACTTATGCCAAATGATTTAAAAATTATTACTGAAATCCTTACGCACATGGGGTAAATCAAATAAAGCTGCTACAAACATCATAGTGATGATCATAATATAATATATATATATATATATATATATATGTGCAGATCTTACAGTACAGTACTGGTATACATTGCTGAATCGTTCAACCCAGCAAGCTGCCTGCCCAGTACCACGAAATATCCGAAACCAAATATATTTACTCTTTGATCTCATGTTAAGGAGCGCGCTTTGAATTAGGTTCAAGCCTCATGAAGAACTATATTATAGCTTTAATTCAAGCTGAAAGGAACATGCAGCTCGGAAAATTTTCGCATATAATTATGATCTGCATGATTTACATGGAGATCAGCGTACTTGTAGGGTTGATAGGCAGTTAAAAAAGGCCGGATGCATGTCCTTTGGAGATTTTTATCTCGTGAAGAACTGTTACAAGTAGATATATAGGACATGTACCGCGGGTGGGTCATTATATTATTGTTAAATCCCACTTGGGAAGACCAGTTTCCATGCACCTTTTACCATTCTCTAGACATGGTTTCCTTTTTTTCCTCTTATAAATAGAGGCCTTTGGCACTCTTTACTTTGCCATCCTCCACTCTCTCTCTCTCTCTCCCTCTCTCTCCTCTCTCTCTCTCTCTCTCTCTCTCTCCCACTCCCCCTCTCTCTCAGACTAATAAGAGGGGAGGATTAAGAGGAGGCAAGTGGTGATGTTGTTGACAGAAGATAGAGAGCACAGATGATGATATGCAATATGCATGGTTTTTGCATCTCACTCCTTTGTGCTCTCTATGCTTCTGTCATCACCTTAATTCAGCCCCTCATCCCACTGATCCCATCTTTGATCACTCCTTTAATCAACTGCAGCATTACTTTGATTATATATCTTATTTTCTTCCTATTGAACATTCTTTTTGTCAATTATATATGACAGTTTTCGAAGCTGTACTAATAAATGTTAGTGTTATGTATTTTTCCAGTTCGAATCAAGGAAGAGGCCAGAGAATTAGGCACTATTATTGAAGTGATCTGTAAGGTAATTGCCAATGATGATAGTTGTGATTTGGGATCATGTTTGTGGGAGATAAAGAAAATGCACAAGGAAAGGAAACTCCAAAAAAAAAAAAAAGACATTTGGGTCTAGCTGACACAGCCAACTTAAATAGGCCTCACATTCAGGATCCACCAGGAATTACAATTCTGCAGGTTGCAAATATGCTGGAAAGTGTCATTTGCCTAACATGTATGAATAAGTTACATACCTTTATTCAAAGCATGGCAATCTCTTGAATCGCCAAAGAGCCCAAAATTGTTGAGTCAGAATCCGATCATATATAAAGACCCTAGATGCATGATCATTATGTGATCTTCTAACTTTTACAGATTTTTTTTTTCTGAGTTCCAAGAAATGATTGATTCCTTCTGACCCATGCATGATCTGTTGTAGATAAAAAGCTAAAAGAGCATATGCTGGACCACCTGATCATAAAAATGGAATATTTATGCATGTTTCTTATGACAGATAAGAAAAATATATATAGTACTGGATATATAATCTGACGTTGGAAAAGCTTTCCCTTATGTTATATGTCATGGTTGGAAGGCATGCATTTTCATTTTTCCTTACTGTTGACTGGTCAAATTCCAACTGCAAGTATCTTGCTAGGGATGATCTTCAATTAGCATCCTTTGCCGTTTGGAACTTGCGAGAGAGATTATGACGGCCCTTCACACACGACACACATATATTTATGTTGAGTCACATATAGTCAAGCATTAGGAACTGCAGCTAGTATAATGCATCTGGGACATGAGCTGACTAGCTAGCTAAGATCATGCATAAATGAAATGTGCTTGGATATATTATACCTAATCCACATGCAGGGGCGGCTCAATATTAATTGAGGCCTAAGGGGAAATTTAAGTGAGCTATTCGTAATTATAATACAATAAAATATAAATTATTATATGAAATAGTTTTCAAAATTTTTAATAAATAAGATATTTTATTTAAAATCTTTAAATATTTTTTTTTGAATTTATTAATACAACAACATAAAATGAGGCCTCCATACAAATTTTGTACCTCAATTTAACAAGATCTTAAAAAAATATTTAAAATATAAATAATTCATTGTATTAAATATTAGATTTAGTATTATGGAGCCTTGCACACATTAGAAAATATAAATTATTTAAAATTTTATTTAATGAAATAGTTTTTATCTTTTTTAATTTTAAAAAAATACCTCATTTTTATTTTTAAGAGCCTTACATAGAGTGGGGCCTTAGGCAATGGCCTTACCATTGAGCTGCCTTGTCCACACACCACTTTGATAACTAACCAAAAAACAAAAACTATCTAAAATTTTCTAGAATTGGTGACTAAAATGTTTGATTGTCTTTGCTAGGGGTATGTGGCACCCAATCCTTGAATGGTGACAAGGATTGGGTGCCACCGCTTTACGTTCGTCTCTGATTGGTTATCAACTGATAATTTTTCTAAATAAATTAACAGGATTGAGATGGAATTACCATTAATTTGATATATGGGTATCACTACAAGAATTGTTGCGGAACTTTTTTATTTATTTATTTTTACTTGGATCAGTTCAAACTCCAAGAATCACTACAGTAATTTAACCTAATCAAAGTGATGGGAGGAATTGTATAATAAAAAAGAGTCTTGCTAGGTACATACAAACGGTTCGGTGTGCCAAACCGCATACCAATGCTGACATGACTTTTTCTATTGAAGAGAAAAACAAAAGGAGAAAAATTTTGAGAGAAGAATATCCTCTATCTCACGAAAATTATTTTCACCTTCAATTCATAATATCGTTTTATTAAACAGATGTCTTAATATATATTTTTTATTAAAAAAATTTTCTTGCAATCGAGCTCACGCACCTAACCTCACACTAATGCTGACATGGGGTCAGGGTGTACCTCTGGTTAGTCAAAAGAAAAACCCAACTACTGTTCCCACATCATAGTTAGAACTCAACCAACTTAATTTGGTAGTTTGAGCTCAAAATATCTCCACTTTTAAGTGGTGCTATAGTACTAGTACTCGAAGCAGAAGTTCAAAGATTCTCCTTATTGTGGCTGGTGGGAGCAGAACTCACCAAATTTGGCCATAATGCTCCAATCAATCACATCTTTGGGCTAAGGTGACCGCCTTCATCTTTCAAGGGAAAGAAAAGAAATGAAGAAAGTCCAAGTTTATTAGAGGCCGGTGCATGCATGCGATCATTCTTAGTTCCATTTATTATCCGCCATAAAAATAAAGTCTCCTATCATTCTAGTCTAGGATATTGCAGGCTTGCAGCTAAACTCACGAACCTTTCATCCAAAACTAGCAAAAGATCAAAGAAAGTACTCTTAATGCAGGAGTATGTTTGAGGCTAATTTACTTTTGATCTTGACTTCTGATCAGAAATCACCCAACTGATTATCACGAACTCATCACCTGGAGCAAAGCAAAGTTCCATATATATGATTTTTTTGGCAAGAGGGGACTGCTGATGAAAGGATATCTGCATAGACTTGCTCTTTTTGGCTGGTGGCTGACATGTTCTAGCTATGGCCCTCCATGTTGTGCGTACTTTTTCGTTTTTTTTTTCTCTCTGCTACGTAAGTACATGCACCATTCTTCCTTTTCCTTTTCCTTTTCCTTTTAATCAATGATCTTTATGGGAGTATTTGAAATAGCATAAAAGTCATCATGGTATGGATAACCTGGCCAGGCCCTAGTTGGACATATAGATATTGGTTCCACTGCAGAGTTCAGTTTATTGGATTTGATAATTCTAAACAAATATTTGTTTAGATAATGAAATGTTATAGAATAATATTCAGATGAATATGTGGTTCCATAAGTAAATTTTAATAAAAATTTCCATATCAAAGAAAAATGGAAGTAATGTGTTTGACTGCAAAATTTCCCATAAGGTTCCATTACTGTCTTTCAATCAGCCATTTAATTAGCCATATGGGCAAGGGAAATTAGCCTCAAGCTGAAAAAAGGCTGCTTATCCTTAGCCAGTTGCAACATTTATGCTAATAAAAAACTCTGGTGCCAAGGATGACAGTTCATACATCGTGGACCTCTGCCAAATGTCATGGAGTACTACTAAATCCATCAGGCTTGAACAGAAATCCCATTATTGATGGCAGAAGTTGTTGAGCACATCTTGGCGCTTATCCTTGGAACTTGGCTTGGTGGCACATTAATTGTAAATGATGGTCCCTCACTGCATAATGCATATAATGACTGTTCCCACTTCTCATGACCTGAATACTCTCTGTGGAGAAATCCCATTATTGATGGTAGAGATTCTTGGGCACATCTTGGCATTCACATCCTTTGGATATATATTTGGTGGGACAGTAATTGGGTCTGCTCAATTTGAATCAGAGTTCAATGCATGATTACTGCAATATGACTGGTCAGGTCCCTCAATGCAATATATAAGTGAACATTCCGACCACCAATACGTTGGTTGGCACATTCGTTGCATTAATATGAAACCGGATTAGGTTTTCCCATTTGAAAAATGCTATATACTATATCTTCATCTCACTCATATCTAATATCCTACTCTGGTGGTATGACATGATTAGAGTAATGATATTTACAGTGAGCAAGCGCTATACATTTATTTTAAAAAAAGTGAGTATATATAGGACCCACATGAAAAGAATTAATTTTTTAATAGTAGACCCACTCTTTTTCAAAAAAAGTGTGCAGCTCTTGTAGATCAATCTAAGATTGTATCTAGCATTACTCATGACATTATCTATCAATATCAACTATTGGATTTGCTATTTCAAAAAAATGAGTACTTCATCCACGTGGCATAATTTGATTTAGAAAATAAAGTTTAAAATTTGAATCTTACAAATCAAATTATGTCATATGGATGGTGTATGTTGCAGATGATTTGTCATGTAAATTTGCAATAAACACTATATAAATGAATTCCAGTTGGCGTTTTGTTAATGAAATAATATAAACAAACATAAAAACAAAACAAAACCTAACCAATACCAACCATAGCAATATATAAGGACTCAGACATGAAGTTTAAACTCCTTAATTCCGAAAGCAAAAGAACACCGAAAATTTATTGTTTTATTTCCCACTAAGGCAAAATATATCGCTTTGGCCATTGAATTTCTAGGCATGAATAAAATTTCCAAACTGTTGATACAAAATACAAGACTGCATAAATAACAAGAGTTCCTGATTTGAAGTTTTCAAAATGCATTTTCTAACCAAAAGATTAATCACACACACAAACATATATCTCCATAAATAATTCTACAACCATACATTAATATACATTGATAGCTATCTTAAATTCTAACAAACATTTACTAATTACAATTACATTGGGTAGTTTTCAACAGAATTTAGGATGATCAACCATCTGATTCCACAACATTGCTGCTACTATCTTGTTTCATTGACTGCAAATGAAGATGGCGTGTAAAACTGGTAGTAGTGTCCAAGAAATACAGAAGAATTGACATTAGGCAACAACAAGCAAACATAGGAATTGGCCCAAAAATCTAGAGGAAGAGAGGGAATGACAAGTAGTATGCTCGCAATCCGAGGGACCAAAAGTAGCTTCCTCGATTCAAGTTTCTTGCTACATACTCAATGGCCAGACTATTGTTTTTTAAAGTAGACACAGTGGACAATAAGCTTACATGAGTGTATTATCTAATGGATTCCACATTGAAAAGGAAGGCAAGAAGGTAACAAAGCAAGATGCAAAGGTACTTGATTGAAGAGATCAAGGAAGTCTGATTGCCATAAACCAGTTTTGAAGATGTGTTGCTAGGATCTGATGTGCTACTGACAAAAACACCGATTAGTGAAACTGAGAGTAGATGCCATTATGCTGTTGCGAATTGTTTGAATTGCCAAAACACCATTCGTCAAGGGGTCTTGAAAAGAATGTATTGGAGTTACTTCTAAAGGACTAATACTTAAATGCTAACATCCATTCTTACAGAAGTTATCTAGAATACTTCTTTTAAGTAGGTTGAAGTTATCTGTAATACTATGCACTTGCTAATGTCAGCTTTCAGAAAAGTAATATTGGAATGAAATATCTAAATCATTGGACTGAAATTGAAAGAATTTTATCTGAGCCAAAAGTTATTTTCACTGCAAAGTATTCATCCAAGAACACACCTGCACTCATAATTATCAAACCTCTAGTAGATGGCAGGTAAATTCATCTTTATCATCAACAGAGAACACACTTGCACTCATAAAGTAGGGAACATTTTGTCATGATTCTGTATGACTCCTTAAAAATTTCAGCACATGATATTAATCATCTGCATATCTCTTTTTATTCTCGATCATTGTTTCAATCAAATGCAATGAACTCAACTGTCATGAATGACTAAATTTGATAATTATCTTAAGAATTAAATTCAAGTTAAGATAAATTCCTTTTATCCATATATTCCCTCCAAAGTGCCAAGCATATTTGAGGATCATAAAAGAACTAATTCTGATTGACTAGCTTCGAAAGACTCTTGCACCTCAACTGGTCTGTTCTAAATACTTTCGAAATATATAGCAAATAATAAAAAGCGTAAGTTGGATTCACAGAACTAGCTACATTCAAAATGACCTCTTTTTCTACCATCTAGGATTAGTATCCAAGATCAATTTTCTTTTTTCATTCTAGGATTTCCATTCACCTATGGTTGGTAAAATCAACTGAACATTAATTTAGCCCCATGAAATTCCATTAAGGCCTCATCCAAAATCTTCTTTTATTGCGAAGGATACTCTTACATCAGATTGGTCAACCTTTATTATTTATTTCCTTTCTCCTATAGAAATCCTTGCTGGCTCCCATTCCAGCAAGCAGGGAGTAAAGTTTATGTTAGAAGGAGGGGTGCCCACGTGGGGCTGACCCCCTCCGTTACTACATTGTAACGCATGGCTTTAAGCCATGCGTTATTAGCTTGTAAAGCCATGCGTTACTGGCATTTAATTTACCGTTTGCAGCCGCGTGGGTGACTATATAAATAGTCCCCCCCTCAATTGATTTGGTGAATAATCTGAAAATACACAAAAGTTTTCTCTTTTTTTGTTCTCTCTTGATAAAGTATTTAGGTTGTGGGTTTGTTAAGTGATACTTTAGTTTTATACTACGTAGTACACTTCGTCACTAAGAGGAAACGCTTGTGAATTGTCAATCTGGAGAAACTTGTAGAGCAATGTTATAAGCTGAGCTTGAGGTATTTTTTCACTGTACTTTCTAACAGTTTACATGTTGTTTCTTCGTTATCTACAACAACTGCAATTGGCTTCCAACACCAGTATATGAAACTAATAGGCACTACCTTTGGTGGTTTATTACTTTTCTCTCCTCCCTGGGAGGCTGATCATAAGTCTTACACCAATAATATCAACAGTAATTCAAAAGTTGTTTCTTCTAGTGTGCCCTGTCTATATACCCAATATCATTTATTAGGAGGACATTTTCAGCAATTTCTTCTAAATGGTCTCTATTTCACAAGAACAATACTAATGAACACCATTTCAACGTTTTCGAGCCAAACATACATAACTCTATCCCCAAACAAAGAAACCATCATTTTTTAATCATATTGCTGACTTTAAAAAAACCAGAGTTCTACTCCCTTTAATAGTTGCATATACCAAATTGCAAATGGGTATTGTTGTTTGTTTTTTGGTATGACTAGAGTTTGAAAATACAAATGAATGGCGCATGATGATGGGTGCTTCGAATGCTCATCCGATCCAGGAAATAAATAGTAAATAAAGCAAATGAAACAAGAGAGAGACACGAAGATTTATGTGGTTTGGCATAAAAGCTTATGTCCACGGGCTGTTGGGGGCAAATCTACTATGCTTGATGATTTGTACAGTCTCTCATGGCTTCACATATCTCTCAATACACTGAAGAAAGTTTTGGATTTTGAGAGAGGGTGAAGAAGACACCTTCCTTCTAGAGAGAGAGGATCTTAGGGGCCTCCATGTGTAAAGGAGATTTGCCTAAAATCTATAGAGATCCTCTCCTTTAACCTAGCTTTATTTTCTTCTTTGGAGTGGTTGATTCCTATCTCCCTTATGTCACTTTCACCTTTTTCTTGTCTGGATCAACTTCCTTTTGGTTTGTCTCTTCCTTCACTAGCTAGTGGTAATTCTTTTCCAGTGGGTTGATCCTAGTTCATTTCATATCCAACAGATGCCCATGATTCTTAAGGTCGACTTGCCCAATAAGAAGGTCTTGAGAATCTTCAAGTTAATAATAATAGAGATGGTCTATGAAAGTTTTAGAAAGATAAATTCTAGGAACTTGTTCCTTGTTATTCATTGTTATTTGATGCAATGAAGACCTCCGAAGGCGGACCTCGAGGAGACATATAAATCCTAGTAAGGGCCTCTAGGATGCTTGTTTGTGTGAGTGTATATACGTCAACCAAGTGCACTGATGGTTGTGTGTGATGGTTTATCGTTAGCGAACATCGTGGAAGGCATGTATTTTCATATTTGAGATCGTCTTTTTTTTGTTGGCACTAGTGGACGTTGTGCCTTCTTGAGACGATTTCGCGTGGGTGTTGTTATTTTGGCGTTAAGGTTAGAGTTTGTTTGTTGTAATCCACAATAGTTATGGGGCCTGTCAACTCCCTGGGTCAATTTCAGGCAGTTGTTGAGCCCGTCGACTCATTTCTATAAGCAACCCACATGAGGCGGTTCTAGAGCCCGGAAGGTCGATCTCGATAGCAACCTGTTGGCGGCGGTTATGGTGAGAGTGTTAGCCTTGATCGAATGCATGTTGCTAACATTTCTTCTTGAGGTAGCGAGAGTGTTGCTTGACCACTTTGTTGAAGTGCGAGTGTTAGCCCCAATCGCGTGTGCATTGCTAACACTTGACTTTGTAAATGGCCAGGAGGATTGTTGGATTGTGCTACTATAATAGAAGGATTGTTGGACCACATTGCTGAGGTGCTAGTGTTAGCCCTAATTGAATGCGAGTTGCTAACACTCGACTTTGTAAGAGTGGGGAGGATTGCTTGACTGCTCTATTGTGGCGGGAGGCATGCTCAACCGTGTTTCTATGGTGCGAGGTCTTAGTGCTTGACGCCAGAATAGCTAGCTGTTCTAAGAAGCTTTCTCCAAAAACCAAATTAGTTAATGTAAGTAATCCAAATCACAAGTTTGAGACTTGTAAACCTGAGTTGTTTTGCTGGAATGTGACGAGGGCTTGAGGTGCTCAGGTGAGGCTTAAGGGCAGCCTTGCTTTGGTAATAATGAAGATCTAATGCATCTGAGTGAGTGCTCTAGGGCAGTCTATTTTGGTGAAGACAGGGTGATGAAGTGCCCGAGCATAGCTCGAGGGCAACCCACTAGCTAGTGCTCCAAGCCAACCTTTGTTGCACAAAAGAGCCTTGTAGCTAGTGCTCTAGGGTCGTTCGGATGCTCATCCATGAAATAAACGGTAAATAAAGCATATGAAACAAGAGAGAGACACAGAGATTTAAGTGGTTCGGTATAAAAGCTTACGTCCAAGTGTTGTTAGGGAGGCAAATCTACTATACTTGATGATTTGTATAGTCTCTCATGACCTCATGTATCTCTCAATAAAGTAGAGGAAATTTTGGGTTTTGTGGGAGGTTGAAGAAGACGCATTCATTTGGAGAGAGAATATCTGAGGGGCCTTTGTGCGTAGAGGAGATATGCGTAAAATCTATAAAGATCCTTCCTTTTTATCGAGGTTTCTTTCTTCTTTGAAGTGATTGATTCCCACCTTATTTATGCGCTTTCACATTTTTCTTGTCTGAGTCAACTAATTCCTTTTACTTTGTCTTTTCCTTCACTATTGTTAATTGTTTTGGAGTTGGCTGAGCCTAGTTCATTTCATACCCAACAGTTATTCCTTGAAAACAATTATACTTTCTTGTTATGTATTCATGTTTTATTTCGTTCATGTATCTAAACAGGTAAGGCATGACCCAAACTGGCGTACATACATGAGTAGTGGCCTTAAGATCACAACCGTTCAAGTAACACTCTCAAACAATCTAATTTTTGGGTCATCAAATATTCCATAATCATCTTGAATAGTTTCTAGTGCATGCTACAAATATTGTACCAAAACACTTACAAAAACCTTTACAATCGATCCACAAGCAATATGTTGAATTCACGCATGCAATATATAGGTATTCCCATGCCTCAACATCCCACTAAATTACTTGCAAGAACAAGAACACAGAGAGAGAGAGACAGAGAGAGAGAGACAGACTTAACAGTCATCATGGAAGAGACCCATAGGTGGCGAATCTCTGCATTAAGACCAATAACGGTTCTTCTGGGAAAGCGGAGGATGGTGAAGAGAAACCAGAGGTGGTATACTCCAAAAACCAAGAGACCCAATGGTACCAGCACATAGTCTAATCATTCCTCTTTCATTCTCTCCCTCTCTTCTCTCTCTCTCTCTCTCTCTCTCTCAACTCCTTCTCATGTGCAGAGGATAAGAACGAAGAGAGAAGGATCATGAAGTCTCTTTATTTCATTTTCCGATCGACGTAGTCTTTTTTTAATCATTGCATGCGATAATAATATTTTCTAAATGCTATATATGATTCTGCTGTTTACAGTTTAGATATTGCAATAAACAAAATCTAGTCAACGAGCCTTGCTTGATCTGCACAGCAGTTCTCTGTCCATGGGGTCTACTGTCGGGTTCATTCATGATGTTTGACCAACAAGTATGTCGTGCACACTTGATTTTCTTCATGGAACTCATGTTGTTGAGAGTACAATGGGGAAAAAAAAAATTCTAAACGAAGGTAAGTTCATCAAAGTGCAGTTCAGTTGCATGTGGTGTAGGCTGGAACCGGGTGATTTGGATTCTGATATGAATTGAAATGGTTTGTGAATAGTAGAATAAAATATTATTTTTTAATTTTTTTTTTTTAAATTTGAAAAAGTTGAATTATTTATTATAGTTTGTGTGAGAATTTGAAAAAATTGTAATAATAAGATAAAATGAGTTGAGATAAGTTGAAGTAAGTTTTGAATCCAAACCACTTTGTACTCAATCATTTTGCCAATCGTTCTAACTAATATCCATTTGATCAGTTGCCCATTTTTTTCATCTTTTTATTCATTAGTGTTCAAAGTATTTTTTTTTTTTTTCCTTTTCCTAAACAAGGATATAAATCTTAAAATAAAAATAATATTAAAAAATAATATTTAAATTTTATAATATTTTTATTCTGCTTTTTTTCTCTCATTTCTCAAAATCTCATAAAACATCATAATTCAAATCATTTCACTACTATTCACAAACCGTTTTGCCAATCATTCTAGTATCTATTTGAGTTACCCATTTTTTCTTCTTTTCATTCACAATGTTCAAAGGGTTTTTTTTGTTTCTTTTCGTGAACAATGATACAAATATCAAAAAAAAAATTATATTAAAAAATTATATATAACCGTGGTTTGTAATTTTTGGTTTTCTTAGTTTGTGGTTAGATGTTTTGGTTTTTAAAACTTGAGTTTTGGTTTTTATACTTATTTGTAATTTTCAGGTGTCTAATTTTAACTAGGGCTGAACACGAAACCGGAAAACCGACCGGGACCGACCGTAACCGGCCGCCGAAGTTTAGAACCGGGCGAAACCGACAGTGAACCGGTTGGCCGGTGGTAGAAATATAACAAAACCGACGTCAGCCAGTTCGGTCCCGATTTGAATCAGGGAAAAACCGATGAACCAGCCGACGTCAGCGACCCCTTTTATTTCATATATAGGACATTCTAAAACGACACCGTTTCACTTAAGGTAAAACGGCATCATTTTGCTTCTTGAGTTTTAAAAAAAAAAACTAAAGGGGGAATGGCGTTGTTTGGCATAATCCAAACGGCGCCGTTTTATCTTAGGGCTTATTCAAAACAGCTGCCCTCTTCTTCTCTTTCTCATTCGAGCCCTCAGCTCTCATTTCATCCTCGATCTCGAGTTTCAGCATTCTGCAGCCTTCCTCTCCAACGGCATCGGCAGCGGTAGCGGCCCAGCCTCCACGACTTCCACGTCCCTCCGAAAAACAGCGCATCCCACTCCCACTGGTCTTTTCACTCCAACTTTTTTTTTCCGGTCTGATTTTCAGTTAATAGTTTCACTCCAGAGGGTGGTGGCATCATGATTTGTATTTTGTGGTATCCTATTTTGTCTAGTGTTATTTTTATTTTCTTGATTCTATTGTGGAATGGCTATTTCGGGATTGCTGGATATTGTTGAATTTGGTGGTGGGATTGCAAGAATTGATTTCCAACAAACCGCCAAACCGACCGTGAATCGGCCGGCAACCGAAACAAACGGTTTTCCCCCTTACACGGTCGATTTTCTTCTCCAAAATTGATGTTTCGGTCGGTTTCGGTTTTTGCACAAAAACAAACCGAGGGGTCGGTTTTTCACCCCTAGTTGTAACCACGGTTTTCCTCCGCCAAAAGTGAGGGTTATCAATAAAATTGAATTACCGTCATCTTCCTTAAAAAAAAAAAAAAAATTCTTTTCCTGAATATGGATACAAAATTCGGTAGTGGGAATGTGAAATCCCAACAACAATCCCAATATAAGTAGCATATCCTACGAAAAAAATGGATTTGGGACCCCATCTATCCCCACAAAAATTTTTCAAATCAAAGAGAGTACTCATCTTGAATGACGATTGGAGACCGTGACCATTTGTGTAAGCATTGTGCTTCAGTATTTTGGGCTGACCATTAATGGAAACACCAGTTCCTCCCTCTTCTGTTTATTTCACTAACATAGAAGGATAATTAGCATCAAGATATCTAAGCTGCTGGCGGCCAAAAACACACTCATGGAAGTACCTACATGTGGGCCTCATGTAAGACTTCTAGCCCCTAAATCATTTTATCTAAATATTTTGTTGGGTTCATGTAGGACCAAGGCAGGCAGAGACCCGACGGGTGCAATCAAGCCCATAATCGTGTTTATGGGTGGCCGTACATATACCCATATAAAATTCCCTCACCCATGTTTATTTTTTGTCAAAACCAAAACCAATATAATTTATGAGAAATATGTTCTGTATGGTTGACCACCAAAACACAACCAAATTCAAGTGTCAACAGTCTCACACATAATTACAACAAACACCTAGATATTTAAGCAATTGTTCTAAAAAAGCTCCTCTCTCTTCAGAAGCTACAAGATCAAACACATGAGCAAAGCACTTAACAGAATGAGAATTGAGAACCTCTCCAATCTGTCAGACTCTGCAGAAAACAAGCAAGAAATTTATCAGGCCCGTTTAAACAATAAGATGAGATGAGATGTTTGTAAATAGTAATAAAATGATTTGAATTAATACGTTTTATGAAGTTTTGAAAAATGAAAGAGAAAAAGTTGAATAAAAATATTATAAAGTTAAAATCTTATTACAATATAATTTTTTAATATAATTTTTGTTTTGAAATTTGAAAAAGTTGAATTATTTTTTGTATTTTATTTAGAAGTTTGGAAAAATTGTATTAATTAATTATTGATTAGATGAAAAATGTAAAGATTTGAAATTGAAAAATGTTTGTGTTTATGGTGTATGGATATTGAGATGAGATGATATGAGATGAGTTGTGAGGAATTTGCTATCCAAACAAGGCAACTAACATTATCCAAACAAGGCAAGTCTAACATGGACAAAAGATAAAACATTTTTTTGTGAACTGTGAGTAAAAGCCAAAACATTCTTAAGGATGATAATGGGCAATAAATCATACACTTCTCAGCCAAGTAGGCTTTCAAAAATTCAGTGTGTTTTTACTCCCTGGAACTGTTGAGACTCTCATGTATAATAGTAAAAGGTGACTTCATTAACTCAACATTTGACTAAGTAATTACCATTACATATTCTCTTCATATACATCGAACATTCTGACAACAATGTCACACCCCCTTAGCTCTGGGGCATCACTCATCCCTTTTATAAGCTTTTGTCAGTAGATTTTGACAAGGAAGTTAAGCTCAACCTGCAAACAAGAGAGGGAAAGATACAAAAAGAAGTCACAATATACAAGACTTGTATCACATACTCCAAAGCCTTCATGCACTGGGTTTTGAGTACTGGGATCTAACAAAAGACAAATAAAATTACCAAAAAAAAAACTAGAGCTATCACTTCCTAAACAACAAAATTTTTTAATAATTGTATCACATATATTCATTGCTACTCGTTCTCACTTTGAAAGTATACCTGATTAGTGGCTTCCCTTGTACCACAGGTGTTGGAGTCACATTTGGCAATCGCGCCACAAGTTCGGTGGGCTTTGCAGAGGAAAAAAAATAGGGGGGAAAAAACAAGCCAAGAGAAATGGTAAATACTGTCAGAACTGCCCACTGCATATATAACAAAAAGGAACAGACTTTATTTGCAAGCGCTATTTAGTAAAATAAGGCTAAAGCAATATTTAATACAGAGTATATAATATATAAAACGGTGGCGACTCCACCTCAAAAGAAGCCAAAAAAAACCTAGTGCAGCTTTTATTTGGCTAATACTTGTTAATGGAATAATATTTATGTGTAACTATTTCAAACCAGAAAGGTGCTCTCAGAAAACCAAAATGAAATTTTAAAAAGCTTGTTGTTTCAAGCGATATCCAGGGCATAAAAAACCCTGCTCACTTCCAAAAGAAAAATTATATTTGCAAGCTGGTGTGGAGGACACACCCTCTACATACAATTTTTGCATGGTTAATGAATTCATATATCATGAAGAACTCTCAAACACTGAATGAAAGCTCCTCAAGCTCATTGAAAATTCATATATTCATATCGGCGAAAAAAATAGTTAAAAGGTTAGCAAATAAGACCTCAAGCTCCTCTAAGTTCCCATTGGAATATAAACTGCTGGAAGAAGCAGATCCAGTGCTAGAGGTTACTGGCACTGCAACTGCTGTATTTTCTGTTGAAGACTCCAAATGGCCACATTTCAACTTTTCTCTAACATCTTTATCTTGATTTCTATATTCAAAATCATATTCGAGCTCATCAAGTTCTTCTGGGACAGCTTGGTGGGCTCCATATGGACCAGACAAAATCTTCTCAATTGCCAACTTCTCTGTTTCTCTAGAGCTTGTTGCATCATCAGCAGGAGGGTTTTTGTTAGGTGAATTGCATCTCACTGATACATTAGGTTGACCATTCTGAGAAGAAACCTCCACTACATTTGTTATATTTCCCAAACTGTCTGGTATATCATTCTCAGACTTCTCTTTTCCAGATTCCTCTACCCTGTGGGTATCCATTTTGTCGTCTTTAATAGAAGATGAGCTGATAGCACTGACAGAAGGGCAACACTCCTCTGTAGATGGAGGCACGGCAGCCAAGCACTTTGTGTTTCTCAGGTTAGTCTCTAAACTATCATCCACACGTTTTCTCTTTCTTTCATTATCTGTTCCTTTTGAAACTGCTCTACCTACACCAGAATTATCTTGAGCATGACCACAAAATTTCAGTTCTGAACTCCTCCTACTCTCCCAAGTTACTTTAGATGGGCGGGAAGGTCGAATCCCACCAGGAAATACGAAGTTGGGTATATACCTGCGTTTTACATGAGATACACTGATCTCCATCCCCGGCTTCCACAACGAGTACATAAGCACATTGTGTTTAAATTCCTGGACAGTTAACCTCATATCAAACTGTTCACCTTCATTCACTGGAACTCCTTGTTTTCGCTGCAAACCCATGAAGTAACAACAATGGAAAGCTCTAGATCTATCTGAAAAATCCCCTGGGTGTGGGTGGCACTGAAGCATGTAATAGGTATGTCTCTCAATCTGGAGTATAGTACACAAGACATGCTGTGTTAGGAATCTATACATCGTGAAAGAAAAAGGAAAAAGAACAAATACAAAACAGCTGGAAATAGCCAACAATGAAAAATAGAGATTACACCTTCAATGTTAGCTGGCGAAGGCGAGACTCAACCCAGCCTTTCCATTTTCTTAGATCATCAGCATTTCCTGCAGTGATGTCTGTTTGTAGATAATTCTTATATGCTTCAAAGAATGCATAAGGCTCAAAAAGTGTATCCCAATCTGCCTTGCTTGCCTCCATAGCCTGCAAGCACTAGCAGACATCAATTTCCAAAAGTAGTAACAATAATACCGGTGTTTTTCATGTATACTTCCAGTGTACCTGGCTTACGCCTATCTTTCTATCAATAAAATTTCTTATTACTTATCAAAAAAAATAATGGTGATAACAAAATACTTTCTAAAAATTTAAGTTGATTAAACTTAATCATAATTTGCAAATGTGTGCTTCTGTGTGCGCATCAGATCAATATACAAATCAACGTGAAATACTTGTCCAAACCTATATGTGCATAATTTCAGGTGACAACATATCACAAATAAAATCATGGAATCATACCTCACATATCTCGCTACCCCTCTGAAACTCCTCTGACATAATACGCAAAGTACTTGATGACACATTGTAGCTAGAGTTCATGCACGGGTAAGCAGGAGTTATTATAGGCATCAAATGGAACCTGTCTTTGGGATTCCTTCTAGGATCCCAAACTTGAAGTCCAAGAGATCCTTCTTCAATTGCACAGAGCATTACTGGGTTTGGCCAACGCCACTGAGTATAGACCCTGAAGAATCGAGACACTAACATATTGGGCAGTGCATTGGGATATAGCTGGCATATGCGAGCAACCAGCAATGCCCAGTTTATACCACCAAGAAACCCTGCAACCTGCACATGATAGGGAGGAAGTGCTCTGATAAATTAGAAAGAATAGTAATAAATAAGAGCTAAAACAATCACACCCTACATTTGAGTAAACACCACGACGCTTTGCCCATAACCTCATGCACCTCAGAGTTGTGCGGAAATTCTGCACTTCAGAAAACAAACAAGCAATTGGAGATGATAAATTCTATGGAAAACTTCAATGCACATATAATAAAATAAAGTAATGGCCACACCTGAATATTTGGAACCAAGCGCAAAATTTGGTCAGTGACCCTACAACCATTGAGACTACGAACTGTCTGTTCATCTGCATTCTGTAGTATTGAGTCCTGCGAGATATCTAGGTCCTGCACCAGAGTAGCATGTTTAAAACAGAAATGCATACAAACAAAGGTGAACATACAAGATATATACTTTAAAGCACCATGTAAACATGAAATCAAAGTGCTAGTTTCCTTTGGATCTACCCGAAGGGCATTTGATCAATCCTGCCACATGATAAACCTGCATGAGAATTTTATTGTATCCCATATGCTGTATGATAAACAAGCCCTAGGATTAACATCACATATATGTTGCAAAAATATACTTTTGATTGTGGACTAACTTCTTAAGGGATTGAGTGGTTGCTTGCGAAACAGGAAAGCCAGACAGGTAAGACTAGTTAGATTCACCAAGAGGACTGCACCCAGTTACATTACCTTGTAAAAGGGCTAACCAATGACAAAAAGGGCTTGATGAGCTAAATTGTCCAAATTAGGATCTTTCTCCTACACAATCCAAGCCACATTGGCACCTTGAAAAATCACACATATTATGTATGGTTTTTACATGATGAATAAATTCCAAGTTTCATTTCACTCACAACCTTCCAAATGATATAATATAGTTAGCCAAAGCTTAAATAAAAGGGAGCAGGTGCAGACAAGAGGATTTCCAGGATGAATCCAGTTCTTACTTCAGGAATAACCCAGAGTGACAATTTTGCATACAGAAGGTCAATGGAAACGCCATTGAACTTAAATTTCATTACTGGAACATGAGCATCAGGCACGGGGTGCAACTCCATTACTTCAGGCATCTCAGAGAGCATTCTAAATAGCTCACCAAAGAAATCTTCCTACAGCCAATTTAATCAAATACTAAATTCAGAAGACAATACCACATAGAAGAATAGTAAATGTAGTTGCACCAGAAATAGGTGAGAGTGGATCTCACGTCTCTTGTAGCATGTCTGGGTCCCACACAAAGCGTGTCTATATCTGCACCAGGGCCATGCACCTAAAAAACCAAAATACAAAGCAGAAGTAGATAATGAATGACAACTCCCGAAACAACAAATCATAATACAAAAAAACCAAAAACTTTTAAAATAGAAAGAAGGATTTCACACCCCTAGCCGATAGGAACCAAAGGTGAAAATCTTGGCGTTTGCTTCTTGCACGAGTTGCTCATTCAACCCCTTAGAACGACTGATTGCTTTGACCCAAATCTTTACAATCTATATAAATATTCTTTTGATAAATACAAGCTATATAAATATTAAACATCAGTCTACTTATTAAAACGATACTAAAAAAATATTAAACATCAGTCAGCATTGCATTCAGAATTAACCAAATAAACAATGTAACGATACAACAACTAATTTAGAAATTCAACCTGGTCAAGTCTTCCAAGCACTTCCTCCCTACTGACAGCTTCTTCCGGACTCTCATACAATCCAGCGTCTCGCAGATACTGAACACCCAGAAACCAAGTTCAGAGATTTATGATATATAGTTTGAAACCGGGCAATGGGTAAATGTGAATTTATAATTTGATAAAACACAAAAAGATAACCTTTTCGAGTTCACGGGTCTTGATCACATCGGACTCAGTCGGTCCACCTAACGAAATTGGTTCTGTGATGCCTAACCGTTGCCCAATCCGATTCATCAATCCAGAGCGCTCCATTTATATATATAAACTGCCACTGGTTTTATTATCTTGATTCCATTTTTTTTACAATATGTGGATGCTATCAGCAAATTATAGATAATATCTCAGACTTTTTTGTTCACTCTCTCTTTTTTTCCCATTGAAAATCAAATAAAAACATAAAATCTGGAAAACAATACAAAAATGATATAATCGTTGATTTTACAGTACTGGGTGGAAACAAAGTCCAAAGCACAAACAAATTGGAATTTAGAACCATAACAATAATAAAAAAGTATATGTAAGTCTAGCTAGCTTCAAAATTGACTTGTTTCATAATTAAATGACCATCGAACAGAGTACAACGCCAACTCAAGGCCAGTAATTGAAAAACAGCGTAACCCTAGACGATGAACAAGCACGCCGAAGAAAAAACAAATAGATTCCGGCAAGCGCGATCGGAAGCCCAAACTCTCCAGGCCTTTTTGAGCTCCGTGGACGGGGTTGCTTCTTTGGCCACGTCCAGCAACCGTGTCTCCCCCAAAAATACTCTTGAGAAAGAGAAGAGACGAGAATTCTGCGTGGGTCTTTTCGTTTTCTTTTTTCTCTTTCCTGGGTTCTTCCCCTTTTTCCTGCTTTGGCGATGCAGAGGTTTGTGACGATCGGAATAAATAAATAAAACGTGGGACGGAAAGGAAGCGGAGGTGTTGCCATGTTGGCGTTGCGGTTTGGTTGGACAACCAACGTTAATTATTCGTAGAAAAATGCTAAATACGGAGATAGGTAACATTTTTGGATTTTGCTATTCATCCTCTCTACACTTCACACTTCATATTTTTTAATATTTTTTTAAATTTTTTTTTGAATTTATTTTTTTTTAATTATTTATAATTTTTTATTCACTATTCATATAAAAATATATTTGATAAAAAAAATTAAAAAAAAATTAGAAAAAAGATGGAATGTGGAGTGTAGTGTGAATAGTAGGAGATTGAGTAGAATTTTTGAACGTTTTTATTCAGAAAAAAAAAATTATAATTATTGCAACGTCAACTCATAATTTTATGCATAATATTATACATAAAAAAAATATTATAATATTATTTATAAAAAATAATAATTTAATTTTAAAATATACAAGTAATGTATATTCATTTTAAAATAAATAAATAAATCTATAATTCACATAAAAAATTCTTTTTAATAATAAATTCTTTTTTTTTTCAAAAAGAGTATACAAAACTCATATACCTAAAATTATATCTAATATATTGAGTATATTTATGATTTTATCAATTCTCTTACAAACCTTTTTGACATGATATTAAATGATTAAATAAGTAACAATAATTTTCTTAATTATTAAAGATCATTTCAAGAAATAATAATAATTAATAAAATGATGTATCATTTTTTATCCTATCAAAAGAATTATATTATTCAAATTTAAGGCATATCGCATCTTTTTCTTTTTCTTTTTTTACAGAAAACAGATCAAATTTCATTAATGAGCATAAGAATGTACAAGATCTTGAATACAAGCTGAAACACCATACATGAAAACAGAATCAACATTTAAACAACACCTTTGGCTAGATTGTGTGCCAAATGATTAACATCCCTTTTCACAAAGTGAAATTGCCATTGCTGTAAGTTACAGAGCAAAATCTTAATATCATGAAGAATATCCCCACAAGTACAAAATAAGCTATCTGATCTCTAAACCAGCTCCACCACATTCTTTGCATCACCTCCAAATACAATTATATCAAAACCCAACTCCAAATAAAATGAAACTGCCATGAAAGCTCCAAAGGTTTCAACAATATGTGGTTGAGGATATCCATGTTTGGGAATTTGCTTTGAGACTAGAACATCTCCATTCTCAGTTCTTAAAATAATACTAATTCCCATTTTTTGGTGAAGATGATCCAAAGCAATGTCCCAATTAACCTTAATATATCCTGATATTAGTGGCTGCCAAGACTCTGCAAGTGCTTGTTATTGCAAACAGTTGGAAACTGAAGATTGCTTGAGAGTTGGAAATTCCTCCAGAGAATTATAAGCCATACACAATAGTTGAGACGAATGCTGGACAATGCTGTCATAAATTAGCTTGTTCCTCCTGATCCATAAAGATCTAGCAGTAATCATCATTAACTCAAAATATGCACTCTCGAGACATCCCTCTAGGAACATAACTATGTCCATGAACTTGAGACTCGTAAGTCTATTTTTCTGTAGTTTCTTGTTACAAAGACACTAGACATCAATAGCAAAAAGGCATTCCCACAAAATATGTTCAATAGATTCATCTGCTGAGAAACAAATTGGACAAAGTGTATCTCTGACAACATTTTTCATTTTTTAATTTTGTCTCATTGGTAGGATATTGTAGCAAACTTTCCACATAAAAGTCTTCACAATTGGAGGTACATTGGATTGCCAAATGCTCAGCCAACATTTTTCTGTAGTACTGCCTTTAGAAGAACTACATGAGTTTATGTTGCATAAATCCAACTGAAGATAGTAGGCACTTCTCACAGAGAACCTACCATTATTTGTACATCTCCGTACCAAGCTATCTTCACTAGCAAGATAACTAAGACATATGTTAGAAATCAAAGCCACTTCATTTGCACTAAACAAAGTCTGCAATAGGTCCATATTCCACTCAGTTGAACTTGGAAGTATTAAGTTTTCAACTTTGGCATTCTCATCCAGAATTGATATTGGAGATTGAATAGAGTAAGTCATAGGACGTGTTATCCATTTATCTTTCCAAATACGAAAAAAATTTACCATTTCCCACTTTCCACCGTAAAGCCTTCCAAATCTCGAGGTGAAAGAATGCTTTTCCAAGCATAAGATGCATTTCTAGGTACTGTTGCCTCAAAAAGAGTAGAGTTAGAAAAATATTTTGCTTTGAGGATCTGAGTAGACAATGATGATGACATATGTGGTAGTCTCCAAAGTTGTTTTGCCAACATATCAATGCTAAAACATTATAGATCTCTGAAACCTAGCTCTCATTTCCTTTCTACCTTGCCCATCTTACTCCAGCTCAACCAGTGAATTTTATGGTCATTTTCCATATGGCTCCAAAAAAATCTTTGCATCATCTTAATAATTTGAGAGCAAAGAGTCTTAGGTAATCAAAATAAACCCATGCAATTAAGGCTGTAAATGAGCCGAGCTCGAGCGAGCATAGGGTGTGCAAGCTCATCTCGTTCACTACTCGAGTCGAGTTTGGGCTCTGCTCATTTGTCAGTCAGGCCTATAAGAACGTTTGACCTCGGCTCATGTATAAGGGAAATGAGCACGACCTCGGCTTGAGCTCGGTTCTGTTAACGAGTCGAGCTTGGGTTCGACTCGAGCTCGACTCACTAATGCAAAATTTTATTGACTAAAATAATAATATAAAATTAAAATAAATACATCAATAAAATAACAAATTAAATACAAATTTACATCATCAAGCCTTCAAGAGTATTATGGCTATGGACCTATGGTACATTAAATGACATTTTACATCTTAATGGAACAAGTGAATCAAAAAATACTTTCCAACAATAAATTATGAAATAAAATACATTAAACTTTAAGACAAAAAATAGGCTGCAAAATGACTGAAGTCCTCAGTCTTCATGAATTGATTCAGAAATCTTGACATTGTTGCCATGCATACACTAATACACTAAAAAATTTAAGCTTATTTTTAATCCCTTACTCAAGTATTGTTAACTTAGTAATACTGTCTTTGACAGAAAATGCAAAACTTAATTTGCTTAAAAAATCAATGGCATATCTCTAATACAGTTACACAATACAATTATACAAGTAATCTCATAAATAAATATGTGCATTAGGGATTCAGACAAGTTGAAATCTAAAATCACCACGACAGAAGTCAGCAAGTTCCCAAAATCAGATAGAAATATGTGCATCAATGATTCAACCAAATTACCAAATGCAATTACCAAATACAGTTACCAAAGAAGTTACCAAAACAATAAGTATACAATAGACAATAGGCATGACTTATATTAGCCAGACAACAAACTATGAAGTAGACAAGTTGACAACTTTAATAGGTATAGACTAATACAACAGGCAATTACCAGCCACAAGAACAATCGAATCTGCCAACCAGCAGGCAACAGTATGCAATACTCAATAGGCATACACTAATACCATAGGCAGTTACCAAATAAGTTGCCTAAGAAGTTACAAGTTCAATAACAAGTTTACAACAAGTTACCAAAGTTCAACAAAATCAGCCAGCAACTATAAATTGCAGTTACCAAACTTCAATAAAATCACAATGACAAGAAGTTACCAAACTTCTACAAAATATAAGTTCACCATGATAGAAGTCAACAAATTCCCAAACTTAAAAAAAAAAAAATCACCATGACAACCTGCACACATCGATATAGTAAAAAACATTAATATCATTTTTATTCTCTTACATAATTACTCAAATACTTTTAAATTAGTAATATTGTCAAGAGATGTTTGTAATACAAAATTTAATTTGTCATTTAAAGAAATTTAGGAAATCTGGATAGTGAGGAGTTAGAGTTTAGAAATTACCTGAATTGTCTTGACCCATATCATCCCAAACAAAATCAAATAGAACAACCAAACTGTCTAAATATTAAAAAGTAAACTGTCCAAATATTAGATAAAAAATCATGTAGATTAAACAATACAAACCAGATAAGACAACCAAACTGTCCAAATGCTCCATAGATTAAACATGATAAAATGGAGAAATATTAGTTTCACTTGAATCTGAGTCTGTATGGGCCTATGGCTATGTCAATCTGAGTTTCTGATGAAACATCCTTCTATTGACAAGAAAAAAAATAGTAGTTAGTATTTTTGTAAATAATAGTAATTATAAAATATTAAAATAGCAACAGACAGTTAAAATAAATAGATTATATTTACAGAATTTTTTTGATGATTTTTTATACCCATATAATGTTCTAACCCAATCAAACCCACACAACAACATCTGGACAATTTCAGTTGACAATGAAACTCGATGAGGATCTATGACTCTACCTTCTGCGCTAAATGTTGATTATGAGCTAATTGTGGTAATTGGTGTAGCCAATATATCTCGGGCCAATTTGGAAAAAGTTTGAAACTTAAGATTATTTGTTTTCCACCATTTCAAGGCATCGAAACTTGCATCTGAACTCTCTTCACAGATATATATACTCTCATCTAAAGAATTGTCTAGTTATGATTTACTAGGCTGCACAGAACACTTCTAACAAAATATTTAAATAATGACTGGCCACTCTGTATGCTTCTTCTAGCACTTGAGGAACAACTGAATACGTTTATTCGAATATTTTCCTGCTCTCTTTGTGCCTCAAGAGTTGAATTATATTCATGAACATACTCATCATATAACTCATGCAACACTTAAGAGACATGATTAATATTCTCATAAGCGTCTGGCTCTTGATAAATTAAAAGAAAACTAAACTGGATCAGGACCATTTTGAAACTAGGGTCGAACACCGTAGTGATCGCCATCAATAGATTACACTCCCCTCAATATTCCTTGAACTTAGCACTCGTTTTCCTTACCATTGATTTCATACATTCATTCTCATTTCTACTCTTCTCACCTAAGATATCTTTCATTCTCCATATTTCAGAAAGAAATAAGCTTGTTGTTGGGTAATTACTTCCAGATACAATATTAGTTACTTCATTAAAAATAGCAAGTAGTTGACAAACATTTTCAACTTGCCCCCACTCTTCAATAGTTGGAACCCATTCAAAACTATTATCTCTATCACCATATAGAGGAAAATTTTCTTTGACCTGAATTGCAACATTCAACATTAAATATGTGTTGTTCCATTTTGTAGGCATATTTAAAATTATTTTTTTTTAGAGCAATTGCAACTGTTTTAAAATTTTACTAAACTATTTTAGCCTACTCTCTAATGCTACTAGATATTTTATACCATTTCTCACATAATCAACAATCTCCCTAATCTCCCTAAGTCTATACTGCACAAGTAAATTAATTATATACGCACAACAACGCACATGAAACAATTTTCCTCTTACAGATAATGTTTTCTTCAATTTAAAATCATCTTTCAAGATCCTAATGGCAATATCATTAGAACTTGCATTGTCAACAGTAATTAAACTAATTTTATTCTCAATTCTCCAACCTTGGAAACATTGTTTGAAAGCATCAGCAATAAAAAGGCCAATATGTGGAGGTGACACATTACAAAAGTTCAAAACATACCTCTGAAGATGCCAATCAATATCTATAAAATGACATGTCACTACCATATATGAAAATTTTTGACAAAAAGTCCACATGTCAGTTGTGATATGAACTTTGTTAATAGGTTTAAGCAAAGCCTTTAATTTTGTCTTTTCAGTCTCATAAGTTATCATGCATTCCTTCTTTGCAATTGCTCGAGACATTTTTTTTCAATATGGAGTGTTTGCACTCATGAATTTATTAAATACTACATGCTCAATTAAAGAAAATGGATATTCATGGTAAAGTATTATATGAGAAGCAAGCTCTCGGACACTACTAGGATCATAGATAAAGTTCGAGACAATGAAGCCACTATCTTTCTCCTTAAACTCAACTACTAAGATTTTATGTTTTTTCTTAGATCACATGTATGGCAAATAAGTTAGCAAGTGCCTACGTAGTATAGTCGTAGAATTTGATCGAGATGCTTTAAACAAAAATTTACACCACTTATATTGAGGTTGTTTAGTCCCATCTTGTTCAAGTTTGACAAAATCATTCCATACAATGGAAGTCCTTTTTATCTTTTTTCTTTCATTGGCTACTGTTTGAACATTTGTTGGGCTCTCAGTCGAGACAGTATTAAGGCCATCAGTATTTGCAGTGTCTCCACCATCATCAGATTTGAGCTTTACTCCACCGGATTAACCAAATTTATATGATCATCCATTTGTTAGGGTCTAATATTTTTTAAACACAAAAACCAGAAACATAAAATAAGCATATAAACATTGACCATACAAATTATATTAATCAACTAAAATGAAAACAATATTGTCTTGATGGCTTAAGGTGCCTACAGAAGCAAAGACACTAAAATATGTTAAAGTAAAAAATATTTGACTCCAACAGTTTTGCCTTGGCAGCCTTACCTTGATGGCTCAATATGCCTCCAAAAGGCAAGGCTGATAGAGTTGATATAATAAACTAAAAAAACTTTAAAGTCAAACAATTTTGACTCGACAATTTTAGTAGACTCTTCCTTGGTGGCTCGATATGCCTCCAAAAGCAAGGCATCTCAATAACATAAATGCAGAACAGATTGTAAAATATTAATAAACCAAGACATGTTAAAGATGACATAATTAAATAGTTGAAGTAATAACCGTATATGATATAGAACTGCTATGTACAGTCGCCCCATACAAAGGGTACGTAAACAGCTGCTGATGTGGAGAAAAAAAAATGCATCGTATTGAGGCTTCCCGAATCCCCTTCCTCAATTCCCTCCCTCTCTGCGTTTCTTCTCTAGAACCTTCAACCAAACGACTTACTTGTGGTTAGTTTTTTCAACCCCATAAGGCGGAAAATTTTATGTTCGATTATTTTTCAACATTTTCTCCCCAACCAAACGAAAGTAGGAGAATTTACAGAAATGTAGACCCAATATGAAAATATCAATCTCGCAACTTTTTTCCTTCAAAAACTAAATATAGGTAAGAAAGAAGGTTGGTGAAGCTCAAAAAGCAAAAAGGGTAAAAATTAGGTGCAGAGGACTTTCTTCCTTCACAAACTAAATAAATAAACCAATCGATTTACTTCAAGAGTACACTTACAACCAATAAAATTCAAAAAGAATGATTCAATACCCATAAAAAATATGGCCAAACAAAAGGTTTTGTTAAAAAAAGAAAGAATTAGCGAGGATCAAACAAACCCAACAAAATTACAGTAAACTTGCAAACAGAAGGTTTAATTTGGGAGGGAGGGAGGGAGACAGACCTTTGAATCAAATTGGGTATGTGCAGAAGCGAGTTCTCCGATGCTATAATAATTTTCTCTTTCTTGCAGGTACAATATAAGTGAATTTTTGAAGTTCTTGTTGTCGCTATTTTGCTTGACAACGTTAATAACTGTTCTCAAAGGTTGATGAATTTTTAATGGACAAAAAAAAAGGTCCAAAAATAGCTTTAGATAGAAAGATCAAATGGCTTAAGGACATTCAAAGAAGGAGAAATGGTAGATGAAGGGGAGATTTCAAAGTCCAAAAATGAAGTCCACAAATGGCGTCTTGTTAATTTGAAGCCGAATACCCACACGAAGAAGATGACGGTGTTGAATGGGTGAGCACAAATCCACTCGAAGACCACAATGTAAGAAGCCGAAAACCACAACACCACGGAAGTAAACGATCTGAGGGGAACAACACCTTGAAGCAAGCCAAAGATGAGATCGATGGATAGAAGCTTTTGACTAGAAAGAATCCATTTCCTTACAAAATAGAGTTTTGTTGTTTTGATGTTCTTTTTTTTTTTTTTTTTTAATAAATATCAACTGACGTGCCATGCCGTTTACCCACCGTTTGTATGGAGCGACTGCCTTTAGTATTTTTGTAATTTATAATCAATTAAAACAGGTTCAAGAAAACATATTTAAATACTTGAAGTAAAAACATAAACATAGAACAGATTGTAAAAGATTAATCAATCAAGACAAGCTAAAGATGGCATAATTAAATAGTTGAAGCAAGAACCATATATGATAGTTTATAATTAATCAAAACAGGTTTAAGAAAACATATTTATATACTTGAAGTAAGAACATAAACACAAAACAGATTGTAAAAAATTAATCAATCAAGACATGTTAAAGATGACATAATTAAATAGTTGACGCAATAACCATATATGATAATTTATAATCAACCAAAACAGGTTCAAGAAAGTATATTTAAATACTTGAAGTAAAAACATAAATACAAAACAGATTATAAAAGATTAATCAATCAAGACATGTTAAAGATTCCATAATTAAATAGTTGAAGTAAGAACCATATATGATAATTTATAATCAACCAAAACATATTCAAGAAAGCATATTTAAATACTTGAATTAAGAGCATAAACACAAAACAGATTGTAAAAGATTAATCAACCAAGACATGTTAAAGATGCCATAATTAAATAGTTGAAGCAAAAACCATATATGATAATTTATAATCAACCAAAACAGATTCAAGAAAGTATATTTAAATACTTGAAGTAAGAACATAAATATAAAATAGATTGTAAAAGATTAATTAACCAAGACATGTTAAAGATGCCATAATTAAATAGTTGAAGCAAGAACCAGATATGATAATTTATAATCAACCAAAACAGGTTCATAAGGGCATATTTAAATACCATCTTTTAAATAGATTGAATAAGATTAATCAATCAAGACATGTTAAATAAAACATCTTTCAATAATTAAGGCCAAAATCACCATAGTATCAAATTAATTAACCAAAACATGAATAATACAATTATTTTAATTAGTTCAAGTAAGAACATAAAACATCATTAAATAGCAAATAACCTGAGAGAACTCATAGTGGACTAGAAATTTGCTTCAAGTACAGATCTAAGATCTGTAGGCAAGCTCTTCAGAAGGTTTTAATTTCCAGTCCGCTATGAGTTCTCTCATAGCAGACTGGAAATTAGCTAAAAGTACATGTTTTCCATAAATTCAAAATCATTTAAGTGATAACTTAGATTAATCAAAATAATAATATAATATTATATTTTAATAATATATATTTTTTATTTTCATATTTTATAACTATACTAACCATATGTTAATTAATAATTTAATTTTTACTTAAATTATTATTTCTCAACTATTATTTTTCTTCAACCTATTTCTCAACTATTAGTTGGGTCTGATTTTTAGAATAAAATATTATTTTTGAAGATGAATAATATATCTTCAAATATGAAGAAACACTCCAAAATACTATAGCTCATAGTTCAAGTCTCTATTGTTTGACTATTCCAATGTAGACCATTAAAGCAATATTTCTTCAAATTTTAAAGATGCGGCTAAGCTAATGCAGTGCTCTTAGTGTATGAGACGTTTTAGATTTACAAAAAATATTTTATAAAAATAAGAGGATGCTTGAAGAGTGTGATAAGATGAGAAATTTGTGAATAATAGTAAAATTATTTGAGTTATGATATTTTATAGGGTTTTGGAGAATGAGAGAGAAAAATTGAATAAAAATATTATAAATTTAAAATATTATTAGAATATAATTTTTTAATATAATTTTTATTTTGAAATTTGAAAAAATTGAATTAATTTTTATTTTTTGTTTGAATTTTTAAAAAAGTTGTAATGATTAGTTTGAAAAAGTTATAATAATTAATTTGAAAATATTTGTATTTAAATGATGTTTGAAAAAAATTAAGATAACATGAGATGAAATAAAATGAGAAAAAAATTATTTCCAAATATCCCGAATTTATAAAATTTGTGATTTGATTTGGTGGGACAGATTTATTTTATAGTAAAAATACTTTACTATTAAACAAAATTTTCAATATGACGTAACATCAAGTACATGAATTTATAAACTTACTTTATGGATTTTGTTACACAATCTCTTACTATTCATTCACACTCTATATTTTATATTTTTAATATATTTTTAATTTATTTTTTTAAAATTATTTCAAATTTTTTTATTTACTATTTATATAAAAAATATTTGATAAAAAAATTAAAAAAAATATAAAATATGAAATGTGGATAAATAATTAGAAGTTGTAAAGGTTTTTTTGTTACTTTATATATTTGTGGAAGAAAATAAATTTCTCATACTGATTCTGCGTAGAATCCCGAGGTGGAGTCTGTACTCTTGGCATCATCGCACGAAGACTTGAACTTAAAATTGTCTACATGTTTCCATTTTTCCTCCGCAGCCAATCCAACTCCAATTCTTTTGATTTTCGTTTACTTTTTAGCTAAAATGAGTGAAGGCACCCACTCGGCCCCTAGCAGTGAGGCGAACGCCAGCCCTAACCCTAACAACAAGCGCGGCAGCGATTCCGAGGATCATTCCGATGGCGGTGGCGTCGTCAAGAAGCCGAAAACCGACGCTTTTTTCGAGATCGAAGCGGATGCCGCGGAGGATAAGGGGTCCAGGCACACCATGGAAGATGCGTGGGTTGTGCTCTTGGACGCCACCGCCGGTTCTCCTGGAAAATTGAGGTCCTTCATTTTATTTCGTTTGCTGTTTTGATTTTCTTTCTGTAAGCACTCTCGTGCATTTCGTTCTTTTGCAAGACCCGGGCTTTATTGTTACGGAACTTGTTTTTAGTTGCGGGTAATTAGCACAATTTTAATCTTTGTTGCTCTTGGCAATTTGCATTTGCTCCTCTTTGAGCTATTATGGTGTTTGGAAAGAAATTTTTTAGTTATGTTATTGGTTTGTCTTTTCCTTGTTATGTTAGGTGTGCTCATTTTGCAATCTATGATGGACATGGTGGTCGGTTAGCTGCAGAGTACGCTCAAAAGCATTTACATGCAAATGTTCTTTCGGCTGGCTTAGCACGTGAGTTGGTGTGTTAGCTTGGTCTAATTCCATACATTTCGTTTAGTGAGGCACTTAGTGTACTGTAGATAGACATTATTAACTGTTCCTGTTTATTTGAATTCATCGACTCGTTGCGAATGGCTACTTCTGCTACTGTGCTGATGCTGAAAATGCGGCTTTATATTCTCTCTGACGTTTGATATGAAAAATCTTAATATGCACTTTTGTATCATCGTATTAGGTTCACATATAATCTACAAAACAATAAATTTTCTGATATGGGAGCACTATTTGACTTGTATAAAAAAATGGGAGCAGTATTTCATGATTTTCGTTCTTCTACTTGTTCAGTTGGCCTTCTGATTTCTTTGATCAACATGAATTATTAAAATATATGGCAGTAATACCATGCAATTTCATCCACGTGTTGTAATTAACATCCAAAAAATTAAAAAATAAAAGAAAAGATTATGCAATTCACTTTATGTTTGCATCGTAACAAATTCCTATTTCTAATTGACTGTATACTGTTCTCATTGATTTATGTCCCCATTTTCTTTGCTGTTGCAGTTAGATGTAAAAGCAGCCAAACGAGCTATAATTGATGGTAAGAAATAATTTCGTGTCTCTCTTGTTGATCTCATTATCGGTGTTATGAGATTCTCTTGTCTATTGTTAATATGTATTTCTTTTCTCGATTAGGTTTTAGAAAAACTGATGAATCTCTTCTCCAAGAAAGTGCTGCAGGTAAGATGATTTTTTAAGAGTTAAGCTCTTCAACGTTACTTATCAAAAAAGAGTTGAGCTCCTCAACATTCTTTCTTTAAATACATGACTATCTTTCTCTCCCTCTAGATAAGTGTCTCTCTTGTTTACTTCCTGTGTACTTGAGTTGTGCCTTTTGTGTTCTTTAATAAAGATTTATGCCACAAAGAAAAATAATGATAATAAATGAACTATATCTTTAATGTATTATGTCATTTTTAGACTTTTGGAACACTTCAGCTAAAGCATACCTTTTCTTTTTTTCCAGAAAAAAAAGTGGTCCAAGTTATGATTTATGCCATAAGATTAAATTTGTTATACCTAGCTAAAGACAGTCACTGCTTCAAATGAATCTCTGACCTGGAAGTTGGAAATGGTATTTAGTATAGAGTGGTAAGGGGCCTAGGGTACTTATGTTTCTGATTTCAATTATTGTCATAGAACCTTACAGATTTTTTGGATGGAGTGAAGTGTCTTAAATTTTTTCAATCATTAACTAGAAAAAAATCAATCATTACATGCTTGTAGTACTAGGATGGGTGACCTCCTGGGAAGTCCTTGTGTTGCACCCCTCATTACTTATAAAAAAAAAATCAATCATTACACGAAGCTAGTTGCTTATTAGATCAGTCAAATTTTACTAAATAATGCTTTTTAGACCACAATATTTTTTTCTTTTGGCCTTCATTGCCCTGGTCACTACGAGAGATGATATCATAGGTTGCACATGGATCAAGTCATTTGTCACTTCTCTCTCTGGCTAAAAATTTTGCTATGCTTTACTTAAGAATTTATTCTTACGGCTTGTGATCTAATCCCATCTTTATCAGCGGGATGGCAGGATGGTGCTACTGCAGTTTGTGTTTGGGTGCTAGGACAAACGGTGAGTTCTTAATTCTTTTCTTTCTTATAATATGTTAAAACTATTACTTATAAAAAAAAAAATGTTAAAACTATTAGAAGTAGGTGCTTAGCAAGTTTTCTTTCTTTATGTAAGATGTAGTTGTTTGAATTTCTTGGGAAGAAACTTTGGTGTGTAAGGGTGTTTAGAAAAGTAGAAATCTTTGGGCGGACAGCTAGTCTTTGTAAAATATTGACAATTGATTACCTGAGAAAAAAGAACTAGGAGTGTGGATAAATGTTGCATGCGAAAGAATTGTGGAAAGATGGTAGACTATCTCCTTTTCACATTGCATTTTGGCAAGAGAATCATGGTCGTTAGCCTTAACCTTATTTGGATTTGCATTTGGGGATCCCTGCTTCTATGATAGAAGTGTTTGAAAGTTGTTAAGGGAAACTTGGTTTTCATGAGAAATGTGTTTTGAGGAGCACTTTCTCTTCGTACTATGTGGACAATCTGGTGGATGAATAGAATATCCAATCAGCCTATGTAGTTAGTCTTCTTTGTATGGACAGCTTGGGAAAAATCCTGACCATGGACAATGTATGGAAACACCGCATTATATTTATGGACTGGTGTTGCATGTGTAGAGAAAATGGTGAAACGGTGGATCATTTGCTTCTATATTGTGAAGTTGCCTAGGGCCTGCGGGATGAGTTCTTCGTAGGGGTTGGTTTAGCTTAGGTTATGCTTGAGAAGGTGGTTAATTTTATTGCAAGTTGGATATGTCCTCAAGGTATACCGCAGATTGCTGCAGTCTGAAAAATTATTCCAATTTGCTTATTATGGTGCATCTAGAAAGAAAGAAATGATCGGTGTTTCGAAAATAAGGAAAACTCGTTTTTTTTTTTTGATAAGTAAAAATATTGTATATATCAAAAGGAGAAACCAAGTACACTGAATGTATACAAGAAAACACCTTGCCCAAAATGACCCAAAAAGCCCATAAAAAAACCCAAAATACATCAGACCCGACCCCAACCTCTTGTTTCCCATAGAACTAAAACTCTACCCAAACACCAACCCAAACACCTTGATTCCGATCTTCACAGTGCCCTCCCTTTAGACTTTCCTCTAGTTGAGCTACCACCTTTAGCGTCGTAGTTGATTGTCGAAAAAAGACGCTGTAACTCCCTACTTTTCTTGAAACTTGATTTGGTTTCAAGTGTGCTGCTCGCCTCGATCGCAGTAATTAGTTCTTTAAATTGGTCTTCACATCCTCCATGTGAAATTCCCACGAACTGCTGAATCTCGTTAACTTTAGGCAGAATCCAATCCGCTATTGGAGGAAGAGAGACCAGGGGAGCCACAGTATCTAACTGCAATCCCGACTCTAGACATTCCTCTACATATGGCACCAACTGGTTCTCCCGTAACTCCATTGGTTTTCTCCAATGGTATTGGGGTCCCTATTGGAGATTCTGGGGCGACAGCAAGTCCTTTCACTTTTGGGATGATAGCTTATCCTACATCTCCCTTAGACCGCGGCAGTACACCCTTTTCCTTCAACTCTGACAAGGGAGCCATAGTTTCTTCAGGGACCAAGGGTGTAATACCGACTATCAGTCTATCCTGTGTTACACGAGGCGAATGACATTCCATTACTGATGTCTCAATGCCGATACCGGATGTAGACCCCGCTTCAAATATTCCAGATTTCCTTTTTACCCGCCATACTCTCCTGGATCTGGTTATAGGGATCGGACCGAATCCGATTTTCCTTTTTCCTTTATTTAAAGGGTTCGGGCCCGTCTTGTTTCTTACAACCCTATTGTCTCCAGCTGAAAGTAGGTCTATTTTCGTAGACAAGCAAGCTATTGCTGCCTTCAACTCGACCAATTGGGTTTCCATCTCCTTTAAAGAATTGTGCATCTCTACAAACGGGTCCTGAGGGATGATTTGCAAACTCCCCTCATTCTGAACTCCCGTGGCGTGACCCGTCTTCAAAACGGTTGCATAGGATTGCCTCGACATCGAGGATGTACTTGGGTCTTTCCCTTCCAAGTTCTCTTCCGCGCCACCTACATGTTTGCTATAGCCCCCCTGCATTTTATTTGGAGGGACTGGCTCCCCTCCAACACCTCTTTGTCCATCCATAGGACTGGTCTTGCCGTGGGAAATGTCATGCAGTACCTCCCCCATTCTTCTCCAGCCACAGCCCCCTCCTCAGGGATGAATATAAAATTCCTCCTCCCACCACCACCATACTCCTCCACTGCCATATAACGTCCTCGAGGATTCGAGCAGCGATGCGCCGTGAAAGTACGTCTGCCTTCCCGGACAGTGGAGTAAAAATCCCTTTTCTCATTTGTGCACACAGTCATGGCCTTAGCCAGCCATTTTACTGTTGTTGAACCCAAAACCAATTTCGAAATCACCCTTCAACTCCTTTTAGTAATGCCCAACATGCTCCCCTCCTTCACAAGTATAAAGGATTTAGATTCTATGACCAACTCCATAGAAAGACCCATTCTGAGCCCAACAGTCCCAACACCTAGTCGACACCTGTTCAGCAACCCAACGTCATCTCTGGAAGGAAAGATACAGCTGTTGGGCTGTCGCCGACTCACCGTAACCCTTTGAGTCAGCAGCACAACCACTGGAACACTTTGGAAGCGGCAGAAAAAGACCTAGTGAAAAACCAGGTCGCCGGCGGGATGACTGTCGCCGGATGGCCCTTAGCCAGGTCGCTGGGGCCCGTCGGCCTTGTCTGTGGAGGTGGTGAGGATACCTCGCCTGAAAGTGTGTTTGGAACTCGCGAAAGGAGTAGATCTCGCGAGAAGGATGTCCGCCGGAGAGAATCGACGCCGGGGGGCCCTTGGCGAGGACGCCGGGTTCGTCGGCCTCGTCTGTGGTGGAGGTGAGATGCTACTCTCCGATTGCTGGTGGTTAATGAGTGACGGCGATGGTAGATGTATGAGGGTTTTATGCGTATAACCTCAGAGTTTTCTCCCTTTGAGAACTTTGGGGAGCATAATTTACCACCAGTTTACCATCAAAACCAAAATTCTGCAATGACCAAAGAGATAATTGGGTTATTAGGGAACACTTGTTAGAGGAGCTTAGATCTTCTTCAATACATTATTCTTATGCAATAGCTATTGATTGTAATGGGCCTAGTTTTCACTATTTTCTTGTATCTCTTTCTTCTTCCTAATTAGGTGTTTCCTCTTGTATATGTCCTGTGTACTTGGACTATGCCTACTCTTTTATTAATAAAATTTTTACTTATAAAAAAAACTACCACCCCTTGTTCACTTGCAACCCAAACCTTTGAAACTGTCAATTTGCATCCAAACTTCTACTCTTTGGAAATTTTCACCGTTGATCTCAATTTGGCCATAAAAAATTGTGCCACATTCTATTATTCATCACTCTTAACATTCATATCTAAACTCTTTGGATAAGTAAGGTAAACTGGGTTAATATACAATAGATCCATCTAATTGGTAAAAAGAAAAAGTGCTAGAAATTCATGAAAGGTAGACATAGAAGACTCTACACTATTGTGGAGCACTGTCCATGTAACGCCCTTAAGGGATGGTCCAAGTCACATCTGGGCTTAGTACATAAGGACTAGTTAATGGTACAATTAGAGCCCCATTGGAATAATTATAAAGAGTAAGAATTTCTCTCTTCCAAGCAATGTGGGATTCCATATACCATCTATACTCACCATTCTGTATGGGAATTACAATCTAATGATACAAAGCATTAAGAAAGGATGACATGAGCTTTTTCGCAATCTTCGACACTGCTCATTTCTTTCCTTCTAAATACACTGCAACAAATAGGCTGGTATCATCTTCCACTATTGTGCATACTAATGACTCATAAAGTTTCTTTTACAAGATAAACTGAAGGATATCATATGCCAAAAAGTGAGAGTTTGAGGTGCAAATTGATGGGTTTCTTAGTTTAGGATGGAAGTTGAAAAAATGTTTGATCGTTAAGAGGTGCAAAATGTATGTTGGCCCTTTAATTGTTATACAGTTTTTATTACTTAAGAAAAATTTGCCTCTATAAATTCAAAGCTTTAAAGTATCAAATTTTTTTTTTTTCAAGATTTTATTGATCAAAAGAACAGGTAAAAGCCCAAGTATACGGGACATATACAAGAGCAACACCTATGTGTGCTTAATTTTGAGATACAAGGAATTCATGAAATGAGAAGCCATGAAAATCAGTTACAATCGATCAATGGGGTAGAGTAATGAAAAATAGACTTCTAAGCTCCTCTGTTGACCGCTCTTGATCTTCAAAACTTCTTTTGTTCCTCTCCCTCCAAATTCAATTATTTATTTTCACTTCAAATGAAGATTGTTTAACTGAATATAAAGCATTGTAGTCTAGGAAAAGGGTTTTATCAAATCCAACCATTTACAAGCTCCTACAGAAGGAACCGGGTAAAAAAAATCATGTTACTTTGTTCTAGTACAATACAAAGAATAGCGCTCAATCTATATTAGTTTGGTAGTTTCTGTAAGTTTAAATTAAGATATGAATATGAGAGGTGTAGCAAATAGAGGGACTAGGGATCACGAACAACTAGTAGAGACATTATCTAGAGCCAAAGTTTTTGTATTTTTTTTTTTTCTTGATAAGTAAGAAGATATTTTATTGATATTGAAATAGGCATAGCTCAAGTACACAGGAAGTATACATGAGTCTCATTTTCTGATGGGCTTTCTAATGGGCTGCATTTTCTCTCTCTGGGCCATGGCTTTGGCATCATGATGATAAAGGAGAGATGTTTGCCGTATTGCGAAAAACTTCTTGGCTAAAACCGAGACTAGCTACTTTTCACACTCATGGAAGTTGAATGAGAGTTCACTTTCACTCATTTCATGAGTAAAACCAGACTAGTTACTTCCCTCTCTCTCTCTCTACACACACACATTTATCTATTGATTGATCATAATTGGTGTTTGGGGGGGGGGTCTTAAAATCATTATGTCCCAGGCAACGTTGATGAAGGCAATATAAAAGGCCTGGTAAATGTACTTTGTACTGGTTTATGATCCATGCTAGTATTTTATGCTGCTTTCTTAGATGACCTGCAAACCTAGCTTGTTTATGGCACATTTTGAGGACAGTAGCAGATAAATTCCCATGGCTTCTTGGAAATGTGATAAGCTCACAATACTAGGCTTAGTTCTGCTTTGGATTATGCATTGTGCTGTTTCCTCTAGTTTATGCCAATGAAATTTTAATTGGTACTCATGGACATTTTCTAGGTTTTTCTTGCCAATGTTGGGGATGCAAAAGCAGTAGTAGCACGATCATCTACTGTTGATGGATTGCAGAATCATTCAGATGGAGTAAGTTCACTGAAGGCCATTGTTTTGACTAGGGAACACAAAGCCATCTATCCACTGGAGCGTGCTCGTATTCAAAAGGTGAGGACTGCACATATATATATGAATGCATATATGGTTATTACCAGAAACCAGCATTAAAACACAGACTACTCAGAAACAAACAGTAGAATGTATGGTTAGCAGTGAAGTTGAGCAATCATCACAGGGTCAGTTGCAAAAATGCTTTTGCATCCTCTTGTAAACAAAATTTTAAAGATTTCTGACATCAAAATACTTTCATTTTTCTGTTTGTGTTTTTCCCTTTGTTTTCCTTTTACTTTCCAAGTTAATATTTATATATAATAATGACATCAAGTAATTGTAAAGTTATGAGATTTTTGGATAATTTGGTTGAATGACATTGACTTTTGAATATAATGAAATTAGGTTGAAAAGCTTCAAGTGGGAGATAAATGCACAAAGTTCTATAGTTCCATTAACTCTAAATATCTGGATGGTGTAGTTTCGTCTGATCCTTTGGTGATTAGTAATTACATTATAGATTTTGTCAGAGTTTATATACAGAACAATTCACTTGAAGACTCAAGTTGGATCAACTTTCGTTTGCTTCTCTTGAGGAGGCTGATGCTTGGTGGTTGGAAAGACCATTTGAGAAGAGCAAGTTATGGGGTGTTTGAAAGCCCTAAACGGTGACAAGGCTAGGTCTGAATGGTTATTCCTTGGATTTCTTCCAAGCATGTTGGGATGATGTGAAGGAAGATGTTATGAAGGTGCTGGTGAGTTGCCTTTAAAAGGCAATTTTGAGAAAAGGCTTGGTGCTGCTTTCATTGCCCTCATCCCAAAGAAGCTAGGGCGATGCAAATTAAGGGTTTCTGGCCCATAAGCATAGGGGTGGCGTCGGCAAAATTTTGGCCAAAGTTCTTGCAAATAGAATGAAGTTGGTACTGTCAGAAAATTCTTGTCTTGACCTTATAACCAATGAATGGAAAAAAATGTCTTGATTGTCCACTAAGATCAGGAGATCCAGGAGGGTTGTGTAAATTGGTCATTTAAAAAGCTGATGATCACACAAACTGTTGCTTTTAGATCTATTTTCCAAGAATGTGCCATTGGGGAAAAATGGTCACTGGTTGCCCAATGTATCTCCTTAGTGCATTTTTTGGTATCGGCGAATGATACTACTATGGGATTTTTCTGTAGTACGCGAGGATTGCCTTATTCTCTTTACTCAATTATGAGTTCTGATAACTAGGCTCCTGAATGTTACAAGAATATGTTTATTTATTTTTTTGTTGGTAAACGATAAGTTTTATTAATAGTTTTAGCAGGGTGGCTCAAGATTGGGAAGTTGGTAGTTTTGAGGAGTTCTTCCGACTTTTGAATTCTGTGAGACGGAGCATACAAGGAAATGACAAGTTGTGTTGGGTACCGGCAGGTAAAGGCACATTCTCAGTTTGATCGTTCTATACAGGTGCAAAACACTCGGTTTCCATGGAAGAGGATCTGGCATAATAAGGTGCCTCCCGAAGCGACTTTCTTTGCATGGACAGCTTCATTGGGAAAGATATTGACGATGGATAATTTGCGAAGATGTGGGGAGATCATAATAGACTGGTGCTGCATGTTCAAGAAGAGTGGTGAAACTGTGGATCATCTTTTACTGCATTGTGATGTTGCTAGAGCATTATGGGTTGAGGTGTTCAGCAGATTAGAGTTAGCGTGGGTTATGCCTGCCACAGTGGAGGTGCTCTTGGCTTGTTAAACAAATCTAAGAGGTATTCCACAAATCAAAGCTGTGTGGAAGATGGTTTCTATTTGTATTCTATGGTGCTTATGGCAGGAGCAAAATGACAGGACGTTTGAAGACAAGGAGAGATCTTTTGAGGATCTTAGATCGTTTTTTGTTAGAATGTTATTCCTATGGGCCATAACTATAGATTTTAATGGTTTAGACCTGCATGATTTTCTTGTTTCCTTTTCTTCATCCTAGATAGGGTTTCCTCTTGTATATCATCTTGTGTACTTGGGCTAGGCCTATTCTATTAATACAATCGTTTGCTTATAAAAAAGGAAAAAGAAAAAGAAATAGTCATAGCCCAAGTACACAGGATATTTTTTATATCCATGTTCATACGTTTAGAGTGATGCATCATATTCATTCCTTTGCTTCTATCATATGGAAAATATGAAAAATTGAGTTGAAAGGATCAACCAAAAGTTCATGGTGGACAAGATAGTGATTCTCAGCTCAACAGTTCACATGATAATATGGTATTCTATAGAAGATTGATTCCACTGTATGATTAACTATGTCTGAAGCTACTTTGAATGCATATTTCTGGTCTTTTGATATCAAGTATGCTTTGATACCCAGGCTGGTGGTACAATAAGTTCAAATGGACGACTACAAGGGCGCTTGGAAGTTTCTCGGGCCTTTGGAGATCGGCAGTTCAAAAAGGTTTTTAATTTCTCTTTTTCAGACATTTATTTTATGGTTTCATGTTTGCTTAGGTTGTATCTTATCCCAGTAGAATTTGGGCTTGGAGATTGCAAGTGGGCAATGAATAAGCTTAAAGTTTTTTTCTTTAACACTTTGTTCCTCTAGGAAATTGTGATAGACTTTAATGGGCTGTGTGCCCATGATTTTCTTGTATCTGTTGCAAATCTTAGTTAGGCGTCTCTCTTGCATATGTTCAGTGTACATGGGTCATGCCCATTGTTTTCATCAAGAAAATTCTTGATTAGTTATCAAAAAAAGAATCTGGCTTAGCTTTGTCTTGATAAAGGCTTAATATCTATATATGTTGATTCTCTGCCTTTTTTCTTCGTCAAATGTTTCTAAGACATCTTTAAATGAAAAATGAATATATGTCAACATCACCTTCGCCCTATTCCCCTGACTGCCACATGGGATAGAAAGGTGGTGAATGAAATCCCACATTGCTTGGGAGGGAGAAGTTTTTGCTCTTTATAATAATCCTAATGGGCTCTAATTGTCACTTTGTCACTTGGTATTGTTTGATGACAGAGAGGAAAAGAGCTGACAGAAAGGAGAGATCAATTAGATGCCAAGTAGGAAGAAATAGATATTTCACATAACATTAAGAAAATGAAAAAAATTATCTGTGTTCTGGAATCTTTGCAAAGATTTTGGTTGATTTTTTCCCAAGTTTTTGTATGGATTGGAGCACTTCATTCTGTGACCCTATCTAGTGTACCTTTGTATGTATTTCGATCCCCCAAATGCACCCCATCTGGAAACATGCATTGTGTAAGCTCCTGCCAAATTTGAGTCCACCTCTCTTATCTCTCTCTACCTCTCTATTGGCTAAACTATTTTGAAGCTGCCTAAAGATAAAACAATTTATAATCAATTGATTCTTGGAAACTTCATGAGTGGCAGGTGGGTGTTGTTGCAACTCCAGATTTTCACTCTTTTGACCTTACAGACAGAGAGCACTTCATCATTCTTGGTTGTGATGGCCTCTGGGGGGTATGTGTTTGTTTGATATATTGTTCTGTTCATCTTCACATAGACACCTACAGGATGTTATAGAATATTATTTTCACTTTTATAGCTGGATCTGCTTGTTTGGATTCTACTGGTATTGCACGAAATGTAATTCCAATTTTTATTTATTTTTATAGGTATTTGGACCAGGTGATGCTGTTGATTTTGTTCATAAATTATTGAAGGTAAGAATACATCTTTTACTTTCTTTTTGATCACTTGTTAGTAAAAGAGCATCTTGGAGTCATCAGGGAAGTTGAAATAGTCTTATAGTGCAAATGCTTCCTTCTGATTTATTTGACTTGTTTTTCTCTAGAATTGGTTTAATATATGGCACACTAGGTTCTATTTAGATCTTTTTTAGGTTGTATTTCTCTATCTTCATGTCTATTTCCACTCTCTCCTTATTACACAATTGATCTGCTATATCATGGGGAATATGGGTTAATTTAATCTGCAATAGAGATAGAAGCACCTATGCGTTTTTTCTTTTGGGAAGTCCTCGACTGAGTTTCATCACAGGCTGCTCTCTCTCTCTCTCTCTCTCTGTGAAACCATTCACTGTCAGAACCACTGAAAGTGCTCGACTTGTCACATAACTACTGTTCCATCTGTAAAACTATCCATAAATGAAAAATCTCCCATCATTTTAGTGGACCCCATGTTAACATAGAGCTTATTTGGCTAGCCATATACTCTTATATCAATAGTGGTACAAGGCACAATTATCTGTATTATCCCACAAAGCCAGAGACACATTTATATTTGTCTCCCTTGGTGGGGGGTTTGAGAAGAGGAAAATGTTTCCCGGGACTGCTGACCCTATGCTGTTTCATCTGTATAGTCGATTTTTTTTGTAAGCTCCACCTCGTGTTGTTATTATGTCAAATTGGTTATTTGGAAGGCTAACTTAGTGCTTAACAGGAGGGGTTACCTGTCACTGCTGTGAGCCGCCGCCTCGTAAAGGAAGCTGTTCGCGAGAGGCACTGTAAAGACAATTGTACTGCAATTGTAATTGTTTTCAGGCGCAAGTAATTTCTTAGGCATCAACTTTGTTCCAGAAGAAATATCCTGCTACTGGATATTAATGGCATTGAGGTGTTGTTTCTTCTTCAATTGTGTAAGCTCCTGGGATGTTGCTTGTGTATCGTCTGTTGTTGTTCTATATCTCGATGGTTTCTCGGTTTTGCAAGCTAAAGTTGGTAGAAACAGACTTTGGATGCCATTTTATGAACTGGACACGTGACTGTTCAAAAGGTTTGAAAAAGGTGGCGGTGTAATAACAGTTTAGAATTCTTCTACCCCTTTGGCTGGCGTGTTGGACTGTGTTACAATCACTGGGTAGTTTGTAGCATCCTTAATGCCAGATCTACTTCTGCTGTTCTTTTTGTGCTGTGCTCCCCAAGTATGGAAGCTCCTACACTACTTGCATCGTCAAGCGGGCTGCTTTTGCTTGTTCAACTGTTCGTGCTAGATTACTAAAGCTTGTCAAGGATTGCATGCAGCATGTTTGTACATCTAGGTATCTTCTCTTCTCGTGTGAACCTGACTTAAATGGTTCTACAGAGTCGCTAGATTTATTTCAGAAGTAACACGCCACCAAAGAGACTGCATGGTGAGAGCCCCCATTATGGGGATAAAGAACATTAAAAAGTTAGCATCTTCTTAGTAAATTCCCACCACAAGAACTGCACCATCTGTTAGAAAATGAGATTTTTGAATTGTTGGAGGCCGATTCGTGGGGCAGAACAAATATTACCATTTCAAAGAAATTCTGATGGTAAAAATAAGTATGTCAACCATATGAAACATTTTTCGTTCTCCTTTCAATTATTTGAGGTAGAAATTCACGATTGACTCGTTATATAATAATGTCTCGTACAATTTTCCATTAATTTTTTAATGAAAGATTGAAGAAATTCCCTAATTCCATTTTTTTTTTAAATTTAGTATCAACTTTGAAAAATTTGGAAAACCCATACCTCAAAAGTATAAAAATGTGAAATACCAATTACCGATTTAAAATTAAACGAAAACTTTAATCGGAAATAGCGAAAGTAACAGAATGTAGGAGAGAATTCATTCTATATGATCTGGGATTCAATGTACAACTTTCAATATTAGCCGCTACGAGGAAAGAAAGGAATAGACTGGGCAAAGGAGGCCTTGTCAGAACATAATTTAATACGAATAAAAACCCTTACAGAATAGTCAGTCACAAACTACACTAATTAGATCCTTTTAGGCTCGGTGTGGAAGTTTATCTCAACCCATCTCATCATTACAATTTTTACAAATTTCTACATAAAATACAATAAACAATTTAACTTTTTCAAATTTCAAAACAATAATAATATTAAAAAATAACATTCTAACTATTTTATTCAATTTTAAACTTTTATATCATCTCAACTCAACTCAACTTACTATCCAAACCTAATCTTACATTGCGAGTTAACTTATTCGAAGAAATTTAGCCAGACCCATTCGAAACACAATTTACATTCTCAGAATCTCAATATTCAACAAAGATATTGTAAACCAAGTCACTATTCCCAGTCATGATAGTAATGCTTATACACACTCACGAAGAAGTGCTATTATAACTATAAGGAGATCTTTTGTACTTGGCTTAATATGATACTTTGGATTTACTTTAACAATAAAATTACTTTAAAATCTAACTGACCACGTAAAACCTAGTTAGTTTATAAATTTACTTTTGTAAAATCTTTTTGTAACAAGTCTAATCGGGTGAAATGATAGGGTGGGAAACATTGACACTGCCAGGGAAGAATCAGCATGAACACCTGCATGAATCAAAACCAAATGGAAAGGACAAAGCTGGACGTACCCTTTTACTCGTTTCAAACCTTGAAATAAACCCTGAGTTCCCCAAGAATACTAGCGGAGAATATTGAAAGAGAAGGCATCACTTTTCAAAAACCCACCGTCCAAGATACTAATACCTATTCATTGTTATTAATAATAGATATCGTCAATAATTTCCTATGAATCCCCCGGGAAGAAACAAAAACACGGTCACTCAATCATGGAACACATATATGGGTCCAGCATGTAACAATCTAGGCCAGAGTCAGTTAAAACCATTTGTTATAACTCTTTAATGGGTGTATTTACTGCTGTTTGTGCTACCAATTCATGCAGCCTAAATCCCACAAAAACTTTCAAAATCCTCTAAAAAACTATCTAATTAATCCGTAACTCCATTTATTGTCATATGAATGCAAGTTAAACTTTATGACAATGACTAGAAATTAAAATGAAGAGCATTAATGTAGAATAAAGAGTAGAGCTAAGTCGCCATGGAGAGAAGGTCCAACAATAGGGCAACTCGGCATTGAGGCCATGACAACCTCAGTAATAGATCAATGCCACATTTGCAGTTACCACAACAAAATTGCATTTCAACGAAAGTCAAAACCAGATATGAATTGAGTTATCCCATATCCAAAGGCAACAAAAAAAGATTACCGACTAAAATGCATAAGAACAGATAAAGACCAACAAAATCTCCAGCAAGCATCAAACAATACCAAACTCAAGGAAAATGGTGGCAACGAAAGCATGTCAAAGCTCTTCAACATAATGATCGTAATAGAAGACATAACACAAACTAAAACATCACGCAAAGATAAAAAGATAACAAGGCCAACATTTGTCCTCTGATGCTGTTCAAATTCCAAGCAAAACTACCTCACTGTGACAATGTCATCGATCTTCAAGATCATCCTCACGCACTCTGTCGCCAGGGTGATCGCACTTGTGCTCACAAGCAGCGGCTGCACCACATTCTCCTCCAAGATATTAGTAATCTGCCCCTTCCTCACATTAATCCCTGCATTGATCTCACCCTGCGCATGCCGGTTCCTCAGCTCCGTCACAATGGCAATTGGATTCAACCCTGCATTCTCAGCCAATGTATACGGAATAACCTCAAGCGCCTCCGCAAAGGATCGTACACAATAGCCCTCCATCCCATGAAGCACCTTCGCCCAGGCACCCAACTGCCTGGACAGCTCAATCTCTGGCGCCCCACCACCAGCAATCAAAAACCGCTTACTCACCAAGCACCTGACCACACACAGAGCATCGTGCAAGCTCCTGTCCGCCTCATCAAGAACCAACTGATTTGACCCACGGACCAAAACCGTCGCGGTCCGTCCCATATCCTTGATCCCGGTAATCTTAACAATCTTCCCATCCCCAACCGGAAGCTCCTCAACAAGATCTGCAAACCCGAACTTCTCTGCCCGAAAATGCTCAATGTTCGAAATGGGCAAACAATTCAGTGTGTTGGTGATAAACTCAATATCTTCGCGCTCCACATCCTTGACCACCAAAATCTTCGCCTTGGCGAGATAATGAAGCGACAAATCAGTCACGGCATCGCGCAAAATGCTCTTCTGAATCAATAAGACGTTGCACCCGGTCGACTTAATCTTTTTAATCATTCCCAGAATGTACTGCCTCTCCTCCTTCAGTATTCTGTCCATTTGTGCATAATCTGATACCACGATACTCTGCTCGATATCAGTCTTCGGCGGCGAAATCTGGAACTGAATGACTGCGATCTTAGCGTTCTCCATACGAGTGAGACCTCCAGAGGCATGACTCACTTTCTTGTCAAATACAAGGCCTTTGACAAGCTCGGTGTCGTCGACAGTGCCGCCGAGCTTCTTGACGATCTTGATGTCCCTCAGGTCGACCTGATTGGGCTTCGCCGGGTCGACGACAGAGAGTACGGCGTCAACAGCCAAAGGAGCGAGGAGAGTTGAGTACTGGCTAACGACTTTGCTGTTCAGCGATGTACTGGCCGATTTGACTAGAGATTCGCGGTCGGAAAGCTCTACGGGGACTGCCATGGCGGTGAGGACTTCGACGGCCTTGGTGGCGGCCTTGTGGAGGGAGTCTGAGATGACGGTGGGGTGGATTCCGTTGGAGAGGAGGGAGAGGCAGTGTCTAAGAAGGGCGCCAGCGATGACGACAACGGTAGTTGTGCCATCTCCTGCAGAGGAGTCTTGGGCCTTGGATAGCTCGACGAGCATCTTGGCGGCGGGCTGGAGTACCTCCATCTTGTTTAGGATGGTGGCGCCGTCGTTGGTGATGATGACCTCGCCGGAGGCCGTGGAGATCATCTTGTCCATGCCCCTAGGGCCGAGACTGGTGCGGACAGCATCGGCCACAGACCGCGCCGCCACGATGTTGGCGTGGCGGATGTCCTCCTTGCGCTTGTTATCTACGTACGACTCGGTCTTGGAGGCCATTGGAGAAGACACCGCGGTGGACGGCATTGCAACAACACAGCTGATATTCAAAAACCCTAACCCTAATCCCTGAAAGAGAGGGTTTCAGAGAGAGTGAGCGAAGCTGTAGAGGTTTCTGGAAGAGAGAGCGCTCCAGTTCGGGAGATCAGAGGGAAATTAACCTACTTTAAAACAAACCCGAACGACATCGTTTTCAGGATCTTAATTTCTTTTATTTCTCTTTGGTATATTTATTATTATACATTCAATTTTTTCAAGAACTTTCTTAATAAAATAATAATTTTTTAAAAAAGTGATATTCACATTAATTGTGCGAATAAATTATTGACATATCATTATTTTTTAGTTTCAACTACTATTTATTCTAACATCCAACACCTGACAGTTTTTTTTTTTTTTTCATAGAATACGAAATATTTTTTTATAGGATATGTGATAGTGGTTGAAGAAAAGAATTATATTTATTTTTTATATGTAAATAATTGATATATGAAATCACTTAAAATCTTATCCATAAAATAACAAATTGAGTTCCATTCCTCTCTCTTTCTTTTTGAGTTCCTTGAGAACATATCATCCCATTGTTCATGCTGAGGATAACTTAATAATCAAAGGTAAGTAAATAACTAACATTTGGAAAGATTGAGATGGCTGAAATGCTCTTAAATTAATAACATTGGGCTACAATTCAACAAGGTATTAAAGCCTGGACCAGTCATGTCTATTTGTATATATGTCAGATACTTGGTCCTGACTTGTGAAAGTTTACCCACACTATCAGGTGGCATAAGATTGACCAAAAATGGGTTGCATAAATTGGTCTAATATGTACATTTTTGCTTTAAGCTTCTTCTTCTATCACTGCAAAATAATTTCTGTTTTCACCTTTCACTACTTCACCACTGCACTGAAACCTCCATGTAACAAGGGTTAAGGTATGTTTCTTATGCAGCATTAACCTGCCTCCATAATAATATAGCCATTATCTGTCTACAGTGGTGCTTGACACTTGAGGCAGAATCTCCACCTTTGGCCTCCAAGTAATGTTATCCCCTTCTTCCAGAATTATGGGATTCTATAATGTCAGCACCTGTCATAGATATCATAAACTGAAGCATCTCCTCCAGTTCTAACTTCATGTCCAGAAATATATTCTAGAGTTCACTAAGGTCAGCACCTGCTTATGATTTTATGAAAATGCAGCTTCCCCCTCTCCTCCGGTTGCCACTCCATCCTGTTCTGCAAAGCCTTTCACTTGGGACTACGAATTTTTCGTTGGTAAGAAATAACAATAAATTACTCTATCTGATTAACCCCACTTCGCACTACGGATTGAGGTTCTTTTCTCATCCTTCTTCTTGTTCTTCTTTAGAAGCACAGACACGTGATCAATATCAGTGGGAGTTGAATGGCTCTCACCCTTCAACCACAGCAGAGCCTCAGTAGCTGCATCTTTTTCTGCAAGTTTCTTACTGCTGCAAGGTTGCCCGGAAAAATTCAACCCATTAAAGATCACAGTGGAACGGAACTGGTTGTTTTTCAGTTGTCTTGTCTTGTAGGTGGGTGCTTCATGTCCTGCCCTGGCAAGCAATGTCTGTAGCAGATTCTTTGAATTACCACCCTCACCTCCACCTCTCAAAAGGGTTCCTGGTAGTGTCTCTTTCATCTTCTTTTTTGAGGGTGTTGACACCTGGCGATTGAAGACAAATCTACCATTGGATTGGTCCTCTGAGACCAGTAATCTTACAGCCAACAGGAGCTCATTGTGCGACTGTATGTCTAGCTTGGGATCCAAAAGCTGCCCAAGAAAAAAGCAAGGAATCAATGTATATACATCAACAAAAATACATACATAGACACAAACACAAATTTATTTACTAGCAATAAGCGATGTGTTCATGAAACCTTTTTTTCATAGTGCCCAATTCATTGAAGTTTTGATCCCTTCATTAGTTACACCCATAAATATATGGTGTCGATCATATTCGAGTGGGCTGTATTTTTTTTTACAGGTAATAAAAGTTTTATTGATAAAAACAAAAGGCAAACCCAAATACAGGTGATGTATACAAAAGAAACACCTAATTAAAAATAGAAAGATAATATATTTACAGTGGGAATTATAATGGATCCATTCTAGAGTGGCTATGTTAGCCTAGACATAGATATTGTTCATAAGATATTGTTTCATAAGTCCGTGCTTATACATGAATTATATTTGTTCTCGCATGCAAGTGTGGAGAGAGAAAAAACTTTGGATCAAGAAATGAGCCTGAAACAGATCATCTCAGGAGATTCCTATTCATCTGACTTTTGAGCTGGAAAAAATGGTCAACTCTTACTTTCATCCGTATCAATTCTTCAAGTCCTCTCTTTAAGCTTATATACGTATCTGCTAAAGCAGGTTTCATGAAAAACTCCAAGTATCCTCCCAACATTTTTAGGTGCCCATCCTATCAAAAGCCAGTTACAGCGTCAGTGCCTTCCATTAATAACACATCCTGGAAGCAATAAGCATACTGAAGTGAAAGAACTTACTAAGCCACCCCTGGAAATGTTCCCTCCAAATAAGAGCAGCAGAGAATCAGACACACCAGTTGAGTCCCGGAGGAATACAGAATTCACTTTCACCTTTTCATTGAAAACCAGCCATGGATATGGAATTTTGGGTACCGCACCATTCACAGAATTCTATTCGATGGAGTTCACAATTAAAAACCACAAGTGCAATCAGAATTTTGATGGCATTAGAGTTCTCAATTGATGATGTTGCACGTAAGATAGACATAAGGAGCTGAAAGACGAAACTAACCGAGTACAGAAGTACTTGACCATCCTCCATTGTTTTTAATGTTATTGACTTCTCTTTGTTCTGTGGAACCAAAATTTTATCAGTGCATGCTATATACCACAGAACAAGTCATTGGCATGCCTAAGAGATATATACTTTCAGGATGCTATTGGCCAGACAGATTAATCCATTGAAATTCCTTTCTCTTTTTGCTAACTGGAACATCAGCTTAAAAGAAAAGCAAGACCAAAAATAAAAAGATATATCTATATGTACAGCTTCCAACTGCGTGGAGGGGGAGGAGGGGTGTTCCTGACTTACCACAACAGAACATATTCCAGGAAACAAGCCTGCACAGATGACTGCTCGGATAAGATGCTCATCATGGCTCCATCTATTGCAGTTTTCAGTGTTGTGATCAACTAGACCACTATCCTTGAGCAAACAGAAAAACTGCTTCCGAAGAGAGTCAATGGCTTTCAGGGTTTGAGCAGAAAGGAAATTTTTCCAGCAGTACTCGTAACCAGATTGCTGTCTTTCAGCAACTTTCCAACCCTCATAAGCTCGGACAAGTGCAAGATGGTCACTATATTCACGGCCAGAGAACTGCGCTTTTGCTGACCCTGCAAGCTGTAGAAATGAGAAAAGGAACAAAACGTGATTCCTCACTCCTTGGTAGTTGAGAACCTCATACCTGATACTAACTGGAAGTCTGATACAAGCAGCATAAGTCATTCTAGACAGCATTTATGCGGAGGAAAACAAGTTAACAAATACAGCGGCTCTTCCAAGTTGTACGTCTTACACCTACATATTCCAACTTCTCCAACAGCACTCACAATCAATTTATGATCTCAACAATCTCTATTCCCTCACTTTTAATCCACACTTCAAAATTATGTGCTTTATACATAATGTCATACATTAGTATTCAGTTTCTAGATGATCACTCACAGTTCACTCAGAGGATAGGTAAAAAGGGAAGAAGCATACCAATTCCAAATGACTCAAAAGTACATCATGCTGGGATGCAGGGAAGCTGAACATAAATTAACACACTAACTAATACATACTAAAACATAAAAAAACGTCAAATATATATTGTTGAACAGAGGATGATACATACATCCTTCTTGTCGAATGGCATCAGAAATGGATCTCTGACACTCAGGCCAGCAACAACGGTCATGATTGGATCTAGACAGTTGAAAATAGCCCCAAATATGAGCATTTTCCCAAGTTTTGGCTCAACTGGAAGCATCGACAAGTTGCGTCCTGCTAGCAATGTCATGATGGATATTTACCACAAGCAATACCTTGAAACAGCATAGAAACATAAATAAAACCTGGTATGTGGGCGCATGTGCATGTATAATTTCCATACCTAGCAAAGTCAGATTTTCATTCTCATCCAAAGCCCCAATGACCTTCAAGTATTCCACGGCATTTTGAACCTACACCATAAAAATGATTGAAAGAACTGATATGAAAGTAACAATAGCCATAGAATCAGAAAAAAATAGGGGCATTATGAAAAGAATATACTTAAATAGTAGTAGAAAAACTTGACTTGAAATTTACCGATAGAGGTTCTGGTGACTGCAATGCCCTAGATAAAAATTGTGAAATACTCCCAAGTTGCAAACTTTTGATTTGTAAACATAATGACTGTAACGGCGTCCTTAAAAGTTCTGGCAATTGGTAATCAGCAAAAGCATCATGTACACATCTGGGATAGAGATGGTAACACTCGCCAGGTTGAACCCGACCAGCTCTTCCCCTCCTCTACAATACAGAAGTGAAAAACTAATATTATCAGTTTTCAATAAGAAGAATCAGAACTCGGAATGAAACACCTTAAAAATTAAACTGAGTGCTATATAACTCCTAAATAATCCAAAATTTATTTTTTGGCGGCACTTAAGCTGTACATTGTGTGGCACAAGTTCTGCCAATGAGTTTCACAAACACCTTCACTTCGATAAACGAGATGACTTTATCCAGGATGACATACACAAACAAATTCCCACTCACTTCCACTTCCTTTCTGGGACCTTTATATGAACTTCAGAGAAGTCCAAGAGGGTTCTAAAGCTCCTAGTTACATCATACGTTATACAACCACATGTGCACTACAATGCAAGTGGAAGTTTTTCTATTTTTTTTTTCTTTTTTTTTTATAAGTAATGTCCATTAGTGGATTCAAAGGACACTACTTGTGTCAGTCCAGAACAATTGTGTGTACTTAGCTAAACCATGTTTTAAATTGCAGTGTTTAAATCGTTATTAAATGGAAAGGGAGCAAACATCTAATCTTGTTAAAAAAAGCAAATACAAGAAACAAAATAAGGTTGTTTAGCTGATGCAAGTGAGCCATCAACCAAACACAAATAGACCTGCTATGACAGGTTTATGATATTGATGATGAACAGCATAACGAAAGCATTTTGAAAAGGATCTTGTTACAAGATTGGACATGCACATATGACAGTAACTAATGCATTTTGTGCATGGGACAAATAAAAATTCAAAGTCAGATATAATCTCTTAACCTGGATATGATAATTAACTTCAGAACATAATGATCTTACTTGACGAGCAGCAGCCTTTGATATCCATGATGGCAGCAAACAAGGAGTGTTATTTAGTGCATCATATGATGTCTCTTTTGCCTTTCCACAATCAACCACAAAAACGACATCGTTGATGGTGATACTAGTCTCAGCCATATTTGTAGCTAGAACTATTTTCCTCACTCCATCTTCGGCCTTATCAAATATTAGCCTCTGTAAGCAAAACACATAAAAAAGAATCAGGAAAATCTACAATCACTAGATGAATGGTACAATTCATATTTGAACCTGTAGATAAGATATGATGTAAAACACACAAATGCTATAATAAAGCAATGCTGTAGTCATCTTCAGTGCAAACTACCAGCAGTAAATGGATATATAATTCAAGGCAAAAGGGATGCGATTGGTCAATAATAATTCATACAAAGACACATTACAGACTTACTTGACGCCTAAAAAAGGATCTAATTTACGGAAATATATATATATTTTTGGATAAGTAATAAGAGAATTTTATTACCAAGGAAATAGGCATAGCCCAAGACTTCACAGGTATATATTCATATTTTCAAATATTTTTCCATGACAAGATCATGGTAATATACATGAATAGAGAAGACAACAAAGGATTAATAATGCAATCACCTGCTCAGAGCTTGCCATGGATCCATGGCATGCAAGCAGCAACACCCTTCCCGGATCACCCAAGAGAGGATGAGCTTGGAGTTGGTCCTTCAAAGTATTTATGTCATCCCAACCAGTCATAAAAACCAAAATAGCACCAGGCCTTTCTTTTCTGACTATGTGGTAGAGCACGTGCTCAATGAGGTTAAAGCCAATTGAGTCCGGATTCCAACAGGATAAAGACTCCCGAGTACGTATGCTGCACTCCTTAAAGTCAGCTGCTTCAAGTGCATCCTATTCACAAGGGCAGGAACAGATTGCTATAGAACCAAGAACAAACAACAAAAACCAGATAAGCTCACAAAGTTTGTATACCTCAACCGCAGAAGCAATCTGGCTCTTCCTTTTCCTAAGAGCTTGAGCTTGTTTCTGCATTTTCCACACCTTTTCTTGACCATAATCATCAATTTGATTATAGGGTGTCAATCGATATCCCGTCATTTCCAGGATATTCTCCAGAAAATGTGTGCGCACTGGGTATGTAAAACCCTGAAATTTAAATTGGACAAAAATGCCCACGAAAAAAGGTCAGTCCACCATTCTTTACATTCAGATCATGTCATAAACTCTCTTTTTCTTGTAGATGTAAAAGAGGATAAAAAACAGAGTAAAGGAATCTGTACTTACAATTTTATCACCACCCAAAAATTAAGTGGACAAGAGAATACATGTCCAGTAAGAACCAATGAATCAAACAACTAAGAAAACATTATTAGACCCATTATAAATGGAATAATGTTTTTACCGGTAAATTCCACACACCCAGTGATTCGACCCACAACCTTACCCTCCACTTTGTTCTTACAAGGGGAGAAGTTATGATTGCTCATTGACTATGGGGTGCTGTTCAAACGCACATATATTATTAGTAATTACCATCCTGAAAACTTACAGGAATATGCCTCGTTGGAGCACCACCAAAGTACGAAGAGAAAAGCTCAGCATTTAAGGTTGCACTCATCAAAATCAGCCTTAATTCTGGTCTACGAGTGAGGAGATCTTTGAGGACAATAAGAAGAAAATCTGACAGAAAACAAAAAACATCAAACATCACATTTGATAAACTGATGAACAAAAAGGAATCAATTCTAACATTACCTTCATTCATTCCACGCTCATGAATCTCATCGACAATAACATGAGTTACACCTTTCAAATTTCTGTCGATAAGTAATCTCCTCAACAATATTCCAGTGGTGCAAAAAAGAAGGCGAGTGTCTCTCCCTTTCATTCCCTCCAGCCGAACTTTGTATCCAACCTTTCAAAAGAAGAATATTTAATTGGGGACAGTCAAATTTCGATCCGCTAAAGAATAATGAAAATATTTGGCAAGCTTAGGCCATGTTTGGTTAATTAAATTTTGAGAATTGTTTTTGAAATTTATGAGGTGTTTTTTATTGGGTTATGTGAAGGCAGATAGGAAAACACTTGAATATATTTTTTCAAAAACATGTTTTATTGGATTTGTTAAAGTTGATGGGAAGAGTTGAGAATTTGTTTATATATAATATTTTTAGGATATTTTTGCTTTAGTTTTTGTAAATGTTGTTTTAGTTTTGTGTTTTTGACTTGTCATTGAAATGTAGGCAAATGATTTGATGAAAAGTTTTGTAAAAGTTTTTGCCTTAAGTTGTTGAAGCAAGAGTAATAAGATCAGCCAAAACTTACAGATTCTCCCAGTTTCTCCCCTCGTTCTGCAGCAACTCTTTCAGAAACTGACATGGCAGATATTCGTCTTGGCTGAGTACATATAATACTACAGACAGCTCCACGAGCAGCCTCAATTTCAGATTCCAAGATGTACTGAGGAAGTTGTGTGGTTTTGCCGCAGCCAGTTTCACCTGAGACAACAATGACCTGCAAAATTGTATATGATGTTAGTGGACTAATTCGAGTCCATGCAAATCATGTTATCAACACAGAGAACTTCTTTGAAAAGAAATGGGGAACTCATTGATCAAGGTCAACTCTGTATGCCTACCTGGTACTGCACATTTACCTCTGTAACACTTCAGTTTATAAAAAAGTGCACACAGTAGCTTTACAGCGGTGTGAGGGAAAAAAAACTTCCCCAATATGAAATGACATTCAGTATAACATAAAGCACTAGTGACAAAAATTGGTATTTTTTTCGAGCCTGCTGTTTTTAAATTCCTTTGGCACAGAACAGAGTGCTCTTTTTCCAATAACAGAAAATGGTCTAATTTAGCGTCTGGATTGAAAGGGAAATATGGCCCTACCAGTAGATAAATGGTAGAAAGGATTCCTGTCGATGTTAAAATTTTAATAGGATAAGTCCAGAATGTTCCAGATGATTGTTCATTGTTAAGTACTGAAAAAATAAATATTTATTATTATTCCTTGCATCTTTTACAACAACATAACAATAATGAAATTGTTTAACTTGTTAGTGAGAACCTCATTAGGAAGGCACATGATTGGGAGGTTGGCATCCTTGTTCAATTCTTTAACCTGTTATAAACCATTGGAACTAATGATACAGTGGTGGATAAGTTGGTTTGGTCTCCTTCTAGTAAAGGAAAATTTTCTGTACACTCGTTCTATGAGGTTCTCACTACTCAAGCTAGTAATCACTTTCCTTGGAAGAGCACTTAGAGGAGTAAAGAACCTCTTAAGGCTGCTTTTTTGTTTGGACCGCATCCTTAGGGAAGATCCTAACCATTGACAATCTAAGGAAACGTGGGTTTATCCTTATTGATTGGTGCTGTATGTGCAGAAATAGCGTCGAAACAGTGGATCATTTACTTTACATTGTGAGTTTGCAAGGGCCTCATGGAATTACTTTTCAGCAAAATTGGATTAGCAAGGGTTATGCCAGGGAGGGTGGTTGACCTATTAGCTAGTTGGAGAGGGATTGAGGGGATATCACAGCTGTGTGGAAGATGGCTCCCATTTGTCTACTTTGGTGCATTTGGAGTAAAAGGAATGACTGAAATTTTGAGGATCGAGAGCGCTCCTTGGAAGACTTTAAGAGTTTTTTATGGAAGGCTTTATTTATGTGGGCCATAGTTATAGACTTTAATGGTCTCACTTTCATGATTTCCTTGTAACTGTTTCTAGTTCCTAACTAGGCGTAATCACAAGTATACTTCTTGTGTACTTTGGCTATGCCTATTTCAATATCAATAAAATATCTTCTTACTTGTAAAAAATAATAATGAAAAATTTGTATAAATTACAATACATATAGCAAATTAATTATTAATGGAAGTCATAAAAGACATTAGTGATGAATTTCTTCTTCAGGAAAACTCATGCTTGTAAACAAGTATGGGGGTGCCTAGGGAGGTTGGTATTCAAATGAAGCAAAAGAAGCTTATAGAGAGGGATTGAGAAGAATATTAGAAGAGGTCAGGATGAATTCTATAGGCATACCAGATATGTGGTGGGGGATGGCTCCACGGTTTAATTTTGGCACAACAGGTAGTGTAGAGACAGGGCCTTCAAAGATGTATTTGGAGAGAAAGGAATGATAGGAGCTTTGAAGAATGGCAATGCTCATTAGAAGAACCCATGTCTCTCTTTTAAAACATTTTTTTTTTCTGGACTACAGCTATAGATTTTAATGGAGTTAGTTTTAGTGAGTTCCTTGTATCCATCACTTCTCGTAACTGATAGGAACTTCTCTAGTATACTTCATGTGTATTAGGGCTATGCCTCTTTCTATGATTCAATAAAATTTGACTCTTGCTTGTCAAAAAAGGAAGAAAAAAACAAGTAAAGGTAAGAAAGTTAATTGTAATCTACAGTGGTAACCAAACAATCATAACTCACCTGATTTTCAGAAATAGCTTTTAATAATGCATCTTTCTCTTTAAATGCAGGGAGACTTCTACGAAATTCAAGCATCTTTTGACCTTCAGTAGATTCCTATAGAAGAATAGATACTTAGCAAAATGCTTCCAGTTATTTCTTAGTGACAACAAGGAAAAGATAACATAATATAGTATTTTTCAGACTAATTAATGGATTGTTAGGTTCATTAACTATTAGGTTTTGAAAGAATACATTAATTATGAAAAATAACAAAGGTGGAAGTGCCAGATAGGATTACTATAGAAAAAAGAAAGTACTCCAGAATATTCCTTGGTTTCGGACAAACCTGCCAAATCTGTTGTTTATTTCGCAATTGCAAACTTTTCGGTCGGAAGATTTTTTCCATGGCAGCACTATTTGTTATCGAGGGCTCCTGCTGCTTGTAAAACCCCTCATCATTATCAACATTTCCAACATTGGTTGCACTTGACAAGGAATTATCTGAGAAACTTCCACTATGCATAGGATGTTTAGAAAGATAGGCTTTGAGATGACCATCTACTTCTCTTTGCAATCCCAAAGGTAAGATCACCTGTTGGTACGCAACATATAAGTAAACCACCTTGGATTCACTAAGATTCAAAATCTAGTACCCTCAGGAACTATACACATACTTTTAGCATTAAAACCATAACTGCCGTCCTCTTCCATTATGATAAAGAAGCATTCAGGGCAAGCATTTCACAAAATGGTCAAAGAGAAGCAAGTCATCCCTTTTCTCCAAACAAGAAGTAAACTACAGATGCAGATAAGAGATAAGAGTGAGGACACAAGAAAATACCTCTCTCTGCGGCCGTTTATCATCCAGGTCAGATCTGTAATTTGGCAGAGGGACTTTACTAAATACGACAACTTTTGAATATTGACGGCTGCCAAAATAAATTATATTATAAACCACAGAAGATATCTAATTATATTACGAAAGAATACTATATACATTTAATTAGACACCTATGTAAACCCATTCTGCCAGCCAACGCTGAAAGTTGCTCAAAATCACGTCTATCTTTTTTCTCCCGTGACACCACTTCTTGCTCATCTTTGTCCCGAAGCAGCATAGTTAACTTCCATCTCCACCCATCAATATTATCAAGAGTTGAAGTGCACTGCTAATAATAAATCAACATTGTAAAAAGACAAGCACTCTATCTATCAGAAACGCACGTTACACACAAACATAGAAGAAGCATCCATTGACAAGTAAATTGATGAACGCATGAGACAACATCGCCATAAAGAATATATAGCAAGAAAACATTAACTTGTAGAAAAATGAAATGTGTGACACAAAATCACCAATGCTTAACAATATTCCAAAATGACAGTGTAACTGCTCAATGAAAACAATCACATATTATTAATAAGGTACAACATGTGAATTCACATTCACATAGACTGATCCAAACATAATAGTCCATTTATATCACATGGGCAGTTGAAATGCGCATAGTAAGCAAGTAGATCAAAGAGTGAGAGCAACAGTAGTCTTAGTGCAACTTTATATAGAATCTTAAAGTTCAAAACATCTTTTGAGCCTTTACGCATGTACACATACATATATGAAAAGTGAAAAAATTATTTGAGGTCTGGAATCAATCAATCTTGCCTTGAGCCCAGTTTCATGTATCAAGTGCAACTTAGTAAAATAGGAAAGAATATGAAAACGAAAAAAAAGTGGCACATACACCTCATGCCACTTAGTATGATAGGAAAGAACATGATAAAAAAAAAAACAACAAAATTTTACATACACCCATGAGTTCTTTTAAGGGTCAATTTCTGAGCCTCCTTACCCAGAAAATAGAAAAATATTGTTCGTTTGTTCACTTGAAAGAAATCATAAATATGTGACCCAGAGATCAGATGCATACATGACATGGTTTCCTTAAAAACTTCACAGAATAAATTAGGTGAGACATCTGGTATCCATGCTACTAGCATTGGTTGGTTTTAGACCAAGTTTGTTGGCATGGGCCAAGAATTCACAATACCTACTGAACATTCTGTAGCAGCACAAGCAACATGGTCTTTAGTGACCAATAACTAAGCCAAGCTACCTCTCACCATACAGTACAACCAATTCCCCATGAAATTTTACAATTCTTTACAAATTAATATAAAGGTGACAAAAACCTTTCTGATCTTATCATCACTTGAGCATAACAAAGAGCGATCCATGCTCACATTGAATACATAAACTGCTGATTAACTGGCAAACTAGCATTTTAATTTCATATATTTAGGATCTTATTCCCTATATGCTATTAGTAAAATAGGTCTAGGTCGGGGATGTGATTAGTGTCTTCATATAAGAGAGCCTGAGTTCTAACTTCTATACTGTGATACCCCCATATGACAAGGATAACGATAAGGGTAGGTGGTGTATGGGATCCCACATTGCATTGGAAACAGAAGTTCTTGCTCTTTATAAGGTTCCAATGGGGCTCCAATTGTATCATTGACTAGTCATTTTGGAATATAGACCATGTGGTTTGAGCCTTTTATTGAGGCATTAAATATATGCTCAAACAAAAAACAAAAAGAGTTTTAAAATTTTATAATTAAAAAAATTCTCAGATGTAAGTCATTAATCCAAGTGTATATTTCAGAATTTTTATCTTAGATATGTAGCCTCAATTTTTAATTTTTAACTACTTATCAATACAAACTTAGTAAACCTAGTTTAGGAATTGGTTTCCTCGATTCTTATTTATAAAACAAGGAAAAGCGAAAAAAAACAAGTGGAAACAAAAGAGGGTTCAGAGCCCACCAGTCTAATTCTATGATTCAACTCATTCTAGAAAACATAATCCCAATTCTAGTGGCATCAGGACAAATTGACTTAGTAGTCAATGATTTTATGCATGCAAGTAGTAACTAGAATTAATAATGAAGGCCAACAATATAGTTGCTTGTCAATTTCAAGTTATATACATATCAATGCAATGCAAAATCGAACATAATATGCTCATGTCAAAATATGATCATAGGGCAGCTAGAAAACCAAAGGAATTTATCTTGATAAGTAAAACCAAAAGGATTTTATTTTATAACTAATATTTCTTTATCGATAAGTGCAAAAGGTGCCACTCAACATATTTGCTTTTTCTTGGAAGATTAAAGTTGTAAATTTCTTTCCCTTGACGCTTTTGGCTACTCAACATAGGACTACAGAAAACGGATAGTTCACGGCTGTGCCATATAAATCCCCACAGTCCAAATCTTTTCTCCTCTAAGAAAATAAAAACAAGCATAACAAAACACTCTAACAAATCAAACTAATACTCAACAAAACTACTTTCGATTCTTACGAAAGCTAAATTCAGCTTAATTCTAGCTTCTGAAACCAATAAACACTTGGAACGGTCAAAGACAAATTTCCCAACTCAACAAAATGCAATAACACCAATAAAAGGAAGTGAAATTCAACGTAATGGGCGAGTCTTAAACTGACCAATTGCTGCTCAGAGGACCCCAACTCACGGTCCGACTCATCGCTGGACTCGTCCTGGTATGCGAACCGGCCGTAACTCGAGCTCTGCTGGTCCCAAAACGGGATAGGAAGACTCCTATGCCTCACCCTCCGGTCCACCTGAACCGCCGAGCATATGAGCCGCGGCCTCGAATAAGGCCGCACATGCGAGTTCCTAATCCCAGGTGGTCGATGCCTCGACAAGGCAGTAAGCAGGGAAGGTTTCAGGGTTTTGTGGACCCTCACATGAACTGTGGTGGTGGTTCTGAGAGACATGACAAGAGAAGAAGAGGTTGTGTTTGTTCTGAAATACGCCCGGAAAATGGCTGAGTAGGGCATGGTAGAGAAGGTTTTGCGAGTATGCCTCAGAGAGAGAGAGTGAGAGAGAGAGCAGAGTTTTGGTGACGGTGGCGGACTGTTGCTATGTTTTGGGTGGTGGGTAGGGAGACAGGTGAGAAGAGATCGGCAGACTCACTCGCAGAGGTTTTGCCTCAGCCAGTGGCTGGGGTTTTCGCTTATATACGACTCTGATTCTTTTTCTTTTTATTTTTAAAACAAAATAAGTCCGGCTGTTCAAGCGCAGTCCAAGTAAATACCATATTTGTATAAAGAAAAATTATTCGTATTCATCACCGAAAAATACCTTTATATCTTATTAAAAAATAATTTCATAAAAAAATTATAAATATCTGAGAATAAATGATAGCTGATGTATAGTATTACTTTCATATAAATGATAAATTCTAAATTAAAAAAAAAAAAATACATGAGACGTGTATATCTTAAAATTATTAACTCTAATTTAAAAAATCTAAAAACAAGTAATTGGCTCTCCATCAACCTCCTAACAAAAAAGAGTTATTATGCTAGATAAACATTTTGCTATGTGTGCTCCACCTATCGAGAATAGAATTTTTGAATAAAAAATATTAACAGTGCAATTAAGATGATATGCAACTTATTATTTAAGTCCGATTTAAATAATAAGTTGAGAAAAAATGAATTGATTTATAAATAATAATAAAATATTTAAATTTAGATAAGATGAATTAGAAATAGTTTGAATTAATTTTTTTATGAAAATATAGATAATGAGAGAGAAAAAATATTTTTTTGACGTGATTTTTAACATGTCAACTCAGCAACAGTACAAAATTAAAAAATATTAAACAAAAATTAATTTAAAAGGTAAAATATAAAGTTATAAATTTGCTAAAATAAACAAAACAAAAACCATAAAAAAACTTATGAACATTAAAAAAAATTAAAAAACATAAATTTTAAAACTTTCTGACGAATTTTAGGAAACAAACAAAATAAAAAATAAAATCACATAAAAAACTTAGAAAATAACAAAAAATTATATAAAAAAAACATAAATAAGAGTTATAAAACCAAATCTAAAAGATAGCATTAAAATTTCTAAATCACATAAGTTATATAAAAAATATTATGAAAATTGTTAAAGAATTATAAAATGCATAGAAAGATAAAAATCAAAGGGTAAATAAGATAAAAAGAATTAAGAGAAATTAATAAAATGAAAAAGTGAAAAAGGATGGCTACCACCTGTCCTTGATGGCCATTTACTAAAAAAGAATTTTTTTTTTTTTTAATTTTGTCTTAGTTTTTAATACTTTTTAGGATTTTCACTTTATCTTTTTTAAGTTTTTTGATAATTTTTAACTATGTGTTTTAGAAATTCTCTATGTTATTTTTATAATTTTATGATTTTTAACTTTTTTTTAATATTTTGATCTAAGTTTTATATATTTTTTTTCATTTTGTAGGTTCAAGAAGTTTTTTTAATTCTAAAAAGAATAAAATATCATAGGCCCAATACAATTTACCGAGCTGAATCCCAATTAGAGATCTCATCCAAAGGGACGAAAGAGAGAAGGGAAATGGGGGACAAAAGGCTAAGGGTTGGATAATGTGGGAAAAGAGTGGATGTGACATAAAAGAAAGAGAGATTGGACATGGAGGAGAAGGGGACAAAAGAAAAAAAGGAATTTTTCAACTTGAGACGAGTTCAAGAGAGAGGATCTCTTACACAAAATAGCTCTTGGACTTCTATTGTATAATGAGGATTAGAAACTATAAAATAATCACATTATAGTGGATTTGTCCTCCAAATGACCCATGTGCATAGGCCTAATGCCGAACCACATAAATTTGTATGTATCCATTTCTTTTATTTTTTCTATATTTATCTCCTATTCATGGCTAGATCTGTCTTTGTATGGACACCATACAACCACACTGAATCATCATAGTTGGCCGATAATAACTCTTTCCACCCTTTTGGCCTATTGTATGATTTTTGGCATTAATATTTGGTGCCTTCAGTGAGATCTGACTAATTTTTTACATTGAAAGTGGGGGAAGCATGATTTTCTGGCTTGAAAAATCATCTCAAACTAAGCAAATAAATTGTTTTTTAGATAAGCACAGTGCATAAACACATGCACTCAACATGTAATACGTAGGAAGATAAGTTACTCGGCCACTTAAGCTGTAAGTGCTCTGTGCACTTAAATGCACAGTATAAGTATTGTGCATATAAATACATTGTGCACATGCATATATACAGTAGGCAAACACTGTGCACTTAAGTGCATGTTGTCACATAATGCCATGCATGTCCAAATTGTGCATCCCATGCACAATGCACAACGGGTGCATGTTGCCATGCACTCAAGAGGTGAGCCCCGTTAACCCATCGGCAATTTTTGTCTGCGTCCCACTGGCCCCCCGTCTACGGGGGCTGTGCACAGTGTGTGGAATGGGTGCATACACGGCTTCCCCGCTGTGAGCCTAGTGAGCAGCACCAGTGACCACCGTATGGTTTGTAGGTGGTTTTTGTCCCCCATTGAGGCGATCTCCTGCGACAAGGGTGTGCATGATTGGAGCTTGCTCAACGAGCTTAGAGATCCAAACCTCCATGGCTTGGCGACGCCACCATCGGCAACCATTTGGACCACCAGCGTGTTCTGCCGCTGGAAAGGTGGTCCATGACTATGGGGCCCCTCTGCCGCAAAGATCCACCTACCACCACTGAAACCCACCATGGGACAACAACGAGACTGCCCAACCGTGAGCTCGTGGAGCCACTAACAACCACCACGAATTCGACGACAATCACTGTCTAACCTGCTAACATATTCTGTAGCCGGTGGGGTGTTCCTTGGCAACCTTTTCCTCGGTTATGCACATAGGCAGCCGTAACACAAACTACATGGTAGGCAACCCCTCGCTTGGCTTGTGCATGCTCGGTTACTTGTGGTGGCGTCAAGCCATGGCCTATGGACTTACTAGTCCCACCTAAAAAATAATGCTCATTGGCTGCATTCAATAGAACATCAATGAAACAAAAGTTACGTGAACGGTGAATTTCTCCTAATGACATAGTTCAAAAAAAAAAAAAAGAGAAAAAGGAAGGCCAGAGCAACAATCAACAATGGGCAATCTTAGTCAAGCAAAGACCGACTACAACAGCTAAATCATTCCAGTTTGTCTCCTTCAAAATTTATATGAATTTCATTTTTACTAACAAAATTGGTTCCAATGGCGCGAAACGACGACTATATAGCCCCAATCGAGCACCGCTTGGACATTTCAATATGTCTCCATCAGAAAAAAAAAAAAAAACTGCTAGGCATTAACATGCACGTGGGCACCCCCATTTGCGAGACCAATAGAAAATGGGGCCCCATAGCTTGATTGACCGATATAGATCCTATGGTCGCGCACAGAAAATGGGTCGACCAATAGAGTTCCTTAGCCACACCTTGCATGTCCTATACAAAGACATAGTGTTGCATGTCCTCGGCACACGTTGAGTGTCCCATGCGATGTTCCATATTTTTACACACCCACATGTCCTTGGAGGTAGTTAAGTTGACATCACTACAAAGGTGTGTGAAGGCAGACAACTTCCCTAGCAATCAACAGTTTTAAAAAAAGGAAAAAAAGAAAAGAAAAAAAAAATCAGCAATGGAAAAACTTAGTCAAGCGAAAATCAGAAATAACGTCCTCATTGCCTTGTCTCTTCACCAAATTGCTTGAGGTTCCACTGAAATCCCAGTGTTAGCACACCCTGGGAAAATACTTTGTCGGAACTCACCTGTGCAACGTGGGACACCAAATACATAGCCCTGCTCTGTATTGCGGGCATCCCGAACCTTCATCATTGCCAAAGCATAGTCGCGCACAAGCCTCATCAACGCACCTCAAACATTCGCCATGCTCTAGCAAGACAATTCAGCTTTTCCAATCTCACATTTGTGATTTGGATTATATACGCTAACCGGTTTGGCTTTTTTAGCATAGTCAAGTATCTCTTTCAAACAAAAGACAGGTTACACCTCCTAGAGAGTCAATAGGCGGGACCAGCCATTCGACTGCTCAACCTCCCTCGCGGGGAATTTACGATGGAAAAGGACAGGGACAACCTAACCATGCTAAATTTCCCATTAAGAGTCAACAAGTGGGTCCAGCTACTTGACTACCTAACCTCCTTCACAGCAGGAAAGGTCAAGAACTGCCCAACCTTACTAAATTCCCTATTGACAGTCAACATGTGAGTCCAACCACTCAACTGTCCACCCTCCCTCACAGCGAATTCACAGCGAGAAAGGTCAAGGTTGCCCGACCTTTCTAAATTCCTCATTGAGAGTCAATAGGCAGATCCAGCCACTCGACTGCCTGACTTCCCTTACCTAGACAACAATACCTGTACAACATCTTCTCCAGCAAACGTTGAGTGTTTACACTCGTGTCATTACTACTGTCGTTACCTCTAAGAAGGAGCCTCCGATAAATGTTAAGTTTTGATTTTCTAATAAATGTTGTTATTCATTTTGAATTCTGTCATTTCTAATCATATGGATTAATAGGACACATATACATAATTACCAGGCATATCACTTTGGTTGTCAGCGTTTCTATGATGTACTTTCTTAAGCTTCCCTCTTGTGTTCGACATTTAATTATTAGGTCAAACCTTATTTTTTGAAATAATAATTTTAAAGATTAATGGATAAAATCATATCAGTATAATAAAATAATATTGACATGAGAGTACAACAGACAATATTTTGATACCCATTACAAGCCAAACCGAGGGGAGGGATGAGGGGGTTCTAGTTGTTTGCTTTCGAATAATTAATTTTGGAAGAGCTAAGACATTATTGGCTGTTCCGACCCACTAAAAAGACCTTATTAAGAAGAATAACATTACTAAGAAGGAATTCATTTTTTTACATATATATAATAACATTCTTTAAAAGAAGGAAAACCTTATTCATTACCCCCAAAGAGAAATGTTTCGGCCACAAAGATATCTCATAAAAGTAAATTCACAAATTGACATCATGACTTGAGACCTAACGTATTATATGATCAAACAAAGATCTAACTTTTGTGTGATATCTTTATAGCTATAACACTTCTTCACCCGAAATCTAAATGATCAAACAAAGAAAGCCATGATTACATCAAAATCATGGTAACAGAAAACAACATAAACATAAAATAAACAAAACTAAATAACTCATGACGTTTTGACTTTCAATCGAGATGATGTTTTTCACAACAATTAGGGCTTACGCTTGAGAATGATGTTCAAACCAAATCTAATCAAATCATCACCACTGAGAGGAGGCATCCCAGCAATTTTCTTGGAAAATCGATCGAAAAGTTGATCCATGTTTTCGCTTCCGAAATGCTTGCTGAAAAGGCCATCAAACGCAGCTCTACACTCCTCTACGGTAAGCATAAGGCTGGAGTTTTTGGTTCGAGTAACCAATCTCACAATGTCAAAATGTCCATTTTTTTTTATCACTATAGCCTTTATCTCCTCCGCTGATGGCACGTAGATTGGCAAGTTGAAGGAATCCATTTTATCTTTGCTTATTATTCCCTGCAAGAATCAAACATTTTTTTAATTAATTATATACGATTTTTATGGGACCAAGAATTCTATTGATTCTCCTAATTTATGAAATTGTCACTCAATCCAAGTTTCATTTAAATGTAACCAAAAAATATAAAAAAAATATTGTGATGATTAGGATTAATATTATTCCAATATATATAGGTAAGAAAAAGAAATGGTCATGGAACTCTACTTATATGAAGTTCCTGTTTATTTTCTCTAGCTCCAAATCCTAGCCTATGATTAACTGATGGAGATGTCCTAGAGTTTAATTAAAGGTATAGAGTGAGAAAAAGATAGACACATGAAGTGATATTATATGAAGTGAATTCCACATTATTTACCTTCAAAAAAAAAAAAAGAATTCCACATTATTTATAGTCATGATCAGAGTGAATTAATGACCAAGCAACATTAAACGTTTAATAAATCTTTATAAGATCTACTTTATATGTCTATCTCTCTCTTAGTTTTAGTTCGGTCAAGAACTTTATTAACACATGTACCCAGCACCCCACTTCGGGAAAGCAATATCACACATCAGCCAGCATAAAGCGACTAATTAATTTCATAGCTATAATGAATTTCAAAACAAGTGGCATATTGACAAATCGGCTCATAAGCAAAGCAATAGCAAAGTATGTGTAGAATTGAACGAGTGAGTAAAATTTCTACCCAAAAAGAAAAAAACCACTAAGCTACGTAGCTGCTTTCAGGTATACACACACACACATACCTCGTTCACCAAATCCAGAAGAGATGATTCCAAGGGCTGGTACGGCGGGCCAAGTGAGGATTGTATTGGAAGAGTCCCCTCCTTACGTCCGGACATTAGGATCGCCATTAATCCTCCAGGAGCAAGCTCCTTTGCTCGAGCACTTAAAAAGGATTCCATGTCTTTTTCAAACTGAGCTAAATAAGCCTGACCAACTTCCTTCGTTGCATGTCGATAATATAATCTTCCCTTATCAAATGAAGCTGAATCCATGTCCCCAACCTCCAGTGGTGCCCTTGAAAGCCAATGAAGTGCATATGCAGAGTATACAAACTTCAGAGATGCCTTTGGAAATAATCGATGGTAGTAAGATCCCGGAACTCGCGCTGCAAAGTACTCCCTGTCGGCGGGAAGATTGGCAAAGAGAGTATGGAAATCATTCGAAATATGATCATTGAAGAAAACTTGAAATTCTGGGAGGTTAGAATCATGACGGCCTTTGCTTTTGTATTTTTGTACCACAGCTTCTATGATTTTTTTCATAGAAACGTATGTGTTAGGGCCAATAGAACAGCCTAAATCGGCAATCCCAAATATGTTTGAAGTTGGACATGAGACATCTTCATCAATGTCGAGATTTTCAGCAATCGCTTCGATTATGAGGGTTTTGGCATGATCAGCTCCCACTCTCTGAATGGAAAAATAAATTTGACAATATTAAAAGTACGTAGTTGAGATGAGCATATATATATATATATATATATCATATTTTGATTGCTAGCTATTTTCTTCTTTTTTTATGCATATCTAGGACCAAAAGCAGAAATGGACAAACCACAGGAAGAACGTACCATTTCCCTTTTTTTTCCCAGCTTAAAGATAAAAAAAGCACCTGCAGATTGGAATTTTTGGCGTAGCTGTATCGACGATCCCCACCGATCATAACGTATGATTCTTCCTGCATCTCTCTCTCTCTCTCTCTTCTCTCCCTCTGATAGAACAGAGTATAGACAGATATGAAGAATGAAATTGTTTTCTTTTCATTTCATTGATTGTGCATTCGGTACAGTACCTATTTATATACACAAAACAGAATATGCTTTTGTAACAAATTTCATCTCTACAAATAAAAGCATTACACGTGTATAACAGAAAATTGTTCTTGAACATTTTGGCTTGGCACGTTTCCAATATTATCTGATGAGGTGTCCTTTGAGAGCTGATCATGTGTAGCAGTAGTGCTGATATGCCCCTGCGAGCCAAGCATGTCTGGAAGCACAGTGAGGCTCGATCTAAGTGTTGAAAATCTGGAAGTGGATAACGGCTTTGTAAATATATCTGCAAGTTGATCCTTGCTTGAGAGAAATGAAACTTGAAGAGCTTTAGCTTGAATTCGGTCCCTTACAAAATGATAGTCAATATCTACATGTTTGGTCCGAGAATGCATGACAGGATTCATGGATAGGTAAGTTGCTCCCAAATTGTCACAGTAGAGGGTAGGGGCTTTTGATAAGAAAATTCCTAATTCAGATAAGAGAGACTGTAACCACAGTAACTCGCAAGTGGCATGAGCAAGAGCTTTGTATTCTGCCTCCGTACTTGATCTGGCTATAGTAGACTGTTTCTTTGAGCTCCATGAGATCAAATTTTTGCCATAGAAGACACAATAGCCACCAGTTGATTTCCTGTCATCAGGGCACCCTGCCCAATCTGCATCAGTGTAGGCAGCCAGGAATGGAGTAGAAGATGGTTGGAGAAATAGACCATAATGAAGGGTATGTTTCAAGTAGCGTAAAATTCGCTTAACACTCTGCCAATGAGATATGCAAGGGGCATGCATATACTGACAAACACGGTTGACAGAAAAAGCAAGATCGGGTCGGGTGAAGAGCAAGTATTGCAAACTGCCTACTATACTTCGATAGAGAGAAGGGTCTTCAACAGATGATGAATCAAAGGCAGACAACTTAGTAGAAGGAGACATGGGGCTGCTAACAGGTTTGCAGTTTGACATATTCACCTTTTTGAGCAAGTCCAAAATATATTTTCTCTGAGAAATAAACAGTCCAGAAGCATCTCGTCTACATTCAAGACCCAAGAAATAATGTAAATCCCCAAGATCCTTAAGAGGAAAATCAGTGCTTAACGTAGAAATAAGCTGAGCAAGAACACTTGAACTGGAGCCAGTAAGCACTATATCATCGACATAGACTAGGAAATATATTACCACAGATTGATGTCGATAAATAAAAAGAGAAGTGTCTGATTTTGAAACAACAAAACCCAACTCCAATAACCGAGAGCTAAGTCGCGCATACCAAGCGCGTGGAGCCTGTTTAAGACCATACAGGGCTCGATTGAGTTTGCATACATAATGGGGAAATTGCGGGTGTATAAACCCGGGTGGCTGAGACATAAAAACGTGCTCATCAATAGTCCCATGAAAAAAAACATTTTGGACATCCAACTGATGGATTGGCCAACCAGAGGAGACTGCAATAGAGAGAACTAACCTGATGGAAGTTGGCTTGATCACTGGACTAAATGTTTCATTGTAGTCCAATCCTTCAAGTTGATTGTAGCCCTTGGCTACCAGTCTCGCTTTTCTCCGTTCGATAGATCCATTTGACAGATGCTTGGTTTTAAAGATCCATCGGCAACCAACAATATTTTGAGCAGGAGCAGGAGGAACCAGCGACCAAGTGTTAGTGGCCATAAGTGCATCAAATTCGAGCTGCATCGCACGCCTCCATTCCGGAAATTTTGAGGCTTGGGTAACAGAGGTGGGTTCCTCTGGAACAGCAGTGGAGGTGACGTGGGCGCGCGGTGGAGGCCATGGTGTGGTGCCGTCAGTTCTGATTTTGGGACAGGTTTTATTGGCCTTGGCTCTAGTTTGCATGGGATGAATTGAGGTGTTGGTTGATGGAATTTCTGGAGATGAAGGGGGAGCGCTGGGAAGAGAAGGGGCTGAAAGATCGAGATGTGCCCTAGATGAGGATGGATTTGGGTTTGAAGAGGATTCGGGTAGGGTAGAGGGAAGATGGGTTTGCGGGCCAGGAGTGATCGTTGGTGTAGGGGATGTCGTGTGGGTATTAATTCTTGGGTTGGCTGGAACAAATAGAAGAAGGCCCGTGAGGATGAGAGGGAGGGAAGAAAGGTAATGTAGTGTGAGTCAAGATGGGCCGTGAATCAGAGTTTGTAGAAGAATCTGTTTTTGACGTAGAAAAAGGAAGATTGTTTTCATCAAACAAGACGTCTCTTGAAATGTACATTCGTGTTGTAGGGACGTGAAAACACATATAACCATGGTGAGAGGAACTATATCCAAGGAAAACACACGGGAGAGATCTGAAACTTATTTTGTGTTTATTGTATGGCCTAAGGTTAGGCCAACATTGACAACCGAATGTTTTTAAAAACATGTAATCTGGTTTTTGATGAAATAAAGCTTCAAAAGGTGATTTGTTGTTTAAAATGGATGTGGGAAGTCTATTGATGAGGAAAACTGCAGTGACAAAGGCATCAGACCAGTAAGAATGAGGTAAAGACGAGTGAGCAAGAAGTGCAAGGCCCGTTTCCACAATATGTCTGTGTTTCCTTTCAACTGATCCATTTTGAGGGTGAGCATATGGACAAGAAATTCGATGAGAAATACCAAAAGATTGTAACACATGATTAAGAGATCTAAACTCTCCACCCCAATCAGATTGCAATGCACGTATTTTTGTATTAAAGGTAGTTTCTACATGACGCTTGAAAGATAGAAAAACTGTGACTACATCGGATTTACATTTTAATGGAAATATCCAGGTGAACCTACTGTAGTCATCGACAAAAGAAAGATAATATCTGAAACCACCACGAGATAACATAGGTGCAGGACCCCACAGATCTGAAAATAGGAGATGGAGAGGAGCAGTTGATCTAAAAGATGCTTGACCATACGGTAGTTGATGGTGTTTGGCCTTGCAACATGATGAACACAAACCCGAGGAGGAAGACGACTTTGTAGGAAGGGAAACTTGAGAAATTATTCTGTCAACAAGTTGCATGGAGGGATGACCTAGCCGAACATGCCATTGAAACGATGAGACACGTTCACCAACATTGGCTTGAGGAGATGGAGATGTTTGAGGAAACACATACATTCCATTTTTAGTAGGACCTTGAAGTAGAACTTTCTTGGTTTGGGAATCCTTCACAAAAAAGAATGAAGAGTGAAATTCAAAATATACACCATTATCTTCACACAGTTGTCTAACAGAAATTAAGTTTTTGGAAATGGAAGGAACATGAAATAAGTTTGAGAGACGAAGATTGCCATGTGTAGAGGAGATGGTGGAACTGCTGACATGCTGAATGGGAAGAGAGGTGCCATCACCTATACGAACTTGTTCATCACCCTTATACTCAGATGGATTAAGAGAAAGGTTAGCAAAATCGTGTGTGAAATGATGTGTAGCTGCGGAATCAGGATACCAGTTAGGATCGGTGAGAGTGGGAGTTGGTTGAGTGTAGCGTGGACCTGAAGTGTAGTGAGCCGAGAGGGAAGGTGGAGGGGGAGATTGGAAACTGAAATCAAACCTGTGATGGCATATGTTGGCTGTATGACCTTGCTTATGACATACTTGACAAGTAGGTCGGTTAGGTGTGAAGAAAGGTGGGGAAGGGGAAAAACTGCGGCCACCATTCCTGCCTCGACCACCACGCCCTCTGAAACCTCCCCTGCCATGAGAGAAACCACGACCTCTAGAGGGATTATTGCTTGAGTGTTTCTGAGTGGTGTTGGCTGAGAACTCAGGCGATGCTGTGAGAACAGTGGTTTGATGATTTAATCTGGACTCATGAGTAAGGAGGTGGCTATAGACTTGAGCCGGGGTGAGTGGATCAACACGGGTTGTAATGGAAGTTACAACTGAATCATAGTCTGTGCCTAAGCCTGCCAAGAGAAATGTGATGAAATCAGAGGATGGTAAAACTTTTCCAGCCATAACTAGAGTGTCTTGGAGGAGCTTGGCACGTCTATAATATTCTGTGATCGAGTCAGAACCCTTTTTAAGGGTAGTGAGTTGCAGCTGAACTTGCATGATGCGAGCTTGTGATTTGGCAGCAAATAGTTCATCGAGGACATTCCATATTTCACGAGAAGAAGATGCCCCGAGAACATGTGCAATTAAAGGTTCAGACAAAGATGAAATAAGGATACTCATGATAGCTTGATCCTGTTGTTGCCAAGCTAGGAATTCTGATTTGGAACTTTCATCGAGCAGTTGAGGGGAAACGATGGTCCCATCAACATACCCGTATAGGTTCTGCCCTCTGAGGTAAGGCATGAGCTGTGCCTTCCACAAAAGATAATTATCATTGTTAAGTTTGACAGTAATCAAATTTGTAGGAGGGTGGGAAGGAGCAATAATAGATGGTTGAGTTGGAGGAGGTAGTGCGAAAGGATTTCCCTCAGGTATTTCAGCCATGAGAACAAGCGTGGAGAGCTTGAGAGCTAAAAACCCAAGGAGATGGACGCAAGTCCTAAAAAGCTCTGATTACCATGATAGAACAGAGTATAGACAGATATGAAGAATGAAATTGTTTTCTTTTCATTTCATTGATTGTGCATTCGGTACAGTACCTATTTATATACACAAAACAGAATATGCTTTTGTAACAAATTTCATCTCTACAAATAAAAGCATTACACGTGTATAACAGAAAATTGTTCTTGAACATTCTGGCTTGGCACGTTTCCAATATTATCTGATGAGGTGTCCTTTGAGAGCTGATCATGTGTAGCAGTAGTGCTGATACCCTCTGTATGATAGTTTTTGCACTAGGGTTCATGAATTAGTTCATCAATCACTCTCTCTATGTATATATATCTTACGTATCATTAATTTCATACAACTTTCAATCCCAATTATTCCCAATTATATATAATTGCAGGCCAGGCTAGCTGATGGAAAAGTACGCGTTATGACTTTTTATAATGTATCATGAAATTTTCTAAACAATTAAGGTTATTCCTCGTGCCGACTGCAAACTTTCTCTGCATGTCTTATCACAATTGGTTAATTATAATTTACGTCGTATGTACAGTACTCTGTTTAAGTTTCAGCTTTTAGCTGCCGTTTTGGTTGAATGATTTGTTTTCCATCATCATGAGTTGAATATTTAAGATTGGTGGAAATCTTAAATGTATGATCTATTCCACGTACGTAGCCTATTCATTTGATTGGAAGATGATTGGTTTGAAGAGCAATTATACAATATGTTATAAAAGTATTACAAGTTTGAAATAGAGTAGTACTTATAATATATTGAAGAAGATTTGCATTATCTTGATAGAGATGTACCAACCACAAAGTGATCAGAAATTAGGGCTTTTCTAGCACTCAAAATCGCCAAAGAACCCCCAAAAATTGCCACAATTGCCCATTTTTATCGATTTTTTGTTCCTTGCATGTTCGACAAAATTAACACTTCACTTCTGAGTTAAACCAGCAATAGGCAAAAATTGTAAAAAAAAAATGCATATTCTTGACGATTTTTGTTTGTCGTAACTGTCTAAAAAATTGACAAAAATAACCTTTCCGTTCTACATTAAATTGTTGAGAAAAGTCAATTGTGACGATATATACCGTCGCAAAATGTAAATAAATCCCCACAAAAGGCTCTTCTTTTTCCCAACAATATAGCATTATATCATTGAGAAAATGTTCTTGCGATGGTAATTGTTCGTCGTAAATACTATAAAAATCACCACAAATAAGTATTCCAACGATATTTTGTTTCGTTGGTAAAAAGTTATGGGAACCATAAGGACTTGTTGCGACCAACATTATTCGCTGCAATCATATATTTCCGTAAAAAATTGTCGTTGTAAAGAAAATTTTCTAGACGAATTTGGATTCTTACGCTAAAAGCCCATTTGCGACATATGTTAATCTTTGCAAAAATTTATTTTCGATGACAAAGGCTCCTTTTGATATCTTTTTATTGTATCATCAATGTGGATTTTCTTTAAAGAAGTTAATCCACATAAAACAGATTTACTTAAACAGAAGTCACTGGAAATGGTCTTTGATAAAAGAAAAAAAATGGAGGTACTAAAACATTCAATATAAAAATTATAAATTCACATTATATTTCAATATGCCTTACAAGAACACTGCATCCAATTGACTTTTAGTATATTCCAATGAAAGAATTTTTGAGAAAATAAAGGGCTGAACAAAACATGTAACCTATAAACATAATCTTAAACCAAGACATTCTGTAAGCAACTACCTAAGTTTTGAACTCCAACTACCTAAGACATTCTGTAAGTAATAAATTAAAACCAGACTTACAAAACATCTGGATTAATAACCATTGCCATTTTTTGTGAGAAAACAAGTGCCGGGGCCAAGAAAATAAATGGGAACATTAACAAACATACTTCAACATCAATAGGTGATTGCATTTCTGAACTTGGCTGCTCATTGATGTGAACTAGCCTGATCGTGTCACTCATCCCACAATTTGATACCTTAAATAGGAAAGATGCACTCTCTTTTGTCTTTTTCTTGATTTTACTCTCTTAACCACTTTCTCAACAAATGACTGTTTTCTCTTGGATGGTGGCCTCCCTTTACTTTGTATTACTCTAGGACTAAGCAATTTACCACTTCCCATTGTCTTGGTTGGACCAATTCGGGTTAGAGTACTACTACCGCACATAGAATTTGGTTGGACCCATTGTTGCTTCAACCCATCTAACTGGCTCAACAACTTGATAAAATCTTCTTCAATGTTGGATGTATTATCAGCAATCTCATAAAATGCCTTAGTTAGTTTACCCAATCGTTGTGATTTAGGGTTGTTGCCCAAATCATTGTAACTAGATCTAACGAGGGTATGCGTTCGCTTAATGTCTTTTCTCCACCTATCAATAATGTCATAAACACACTTTGGGTAGGTCACTCTTAATGGCCTTGTACCTGGAATTTGCAGCACATTTCTCTGGTACTTTTTTCATTATATGCCACAAGCAAAATCGATGGCGAGATAATGGAAACACTTTTGCAATTGCATTTTGCATTACTTTATCTTGATCTGTGATTATTGCAGTTGGAGCTCGACCATTCATGCACTTCAACCATGATTCAAACAACCATATAAATGTCTCCGTATCCTCACCCAATATCAAACCGCATCCAAACAAAATTGATTGACTATGATGATTAATCTTGACAAATGGAGCAAATGACATTTTATATCCATTCGTCAAATATGTTGTATTGAACGTGATAACATCTCCAAAATATTTGTATGCAACCCTACTTTGGGCATCTGCCCAAAAAACATTCCTTACTCAGAATTCATCATCCACATCCATCACATAATAGAAGCCATCATTTTGTTCTTGCATTCTAATGAAGTAGCTTTGTAAAGTTTCAGCACCTCCCATCCCAAGTCAAAGTAGTCTTGCCTCACGTATATAATTACGACATCTCTCTCTCCAAAAGTGAGATTTTCATAACCACTTGCTTCAACAACCATAGAATTGTAACTCTTGCTCAACCATATGCCAACCTTGTCATTGTATTCCAATTGCTTCTTGTTCCCTGGATCCAACCTCTTGTGACATCTAATAAATTTAGCTTTTTCGGGACTTAGGATATGTGTTGGCTCGAGCACAACATTGCTCAAGCAAAACTTGCCTTCAGAACCTAAAATTGCATTGGTTCTGGCCTTGCATCCTTTTTTCTCCATAGACCTTGGCTTTAGAAAATTAGACAAAATGTGCTTTTAGATGTGCCTTGACGTACACATGCAAGCGTAAATACCTCACCTTCCCATCATCTCCAGTTTTGGAACTCCTTTTTGTAACACCAAAACCAACTTGTTTCACATATCTTGTGTAGTATGCTCTTGCTTCTTCTTCTGAAGAAAATGACATTCCCACCTTAGGCTCTTCAACGTCCACATTTCCATCCCTCTTTTCATTAATATTCAAACTATCATCAACACTCTCAAAACCTTCAACGCCTTTTTTCATCTTTTTTTATTGACAAGGAGTGTGACTCGCAAAATAATCTAGCAAATTTAAATAAATCAAATAATCATAAGTTCATCTATCTAATAGCATAGTTCATTAATGTAATACATAATTTCACATGCTAATGGTAAATAAAAAACAAAAGAATAAGGGAACGATGGAGCTCATTCGATGCTTTTGTTTATTAAAAAAATAAAAGCCATGCAAGAGGTCAAGAGGTTGTAAACCTGTGGGTGGAGAAGCATTGTGTGTGTGTATTTTTTGTGTTTTGAGAATGATATTTTTTTATGTAAATTTAACCATAGCTTCTTTATATAGGATTCCGAGAAGGTTTGCAAGGAAGTATGGAGAAGGGTTGTAAAATCTAATATTTCTTAATCTTTCAAATGGTGCAGAATGGAAAGTAGAATTTGTGAGATGTGATGGTAGAATTTGGTTATAGAAGGGTTGGCAAGAATTCTTGGAGTATTACTTTGTGAAGCTAGGGCACTTTCTAGTTTTTAGATATGAAGGAAATTCTCTCTTTTATGTACTTATATTTGATGAGAGTGCAACCATATATCATAAGTGCATTTTGGATGGTGTTTGGTAATCTTTCAATTTGAAATCCACTTCACCATCACAAGTTCTACCATCTTCAAATTCTAGATGATTTACTATTAAAAGATAGAACAAATTTGTGTAAACATGCTTTGTTTCTGAGCAACAACGCTACCCAAATCCAGTTCTATACTAAATGGAGATTTTATTAACCATGTAAAAAGTTTTCTTCTTCTTAGTTTTAGAATATACCATCAAGATTTGCAAAGATATATTTGAATATGAAGTTTGATGATGTGGTCCTTCGGGTTTTAAATGGCATAAATTGGTTTGTTAAATACATTTAAAGCAAGTTTTTATGTAGGAAGGAATTCTCACTGGACAATAATCTACGGATTTGGCACAATGAAAAGTTAGGGCACATGCAAGGGTGAAGAGAGATGAAGGGTTTTGGGGCTTACTAGAGGCTCATGGAGGCTGTGTATGGTGATGCTGGAGTCGAGATGGCGACGACAGCAGCAGCTGTAACTGTACAGTACCATTTTCACTTAACACCCATGCAGAGAGAGAAATAGAGAGGGAGAACGAGAGAGAGAAAATCATGGTAGGATGTAGAAGGAAGAGAGAAGAAGAGAAACTCATTCGAAATGGTGCCAAACAGTGGTGCTTAGGTGGCGATGATGGAAAGACAACGCGAGGGAGGAGAGAGTGCGGGGTATGATGCGTACGTTGAAAGCTTCAATAGTTTTGAATATAAGATGCGTAAAGGGGTGGACTAGAGTGCATTAGTTTCTATTAAAATAATAAAAACACACATGAGGAGTAAATAAGTTGTAAACGAGTGGTTGGAGTATCATTATCCATCTCACAATGCCCAAACGTATTAAGATATATTCCCTCTAATTTCATGACTCTTAGGGTTCTATATTGTCTACGGACAACATTTAATATTGTGGACTTTACACTCTGTCTATTTCTCTCCAAATTATTGAAGATGGTTGGTTAAAAAATTATAAGAAATCTCAATTATGTGAAAACACCCATATTTCAAATAGAGTAATTTTGGATACAGTCATGCGCACTGCTTTTAAAAAAAAGTAGAGTCCACCATTAAAAATATGATTTTTTTTTTCATCTGGATCTTAGATTTATTCACTTGTTTTAAAGGAAATACACCAAACTTGCACATGACTATAAGGCTGCAAATATTATTATTTTTAATTAATATAATTGCAATCTAGATTGAGCCAAGAATTCTAGTTTTTTTTTTAAAACAAAAAAAAAACAAGGATTCTAGTATTGGTTCCCCGTATTGAATGAGTCAACAGATTTGATCACTCATCTGCCCAGCTAGATTATTGAAATGTCACAAAAGCTGAAAAGAAAAAACTAATAGATCAATTCCCTGCATATAGCTAGCTAGCTAGCTAGGTTAGAAAAGAAATGGCTATGCATACGGAGTTTTAGATGAAGTTTAATTTTGATTTATTTAATTCTCTAGCTATATGATCTTTGGTCTGAATATAATATAATATACTGATCAATTAATTAGAACATATTATAATTTTCTTTGGTTGATCTTAATTAATTTATCGATCGTATTCAAAGTTCAAAGCCAACCAACAACATTTGATCATCCACCACTCCATTTCTGGAAGTTTTGATATATGAGTTTTGTTATAAATCAGTAACTGTTTATATCATATACCTCACACATGATGTAAATTTTTTTTTATAAAGTGTGAAAGTGTTTTTCATAAGATGTGTGAGTGTTTTTTATAAAGTGTGAGATATGTGGTGGTGAATAGTGGCTGATGAAAAGAATTTTTTTTTTTTTATTCCATATATATTCATATTAGTAAATGCTAGCTATCTTTATATACAATATCTTTCAATTCCTTATTCTCCTTTGATCTAGTCTTCTTAATTTTCTAATCCATTTTCTTGCGCGCACACACATATAAATATATATATATATATATATATATATATATATATATATTTATAGATATATGTATATGTTGAAGTACGACTGTGTGGATCAAAATATATTGAAATTGGGTATAATATTGGATTGGAGATGACGTTCTCACATAACGCAGCATTTTTATGCAGCCAGCTTGAGAAGCACGCATTCACTAATTTATTCTTTCTTTAATTCCACCCTTCCATGCATCTGTTCCACACTCCCAGCTTCATTTTTTAACCTACCACGTACTGTATTTCAGACTATAATAAAATAATTTATGAATACTAGTGAATGATTTATGTAAATAGTTTGTGAATAGTGTTAAAGTAGTATGAGAATATTTGACAATAATTGTGTTCCTAAATAGAGCCGGACTGGTTTGATCACACAAACCCAAACTATCTTATCTCATTTATATAATCATTACAACTTTTCAAACTTCTACATAAAATATAATAAACAATTCATATTTTTTAAATTTTAAAACAAAAATAATATTATAATAATATTTTATTCAATTTTCAACAAAACATATCATCTCATCTCATCTAAATTGAGTAACCAAACGAGGCCTTAGATTGATCATGAATAATTTTTTTTTAAAAAAAATGCTAGTTTTCCCGCTCCCCCTATCCCTAGCTAGTGCAAAAATGTGTGTTTCTTTAATATTTAAAAAAACCACACACACACGCACTTTGCACTAGTGGAAAAGTGGGGGCAGAGTAGCATACTACAAGAAATTTGACTTTAAAGGATGAAATTTGTTAGGGACGAATTAAATTTTGTCCCTAAAAGTCATTTTTGGACGTCTCCAAAAATGGCTAACCTACAAAATTAGTTCGAACGGACAAATATCCATTCGAATAAGATTTTTTGTGATGAACATGAAAATCGTCTCAAAAAAGAAAAACAATTCGAACGGAACAAAATATATTCGAACAACTAATTAATGTCTATTCGACAGTATATATATGTTCGAATGATAATATTGACAGGAAATTAATTTATTTTTCTCGAGAAAAGTTAATAACCGTTCGAACTTAAATTTATTTGTTTGAACGGAAATTTTTTCCATTAATTTGTTTATCATCATTAACTTGTACATATATATTTTTTCATTAAAGTAATAAATATTTTTTCCATTAATTTGTTATCATTTTCAAAATATAAAAATGTGTATATATTATATATTATGATTTGCGGTGAGTTAAAATATTTATAAATTCATAAATTAATTTTATGTAATTAATTTCAAAACTTTATAGTGATTTCTTTTATGTTAAATTTATATAAATATAACTTTAAAGATTGTATCATTTTTTATATTATCATGAACGGCAAGTAAAATGAAAAAAATAAACAAGGTAGCAAACACGAAAAATAAAAACCATAAATTAATTACATCTCAAATATATAATATTCAATACAACACAAAAAGTAAAATAATAACTAAAATGACTATTTGCTAAGTAGATCAACATCTTCTTGTAATATTTTAATGCATCAATTCAGATCCTTAAGCTTCTCCATGATGGCTCAACGAACTCAACAAACAGAACTCGTACCTGATCCAAAGTCCCCCATTGCTGACAGATCGATGTCCATCCCCGCTTAGTGAAGATGGATTGTATGCTCTATCCCTCCTAGAAAAGATCTGAGAAGTCAGACAAAATGATCTCACACTCGACAAGTATAGTCCTCGTCTCCTGAGCATGAGTTATTCCACTACTTTGGCCGACCTGATCTCTTGCACGTTTTATTCCGCTAGATGCCATTAGTATACTGTTTAATCACAAAGAAATTAAGAATATAATTAACCATAATATTTAAATTATATTATTGAAGAATTATACTATATTGAACTAAATTGAAACAACTAGTTTGAATGACACATATTCTGTTCGAACTAGTAAAATGTATTCGAATGGAAAATTCTGTTCATTTGAATTGACAATTAATACTCATTCGAACATGAGAGAAAATTTTTTGTGATTGGTTCATGATAATCAAATTATCTTATGGCTATGCTTCAAACATGTCAAGATGTGTTTGAACACATGATTGGAAGATAACTGATCTTAAAAGTCATGACTGTCATGTATTTCTGCAGCATCTATTACCGGTTGATGTGCGTGGAAAGCTTACTAGAGATGTTCGTACAGTTCTCATAGAATTAGAGAGATTTTTCATAGACATTTGTAGTAGAACGTTGAAAGTCGATGCATTGTTAAAAATAGAAGCTGACATTACAGTAATATTGTGCAAATTGGAGAGTTTGTACCCGCCTTCATTTTTTGATTTAATGGTTCATTTTGCTGTGCATCCACCTTGTGAGGCTTTCGTCGTTGGTCCCGTTCAGTATAGATGGATATATCCTATTGAACGACTTTTGAAAAAACTTAAGCGATCTATGGGGAATAAAGCTCGTCCATAATGTTCGATTGCTGAGTCATATATTGATAATGAGTAGCATACCTTTTGTTCAATATATTTCCATGGGTTGATACTAGATTTACAAGACCAGGCCGAAATTATGAAGGTAGGCGAGAGATGAGAGTCTCATCAACATTTACTGTGTTTTCCCAGACAGTACGTCCTATAGGCGCACAAGGGGGCTACAGCCTATGTGGGTGAGAGTTTGAAAGAGTTTGATGGTATGTCTTGAATAACTGTGTAGAGATTGACTACCACTTGAGGTGAGTGATGATCCTTTAAATCAATATTATCTTTAAGTCTATGTATAATAATATAGTATAATTTGATACAAATTAACCATTCACATGAGCATGAGCAGTGAACATATACAACTATTTTGCACGAATGGTGTAACTGACGTAGAAAAGACACACGAGGAGGAATTTGCCTCATGGTTTGAACATACGGTATTACTGTAGACCCCCATTTTATAATACGAACTTCATACCACTAAACTCCACTTTTTTCTATGTAATAATATTTATTAATGTATGTTGTATTGAAATATGGTGAAAATTCAGAAAAAATTTCACCCTGACAGAGAATGATATAGTAAAATTCAAAATTGTGGGGTTGTAGTTGAAGGAAGCCATGTAGATGATAATATTGACTTCTATGGAATTGTGGAAAATATCATAGTGTTGAAGTATGTGGGGGGATATATGGTCTGATCGTTTAAATGTAATGGTGGGATGTCTCAAATCTTAGGTTGGGAGTGCATAACGATGAATATTTTGTGAGTATCAATACATCTCGTACATGGTATGAGGACGATCCTTGTTCTCACTTGCCAAACGAATCAAGTTTTTTATTTGAATGATCTGGAGTACGGAAACCCATGCAGATAGTGAAGAAGTTTGCACCAAGAAATGTATATGATTATATTCTAGAGGCAGACAAACCTTCAGAAGAAGTTGATTGTAACGACCCCGGCCCGCGAGGGGCAAGACCGTCACGCGCATACCTTTTCTTAGCATATTTTTCTTTTCATTCTTTTCCTTCCTTTCTTTTTCCTCACTGACAGGGACGACACTAAGCGTCTGCCTCTCTCTCTGCAGTAATGCCTTGCTCCCTAGCCTTTTCATCATTTCCTGGACTTTTAAAACATTTAAAACAAAAGTGAGTCTAATACTCAGTAAGTAGTACACCATGCAGTGAACATACTAGGCATCTATTCTTTTCCTTTAGAAAACATGCATACATAAACATTTGCGTTTCATTTCATGCATAAACATTCTTAGAAATAATTAGGCTTTCATGCATAAACATTCTTTCATGTTTTACATGCATAGACATTCTTTTCATGCATAACATGCTTTTCATGCATTACATCTTTTCACTTTCATAGGCCATTGCACACTGTTATGCCCCACGTGTTAGGGTTAGCAGCCCTATGGCCAATGGATTCGCCAGTGGCCACAGGTTGGAATCCCATTCCGTCAGGGTGCAGCACTGGGTGCATTACCAGATACTACTACCCGGCATTGCAATCTGCCCATTCATTCATTGGGTACCCCTTTCCTTTCATGTGGCCGTTACGTATTTTCATAGATTGAAACTTTCATTTCCTTTCATTCCTTTCATACTTGCATTCATTTCAGTCCTTTTCATTTAACAGTTCATTCATAGGAAAGAAACGTCAATTAAAATCATGAACTTAAACATCATTGAGAGAGGCATGAGCTTAAACACCATTGAAAGGCATGAGCTTAAACATCATCTTTCAAAACATCCTTTAAAACGTTAGTTCTCGTTGAAAAGCATGAACTTAAACACCATTTAAAAGTATAAGCTTAAACATCATTTAAAATTTAAAGCTTTCACATCATCTTAAGGCATGAACTTAAATATCATTTAAAGGCATGAGCTTAAATACCATTAAAAGCATAGGCTTAAACATCACTTAAAAGCATAAACTTAACATTGTTTAAAAGCACGAGTATCAATATCATTTAAAAAGAAAGAGCTTGAATACCATTAAAAGGCACGAGCTTAAACATCATTAAAAAGAAAGAGCTTAAACATCATTAAAAGAAAGAGCTTAAACATCATTAAAAGAAAGAGCTTAAACATAATCTTTCAAGACATCTTTTAAAATGCCAGTTCATGGCATTCTTTAAAACGATAGTTCTCAGGGACATTTTAAAACGTCAGTTCTCAGGGGCATTCAAAGCATCAGTTCATAGGGACATTTTAAAACACATTTAAAGCATCATTTGAAGCATAAAACATGAGACGTTCCTTTCCTTTGCATTTAAACATTTCCATCATCTTTCTTAGTTCAATGCATATGCATTTTCATGAACAAGATACATTTTCATGCTATACTACATATAGGAAATAATCATAAATTTCTTAAGAGAGCATGCATGAAAATCTCATGACTTAGAATCTACATGCATGCATTACCTTATACATGTACACACAATTATAATCGATAGGGTACTTAACAGGGGCTATCAAGAAAGGGCTGTACATACAATATTCATTTACTTAGAGAAATATTTGCAATAAGAGAGAGATATATTCTTTCATAAAGAGAGCATAGTGTAAGAAGCATGATCATAGCTACTTACGTCTAAGCTTTACTAGCGAGTCCATTTGAACTTGGAAGTAGACTCCTAGTCCTATTCAATAAAATGAGGTAGATATATTAACATCCACCTTACTTTAAGCCTTACTAATCGATACGCTCACACGTTCACTTAAATTCCAACTTGGAATCAAACGTTCCCTTAACCCGTTTGTCTACCCATCAAACATGGCACTAGGCCAAAACATTAAAATCTTTATTCCAAATATTTTTAAAGAAACTTATGAAAATAAATAACATGCTTGCCATCCCTTTAAAATTAAACATAACATAAAATATAACAAGGTTACCCATTTAATAGACTTTAAAACTTTTAAAGACTTAAACTTATGCGTTACTCATTTAATACCCTTAAAAGCAAGATATAACATTATAGAACCAAACAAAACCTCTAAACCAAACCTCTAGCATCTTCAAATAGATTACCAACCAATATTAATTAAAGACACATGGTACCAATATATATATAAATTAAAATCATTATAATCATCATTTATGATTAAACCAAGTTTAAGAATAACTTAGCAAAATTCGAAATATAGGGAATCACATAGCAAAAACCCACTTTAACATATTCGGTTTGGGCTGAAATTAAAGCACACATATTTATTTACAATATAGGAAATTAAATACATCAAAACATAAGCTTAAACAACTCAAAAGGCTTCCAAAATCACATTAAAAGTAAATAAGTTAAATTAGGATTTTTACCTTAAACTCTTAGCCCCTTCCAAAACACAAGTGGAAGATCAAATAGAGGAACAACCGTGTGGATGAAGAGCAACACGATATCACTGTTTTGAACCCCAAAACCGAAACATCAAGATCATCAAAGGAAAACCCACTTGATTAAACTATGGCTAATTTTTGAAATACACAAGGGAAAGGGTTAAGAATGCTCTTACCTTACTAATTCCCTCTTGAGGAGAAGGAGGAATGGATGCTTGGCTTGAGATTGGAAGAGAAATGGAATGGGAGAGAGGGAGGTGTGCATGATTCGGCCTTGGCTTGGAGGAAAAGAGATGAAAACTTTTTATTATTTTCCTTGGGTGAGAGACCGACGGCTAAGGGGGCTAAAGCCTTAGGATAGATTTTATTTTCTTTTCTCCCCTCTTTCTTGGCTTACTTTGGACGATTGGGTGGGTGGAAGTGAAGTCAAGGCTTCCTTTGGAAGCTTGGAGTGGCTTGGACGATGGATGGCTTTGGGAGAAAGAAATAAAAGCTTCTCTTGGAAGCTATTGGAAGTCCTCTTGACCGATGCATGGCTTGGAGAAAAGAAATTGCAAGCTTCTCTTGGAAGCCATCGGTTCTCATGATAAAGAAATGAATTGATAAGTCAAATGGCTTATCATATAAAGAGAATGAGATTTTTGTCCCTTCCTTAGGGTGTTGACCGATGGTTGCATGGAGAAAAGGATTTAAATTCCTTTCCCTTGGGAGCCTACGGGTGGAAGAAGGAATGGGTCAATTAGTCAAGGCTTCTTTTGCAAGATAAGAAATGGAGGGTGGGGATCTATCCACCTAAAAATACTTTTTCACATACCAATCCAAGGGATGGGATTAATTGGGCTATTCCATAAATAATTAAAATAAAAGGGCTTAAGAGAAATGTTTCAAAGTCTTGAAAATAATATTCTTGACCCATTTTAATAAATCATACTTTTAAAAGATTAAAATAAAACATACTCATCTTGGTTTAAAAAAAAAATAAGACATACTCACCTTAAAATAAAATAATTGAAAGTAGTAATTAAAATAATTTTCATATCAAAATATTTAATTTAAAGAATTAATGAAATGACGTAAGAACCTACGTAGTAAAGTTCGGGTATTACATTGATAGTCCAACAAATGAAGAAGCATATCAAGAAAATGAAGTAGGCATCAATCTATTTGTTGATCTCAGCCAATATGAAATGATCCAATTGCGTAGAGAAGATGTTAAACCTAAAGTAATTAAGGATGAAATATCGAAAGAAGATGAATCAACTGAAGTGTCTAGTGAGGATGAGGGCGACTGGTCTACCAAAACAGATAGTGAATTAATTTCAAATATGAATTTTTGTAAGTATTATTCTTATAAATATCTATAACGTTTGTTTGAATAATAATTTGTTATAATTTCAAATAGATATGCCTCTTAAATGCAAAACAACACGTGTGTCATCCCATCCATTACTGACTCCCTATGTGATTCACCTGCCATGAATAGTGAGCCAACACTACCAGACTTAGAACAAGGTATTTTATCAAATTAAATACCACATTTTATGCTCAATTTAAGTAATATATCTATAAAATAAAATAATTTAATTAAAATAAATACTTTAATTATTGTATATATAACTGTTGTAAGCCAGTACCGAGGTAGAGGCACTACGAGGGGTGTCTGCATAGAGAAAGTAAGGAAAGTGGATAAAATTAAAGTTGATATTCTTGATGATCACAACAGTGGCTCCGGAGATTTTGCAGCGTGGCTTGCTTCTTATGTTGGCACGCTTACTCGCACGTATGCACCGATTGCTACATCCTCTTAGTCTAAAGTTTCCGAAGATGTGAAAGATCATATTAAAAATCGTTGTTTGGTAATAAGTTACATCTCAAGCAACTAAGTATATAACATGTTACTTTGTATTTATACTAATTGTTTATAATTATTGAAAGGATGAGTTTGAGTTTAATTTTGGCCGATGAGAGGATTGATTAACGGTTGAGGAACTGATGTCGAATACATTCCAGAGGTACAAAGGTTGATGCCATGCACACTATGAGAAGTTCAGTATTACAATAGAGGGGCACCAAAATCCATTCCAAGCAATGCCACCAAACGAATGGGAGAATGTTTGTGATATATTTGAAGATCCTACTTATTAGGTAATTTCGCTGTTATATTTTTTTAATAGTATATGATAGATGTATTAAACATATAGACATAATATTTTTTTTAGCAACGGAGTACTATGAACAAAGCAAATAGATCAAATTTAATGATAAACCATCATGCGGGTTCTCGATCTTTTCATCGTTTGTCTAATAAAATGGTAAGTTATTATACTCCCTGTCAAATATTAATATATAATACACTTCTAATTTAAGTTCTAATATAGACTTTCTTTTTGTAGAAATAAAAAAGTGTTGCTGACTATGATCTGACCCAATTGTATGCTAAATCACATAAAAATCGTGATGGTGTTTAGACCAGCCCAGAAGCAGAGGCAAATTGTGTAAGTTTAAGTTTCTTTAATTCCATTGTAACTATATATTTTTGTTACTTATACTAAATAGTATGTTTTTGTAGGACAAGATGATATCTCTTAAGGAAGCTGCTGCGGGTCCATCTGATGCATCATTTGTCAATGATGCTCAGATCCTTTCTCAAGTTCTTGGATCACGTTCTGGATATTTGAGGGGCTTAGCACGTTGCGTTAAACTATCCTCAACATCCTCAACATCCTCATCCTCTTCTCGAGTTAGATCGAATGAAAACAAGACTAAAAAATTAGAAGAAGCAACACTTGAGATAGAACGATTGTGGTCCAAGGAAAAAGAGTTGCTGGCCCGATTAGATCAAGCAGTAGATCTTGAGGCGAGATTAGAAGAGAACATGTAGATGAGGCTGGGGATGGAGGTACAAAAAGTTGTGCTTGAACAGTTGCAGTCAATTATATCACAAAACTCTATACCACCACCACAATTGTAAAAATAAATTTTTTCTTTCATTTTCTTTCTATTATTATGTTCCAAAAAAATTGAACAATTGATGTTTGAATTACAATTTGTGAAATACTAGTATGATATTTTTAATTAATTAAATTCTGTTCTATATGATTCATACCGTTCGAATGGTAAATAACCAATCTGAATGATAAATTACCATTTATAAATCTATTTGAATACAAACAAACCCATTCGAACAAAAAATAACCTATTCAAATGATAAAAGAGAAATATTGTTCGAATGGACATAATTTATATTTGAACAAAATTTATTTGTTCGAACACTCCTTTTGTTGGAACAGTATCAAATATGGTTATTTGTTCGATTCAAAATTTTATTTCGTTTGAATGGGCGGGTCAGTTCAAACTGACAAATAATCCATTCGATGAAATTGGTTCATCTAAAAAACAATTCCTGTTCAAACAGTTTCGACTGGTTCTGCCAAATTTCGTCTCTAAAAGTAATTTTTGAGACGAAATTCGTCTCCAAAACCTTTTGAGATAGTCTTTTAGAGACAAAATAGAGAATTTTTTTTTTGTCTTCAATTCTTTTTTCAGACGAAATCGGAATTTTTTGAGATAAATTTTTTATCTCAAAAAACCATTTCTGTTGTAGTGGCAGCTCCCTTGTTTTTGTGAGTGTTTACATATTTATTTTAGTTTTAGACGGTTTTCAGGAAACAAACGTGGCATGTAGTTGAAACTCCTAATGAACATAGGTTCATTCAATGAATGCATGACAGATCCATGGAAAAAAAAATTTTTAGAGCTGATTATTTCTAATTTCTAACTTATTACAATATTATTATTGCATTTTATATGTGATTATTAATTAGATAACAAATATGTACGTGCGATTATGTTCGACATTTGCTCAATCAGTCTATCAAGTGAGACTCGAGCTGTAACATCCCGGATTTTAGTGTATTTTTAATGGAGGATTTATTTAATTTATTTTGTGATTATTTATCTTGTTTTAAATTTTGGGAGTTTTAAAATATTATTTCTTAATATTTTATGTGGTGAAAATTATTTTTATGTGATTTTTTAGATTTTATTTACTGTTTTAGCTTTTAAAATGAATTTTTATTTTAATTGATTTATTTTTGGGTTTTTAATTTTTATTGTTGCATTTAAATTATTTCACTGTGTTTGGTTTATTTTAATTAGCTTCCGGTTTTAATTTCTTCTCCGTTGGATTTTTTCGGGACCCAGCTGGAAAGACTGGATCTTCCTTTTTCCCCTCTTCTTTTTCTTTTCTTTCCTTTTTCTTCTTTCTTTTTTTTCTTTTCCCCCCGGTTTTTCCTGTGCGAGCCGACCCTCTCCTTTCTCTCTCTTCTCTCTCCTCTCTCCACCGTCGCTCACGGGTTTTCCTTCGCCGCGCCGCCTCCCGGCCGCCGTGTGCTACACCGCCGGCACCATTCCCTTCCCCGTGCGCCGGCGACCTCACCTCTAAAATCTCAGACCGCCCCGAGCCACCGTTAGCCGCCGTGAACCGATCAAACCCGCGGTGGGTTTTTCCCCATTCCGCCGCCGTCCGGCCGCCATTGGCCACCAAATTTCTACCACATCATCACTGGCCCAATACCAAGCTTTTCCATCCAAACCTGGCCCCGATCCATCGCCGGAGCTGCCTGTGCGAGCTCCACATCCGATTCGACTATTCCGGCCTAAAACCACCCATTTCCGTCGCTATTCTCGACCAACTACCACCACCATTAGATTCACCACCTTCCATAGGCCCTACCCTATCAATTTCGAGTCTCCGTTTGAAACCGTGAAAAATTCCCATTTCACTGCATTTCGGCCAGTGTTTTTACATTGTACGAATTTGCTGTTTTGGCGTTTGCCAGTGCCTCGGAACCTTCGTAAAATTGTTTTAAAGCGCTGTAAGTATTTTTTAAACAATTCTTTGAGATTTAATTATATTTTTACAATTAACTGCTATATTTATATATATGTATCCTGGTTGGTTCCGGACTGAGTCTGAGAAGTTCGGGGGTGGATGGATTGATCGGAGTATTTGTTGTGTGTGATTATTGTGATCTGGTTGATTGTTGGAGATTGGATTAGTTGTGGTTTGATTATTGTTAGAGATTTGTTATGTTATGGTTTGGTTTTGGATATTGGATATTTTGGTTATATTGTGATTTTGGGAGTTGATCATTGGTTGTGAGGATTGATCTGTTCATTGCATTTTTGCACAGATGGCATGTTTGTAAATTGAAAACTGGGTTTTCGTGTATTGCATTCATGTTCATGTGATTATTTTGAAAACTGAGTTTTCATGAGAATTGGATTTATGGGTGCGTGTGTATCACGACCCCAAGCCGAGATGGGGCATTATCTCGGTGGAGCTCCTTTGGTCACTCGGGAGCGTAAGATACTGAGTGACGTCCCCTGGGTTGTCGCCGGGCGACAACGGGATCGGACGTTGGATGTGCCGACTCCGTGGCCCTTCTGCTGGCGGGGGCTAGAGGATGACCTGGCCACGAATGCACTGGGTGCGGAACTGGGCATCACTCGTAAAGTAGCCAGGATGTGCGGATGGTCCATAGGGGAGACCATGGTGCATATGGTTAATTGGATAAATGGAAAAAGAGCTGTTTTCTGGGAAAATAGCGTGAGTTGTTTTTGTGTATCATTTTCTGGAAAAATGATGGATAATGATTTTTATGTGCCATTTTCTGGGAAAATGGTGGAAATTGTTTTACTGGAAATGATTTTTGAGCCAATGAGATTTTTGGCGTGCGTTGCACTATTTCATTTGCATCATGGGCATGCATGGTTAGTTGTTTAGATATGATTTTATCTCTGGACTTGGTTAGGTTATAACTTACCTGTGGTACCATTTAATGGTACTGCAGACTTTGTTGATGATGCAGATGCCGAGCCTGAGGATCTGGCTCCGCCGGAGGAGTGATCTGGGATCACTCGTGCTGTAGTTTTTTTTAATTTCGGACTTGTATTTTATTTTGGGACTTTGGCTTTGTTTTTAAGGTATTTGTATTTTGGATATTTGTATTAACTAAAATTCTGGTACTAGTAGACTTTATTACCTTCCGCTGTGTTTTTATTTGTGCACTGTTTATGTTGTTGCACACACTTGACACTTGTCGTTGGGATGCGTGACCGGTTGTCATCATCCCGGGTGTTTCGATTTTCGTGCTGATCCGTACATGGAAGTCGGGGGCGCCACAGGTGGTATCAGAGCGGTTTGGCTCTGGGTAAAGCCACATGTCCCTTAGGTGCAGTACCAGAAAGTTTTAAAAGTTGTGACTTAAAAAATTATTTTGGTTTGAAATATGTTATTTTTAATGGTTTTAATTTATTGTTGATGGTTTTGATTGATTTTATTTTATTTTATTTATTTTATATTGTTTTATTTTATTTTATTTGGATGTTGCTATTACCCTTAATTAAAATTTTGTTCGGGACTAAAGTGAGGTTGAGAATTGTGCTTTGACAGAATATGGTGAGGCCAAGGAGGCAGGATAAGGAACCTATGGGGGACTCTTCCAACAATGAGGTGGATAATGCCATTGCTAGGGCATTGAATAGGATGGCTGATCTCTTCCATCAAAATATCAGGCCGCCTCAAGTTGACCAAAATATTGTGGTTCAAGTGGGGTGTTCCTACGAGAGATTTCTCAAATACCGGACCCCGATGTTCTTTGGAGTTGAGGATCCACTTCAAACTGAAGGGTGGATCAATGGAATAGAGAGGACTTTTGAGATTTGTGGCTGTACAGAAGAGCAACAAGTGCTGTATTCTAGCTATTTGCTGCAAGGTGAAGCAGCCAATTGGTGGAGGATGAAGAGGAATCTTTTGGAAAGGGAGTTTGGAACTCTAGCTGCCGTGTCATGGCATCGTTTCAAGAAGGAGTATGATGACAGATTCTTCCCACCTGCTGTGAGGAGGCAGAAGGCCTGAGAATTTAGTAACCTGGTTCAGGGTGGTATGACTGTGGAGCAGTACTCCCGTGCTTTCATGGAGCTTGGGCGTTTTGCGCCCCATCTTATTGCTACTGAGGATCTTCAGGTGGAGCGTTTCAGGGAGGGTTTGCGTCCTGAGATATGCAGATTCGTAATATGCCATAGGGTTTCCTCTCTTAGTGAGTTAATTGATTTGGCTACCATGGTTGAGAGGGAAAACAGTTTGGCAGTAGGATCCCCTCCAGGTCAGAAAAGAAGAAGTTTTGCTGGAGAAGGCAGTAGTTCTGGGTCGCCTCAGAAATTTGTGCAAAAGATTGGAGCCTGTCCACAAGCATCGTCTGGAGTGCACATTGGAGGCCGAGCCCCAGTTTGTAGTCGATGTAATAGAGCTCACGAGGGTGAGTGTCGTCAGAGTGGGGTCACTCATTGCTTTAGATGTGGTCAGACGGGGCACTTTGCTCGAGATTGTCCTAATCAGCCTCAAGCAAGTCGTGGAGGTCGTCATGGAGGAAGGAATAATCAGAGGCAAGTCACGCAGGCTCGAGTGTATGCGGTGACTCCTGGAGACATCGACTATGACACGCCAGAGACCCAGGATGCTGGAGTGATTACTGGTAAGTGTTTAATTATTTGGATTTGATGTTTGGTGTGGTTTGATGTTTCTTTTGGATTTCATTGGTGTGTGTGTTTGGTTCAGGGAGAGTCCGTTTGTATGATTTTTATGCTTGCACCTTGTTTGATTCCGGAGCGTCCAAATCTTTTGTGTCTACCACTTTTGCACGGATGTGCAACTTGGTCACGGAAGCCTTATCGCAACCATTGGTAGTAAGTCTTCCCAATGGAGAGATGGTGTGGTGTTTTAAAGTCGTGATGGGGTGTCCTTTGGATTTTAGTGGGAGGACACTAGATGCGGATTTGATTGTATTCAAGTTGCTTGGATTTGATATTATTCTTGGAATGGATTGGCTATACCGGTATTCGGCGTGCATTAATTGTAGAAGTCGAGTTATTGGATTCCAGCTTGCAGAAGGTGATTATTTGGAATATGTGGGAGTAAGTTGAAGGCGAAGCCTATAGTTATATCTGCAGTTCAAGCAAAGAAAGATATAGCTTGTGGAGCTGACGCATTTTTGGTTCAAGTGGTGTCTTCGCCGTCCGAGAAGAAGTCTATAGCGGATATTCCAGTTGTAGAAGAATTTCCAGATGTTTTTGTTGATGATTTGCCAGGGTTGCCTCCAGTTCGGGAATTGGAGTTTACAATTGATTTGGAACCTGGAGCCGCTCCTGTGCATAAAGCTCCTTATCGTATGGCGCCGGCTGAATTGAAGGAATTAAAGATCCAGTTGCAAGAGCTAGTTGACAAGGGTTTTATTCAACCTAGCACATCACCATGGGGAGCGCCGGTGTTGTTTGTTAAGAAGAAGGATGGCACTCTAAGAATGTGTATCGATTATCGGGAACTTAATAAAGTGACCATCAAGAATAAGTACCCGCTTCCCCGTATAGATGATTTGTTTGATCAGCTACAAGGAGCAGCTGTTTTCGCCAAGATTGATATGAGGTCGGGATATTATCAGCTGAGAATAAGAGATAAAGATATTCCTAAGACTGCTTTCAGATCTCGGTATGGTCATTATGAATTTAAGGTGATGCCTTTTGGATTGACCAACGCTCCTGCAGCTTTTATGGATTTGATGAACCGAGTCTTTCAGCCTTTTCTGGATTCTTTTGTGGTGGTCTTCATCGACGATATCATGGTCTATTCTCGAGAGGTGGAAGAGCATGCTTATCATCTTCGCTTGGTACTTGGTAAATTGAGAGAGCATCAGTTTAATGCCAAGCTTAGCAAGTGTGACTTTTGGCTGGAGGAAGTCAGATTTCTTGGTCATGTGATCTCCCGAGATGGAGTGGCTGTTGATCCTAGTAAGATAGAAACTGTTTTATCATGGCCACGTCCTTCTACTGTGCGCGAGATTCGGAGTTTCTTGGGACTTGCCGGATATTACCGGAGATTTGTTGAAGGTTTTTCCAGATTATCCGGACCTCTCACAGCGTTGACTAGAAAGAACGTTGAGTTTGTGTGGTCAGATCGTTGCGAGAGAAGCTTCCAAGAATTGAAGAAGAGATTGACGACAGCTCCTGTGTTGGCACTTCTGGAGCCGCATAAGCCTTTTGTGGTTTACAGTGATGCATCTAAGTTTGGGTTGGGATGTGTTCTTATGCAGGAAGGACGAGTTGTTGCCTATGCATCTCGTCAGTTGAAAGAGTATGAGAAGAATTATCCTACCCATGGTTTAGAGTTGGCTGCCATGGTGTTTGCTCTCAAGATTTGGCGTCATTATCTGTATGGTGAAGTTTGTGAAGTCTTCACGGATCACAAGAGTTTGAAGCATCTGTTTTCTCAAAAGAATCTTAATATGAGACAGAGGCGTTGGTTGGAGTTAATCAGCGACTACCAGTGTGAGATCAAGTATCATCCAGGAAAAGCTAATTTAGTTGCTGATGCCTTGAGTAGGAAATCTCAGTTAGTGGATGAAGCAGAGTCGTCTGGTATGGACTCTCTCCTTTATGGAATGAGGAGATTGCTTATTGAGAGTTCGCAGCAGGAAGAATTGATCTCTTCAGTTTTGGATGTGCGGGTTGTGGATTTCGAGGAATTGAAGACTCTCCAGAGAAAGGATCCTAAGTTGTTAAATATCAGGAAAAGAGTCAGGAAGTCTAAAGGACCCGTGCACTACAGTTTGGACAATGATGGTGTGCTTCGTTTTCGGGATCGAAGAGTGATACCTCGAGATTCTGAATTTAAAGAGCGAATCTTGGCAGAAGCTCATACAGCTCCGTACTCAGTTCATCCTGGAAGTACGAAGATGTATCGGGACTTGAAGAAGAATTTTTGGTGGGAAGGTATGAAGCTGGATATCGCCTCGTTTGTTGAGAAATGTGATACTTGTCGTCAAGTTAAGGCTGAGCATCAGAGACCTGCTGGTAATCTTCAACCTCTCCCTATTCCTGAGTGGAAATGGGATGACATCACTATGGATTTTGTAGTAGGCCAAGAACTCCTAGTGGAAAGAATTCAGTTTGGGTGATTGTGGATCGATTGACTAAGAGTGCCCACTTCTTGCCTGTGAATAATGCTGACTCTTTGGGTAAGTTAACTCGGTTGTATGTTAAAGAGATTGTGAGACTGCATGGTGTACCCAAGAGTGTTGTGTCAGACAGGGACCCGCGGTTTACGTCGCATTTTTGGAGGAGTTTGCAGGCAGCTTTAGGCACCAATTTGAAATTCAGTACAGCTTATCATCCCCAGACTGATGGCCAATCTGAGCGTACAATTCAGACTTTGGAAGATATGCTGAGGGCTTGTGTTATGGAATTTCAAGGAAGTTGGAAAAATCATTTGCCGCTCATAGAATTCTCCTATAATAACAGTTTTCATGCTTCTATCCAGATGGCTCCTTATGAAGCTTTGTATGGAAGGAAGTGCAGATCGCCGTTATGTTGGGATGAAGTTGGCGAGAGGAAAATTGTTGGGCCTGAATTGATTGAAGAAATGCAAGGGTAGATTCGAGTTATAAGAGCTAAGATGGCGGAAGCGCAAAGTCGCCAGAAAAGTTATGCTGGCATGAGGAGAAGAGACTTATCTTTTGAGGAAGGCGATTGGGTTTATCTTAAAGTCTCTCCGATGAAGGGTGTTAAGCGCTTCGGTAAGAAAGGTAAACTCAGCCCGAGGTATGTTGGTCCTTTTCAGATTGTGGAGAAGGTTGGGCTTGTTGCTTATAGAGTTGCATTGCCGGAGTATTTCGGGGATGTGCATGATGTGTTCCATGTTTCGTCGTTGAAGAAGAGTTTTGGTCAACAAGAGCCGCGTTTTGTTGACCCGGAGCACATTCAACTTCAGCCTAATCTTACCTATGAAGTTGTTCCGACTCAAATTGTGGATTGGAAAGTGCAGAAGCTGAGATCCAAGACGATACCTTTGGTGAAGGTGTCATGGGGTGATCCTGTAGCTCAAGATTTCTCTTGGGAGCGTGAGGCCGATATGAGGGAGCAGTATCCGTATTTGTTTGGTTGACTCTCCTGGTATGCTTCTTAAGCCTACTCTTAGTTGAACCTTATCTTTGTCTTAGTCTTAATGATTGAACTTACTAATTTCGAGGACGAAATTTTATTTAAGGGGGGGAGATTGTAACATCCCGGATTTTAGTGTATTTTTAATGGAGGATTTATTTAATTTATTTTGTGATTATTTATCTTGTTTTAAATTTTGGGAGTTTTAAAATATTATTTCTTAATATTTTATGTGGTGAAAATTATTTTTATGTGATTTTTTAGATTTTATTTACTATTTTAGCTTTTAAAATGAATTTTTATTTTAATTGATTTATTTTTGAGTTTTTAATTTTTATTGTTGCATTTAAATTATTTCACTGTGTTTGTTTTATTTTAATTAGCTTCCGGTTTTAATTTCTTCTCCGTTGGATTTTTTCGGGACCCAGCTGGAAAGACTGGATCTTCCTTTTTCTCCTCTTCTTTTTCTTTTCTTTTCTTTTTCTTCTTTCTTTTTTTTTCTTTTCCCCCCGGTTTTTCCCGTGCGAGCCGGCCCTCTCCTTTCTCTCTCTTCTCTCCACCGTCGCTCACCGGTTTTCCTTCGCCGCGCCGCCTCCCGGCCGCCGTGTGCTACACCGCCGGCACCATTCCCTTCCCCGTGCGCCGGTGACCTCACCCCTAAAATCTCAGACCGCCCCGAGCCACCGTTAGCCGCCGTGAACCGATCGAACCCGCGGTGGGTTTTTCCCCATTCCGCCGCCGTCCAGCTGCCATTGGCCACCAAATTTCTACCACATCATCACCGGCCCAATACCAAGCTTTTCCACCCAAACCTGGCCCCGATCCATAACCGGAGCCGCCTGTGCGAGCTCCACATCCGATTCGACTATTCCGGCCTAAAACCGCTCATTTCCGCCGCTATTCTCGACCAACTACCACCACTATTAGATTCACCACCTTCCATAGGCCCTACCCTATCAATTTCGAGTCTCCGTTTGAAACCGTGAAAAATTCCCATTTCACTGCATTTCGGCCAGTGTTTTTACACTGTACGAATTTGCTGTTTTGGCGTTTGCCAGTGCCTCGGAACCTTCGTAAAATTGTTTTAAAGCGCTGTAAGTATTTTTTAAACAATTCTTTGAGATTTAATTATATTTTTACAATTAACTGCTATATTTATATATATGTATCCTGGTTGGTTCCGGACTGAGTCTGAGAAGTTTGGGGGTGGATGGATTGATCGGAGTATTTGTTGTGTGTGATTATTGTGATCTGGTTGATTGTTGGAGATTGGATTAGTTGTGGTTTGATTATTGTTAGAGATTTGTTATGTTGTGGTTTGGTTTTGGATATTGGATATTTTGGTTATATTGTGATTTTGGGAGTTGATCATTGGTTGTGAGGATTGATCTGTTCATTGCATTTTTGCACAGATGGCATGTTTGTAAATTGAAAACTGGGTTTTCGTGTATTGCATTCATGTTCATGTGATTATTTTGAAAACTGAGTTTTCATGAGAATTGGATTTATGGGTGCGTGTGTATCACGACCCCAAGCCGAGATGGGGCATTATCTCGGTGGAGCTCCTCTGGTCACTCGGGAGCGTAAGATACTGAGTGACGTCCCCTGGGTTGTCGCCGGGCGACAACGGGATCGGACGTTAGATGTGCCGACTCCGTGGCCCTTCTGCTGGCGGGGGCTAGAGGATGACCTGGCCACGAACGCACTGGGTGCGGAACTGGGCATCGCTCGTAAAGTAGCCAGGACGTGCGGATGGTCCATAGGGGAGACCATGGTGCATATGGTTAATTGGATAAATGGAAAAAGAGCTGTTTTTTGGGAAAATAGCGTGAGTTGTTTTTGTGTATCATTTTCTGGGAAAATGATGGATAATGATTTTTGTGTGCCATTTTCTGGGAAAATGGTGGAAATTATTTTACTGGAAATGATTTTTGAGCCAATGAGATTTTTGGCGTGCGTTGCACTATTTCATTTGCATCATGAGCATGCATGGTTAGTTGTTTAGATATGATTTTATCTCTGGACTTGGTTAGGTTATAACTTACCTGTGGTACCATTTAATGGTACTGCAGATTTTGTTGATGATGCAGATGCCGAGCCTGAGGATCTGGCTCTGCCGAAGGAGTGATCTGGGATCACTCGTGCTGTAGTTTTTTTTAATTTCGGACTTGTATTTTATTTTGGGACTTTGGCTTTGTTTTTAAGGTATTTGTATTTTGGATATTTGTATTAACTAAAATTCTGGTACTAGTAGACTTTATTACCTTCCGCTGTGTTTTTATTTGTGCACTGTTTATGTTGTTGCACACACTTGACACTTGTCGTTGGGATGCGTGACCGGTTGTCATCATCTCGGGTGTCTCGATTTTCGTGCTGGTCCGTACATGGAAGTCGAGGGCGCCACACGAGCGAACTCTTTGTTTGGACTTCGCTCGAGCTAATTGTCATGTGAGCTTCGAGGAACTCTCTACTGCTACTCAAGCGAACTCTCTGCCTGAGTTACGCTTGAGTGACTCATCGTGCGACTGTCAAACTTTTTCTCTGACGTTTTCTCAACTCATAAACTAGACTCCACAAATCCAATGATATCCCACCTGGAGACTGTTTCAATCACAACTGTCAACCACTGTCTCCAGTGCACACCCTTTACCTTTGCAGCTTACAGATCCTGTCTTGAAGCTAGAAGACCAACTAAAGTCGTGCACGACTTCAGTTCCTCACACTGTAGTTCCCTCAATCAACGCATTTGTAGGGTAACTCAGAATTTCCATTGCACTAAAAATACCTGGTCTCGTACCAACCGTAGCACACATTAGAGAACTGCATGTAGTTGAGGCCTCCTTCTTTGACTTGGGTGACTGATCCCTCCTCTTATTTCCATCTTGTTCAGTCTTTAGATGACGTGCCCACTTTTTGTGCAATGCTTACTTCCTCTTTAGAAGTCCAGTCAGCTTCTTCGCACCTAACTCTCACTTGCTAGAACTCTCATCTCGCAAGATTTTCTTGTAGTTCCATGGTTCACCACCTTCAGTCAGCAGGATATAGTTCAAGATAGGGGAATAACACTGTGGAGGTTTGGCCGTCTTGGTAGCCCTGCTAGCAGCAAGTGCAGTTGTAGATGACCCTGGATCACTAGACGTTCTGTCCTTGGCTGTCACACCTTTGCTCTCTGTAATGGTCATAGGAACCTTCCCCAAGCTTACAGATTCACAAGGAGCTATAAAATTGACTCTTTTTTGCTTTCCCATCCTTACATTCACATGACCAAACCTGCTTTGCCACAACTCTGTAGTATCAGTCACACTACTGAATCCATATGTCAAATACAAAGTATCTGTTCTCTGACCACGATCCAAGACCATTGCACCCTTCATGACCTTTCACGCACCTCTCGAAAAAATTATCGAATGACCACCATTATCAAGCTGTCCCACAAAGACCATGGTTAAGATTTTGAAGTATTGTTGCTGCAATTTTTTTTCCTAAAAAAATATATAAAAATAATTTATGTTCCCATCTTTGTAACTGTGGAATTGTTGTATTCCGACACTTGTACTTGTAGTAACAAATGGTTTAGCATTATGGTAAATTTTGTGAGTTTTGATTAATTTAAGATTTATATTTTAGGGTTTAGAATGTAAAAATTATATGGTGTTATTTAGCTTTTTCAATAAAACATTTAATCACTATGTGGAAAATGAGGATTGAAGGGTGTGAATATGAGATTTATAATTAAGAGAAATGATATTTATAGTTTTAGAGTATTTAAGTCTCGCATATTTATTTTAAAAAATGTGAGTAAATCTATAACTTATATAAAAAATTATTTTTTTATAGTGTATTACACTTTTATTTTTTTTAAAATAATACATAAAATTTACATACTTTAAAACGGTATATAATGTCGTACTTTTACACCTTATAGTATGGACTCCGTTGTTTTGAGTAATTTTGGAACGTGATGGCCCTTAAGAGTCTGAAGTACTGCCGCCGCAATTTGTTCTCTGAAAAAAACAAAAAAAAAAATATAAAAACAATTCATGACAAGCTCTCGTATTAAGAAAACAATTCTGCTAGGGGCAATCGACGCGTCAAACAGTGGGGGGTTTTTTTTTTTTTTTTTTTTATATATATATAAAGCCACGTTAGCCAACATTAAAAAAAAAAAACAGAGGTAAACAAAAATAGGGAAAACTCAGATTTTGGGTCTGCACTAATCTACAAGCCTTCCATTTTTCCTACCCATAAACTTTGGTACGAGTCTTCACTCTCTACATTAAGGAAAATGAGGACGAAACCACCAGCCGTCTCATCCACACATACTCCAACATATTCCATGGCTTCTTTGCCACGTTTTCCCCCTTCGAAGCCAAAACTCTTGAGTCCTCCCTCACGTTATTTCTAATGTTGAGCAGGTTTAAGGTGTTGGGTCCTAATGGAAGCAACTAGATGGCAAGTCAGGAAGCTCAAGTTGGTGGAAGCAATGCTGATGATGCCTGATTAGTCAATTTTTTAAAGTTAAATATTTAACTGTTTTGCTAATTTTAGTTGTAAATTCTCTGCACCCTATGTTCTTGTCTGAGTCTGCTATCTTGGTTCACATTTGGTATCTTCACCATCCTCGATGAGTTTAGGAGATAGTATTTTTTTTTCTTTGACATGGCAGATAGTATTAGAACAATGCCATTTCTCTAATTTATAATTTTGGTTAGTATTGAACTTTTGTTCATGTTTTGCATTTAATAACGTGGCACGGTTGCTAAGGACTTCTCTTCCTCCTCCTGCAATCGCAAGCTCATCGGCTCTAAAATACTTCTGCTTTGGCTACGAGTCTAGCAACGGCAAAATGAACCAACCATGGAGTTGCCGCCAGCATGGCTCCCAAAGCTCGCTTGGCCGCCTACAAGGTCTGCTAGAACTCGGGCTGCAATGACTCCGACATCCTCTTAGCATTTGACATCGGAAATGAATCGCAACTCAAGAGTTTAATTTGCCAAGAGGGCTGCTAGGCGAAGATGGATGAAGATAGAAACGTCGTCGTTTCTAATTTGCCAAGTGGGATGCAGTTGCTCCGCGATTTTCCTGGCCGGTTTCATACAGACTTTCTCTTAAGAAAATAATAACTAATTAGAAGCTAATTAGATGCACCTCATGCATGGCACTGTATATTGACAAAAATAAAATAATTAATTAATTAGACCTCATGACACGTGTGCATGTTGTACTACGTCAAATAAGATTATTTTATAAATTTATTTTTATAAAAAATTTATCTACCATCTTTGGATGTAAAAGTCCTGCGTATTGTTTTTTTTTGAAATATTAATAAATTTAAAACTCACATAAAAATTATTTTCTTAATAATAACTTAATTTAAAAAAAAAAGTATCTAAATTTATACACCTAAAAATTGTATCTACTATTACTTTTTTTTAATAAATCAAATATTCCTCGATACAATATTATAAATTCTTGCCACTTATGGGTATAAAGAGCGGTGCTACACTACCGCTCAGAGTTGTCTGTTCATCGTACCGCTAGGCAAAAATCTACTATTTATTTTTTTTTAATTTTTTTATTCATATATTTTTTTATCATTTTAAAATATTTTTAAAAAATAAAAAAATACTCATATATTAATAGTCAGTTACTTAATTATTAAAGTGAGGGGACAAATTGAACGGGTAAAATAAAATTTTTCTATAGGTAAATGTGTGAATACAGTACCGTTTACTTTGGGATCACGTCAATAATAAAATATTCAAAACATAATTTTGTTTACACTAATTATTGAGACCACGTACGTACATATATTGCATGTATCAATAATGTTAAAAGAGTTGCTAATAAAAATTTTCTAAAATCTTGACCTGATCTATGTACTTCCGCTGATATGACTTGATTAAGATATGGGAGGTGCTACTCCAACAAGGCCATCGAAACAGCCATCGAATACGTAAAAGAAATATTATCATTTTTTGTTTTTTTTTTTAAATTTATTAAACATTTATAAAAAAATCAGAAATTCATTTTAAAATCCTTACTTAACAACACTACAACAAATTATGTTCTTTGAAATGAAAATTTTCGTCTCAAAATATTGACATTTCGTCTCAAAATATTTTTTAGAACAAAAAAAAAAGTGTCGCAAAGTCGTCCCTATAAAACTGTCCCAAAAGATATTTTGGGACGAAAATCACAAATTCGTCTTAAAAAATATCTTTTAGGACGAAATTAAGTTTGACCGTTCGAAATCGTTCGAACGGATGTTTTTTTTGGTACGAATTAAATTCGTCTTGGAATACCATTCGAACATATAAAATAACGTTCGAACATATGGGACTGTTCAAACGGTCGGAGTAAATAACGTTCGAACGGGTAATTCATGAAGAAACGTTCGAACGGAGAAATTGATGATCGAACGCAAATAGTGAATTTCTTGTTCGACTTTTTCAGTTCGAACGATAATGTATGATGTTCGAACGGTTATGTCCGATTTGAATACGTTCGAACGGATGATGAGTGTTCGAACGGTTATTATTTTCATGGACAATCAATACTAATTTAGAACCAAATAGATATTTATATTTTAAAAATACAATACAAATTGTTCAATAAAATACTAATAATACTAATAAAATTCTCAGTACATGATATATAATTGTTCAATATGCAAAACCACTTCTAATGAAAATTAATTGCTTGGAGGCCTAAATTGTTGCATAAGTATCTGCATTTGAAACTTCATCTCTCTTTGTTCATCTTCTTGTTGTTTCATGCGCATTTTCATTTTTGCTTGTTTTGTCAATTGAGCCTCTAACTCATGTTGTTTTGTAATCTCCATCTCTGCTTGTTTTGTCAATTGAGCCTCTAACTCATGCTGTTTTGTAAGCAATTCTTGAATCGTAGGATTTGCATTTTCTAACGCAATAGCAGTAGTGCTTGACGTTGATGAAGAGCTTGAAGGCTTTATACAGCGACCCAAACCCCTCAAATATCCTGAACGTTGTCCTAGAACTTGTGTACAAATTTCAATATCACTTGTTGATAAATTATGATCTGAAGCAGCTTCAGCACGTATGGCAAGTATTTTATCCTACACACAACATATACGTTTAATATTGACACAATAATTTAAATATGTTTAATTAAAAAAAATTATAATACTTATATAATTTTCACGAGCATCGGGATGAGTCCACTCTCCATTACTATTAGTATGTGATGCAGCATATAATTTTGTTAGATCATAATTGGTGTCTGACGCTTCCTACAAGAGACATTGTTAAGATATAAAGTTAATATTAAAAACAAACTATATAGAATAAATAAATAAATAAAATACATTACCAATTTCTTAGAGAGGAGATGGAAAGATCTTGAACCTGCGTGATGATGAATCTTTAATTTTGATCTATTCATTTTGTTTATAGAACTTCGCTCCTGTATAGAAATTGTAAAAGTTAGTAAGTGAAAATTATAAATTTGATACATAAATAATTAATTTACTTTACCTTATATGATGGATCATCAAATATGTCACAAAGTTTTTTCCATTCTTCAGGTCGGACATCCTGAAAAGGATGCTCACGTGCTTCTTCCTTGTTATCGTACTTCTTGTAATGCTTATGACACCTCGCCTTATACTTGCGGAATGCATTACACATCAACTCTTCAACAGTCATAAGCTCCTCTCTCCGAATATAATTTAGTTCAAAGTCATCCTTAAAAGAGTATATATACAAAGACATTATCATTTAGAATATTAAATAATATCAATATAAATTTATTATTTAAATATTACGTACCAAACAACGCTTTTTTATAAACTCTTTTGCCTCTTTGGGGACTTTATGCCATGAACTCGTAGCCAAAGGTGCATAAGTCCGTGTAAGAGCACCCATATGCGATGCAAGCCAAGCTGCTTGTTGTCCCTCGCCTCCGGTATGTTCATCAAGAATGTTAACCTTAATCTTACCTACTTTACGATATTTCTCCAATGTCACACCTCTAGTAATGCCTCGTCCATGACGAGATTGTACTGTTATCTCTATAAAATAATATTAGTTATTTACCCCGTATCAATTAGCATATATCTTAATTGAAAAAATGAGTAGTAGCTATTTACCTTGTTCTGTAGAGTCAGTCTCTAATGGCAAGTCAGACGGAGAGCTAGAAACAGGTGGAGATGGGATGGGAACTTCCTTCCTCTTTGGTGGCATAATTGCAAGATACTGTATAATGTGAACACAAACTGGTTAATCATCTGTATCAGTTTCATCTATAGATTCGGTCTCATCATCTGTAGATACTTCAGATGACTCAACACTTTGATCAACTGTCGTCTCAACTATATCAGCCTCAATATCTTCCCTATGTAATGGGATCATCTCATACTAGCTCAAATTTACAAATAAGTTAAAGGCAGGTTGACTCTCTTGGTATGCTTCTTGAGTAGATGTATCATCTTCTTCTTCATCTTGTCCCTTCGCCTCAGGAATAACGTCATAAATATTTCTAGGAGAAAATTTTTGTACTACTTGCCATTGATTTCCTAACTGTGGATCGTCTAAATAGAATACTTGAGATGTTTGGGAAGCCAAAATGAAAGAATCATCTTCATACCATTTTTTTGATGTATTAATACTCAGAAAATATTCATCCTGGCATTTTCCTCTTCGAGGATTGCTTAAATCCCACTAATCACATTTAAACATATAAACCACAAGCTCCCCCACATATCACAATCCGATTATATTTACGATAACTCCATAGAAATCAATATTGTCTCCATCATGACTTCCTTCGATAAGGACACCACTATTTTGTGTTTTCCTATAAAGTTCTCGATTAATTGTGTGATACTTACTTCCTCGAGAAATACATGCAGAATATCGAGCAGCACGTCTTGAGGGACCACGCGCCAGTGCATATAGTTCGTCTGATAAAGTATAAAGTATAAACATTCAACCGTTAACAATAGTAATATTTTAATAACTAATAAATTACATCTGTATTAATGTCATTACCCGTTGTTCGAACCATTTCGGGAACTCCTGTTCATGTCTCAGGTCTATAGCATTTACTCCCAATTCTTTGAGCATGTTAATATAATCACTAAAATTTAAAATTACCAACAATAAGTATATTTATATAAATGTTTAATAAGTAAATTCAATGATTAATTAACAATTAATTTAAACTTACTTCAAGTGGCTCTCTATCTCTGGGCAATTATTTAGCACGTACCATTGAGCTTTCTTGAATTCTCGTTCACACAAATCATAACCACCCTGAGCACCAAGTGGACGTACTTGTTGGGAAAATACAGAAAATCCATTCCGTTGTCTTGCTTGGTCAACATCAAAATTTCTTTCTGGCCGATCAAATCTTGTGTCAACCCCGTGGAAGTATTTGGAACAGAATGTATGCCACTCATCATCAATATATGTTTCTGCAATTGATCATTCTGGACGGGCCTTATTACCCACTGTGCGTTTCAACTTTTCAAGAAATCATTCAATAGGATACATCCACCTATATTGGACTGGTCCTGCAAGTCGAGCTTCACGTGGCAAATGAACGGCTAAGTGAACCATGATGTCAAAAAATGAAGGTGGGTAAATACTCTCCAACTTACACAATATTAGTGCAATTTCTCGTTCCATACGATCCAAAACTTCTAGGTTCAACGTTCTTCCACATAAATCTTTAAAAAAGGCATCCAACTCAATTAATGCAACCCGCACATCTCTAGTAAAAAACCCATGGATACCAACAGGCAATATATGTTATAAAAATACATGACAATCATGACTTTTTAGTCTAGTAATTTTCCAATCATTCGTTCGCACACACGTTGTTAGATTCGAGGCATACCCATCTGGTAATTTAATTTTCTGCAACCACTCACAAAATGTAGCCATTTTATTCCTTGACAATGTATACCATCCAATTGGCATGTAAACAGACAAGCCATTTTGTTGCAAGTGCATTTGCGATCTAATTCCCAACCGTTTTAGATCTTTTCGTGAGTTTATATTATCTTTCGTTTTACTTTCAATTGACATCAACGTTCCTAACACGGACTCGCGTATATTTTTTTCAATATGCATAACATCGACACTATGCCACAATTTTAACGTTGACCAGTAGGGTAGTTCAAAAAATATACTCTTTTTTGTTCAATTCAACTCTAATGCACTTCGTTTTCTCTTCCGTTGTTTTTTACCAAAATCATTACTTCCGACATTCACAAACTGTGCAATAACATCGTCGCCAGACAAGAATGGTGGAGGGTGCCCCCATTCAACAGAACCATTAAACATCCTACCATTTCTATGCCATTTATGGTCACCAGGTAAAAATCGACGATGACCCATGAAGCATAGTTTCTTCCCATACGTAAGCCATTCAGATTGGATATATTTGTTACATGTCGGACATGCCAATTTCCCCTTAGTGCTCCAACCTGACAAGTTTCCATAAGCAGGAAAATCATTTATTGTCCATAACACCGCATCATGCATCTTAAATGACTTGCCTGTTGATGAATCAAATGTTAATACTCCATTCTCCCACAAATCTTTCAATTTTGCTATCAGTGGCTACAAGTGTATGTCTATATCCTTTTCAGATGATCTTGGACCTGGAATGAGCAAACTCATCATGAAATATGGATCTTTCATACACTTCTACGGTGGTAGATTGTACAACATAAGTACAACTGGCCAAGTACTATAACTAGTACTCATGTTTCCAAATGGATTAAATCCATCTGTTGCTAACCCAAGTCGAACATTACGAGGTTTTTCAGCAAACCATGGGTGTTCCAAGTCAAATTCCTTTCAAATTTGAGAGTCTGTAGGATGTGACATGATATTATCATTCTTGACTCTAGATGATGAGTGCCATGTCATATCCACAGCCGTTGAATGTGACATAAATAACCGTTGTAATCTAGGTATCAATGGAAAGTGACGTACAACCTTCCGCGGCACATTCTGCTTCTCAGTTGTCCATTTTGATTCATGGCAAATAGGACACTCGTTCGACTGCTCATTCTCTCGCCAAAATAATACACAATCATTATTACATGCATGTATTAGATTGTAATCAAATCCGAGTCCTTTTTTCAACTGTTTTGCTTTGTAGAAGTTGCGAGGTAAAATATTGTCTGATGGAAGTGCCTCTCCAAACAGCTCCAGCAACATATTGATAGCCTTAATAGATATTCGACACATGGATTTTATATGAAGCAATCTAACTGTAAAAGACAATTTACTGTGTCTTCTACACCCTGGATATAACTCACGTTGTGAATCATTCCATAAGTAGGTAAATTTGCTATGGTACGGATCATTTGAATTATATGGATCTGTTTCACTTTCATCCATAAACACTCCCATACTAATGTCGCTCAACATTTGCTCCATGTCTTCTGATGGATCGTCACCAACATCCTCTACATGTACATCTTCATCGATGTTTTTGAATGATGTTGGAAACGGTTCTCCATGTAAGACCCAATCAGTATAACCTTGGTCAATACCTTTAACAAAAAAATGCTCTTTCACCAACTCTATCTTATGAGAACGTAAATTCTTACAAAGTCGGCATGAACATCTAATACGACCATCACTCCCAATTGTACAGGATGCAAACTCCAAAAATTTCTTAACTCCTTGGGTGTATACATTGTAATCCTCACCCAACCGATCTCTAACTTGCATCCAACTCTTATCCATGGCTAATATCCTATTGCAAACAATCACGTGCATCAACAAACATATAGCTAAAACATATATCAAATTAACATATAGTCCATACATATATCAAAACATACATCAAGCAAATCCAGAGTGGTCCATACATATATCAAAACATAAATCAAACTAACAGATTTGCAACAACACATAAAATACATACATATATCAAAATATAAATCAAACTAACATATGGTCCATACATATATCAAAACATAAATCAAACTAACAACACATAAAATAAAACATATAGTCCATACATATAGCCAAGACGCATATTAAGCATCTTCCTCAGGGTTGATCGCATTTGAGGCATTTTTCGGAGGGCTGATCGCATTTAAGGCACTTTCCTTCTTAGGGTTGAGGACATTCCCTGCATTTTCCTCAGGGTTGATCGCATTTAAGGCACTTTCCTTCTCCAGCTCTGCTACTTTTGGTTCCAAATTTTTCGCATACAAGTCCATAGACAGCTTTAACTCCTTTTTTTCTTTTTTTAATATTTATTTTTTTTTCTGTTTATTTGCAAGCTTATTACTCAATTCACTTACTTGTTTTTTAAGCATTTCTATCTCACTTACCCTGAGGAGTAACCTTCGGCTCATGGTAGTAAAACAGCTGCATATTGAGATGTCATTATTCTCGCTCCACCCACGACCTCCGCATCACTCTTGAATAAGAAATAGTTATCTGTCGCTATTATGGTATTGATAACATCATGAGTGAAAAATAATGTTTGTGGCAAAAATGGTTCTCGATTCAAATCAGGAACAATATTATAAGGACGATGGCCGGCCATTTGTAATGAGTTTATGAGAAATGTGAGTTTATGAGAAATGTGAGTTGAGAAATGTGAGTTGAGAGAAATGTGAGTTGAGAGCTCGGTGGTGTTTGTGAGAAATGTGAATTTGTGAGAAATGTGAGTTGAGAGCTCGGTGGTGTTTATGAGAATTTTCGGATGTATATTTCCAGAATTTACGGATGTATATTTCCATAATTGTGTCCGTCCATAATGTGGACAAGGACGATAAGAGGAAATTATTGATGAGCAAACCAAGACCCTCGGATGGTATCGTTTATGCTCTCTTTTTGTGGGGCTCGAAGCAATTACGATTTTACCTGCCCGGGTTTTATGGTGTGCTTTCCGCATCACGAGATGCGAGCTCATCAATAATTTTCTCATCCGTCTATATATTTTAAACCCCAAATGCTTTCTCACCACCAATCAAGATGCGAGGTAGGCGAGGTTCTGCTTGTGAAGCATGCAAATTATTGAGAAGGAAATGTAATCGGGGATGTATTTTTGCTCCTTATTTCAATGGTCCAGTTGGATACATCCAATTTGGCGCTGTTCATCAGGTTTTCGGAGCAGGTAATGCATCGAAGCTTCTACACCACATCCCGCTCAATAATCGTTATGAAGCGACTACCACACTTATATATGAAGCGCAAGCTAGGCTTCAAGATCCTATCAATGTCATTTTTTCAGTTATTTTTGCTCTTCAGCAGCAGGTTCTCTTTTCATATTTAATGATTAAAATCCAAATATGCTCTGTCTCCTAAGATCCTAATAAATGGCATTCTACTTTGTTTTCTGCAGGTTGAAAATCTAAAAACTCAACTAGCAACTCTAATTAAGGAGACAGAACAAAGTTGTCTATCATATGCTTCTGTCAATACAAACCCAACTCAAGATGTCCAAAGTGGTTCTGTCAATACAAACCCAACTCAAGATGTCCAAAGTGGTTTTGAGAACTCCGGAAGTTCACTACTCAATCCTGAGGAAAATGCAAAAATTAATGCTTTATTTGAAGAGTTAGTTGCGGTTGGATTTATTCCTAAATAATAGTGGTGATGGCAATGCTAAGGTGGTGACATGGAAGATGGGAGATACAATATTTTAATTTTAATGTTTCTAAGTTTGATTAATTATGTATAATATATTTCTATGACTTTATATATAAATTTTATGGTCTGTATTATATCTTTCTAAGTTTGATTGTGTTTTGGTTTGTTTGTGTATTGTGTTTTGGTTTGGTTTGTTTGTGTATTAATTATGTATTATACCGTTCGAACGTAAAACATAACCCGTTCGAACGTAAAATTTAAAATTGGTACTGAGATGGAAGTCCACAAAAAGTAATAAAAATAATAGTTTTAATTTGAAAATAGTTGGGACTGGATTGAGTTACTTGCATGGTAAGAACCACAAGAATGAGAGTCTTCAATTTTAATGATAAGTTTCAAATTGGAAAAAGGAAACAAAAGAGAGCTCCATGTGATTTTGATTATAAGAATATCAACAAGAAGTCACTAAAGTCTTGACTCTTCACCTAACACTCCAAAACCCAACCAAAATATGACCTTAGCCGACCAAGCGTCTAAAATTTTTAAAGATTCCTTTGTGGACGGCCTATCTTTTGCAGTTAATATCTTTCTAAGTTTGATTGTGTTTTGGTTTGTTTGTGTATTATGTTTTGGTTTGGTTTGTTTGTGTATTAATTATGTATTATGCCGTTTGAACGTAAAACATAACCCGTTCGAACGGTATCTACGTTCGAACGTAAAGTCTAAAACGTTCAAACGTGTTCGTTCTGTATTTCCATTCTTCTTCAACTACGGAAAACAGATGAATAATTTTTCAAAGAATTCCAATATAGTAATAACAACACAGTAGCAACACAATAATATCAAAGAATTCCAACAACAATATCAAAGAATTCGACCAATAATATCAAAGAATTTCAACAATTTCTCAACAAAGTAAGGAAATCATAGAAAGGAAAAATAATATAAAAAACATATCGATAATGAGATGAAAATTGTGTGTACTGAGAAGGAACTCCACAAAAAATAATAGAAATAATAGTTTCAATTTGAAAATAGTTGAGACTGGATTGAGGGAGAATGACGCAATTTTGTTTGTGAGGGAGTGAGAGTGGGAGAAGGGGGAAATTCTGATTTATGAGATCTGTTGCAAATATTTGAATAAAGTTTCCCGTTCGAACGATTATTTACTAATCGTTCGAACTGGAAACCATGAAGCGGGACAAATTCCCTCCTAAAGTTTCACATTCGAACGGGTATTTACTATCCGTTCGAACGTCAAACAATGAGCGGGAAAATTCCCGCCTAAAGTTTCAAGTTCGAACGGATAAATAAACCGTTCGAACGTTAAATGCTCCATAACAAAACGTTCGAACGCACTAACATAACTGTTCGAACGGTACTGCATATATAACGTCTCCCCGACGGTCATTTCCAAACTCCCGATCGAACAGATAGTAATCTCTAACTCCCAAAACCTCCATCCCCGCCGTTTAACGACGCCGTTGCCGCCGTGAATAGTACCCAGTCGAAGCCTCCAACCCTCATTCACCGGTATTCTCATTTTCTAACTATTTTACCGTTTAAATTTAGGTTTTTAATAGATTATTTGTTTAAATTAGGATAAATCAATTTATCCATCAATACTCACTGTAAATTTGCTTAAATCTATAGTAGGAAGGTTTATTTTAGTTTTATTTGTTGAGAAATCCATGGAATCGAAGGATTCCATGGATTTCAATGGCTGAGTCGACTCAGCGATGTACCGTTTGAACGTTTTTGGGTCGTTCGAACGGGACTAGCCAAACAGGAATTACGTTTAATCCGTTCGAACGTGATTTTGTCGTTCGAACGGTACTAGCCAAACAACAATTACATTTAACCCGTTCGAACGTGATTTGGGAGTTCGAATGGTACTAGCCAAACAATTTAATTACACTTAACCCCGTTCGAACGTTGTTAAAGGGTTCGAACGGTACTGGCCAAACATAATATATTTTTTATTCACCATTGTAGTTCCATTAGATTTTAGCAAGAATATATCTTATTTTATAATTAAATTAATGTAGAATTTACTCACATTTTGTTAAATATTTTTATTATTAATTTTTTATTGATAAGTTATTAATAATTAATTATAAATTTCAGGTTCATTATCATGTCTTCTTCTAGGGCGGGACGTAAGCGACGCAGTTAGGCAGAGACTAGTATCAGTACTCCTGCTAGGGAGAGGACTGTTTCACTAGAGCGACAGGTGAAACTGTCTGACTTCCAGAGTCTTGTCTGGGAGGGTCATTCCCTGCCATCAGTCTTCAGCGATCGTGGTTGGGGATCTATCTTAGATAGTCCAGGGGACTCATTGGAGACTGTCGCCTATATTGACATTGTTTCTGAGTTCTATAGAGAGCTCGATGGTGCTAGCCCAGATGATGGAGGGGCATATAGCATCTCTGTCCGAGGGGTTTTGATTGTATTTTCACGGGACCGACTATCTGAGCATCTTCGTATTCCTAGGCTGCTAGATGCATATCCGAATATGGTGCCTAGAGAGTCTGATCCTTCAGTTGAGGTAGAGACAGCTGAGGAGGAGGCATCGCTCCATTATACAGATGAGGTTGACCTCATTGCTGATCATGAGGTGAGGGATTTGGTTGTTGGTCCAAATGCTCCCCTGTATGACGGGGCGAAGAGCATCAAGCAGGCAGATCTATCTTCATTTTTCAAGATCCTGAATTTGATAATCGCCAACAACATCGACCCTCGGCAGCACAAGACAGAGGTTGGCATTGATCAGACAAAATTTATGATACGGGTCGCTCGTGGCATTCCTATTGACTTGGTGGGGTATATATTCGATAGGATTCGATCAGAGTCCCGGTACATTTCCACAGATATACTGCCATTCGGGATCCTGATCACCCGATATCTATTATTTGCCGGTGTTGTGCCTGATGTTGCCGAGCGTAAACGACAGCCGATGGGACCAATCAACAGCACTACCCTCTCACGTAGCACAGGACACTCGAGATTGCGTCTTCGTGGACAGCATCCAGACCTGGTTGATCCTTAGAGAGATGCACAGCCAGGAGATCATGGACCACAGGCCGAGGCATCAGTACATAGCGCTACACGTGAAGACATGGCTGAGATCGTGCGTGCAGTGATCAACGGACAGACATCAGCGCTGATCGATGCAGTGCGTATTGAGATCCGTTTTGCTATGTATGATTTTCGTACTGAGATTATTGGTAGCATATCTGAGTTACGTACGAGAGTTGATGTCATGCTGCGACTCAGGTCACTATTAGTACTCGACTGACACAGATAGAGGAATGTTTAGCTGCAGTTGAGGAACTGTGTAAAGAGTTGGGGTCTTAGTATTTTCTATTATTTATTTATTTTTTCTTTTGTTTTTAGAATGGACGATATTTAGTATTTTGTAAATTCACTATTTATTTATGAAATAGTCTTATTTTATATTTCCTGAACTAATTATTGATTTATATTATTCATATTATTTAATCAATAAATTTATTATAATTATTAGTTAATATAAATATAATTATTTTTAAAAAAAAAAAATATGCTCACTGTTCGAACGGTAAAAGTTACGTTCGAACGGTATATCAATTTCCCACTATAATACTCTAACTTATCGCGCTAAATATACGTTCGAACGATCAAATTAAGCGTTCGAATGATGAATCACCTGAAATTTACGTTCGAACGATAAAATTATACGTTCGAACGATCAAATTACGTAAAAAGTCACTGTTCGAACGTTTCCATTTTTAGGGACGCCATATTTTTTCCTTAAATATAACGTTCGAACGATGTATGAAGCGTTCGAACGGAAAACGTCTTTTTGAGACGAAAAATAAAATTCATCCCTAAATCTCACTTTTTGGGACGATTTTTATTTCATCTCAAAATAAAATCGTCCCAAAATGTCATTTTTATTGTAGTGCAACTAAGTAAAAAAAAAAAAATTCAATCGGTGGAGTACACAATCAGTGACCACCTTACGTGGGAAAAGCATTTCCCTTAAGATATTAATAGATCTCCATCATCGTGAAGCCCGTGGAAATTGACTGATCATTTAATTAAACGACTGTTCAACATTCTTGACTAACCAGAATTCTTGACTAAGATTATGTTTGGAAGGTAAGATGAGAATTTTGTATTTTGTTTTAAAATTTAAAATATTATTTTTTAGTTTTGAGATTTGAAAAAGTTAAATTGAAATTTGAAAAAGTTGTATTGGGATTTGAAAAAGTTGAATTATTTATTATATTTTATATAGGAATTTGAAAAGGTTGTAATGATGAGATGAGATGAGATGAGAATTTAAATGTCACCAAGACTAAATAAAATAAAATAATTAATTAATTAGATCTCATGACACGTGTGCATGTCGTATTACGTCAAATAAGATTATTTTATAAATTTAATTTTATAAAAATTTTTTCTACCATCTTTGGATGTAAAAGTCCTGCGTATTGTTTTTTTTAAATATTGATAAATTTAAAACTCACATAAAATTTATTTTCTTAATAATCACTTAATTTAAAAAAAAAATATCTAAATTTATACACTTAAAAATTGTATCTACTATTACTTTTTTTTAATAAATCAAATATTCCTCGATACAATATTATAAATTCTTGCCACTTATGGGTATAAAGAGCGGTGCTACTCTATCGCTCAGAGTTGCCTGCTCATCGTACCGCTAGGCAAAAATCTACTATTTATTTTTTTTAATTTTTTAATTTTTTAATTTTTTTATCATTTTAAAATATTTTTAAGAAATAAAAAAATACTCATATATTAATAGTCAGTTACTTAATTATTAAAGTGAGGGGACAAATTGAACGGGTAAAATAAAATTTTTCTATAGGTAAATGTGTGAATACAGTACCGTTTACTTTGGGATCACGTCAATAATAAAATATTCAAAACATAATTTTGTTTACACTAATTATTGAGACCACGTACGTACATATATTGCATGTATCAATAATGTTAAAAGAGTTGCTAATAAAATTTTTCTAAAATCTTGACCTGATCTATGTACTTCCGCTGATATGACTTGATTAAGATATGGGAGGTGCTACTCCAACAAGGCCATCGAAACTGCCATCGAATACGTAAAAGAAAAATTATCATTTTTTTCTTATAATTTATTAAACATTTAAAAAAAAAATCAGAAATTCATTTTAAAATCCTTACTTAACAACTAAGTAAAAAAAAAAAATTCAATCGGTGGAGTACACAATCAGTGACCACCTTATGTGGGAAAAGCATTTCCCTTAAGATATTAATAGATGTCCATCATCGTGAAGCCCGTGGAAATTGACTGATCATTTAATTAAACGACCGTTCAACATTCTTGACTAACCAGAATTCTTGACTAAGGCTGCGTTTGGATCTTCAACCTAAGTCAACTCAACTCAACTTATCATTACAACATTTTCAAATCCCAATACAAAATATAATAAACAATTCAACTTTTTCAAATCTCAAAACAACTTTAATATTAAAAAATAATATTCTAATAATATTTTATCATCTCAACTCAACTCAATTCAACTCAACTCAACTCAACATCCAAACTCACCCTAAATGTCACCAAGACTAAATATTCTTGACTAAAAAACATGCAATAGCTATATATCCAGCATGACAGGGAATTCTCAATTTAATATAAATATTATTAATATGTAGATAGTTCAAGAAGATCATAGAGTACTACTTGATAATATTAATTATGATGTTGGATAGATCAATTGAGATTGAAATAAGACTTCAAAACACGAAAGAGAAGGTTTTGGAAATTAATATGGTTTATTGATCAAATTCAAAAATTTCCTAGCTAATGAAGTCCACCAACCAGGCTTAAATAGTTTCGGATCCAAAGGTACGAGAAATTTATATGTTTGGTATGTGAGATAAGATGAGAATTTTTAAAAATTTTGTGAATAGTGTTAAGATAAAAATTTAAAATATTAATTTAAAATATTGAGATTTGAAAAAATTGAATTGTTTATTATATTTTATATAGAAATTTGAAAAAATTGTAATGATAAGATGAGATAGAGATAAAGATGAGAAATCTCATCTTTACCCCAAATATAACTTTAGGCAAAATTTCAATTATTGCATTAAAATTAATTAAATACGTAAATAAGCAAGAATTCTGCAAAATATAAGGTCAAAATCAAAATGAAAACCGGTACTTCCAAAACTTCAAGTAAAATATTTTCTTAAAAGGAAAAATTTATAATGAATGTAAATTGACGATTGAGAGAGAAAATGATCAATGATTTCGAGATCAAAGCGTGAACTACCAACTAGTGGGTAAATTATATTGACGTTATATATATTGCCCAAATCCGGGGAAAGTTTACCGTTTCTTGCCATATTTTCATTGATCTACATTCTAAGGATAATCTACCGTCATCAGCGTAGAATGTGGCATTTCTTAATTATCATCAGACCCAAATGATCCCCTGCATCAAATAATTATAATAATACAAATAGATTTTCAATTTTGCTTCTCTCAGCAATAATCAATAACAATTAATATTGCTTCGATTAATTTATATGAATAAAGATGGCAACCACGAGTAGTATAAAAGGTGGCCTAGGTAGCAAGGATTTGTGTGTGCATGCAATAAGGAAGAGAAATTCATAAATGGAGTTTATCATCATCTGTTCGATTCTTGCAGTTCTGTTAGGTGTTTATGTCTTTGTATTCCAATTTCTGAAGGGATTCAATGAGTGGTATTATGTTGGTAGGCTTGGGAAAACACAATACCCTCTCCCTCCTGGAGATATGGGATTGCCTTTCCTTGGCTCTCTCCCAGTCTTCCTCAAAGCTTTTAGATCCGGTGACCCTGAATCCTTCATGCACAACCTTTTTTCCAAGTCTCTCTCTCTCTCTCTCTCTCTCTCTCTCACACACACACACAATCTCGCACAAAAATACTAAAACACATTCAAAGCATTTATGGTTTTTTGGCAGGTTCTTGCAAAATGTTTGATTAGCATTTTATTATTTCTTCATAGTTTGCCTCGAGTACTGTCCAGTAATTGGGTATTCTCCCTAGCTAAGTTGTTGGTCGTGGTTAGAATCCCTTGAATGAACTGCTGATCATTAGGGTCTAGTTTCCGTTGGATGTGGGGCACGTGTCCTGATATATTTTTATACAAGACATTAGTGTCACCTTTACATCTATTTGGTCCAGTTCTAAAAAGAATTAGACCTAAGCCAAACCCATGCATGCAACTCTTAACTGATTGGCATGCATGACTCATATGTACATGAATGCATGGTTTCTTTGCACTCTAAACAGTTAATCATTATTCTTTTGAACAAAATACAGGCACGAACTAAAAAAGTGAGAGTTTGGCTGCAACATTAATATATTTTAGTCCTAATAGATTTCGTTTTCATTACAGATATGGCAAGATCGGTATCTATAAGACCTACTTGTTTGGAAGCCCTTGTGTCATTGTTTGCAGCCCAGAAACGTGCCGAAGAGTTCTGACAGATGACGAGAGATTCAAACTTGGTTATCCTAAGGCCACAACGATCCTTACAGGCCGTACATCATTCCACAACCTTTCAGGGTCTGAGCATAAGCGCCTGCGGCGATTAACCACAGCTCCTATCAATGGCCATGAGGTGCTGTCCGGACATATTGACATGATCGAGGGCATTGTGGCAACTGCAATGGAAGAGTGGGCTAGCACGAATAAGCCAGTTGAGCTCTTAACTGAGTTCAGGCGGGTTGGATTTGAGATCATCACAAAGATTTTCATCAGCAGCTATAGCGAAGCTGTTATTTCCTCAATAAAGAACTTTTACAGTGACCTAAGTACTGGAATGAAGTCTCAAGTTATTAATCTCCCCGGATCTGCATTCCGTAGAGGTTTGAAGGTAAAGATCAGTACTATAACTTACATCAAAATCTATTTTTTATGACATGATATCTTATGCATAAATACCACATGTGTACTGTATGCATGTATTCCGAGAACACTTAAAATAGTGAGTTGAGATGAAAGTTAAAAGTTAAATAAAATACTATTAGAATATTATTTTTTTAATATTATTATAATTTTAAAATTTAAAAAGTTCAATTGTTTATTATATTTTATGTTGAAATTTAGAAAAGTTGTAATGATGAGATGAGATGAAACACTTCTTGTATCCAAACGGGTTAAATAATTACTTGTTTCAATAAGCAAAGTGTGATATATTTCTCTTTCATCATCTTGCATCATCAAATAATTAGCTATTCTATATATAAAAAAAGTTTGAATATGTGCTACAATTGCTAATGTATATATATATCCATTAGAGTAATGTTTGATAAAGTTTTAGCAATGGTGTACAAGTTTTGCACAATTTCTTTAAAAAAATGGATCCACCACTAAAATATATATATATATATATATATATATATATATATATATATATATATATTTATGTATATCTCAAATTTATTCACTTTTTTAAAAGGAAGTGTGCTGGGTTTGCATACCCTAAAACTGCAAATTAATAAGATCATGTCTCATACTATTAGCTAGGAATTGTCTGAAGACCCATATCCACATGAGCAGAAGTGTATTAATTATGAAACAAATGGGAATTCATAATTGTTTTCTCAAATCAGGCACGAAAGGAACTGATCAAGATCTTTCAGTCCATACTAGAACAAAAGAAGGGAATAATCGCCAACAATTCCATTCAAACAGAGGCAAAAAAAGATCTGATGGATTTACTTTTGGGAGTCAGAGATGAAGAAGGTAGAGGATTGGAGGAGGAGGATATCATAGATATATTGATCGTGTTCATGTTAGCTGGACATGAAAGCTCCGCACATGGTGCAACGTGGGCAGTCATCTACCTGTCCCAACATCCTGAGGTCTTTAGAAAAGCCAAAGCGAGTAGTGTATTACTTACTGATCTTTGGAATAGCTTACATGCATTTTCATGATATCTGAAACTTTTATTTGGTTGTTTAATTTTTCTTTTCTTTCCTTTTTTTTTCTTGGCATGCGCAGTATAAAAGGAAATACTTTTTCGATAAGTAATATATAGAAGGAAAAGAAAAGAAATTATCAGCTGTCATAAAATACAAGGCTAGTCTTTAAAATTGATATTATTTTTATAAATGAAGTGACATAATCACATTGGTCGAGTTTAAAATAAGTTGTAACATACGTACTACAAGAAAAATGCTTATCTGCGATCAGTTATGTATTACGTACATGTAACAAAAATGATAATTTCATACCAAAATAAGTTAATTTCAGTCCAAATAATCATTTTTATCACAAATAATTCATCATAAATAATTGATTTTCTTGTAATGGTACATATACATAGTTGTAAAAGAGTTGTAAATGTATCATTATTCATTATAAGTACTTATCATAAATAAACACAAGCTGACAAGTCTTCAGAGCCAAAAAATGTGTAGAAGAAGGGCATTTATGGGTACATCCATGCAAGTGATCTACAGATCGATCGACGTTGATTAACTTGAAGTCTAGCTGTAGTTGATGAAGATCAGCTAATCACTTGGAGTTTAATTTCGATGACAGAGACAATCTTAATTAATTAAACTGAAATAATGTGGTTGTGTTTTTCAGGAAGAGCAAGTGGAGATCGTGAAGAGAAGACCTTCAACACAGAAAGGCCTGAGCCTTAACGAAATAAGACAAATGAATTATCTTTCCAAGGTAATATATATATATAGATATAATTGGACTTAATTAGTAATTAATTATAATTAGGAGCTGCATGTGAGACTTTTTTAATTTAATATCAATTAAATAAATAACTAGATTTTCCATTTTCATTATTAATTAATGTTTGAGTCAAATGATGATTTTAATAAGACGCAATTTCAATCAGGATATATATATATATATATAACATGGTCAACATGCAGCAAGCTAAATGATTATGATTATTATTCTCATCATCATCATCATCATCATTATTATTACTGTTATTATTATTATTATTATTATTATTATATGGTCAAACATGTACTGTCTGTTGAACATTTAATATCTAATGTTTCTAACAAGCTGCATGAATTCATGCTTAGGTAATTAACGAGATGTTGCGCAGAGCTAGTCTCTCAGTTTCACTTTTTAGAGAGGCGAAAGAGGACGTTAACCTCAACGGTAAGTTATTCATTATCCCATTAAGATGTACATACGTGATCTTCATGAATAATATTCATGTTCTTAAGAGATTTTTTTTTTTTTTTTTGCGAGAAGGTTATCTCATTCCGAAAGGATGGAAAGTTTTAGTCTGGAACAGAAGTGTTCATATGGATCCTGAACTCTATGAAAACCCAAAACAATTTGATCCTTCCAGATGGGAGGTAAGTAATTTGATACTTATATATATATATATATATATGTGTGTGTGTGTGTATAAGTGGTGTTTTACACCCTGAAGAATCAGTCGATTATTTTAGCGGGTAACTTATCTTTTATAAAAGAGAAATGCTTGGGATCCCAATAATAATGGGTCCTGAGCATTTCTCCTGATAGTTTTTTGTTTTTTTTTTTAATGATTGAGTAAGTGTTTTTCTATTAGTAGACTTTTTTTCAAATTTTTTTTAAGGATATAAAAAATTAATAAGAAAAAGGGCAGTTTGCCTTGGTGGGGAGAATCCCCATTCTCGGTGTGGTAGTAGTGCTACCCTTTATAAAAGCTTGTGAAAATACATTAGTACGTACTTTTCATTTCTTTTGAAGATAGCTAGCTATACATATTGGAATATAATATTGAAATGAGATGAGATGAAAATACTTATTGTTTGTTTACATAGATGAGATAAGATGAAAGTTAAAAGTTGAATAAAATATTGTTAGAACATAATTTTTGCTTTGAGATTTGAAAATGTTGAATTGTTTATTGTCTTTTTTGTGAAAATTTAAGAAAATTATAATGATTAGATAAGATAATGTGGTTTGTGAAAATAAATGAGACCTGATTTGTTATTTGCTTGACTTGTGGGTAGAATAATTATAAGCCAAAAGTAGGGAGTTTCCTTCCATTTGGAGCAGGAGGTAGGGTTTGCCCTGGAAGCGATCTGGCCAGACTTGAGATTAGCATTTTCCTTCATTGTTATCTTCTTAACTACAGGTAATGTGTTTTCTTGTTTTTTTATTGCAACCTTTAACAATTTAGGCAACAACTTTTTGCCTAAACCAATGCAACTAGTCCTTGTGCAAGAAATCTTACTCTTTTTATCCACGCATATTGGTGTAGGGTGGAGGTACTTAATCCAGAGTGCCCAGTGAAACATCTACCAATAGCAAGGCCAGCAGACCTGGGTCTTGCAAGGGTCATAAAAGTTACATAATCATTTGCATTAGCAAAAATGTTCATCAGTGCTGATCTCTTGTACTTTCCATTGGATAATTACCCTATAAGCAATATGGATAGAAATATTCTACCATCTTCTGCTCTCTCTAGATCTCTACCACCCCCTCTCTCTCTCTCTCCACACACGCACACACAAAAACACCTTCTCTTAGTACTCTTAGCTTGAAATAAGTCTTGTACTTGTGATGCTTAAATTTATATATTGAATAAAAAGCACTGATGCTATATATGTTCAGCTTTTGGATGAATCTGGACTAGCCATGCACTGTCAATATTTACAACAATGACTACAAAATCTACTTTCCAAGTCAACTATAACGCCCCCTGGACTATCAAACTGAGTGTTAGTAACGAGCATGCAATTGAGGTTAGCCTTAGCCAAAGCGCGATTGAGCACTTCTCCCACCTACTTATCAAGCTGGCTGTTAGCAATGCATATGCAATCGAGGTTAGCCTTCACCCAAGTGGCGGTTGAGAAAATCTGTCGTCCACTTATCATGTTGGGTCTTAGCAGCATGCATGCAATCGGGGCTAACATCCACACTTGGCGATCAAGGTTAGCCAACGACCAAGCGGCATTTGAGCACATCTACCATCCACTTTTCAAGTTGGTGTTAGCAACGCACATGCGATCGGAGGATAGCCTTTGCCTAAGTGGTGGTTGAGAACATTTCTCGTGCACTTATCGATGCTAACACCCACACCTAGCAATTAATGGCTAACAATGTGCTTGCGATTGGTATGAGAATAAAAAGGGACAAATGGAAAAAATAAAAAAGACGTTGAAAGGGACAAAGAAATCCAACAACAACCAATCAAAGGCCAAATCAATGGTGCAAGGCAAAGAGTACAATCTCAAACACAAAATAACATATTATGTAACATATTGAGTGTATCATAAGGCATGAGCCTCGGGGTAGGGGACATGATAGGAAATCAAATGAGGGTAGGTTAGAGTTCAGAAATATGGGCATGAGTAAGTCAAGGTCTGGGCAAAAAAGTACTTGTTGGAATTGTGGCGAAACTGACCACTTATAAAGAAATTGCAAAAATTCAAATAAGACTAAGAATGATGCTGCAAACGTTATGATTGAGGGAATATAAGATGTTCTGTTTCTTGTGGTTCATAGTTCAGTTGATGATTAGGTTTTGGGTTTGGGAGCTTCATTTCACACCACTTTACACCAAAAAATCATGCAGAACTATGTTGTGGGTGAGTTCGGTAAGGTGTACTTGGCTGACGGAGAAGTGTTGGATGTAGTGCGAGTAGGAGTGAGAGATGTGGACATTGTACTCCTAAATAGGAATGTGTGGGCTTTGCAGAAAGTTAGACATATTTTCAAATTGAAGAAAAACTTGATCTCTATGGGACAGCTTGAAAATGACGATCATTCAATAGTATTTTTAGGTGGTATATGGAAGGTCACAAAAGGGGAGATGGTCTTGGTTCATGCTCAAAAAACTGGTAGTCCATATATGACATTGGGATCAAGCGATGCTATTACTACTACTTAAGCTGAGAGTACTACAGAGCTATGGCATCGTAGGCTTGGTCATATGAGTTAGAAAGGGATGGAGGTACTTTTTTCAAATGAAAAAATCTTGAAACTAAAGTCAATTGATCTAGATATGTGTGAGAAAGCATTCTAGGGAAGCAGAAAAAAGTTAGCTTCTTGAAGGGTGGTAGAGCATTGAGATCAAGAAAGCTGGAACTCATACACACGAACATGCGGGGGCCTTTCCTAATTTCATCTCTTGGAGGTTCACAATACTACCCCACCTTTATCAATGACTACAATAGAAAGAGATATGGGTCTATTTCTTGAAAAATAAATATGACGTATTAGAAACATTCAAGAAATGGAAAGTCATGGTTGAGACTGAAACATATCTAAAGCTGAAATGTTTGAGGTTTAATAATAGTGGAGAGTACATTGATGGAGGGTTTAAGAAGTACTATGCAGTAAATGGTATCAGAATGAATAAGACCATTCCCAAGACCCCGTAACAGAATGGTGTTGTTCGTAATAAAATGGTGTTGTTGAGCGTATGAATTGGACCATCAATGAGTGTACTAGGAGCATGAGATCGTATACCGGTTACCACCAATATTCTGGGCAAATACAGTTTGCACTTCAGTTTATCTGATCAATTGAAGGTCATCAGTTCTATTACAATGCAGATTACTTGAGGAGGTTTGGAGTGGAAATGAGGCAAAACTTTCTCATTTAACAGTTTTTTGTTGTGTTTCCTATGTTCACATTGATTATGATGGTTGTAACAAGCTTGATGCCAAATTATGAAAGTGTTACTTTATTGGCTATAGGGATGATTTGTTTGTCTATCTCTTTTGGGATTATCAGAGCCAGATTATCATCAGAAGTAGGAATATGATTTTCAATGAGAAAGTCATATACAAGGATAAATCCAGTATATTAGTAGATACCACAGATGTAGCTCCTAATGGGTCTGAGTTTGTGAGATTGAATAAATCTCCTGAGATCATAGTGTAGAGAAGAGATGTGAGTGACCAGGAGAGTGAGTCTGGTGCACCCATCCCTATTGTTCCACAATCAAATCTAGAGTCATCTACACCTATAGTTGTTGTACGTAGGTCTTCCAAGACCACTAGACCTCCACAACTGTTCTCACCCACCTTAAATTAAATTTTGCGGACTAATGGAGGTGAGTTGCAGAGCTATGAGAAAACCTTGCAAGATGAGAATTCGAGTAAGTGAGAGTTAGTAATGAAGGATGAGATAGATTCTTTGTTAGGGAATCATACATTGGGAGCTGATTGAACTTTTAGTAGGAAGAAGGCTTTGCACAATAAGTAGATATATTGGTTGAAAATTGAGCATGATGACAGTATGAGGTATAAATCTAGACTTGTTGTGAAAAGGCTTCAGTAGAAGAAAGACATTGACTACTCTAAGGTTTTCTTTCCAGTTGTGAAAATCACATAAATCAGGCTGGTATTGAGAATGGTGGCTACAAAAGATTTACATATTCAATAGTTAGATGTGAAAATAACATTTCTCTATGGCGATTTGGAAAAAGACATCTACATGCATCAGTTAGAGAGAATCACTATACAAGAGAAGGAGAATCTTGTTTAAAAACTGAAAAAGAGCTTGTATGACCTAAAATAAGCTCCTAGGTAGTGTGGTAAAGAAAGTTCGACAACTTCATGTGCAGTTCAGGGTAAACCAGATGCCATGCAAACCATTATTAGTATGTTAGGTATTATGAAAAATCTTATATAATCTCCTATTGTATGTGGATTATATGCTCATTGTAGGGTCCAACATTGAAGAGATCAACAATCTGAAGAAGCAGTTGTCAAAATAATTTGCAATTAAGGATCTAAGAGCTGTAAAGCAAATCTTTGGCATGAAAATTGTCAGAGACAAAGTCAAAGGTACATCGAAACTTTCTCAAGCATAGTATGTGGAAAAGGTGCTTAACAGGTTCAATATGGACAAAACTAAATGAGTGGGAATACCTTTGAAAATTCATTTAAAACTCAACAAGAAACAATCACTGAAGTTACAGGAGAACATGAATACATGAGTAAGGTACCCTATGCTTCAACTATTGGTTCTCTTATGTATGCCATGACTTTCATGAGACCAGACATTTTCCATGTAGTAAATTGTGAATGTTTGAGTAGGTACATAAGTAACTTGAGAAAGCAGCATTGGGAGACAATAAAGTGGATTCTGAGATGTTGATGCTGACTTAGCAAGTGATACTAATACTTGGAAGAGTACTACATGTTTGGTATATACTATGGGTGGTACTGCTATGTCTTAGAGTTCAAACTTGCAGAAGACTTGTGTTGTCTACTTCAGAAGCTGAGTATGTTGTTGTATCGAAAGCCTTAAAAGAGGAGTTAGAGAATTTCTTGGAGAAGTTAGGTAAGAAGAATGAGAATGGTACTCTCTACAGTAACAATTAGAGTGCCATATATCTTGCCTCTAATCTAGCATTTCATTCCAAAACCAAACATATTCAGATCATGTATAATTTTATTTGATCTCTTCTTAATGCTGACCAATTTATACTTGAGAAGATTTGTGGAAGCAAGAACCTTGTAGAAGTTGGGTAAGAAGAATGAGAAAGGTACTCTCTACAATAGTCAAAGTGTCATATTTCTTGCCAAGAATCTTTCATTCCAAGACCAAGCATATTTAGATCAGGTATAATTTTATTCGACTTCTTCTTGCTGAAGGCTAGTTGATACTTGAGAAGATTTGTAAAAGCAAGAACTCTATAGATATGTTGACTAAGGGTGTTACACTTGAAAAATTAAAGTTGAATACAACTTTAGTTGGTCTTCTAGCCTAACGATAGGAGCTGTGAATTGCAGAGGTCGAGGTTTTAGTTTTGGAGGTAGGTGGTTGATAGTTGACACATGTGGTTGTACCAGTCTCCAATTGAAAAAATTGTTGGGTTTGTGAAGCCTGGTTCGTGACTTGAGTGAAGGCAAATAGAAAGTTTACTCGACGTTTGCTCGATACTTGGCTCGAGTGAACGTCAGGTAAAGAATTCGCTTGATACTCGCTCGAGCGGATTGCAACTTGCTCAAGCGAATAACCCAATAATTAAAGTCTTAATATTTTCTCCAACATACATATAAATATATATATATATATATATATATATATAGAGAGAGAGAGAGTCATTGTATTTTTCCACAGTGTCTTCCTACTTTTTCTAAATAAAAACCTCTACAGCTCCGTGGACATAGGCATGTTGCATAATTACGTAAATATTGTGTCTTTTGTGATTGATTCCTGTGTTTTTCTTTTCTCTTATCATATTCCTAACATTAGGTGCCCAAATTAACTTTTCCTCCTACTTTCCTAAGCTTAAAACAATTACAAGAACCTCATATGCACATGGGATGTAAAGGTGGCCTTTACTTCATGAACATTCCACCACTTTGTTTCACAATCAATTAACTATTCAATTTTTCTTCTTCACTTTGATATGCAGTACTCCTTTGTGTCTTGCTATGCTGGCCGAGAATCCAATTTCTTTCAAAATATTTATTTTCCTTCCATTAATGCCACTGACACCCTTGTTGCAACCCTTTCCGCTTTCCTTATCCCTCTCCATGCATACAATGGATTTCTTTCAAGCATTGACACAAAGAAATTTACCTTTGGGAAATACCTAGCTTGCTGTAGAGAGTTTTCATCTATAATCAGAGACCTTTGTTTTGCTAGAAAAGCCATGTTGAAAACTCTAATGTCTTCAAATTTAATTCTATCATCCCATTATGCTTTGACTCAAACATTTTGTTCTGGCTTACCTAATGAATTTCTTGTTAGATTTTTAAAAAAACTAACGCCACATGGTCAAGAGGGAGTTGATGTATTAGAGTCAGGGGTGAGCATCATCAATCGAAGTCGGTATCCCCTATATCCAGCTTTGATTTCGACTTAGTTAGAGTTTGAGTCTAAATTCTGACTCCGATTCTAACTTATATAGGCTCCGTTTCTACTCCAACTCCGATTTAATGGAATGGAGTCAGAATTGAAATTTTTTTGGGTTTCATATTTTCCTTGTCATTAGCAAGCCCATATGAGAAAAAATTTATCCACAAGAAATAAATCTCAAGGGACTAGGGAGATTATCGTAAGTGTGGGTTGACTAAAGTAGGGACGATGGTGCGGCAATGCTTTGTAGGTTCACAAAATCACCATAAACTGCTTAAGATTTTGAAAATATAGCAAGAAGGGAGATTCTTGGAGGAGAAGGAATTAGCGGCGAGGGGCAATGGTGGCCGATGGTGAGGAGCAGTGGAAATTCTAAGAGCTTCTTGTGTGTAGACGGATGGCGGCAAGACGAAAGAAGAGAGATAGAGAGAAAAGACAGGTCTGTGGGTCAGTATATAAATAGGCTAAACTATTAGCCTATTTATATTAGAGTATAATTATATTATTTTATAATAATTAACACATACTAGTATAGTATTAAATTTAATTATATAAGTTCTAAAAAATATGAATATATATGATCAATATATAACTACTACATATTTTTATAACCAATGTACAATATCAAAGTCGGAATCAATTAGACAACAGCTTCGACTAGAAAATAAAAAAGAAATCTGACCCCAATGCCGTTTTGTTGGAGCTTCGACTCCGAAGATGTTGCTCGAGTTGGAGTCTAATATTTGAATTTTTGCATAGCCCAATCAGAGTTCTCTCTTTGTTGCTAATAATATACTCACAAGTATTTTATATTCATATGCTTTGAGGGCTCTTCAAAGTCATTTTGCCAACCATTAGAATCCCTCAAACAGATCTACTTGGATCAAAATTTCATTATTAATTGGAAGGAAAGCAATATTAGTTAGATTAGCTCCATGCATGCATGGGCATTCGATAATTTTTTTTTACATCTAGTATGATGGCTAGTTCAATAAGTTATAGGGCCTAGAAGGGGTGGGCTGCGTTAGGAGACGAGGCTTAGGCTGGGCCCATGCCCATGCTCACCCGGTTTATCCCATCCGCCGAGCCCAACTATATATATATTATTATATTATTATATATAACAGATTTTCCTTACAAAAATGACCTTGTTTTATTATAGGGTTTGTTTTAAAATCTAATCCCCCTCTCCCTCACGTCTCTCTCTCTTTCCTCTCTCAGTCTCTTTGTTTAAACTTCTCTGTGTGCATGTGTGTGGGTTGATTGTGAATTTGTGGTTGTTTTTCATGGGACTTTTGGTTTTTCTCTGTCGGTGGGTGGTGGTGGGCAGACGCTTGTGGAGGCCAATCTGCATCTTGACGGGGGGCCTCACCCATAGATGGTGGAGCCATGCCTAAGGGCCCAAATTGGCCGAGCCTGCCCATGCGTGGGTGAGGGGTGGGCAAGGGTACCCCTCATCCTAGTGGTGCAAGTAGCAACTCTAGGGCTAAATCTATAATTTTTAGTAAGGCATTTATAAAAAATTTTAAATTTATTTTAATTTTGATTGTTACAATACAATTTTATTTAAAAGTCATTCCTATCGTTTTGCAAGGCCTAGTTACTAGTTAAGTTTTTATGCCACCTTCATAACTGATAACCAACTTAGTTTTTATTGGAAATTATTGGTCTAGAGAAGGCTTTTTCAATTTAGTTTTACAAAACTTTTTAGATTCTTAGAAGCAATTATAATCATTATTGTCAATACACTTCTATAAAAAAAACCCATGCACTTGGAAAAAACAGTGGGCTCCTCCCTCTTTAAAGGGTTATACAAAAATCTTTTATGAATACTCAAAAAGTAGATTTTGCTAGTCATAGTTTTCATGTTGTGTATTACTGATAGTGACAAAAGGCAAGTGTACCCTTAGAATGAGAGTATGTGAGATAATTATTATATGGAGATAAGATGAGAATTTGGATCACTTCATATCTCAATACCAACACTAGAAATGAAAAAGAGATGAACAAGAGAGAAAGTTTCGATATCATCAAAACTCAAACATAATAGAATTCTGAGAAAAGAAATTATAATATCATCATATATATTTAGAAACATAATTATAAAGTATACTCAAGCAAAAAAAAAAAAAAAACTTATACTAACGAGTATGTTTTTGGTAATTAGGAAACATTACTAACATCTTTATAAATCATGACTTAAAATGAAAATAGACTAGGGCATAAAACAAGAAAAGTTCAACGATTGAGACACAACGATGGAGACGGAAGAAGAGTACGTCAAGAGAGACATTGACAAGCGAATTGATGTATTCTATGGCTGAGGCATAATAATAAAAAAAAAAATTCACAATATTTTCGAAAAAAGCTAAAGCTAAGTAGCATTAAAACATATATATACCATATAATTACATTTTTTAAAAGAAGGAAAACCTTATTCATTACCCCAAATTTAAATGGAAAAATTATATTTTAAGCCCATGTGGATAATGTACACGCATAGTAAAATGCTTACACGACATAATTTAATTTAAAAAAGTAATTTTAAAAATTAAAATTTTAAATCAAATCTTACCATTTAAGTGATATTAATGATAATATGCTCTACACACTAATTTGATAATAGTATAAATCACTTAAACGACTGATATTCGACGGCAGCCACCATGCACGATGATTATATAAAAACCACAGTTGCACAAAACAACATATATAAACATAAAATAAACAAAACTAAATAACTGACGTTTTCACTTTCGAGATCATATATGTTGATCACAATCGATCGATCATGGCTTACGCTTGAGAATGATGTTCAAACTAAATCTAATCAAATCATCACCACTGAGAGGGGGCATCTCAGCAACTTTCTTGGAAAATCGATCGAAAAGTTGATCCATCTTTTCGCTTCCGAAATGCTTGCTGAAAAGGCCATCAATCCCAGGTCTACACTCCTCTACGGTAATCATAAGGCTGGAGTTTCTGGTTCGAGAAACCAATCTCACAATGTCAAAATGCCCATTTTTTATTACTATAGCCTTTATCTCCTCCGCTGATGGCCCGTAGATTGGCAAGTTGAAGGCATCCATTTTATCTTTGCTTATTATTCCCTGCAAATTAAGACCAAACCAGCTTTTTTAATTTATATTATATGATTTTAATTATTGGGCCAAAATTCTATTGACCCTCCTAATTTATGAAATCATGTGATCACTCAATCCAAGTTTGAATAATTGAAATGAAATCAATAGATACAAAAAATGTGCCGCTCAGGATCATGGACCGGAGTACTTCTACATACATGAAGTTCGTATTTATTTTGATCTCCAGCTCCTTATAATCTTCTACTATGAGACTAACTGATAGAGATAAATCTCTACTACAAAATGACGTGATTTCATGTGGTCTGTTAGATTTATTTTATGATAAAAGTAAATTTACAATCTGATGTACCACGTCAATCCACTTCACTTTGTAGCTAGGTTTATTTTTGTGTAATCCCTTTGTGTCTAAAGTATTTCTTATTTTAAACCAAGTGGTTGTATATTATATTGACAAATCGGCTCAATAGCAACAGCTCAATAGCGAATTACATGTAGAATCGAATGCTTAAGTAAATTTATAATTTCTACTGCATTTGAATGTTGAACTGAGTTGAGTTGAATTTAGTTGAGATGATAAGATATTGTTAGAATATTATTTTTTAATATTATTATTATTTTTGAATTTAAAAAAATTGAATTATTTATTATATTATGTGTTAAAATTTGAAAAAATTGTAATGATGAATTGAGATGAGTTGAGATGGGTTGATGTTCCAAACGTAAGAAGTAGCTGCTTTTAAGTTATATACCTCGTTAACCAAATCCAGAAGAGATGATTCCATGGGCTGGAAATGCGGGCCAAGTGAGGATTGTATTAGAAGAGTCCCGTCCTTACGTCTGGACATTAAGATTGCCATTAATCCTCCGGAAGCAAGCTCTTCTGCTCGAGCACTTAAAAAGGATTCCATGTCTTTCTCAAACTGTGCAGAATAAGCCTGACCAACTTCCTTCGTTGCATTTCGATAATATAATCTTCCCTTATTACATGTAGCTGAATCCAAGTCCCCTACCTCCGGTGGTGCCCCAGAAAGCCAATGAAGTGCATATGCAGAGTATACAAACTTCAGAGATGCCTTTGGAAATAATCTATGGTAGAAAGATCCCGGAACTCCCGCCCCAAAGTATTGCCTGTCGGCTGGAAGATTTGCAAAGAGAGTGTTGAAATCATTGGAAACATGATCGTTGAAGAAGACTTGAAATTCTGGGAGGTTACGGCCTTCGCTTTTGTATTTTTGTACCACAGCTTCTATGATGTTTTTCATGGAAACGTATGTGTTAGGGCCAACAGAACAGCCTAATTAAATCGGCAATCCCAAATATGTTTGAAATTGAAGACGAGACATCTTCATCAATGTCGAGATTTTCAGCAATCGCTTCGATTATCAGGGTTTTGGCACGATCAGCTCCCGCTCTCTAAATGGAAGAATAAAGTTGAGAACAAAAGCAAGATGAATATTGTGAAATCACCGTTTATTTTGAAAATTCAAACCGGTAGAAATATATAGATTTTATTATTTATTTTATATCTTAATACATATATTTAATGAGTTGCAAAATCAATCGCTTTTATTTTTTATTTTTACTCAATTGCTTTTATTCTTTAGAAAGTAAAACTTCTTTCATATTTTGACTGCTATTTTCTTCTTTTTTATATGCATATATACACAAAGATCAGATCGATCAAATGGAAAAACCACAGTAAGAACGTGGACATTTCCCAAAAGTACCTGCGGATTGGAATTTTTGGTGTAGTTGTATCGTCCATCTCCACCGATCATAACATATGGTTCTTCCTGCATCTCTCTCTCTCTCTCTCTCTCTCTATATGATATTTTGTGCACGAGGGTTCATGAATTACTTCCTCGATCACTCTCTCTATGTGCGTGTATATATATAGAAGAAAAAGATTTTCTGTCTCATGAAAATTATTTATGTCTTCAATTTGTATCGTTCTATTAAACGGATAGAAACTGAGTCAATGAGGCTTAACATGTACCAGAGATATTGTCAAATCGGCTTAAGATCATTCCCTCTAATTAATTTCCTAGCCAGGCTCATATATTTTCAAATTAATTCTTAAAGAGATAGATCATATGATACGTTGATACTAATTAATTATGTATTTAATGTTAGAGTCCACATTGTCGACGCACGGATAGCATTAAATGTTCATGTGGACTCAACATATTGTGTCTATTTCTCTCTTAATTATAGAAGGTGATTGATTATTTTATTTTGGAGAATCTCAATCTTAGTCTTGTCAAAACAATATCCATTTTCAAACAATATAATTATATATGATCTAGACATGAGAAGCCAAGATTATCTCTAGTATTGATTCTCCTTAATTTATGAATGAGCCAACAGATTTCACTCGGCCCAAGTTTGATTAAAATGCCACAAAAACTATATGAAAAAGAAAAATAACAACTAAATTTGATCATGATCAAAATATATTCCCTGCATATAGCTAGGTAGCTAGGTTAGAAAATAAATGGCCATGCACGGAGTTTTAGATGAAGTTTTGATTTATTAATTAATTCTCTAGCTCGATCCGCTAGCTAGCTAGCTAATGATCTTTGGTCGACCATGTCAAGACATGAATATATAAAGTGATCAATTAATAGAAAATATTTTAATCTTCATCCGTTCTTAATTAATTTCTCGATCGTATTCAAAGTTAAAAGTTAAAAGTTTCAAGTTCTTGACATTTGATCAAAATAACGACGTCTCAACCAACAACAATTGATATTATAAATTGATAAAAAATTGATAAATTTTTATTATTTATTTTAGATATTAACAAGTATATATATGTCTTGAGGTACGAGACGTCGATTGCTTTTATTGATCTTTAGAAATTAAAGTAAAACTTCTTTCAAATTTTTAGTGCTATTTTCGTCATGTCTTATCACAATTGGATATTGTATTGATTTACGTACACTCCAACTTTTAACTGCCAGTTTCAGCTTTTACCTGCCCTTTTCTTTAGAATTATTTGTTTTCGATCAGTTGACTATTTAAGATTGGTCGAAATCTTAATGCATTATCTATTCCACGAATAGCCTTTTTATTCGACTGGAAGATGATAGGTCAGAAGAACAATTATACAATATATTATAAAAGTATTAAAAATTTGACAAGCGTACTACTTATATATTGAAAAGATTTATATAGAAATATTAAATAAATTAATAAATTGACGTATTTCTTTTAATCTGTTAAATTTATTTTACGATAAAAATAATTTTATAATTTGATATATTACTCCAAATAATGTCACTTTGTTAAATTATTTTTATATAATTATTTTATAGTTTAAATATTTTTCAAGCAATAATAATTTTGGTTCCATGCAATATTCCTCGAAGCTGAGTCAATGAGACTTCTTAACATGTACTGGCTAGTACAACTCCCAAATAATGCAGGGCATGAAACAACTAATTTGGCTTTTTTTTTTTTTAATAATAAGAATTTCATTCAATACTTCAAAATAATGTGCTTACAAATTAGAGAGATCTAGTGATTGAGCTACATTATTGTCTATTTTATACATTTAAAATTAATATATTTTTAATTATTTTATTATTTTATCATTAGTTTTAGATGAAAAAATTGATTAAGAGACATAAATCCAAGTTATGATTTAAATTTATTAAAAGTATAATTTAGGCTTAATTTTATAGCTTGTGATTTAATTGGGCAATATTTATTCATTTGCATAACACTTTTAATATTTTATTTCCCATCTTTTGTCTAATTTTATTTTATTTTATTTTCTTTGATTATTATTTATTTTTGCTTGTCTAAGTTTTATTTTATTTTATTTTATTTTCGTTTTTCAGGTTATCTAAACGACTTGTCGTTTTTCATTGGGATTAAAAGACTTCGTTGCCTAAACGACATGTCGTTTTTGTCTTTTGACAAAAACTACATATTGTTCGCCTTGTCTTCAACCTCACGCCTGTATCTTCACGCTACAGTTTTCTGCTGTGCCCAGCAGCTTCGAGCCACCACCGTGAGCTATCTCTTACATTGCCACACGTCCACAGAAACACCAAAAGCACGGCAACACCACTCCATGCAGCAGCACTGCACCTACATGGCACCATATCCGGCCAACTCCAGTGCCTCGCTACACCATCACCATGGACATCCTGCAGCGACGCACCTCCACTTCCAGCAGCAACAGATGATGCCGGAGATCAAGTCTCCACCGCCTAGAGAAGCCCAACGCCACGACCGAAGCCCCCATGCATACCGTAACCTTCTCCTGTGCAACACCTCCATAACACTGCCGAGAACCACAAAGCCACCACTGCAACTTGGTTGCTCTCTCTACTTCTCAGTTTCAGTTCTCTCTCTTTCAGTAAACGTTGCAGCATGCCAGAGATAGGAAGAAGATGCAGGAAAGCAAGAAAAGAAAAGAAGAAAAAAAATATATATATATATATATAGATGAATGCGGACACACGCTGGGCAAAATAAGTGAATAAAAGGCAGTAATGCCGAAGGAAGAAAGGCCAGTGACGGACACTCATGCGAACAACTTGCATTAGTAATGCGGGACCCTCCATTTGGACGCACGGATACAGCGCATATGAACTTTTTGAGTATGAGACATAAGGAGCTGGCATCACGGACGAAACAAGTAACGCAGGGGCTTTTGAAGCCTATTTAAGAGTTTGTAAACGGACTGTGAAGGGGGGGTTTTTAGTGTTAAATTAGAGTTAGAATTTAGAGTTAGAGTGTTCGGAGAAAAATAGTGAGTGAGTTTGTAGTCAGTTTTTATTTTCTAGTTCAGTTTTTAATTTCGTGTAATTTATTCATCAGTCAGTTTTAATTTATGGTTCACTAAATTTTATTTTTGTAAGTCTTCATTTCCAGTTTTGAGTTTGTTTAATGAGTAAATTTTCAGTCCTCTTTGATAAATGTTGAGAGTCCATTTTATTTTTGAGAGTTTACTTTAATTGGAAGTTCAGATTTTTGGGTTGGAGAACGCAGTCTCCATTTCCAAACATCAACTTTATTCCTTACAATTCATGTTTTTATTTAATTTCGAATTTATGTCATTTAATTTTTTCAAACTTTTAATTTCCTGCAATTTAAATTACTGTCATTTAATTTTCTCGCACTTTTAATTTCCTGCACTTTTAATTTCCTGCAATTTAAATTACTGTCATTTAATTTTCTCGCAATTTTAATTTCTTGCAATTTTAATTTATGTCATTTAATTTTCTTGCACTTTTAATTTCCCGCAATTTAAATTATTGTCATTTAATTTTCCTGCGCCTTTAATTTTTGCAATTTACTTTTATATCATTTAATTTTATTATTCCTTTACATTTCAGTGATTTAATTTTCAGCAATTTTAATTTACTGTCTTGCATTTTAATTTCTTACTTTTAATCATCCACTCAAAACCAACAACATGAATCTAGTCCATGACTAGTAAAATTTCATTTCCGTTACACTCCCATATTCATTGTACATTTCATTACTTTTATTTTTATTCTCTCATTGTAACTATTTCCACCATTTTACACAAGTTTGATTTTTAAGCACTTTCTCTGAGGAAACGATCTAAGAATTTATTCCTAATTATTACACGACATACTCCTGCACTTGAGATAGCGTTTGTACTGCTCAATTTTAAATGAGTCATCTAGCCAAATACACTGAGATAGAAAAGGAGGGAAAGACTCCATCCATATTTCCAAATCTGAGATAGACCATGCATGTTTTGCTAGGAAATGGGCAACCTGATTCCTACCTCTGAGCACGTGTTGAATTTGGTGATTTTCAAAGTGGCATGCAACAACTTTGGCTTTCTTGTTGCACAGAGTAACATTTATTTTGAAACAAATCAGAGCTCCAATCGGAGTTGTCACCATCGAAATACATATATTTTGACATTAATTCTTATAGAGATAGCTGATACGACACGACATTGATACTAATTATGTATTTAATGTTAGTCCACATTGTCTACGGATAGCATTAAATGTTGTGAACACTACAGACTGTGTCTATTTCTTTCTAAATTATAGAAAGTGATTGAATACCCATTTTCAAATAATATAATTATATATGATCTAGACATGATGAGAAGCCAAGATTATCTCTTGTATTGATTCTCCTTTATGAATGAGTCAACAGATATCACTCGGCCCAAGTTTGATTAAAATGCCACAAAAACTTAAAAAAAGAAAAGAACTAAATTCAATCGTGATCAAAATATATTCCCTGCATATAGCTAGCTAGCTAGGTAGGTTAGAAAAGAAAGGGCCATGCACGGAGTTTTAGATGAAGTTTTGATTTATTAATTAATTCTCTAGCTCGATCCTCTGGCTAGCTTGCTCATCTTTGGTCGACCATGTCATGACATGAATATATAAACTGATCAATTAATAGAACATATTATCATTTTCATCCGTTCTTAATTAATTTCTCGATCTTATTCAAATAAAGTTCAAAGTTCATCCAAATCAAATAATCGCAACAAAGTTATTGTTAAGATTCTTCTCTCAACGGTTATCTCTCTAGAGAAAGCACATAGGTGAAGTGGGTGACAATTACTTCGTCTGGCTGGGAATATTCTCATTCTCTGTTACGTCAGAGGGCGGAGGTGGGAGATAGAGGGTAAGTGGGATAGGTTACACCTTTCAGAAGAAGAGAGTCTGGTGATTGATGTGGATGAACAAAGATATTTTCTGATTTTGAAACTTAAAAAAATTGCATGCTGTAGAATGAGAGTATCTGTTGTATTTATATTTTACTTAATTGGAGAATTTATTGAATTATTCTATTAAATTTTTTCTAAATTAATATCATTTTGAATTCTCACCCTATGCCAATTTGTGCATTAAGCTGCTCCTGTATGACATGACCCGTTATTTAAATGGGTCATCCTAAGGTTTGAAGGTCTGATTCTTTAGTTTAATGGGTAGTGTTTGGGTTGACCTGTATAGTTGAATATCCATGACTTGACAAGACATGAACATGACTCACAAAAACGAATTTTCACCCCTAAAACCACATCAATTTATAGTTTACTTTTATAGGATCTTCTTCTGGATTTCTCTTATTATTTACCTTCCATGTTGACCATATATATATATATATATATATATATATATATATATTGTGGCGCCCTCGACCCCCACTTGTGATTTGGTAGGAGTCATGACACCAAGGTGATGGCCTCTTAGGTCATTCACCCTAATGCCAAGTGCAAGTGTGTGTGCAGACATCCAATAAGTGTACAATTTATAAATGCAAAATTAATAATAAGGTAGTCTAAAGACTCTAAACTAAGTCCTCGAAAAGCTAAAATACAACCCAATAAGAAATCCCCCATGAGGTTATTATAGTCATCTAACTGATTAAAAAATAAAATAAGATAAAAATCCATCAACCACAATAGAAATAAACCCCCAAGTCATCACTCCTTCGGTGGGGTCTGTCCCTCATGCTCAAACACGTCAGCTGCATCAAAATCTACGGTTCATAGTTGGGAGCACCACAATGAGATCTTTTAATTTCAGCAAGTAAAATCACAAATTAACAACCAGGAATTTTGAACATGGAAATATACCAACAAACACGCACAACAACCATGAGAGATTATCCCAAAATACCCCTTTTTGTAACATTTACCAAAAGTTGTTTCAGGTATACCCACTCATGCCAAAAAAACACATTTTTACATAGTTGACATTCATTTATTACGATGTTCACCATTGTCTCCCCTAAAGACCATCCGCACACTCTGACTCCCTTCGTCACACCATGGGTAACAAACATACATGTGACTATGTAATGAGTGATGTGCAACTCCGCGCTCGATGCATATGTTACCAAGCATCCTTTAGCCCCCGCCCGCAAAGGGGCTACGGAGTCTTACCAAGAGTGTTACCATCTTGGCCAAGCCTACTGGCGCCTGATGATAGCCTAAGGGACGTCACTCAGTTTTACATGCTCCCGAGTGATCAGAAGAGCTCCACCGAGATAATACCTCATTCCGCTTGGGGTCGTGATATGCACGCACCCACAAAATATGCTTTTAATCTTTTGACACCAAAACACAGTTTGTCTATTTCACAGCATAACCACAGGGCAGAGCACAGTTAAAAATCATTAAAATCAAGAGCAACAAAAATACAGATGCATGACAAGCAGTTATTGGATGACATGACACAATACAACCAAGTAGCATATAGTTCATCATACAGACATCACAATTGTAAAAGTCCCAACAATTCACAATTTCCAAACTACACACAATTCCCAAGGCTCCACCTGGCCCTAGGCCAACATTCATCACCAACTACATTAATATAACTCAATGCTCCATAGGGCCCCAGGCCACTTCTCATTCTCAACCAAACTACAACAACATTTAGGTAATCATTTTTCACGTTAAAAATTCAAAGGACAATCCGAGAATTTACTTACAACAGTAGAAGGGCAATTTCTGGATGATTAAGAGTGATGATTTAAGTATCTTGCGAGTATGCATGTGTGTGCGTCGCTGTACAGATGGGGAAAATGGTTAGTCAAAACAATATGCGTGGTAGTCAGAGGGGTAGATCTGGCCAGGTTAGAGGGGTTCTATGACTAGGAAAATTATAGGGTGGCAGATCTGCCGTGACAGAGGAAGGAGGATGTAATTTTCGATAGTGGGTGGCGATGGAACACTATGGAGCAGTGACTAAAGTGGGGCTTAGCTCATGGGTGGGGTGATATCAAAGGAGGAGGAGGTCGGGAATGGGAAGGGGAAGGCCAGGAGGTGGTTGAACGACCACTGGAACGCGGCTGAGAGTGGTGGCTGGCGGCAGCACATGGCGGCGCTTGGGGAAAAAGTTCCCTAAAATCTACGACAAGGCAAAATAGAGGAAGAGGAAGAAGATGGGACGAGATTTGAGAGAGGCTGAGAAGGCTTGGGATGATTTTCGAAATGGGGAGGTTCAACCTATTTATAGGCCATGGAGTGGGGCTCGAGAATTGCAGTTGTGGCTGCAATTCGTGGTGTGGGATGGTGAGAGGAAGCCAAACATTGCATGCGACAATTGGTGTGCAGTGGCGACCAGCAAGCTACATCACAGAGAGACGTGTGGGTTGGCAAAATGGGAGGTGCGGATTGGTGGAAGGGGAGGTGGAGGTAGATGAGGGCGATGGCCAAAGCTCGAAAGACGCATGGCAATGGTGCAGCAACATCTTGGGCAGCGAGGGGTCACAAGTCTTAAGGTTTTTCACCCTTCAAGTCAAAAAGGCGCTATTTGCAACAAAGGGCCTGGTTTTCGTTTTACTTCAGCTCGTGGACTCCCACATGGGCTGGGCCCTCCATGAACCCACTTGGGCCTTGGTTCTTACCAAAGAACAGAAAAAGAAAAGAAGTACTAAAATACATAAAGCCCGAAAAGAAATTTATTCTTGGGTTTCACATCCTCCCCCCTTTAAAAGAAATTATGTCTTCGAAATTGACAAGCTGTGTCAGTGCTTCCTCATATATAAGGTTAGGCTGTAGTTGGATGCTACCAGGGTTGACAAACCATGGCTTTTGCTGTCTAAAACTCTTCTTCAATGAGGATAGATGAAACACATCATACACATCTCCGAAATAATCTAGTAATGCAATCCTGTAAGCGACAGGACCAGCCTTCTCCGTTGTTTGAAATGGGCCAACATATCTCAGGCTGAGCTCCCCTTTCTTTTCAAATTGATTAATGTCCTTCATGGGTGAGACTTTTAGGTACACCCAATCACCTTCCTCGAAAGATAGGTCTCTTTTCCTCATATCTGCATAACTCTTCTGACGACTCTGAGCTGTTGCCTCCTATCTCTTATGACTCTGACCTGATCCTTCATCTCTTGAATTATTTCTGGCCTACTAAGCTTGCTCTCACCACCTCGTTCCAGTGTAATGGTGATCTACACTTCCTGTCTCTTGGAAACTACTGTTGTACGCAAACTCTATAAGCAGCAAGCGATTTTTTGAACTACCTTTGAATTCCAAGGCACATGCTCTCAACATATCTTCAAGAGTCTGAATAGTACGCTCTGATTGGCCATCTGTCTGAGAGTGGTAAGTGCTGCTAAACTTCAACTTAGTGCCCATTGCAGCCTGCAAACTCTTGAAAAAATGGGATATGAAGTTCGGGTCCCGATGCGATACAATGGTCTTGGGTATCCCATGCAACCTAACTATCTCCTTCACATACAGTCGCGTAAACTTTTCCAAGGTGTCAGTATTCGTGACTGGTAGAAAATGGGAAATTTTGGTCAAACGGTCAACAAACACCCAAATAGAATTCTTCCCACTAGGAGTCTCAACAAACCAACTATAAAATCCATAACAATATCATCCAATTTCCATTCAAGAATCGAAAGAGGTTGAAGAATACCAAAAGGTCTCTGATGTTCTGCTTTAACATGCCGACAGGTGGCGCATCTCTCAATGAACGTGGCTTTGTCCCTTTTCATCCCTTCCTACCAAAAATTTCCCTTTAGGTCCCGGTATATCTTCATACTTCTGGGGTGAACTGAGTAAGGGGCCGCGTGCGCCTTTGCCAAAATCTTCTCCTTAATCTTTGAATTAGTAGGAATCATCTTACGGTTTTTGAACAAAAAAATTCCCTCATTGCTCAAACTATAATGTGAAGGTTCTTTTGACTTTCTGACCCTCCACAAAATATCTAACAGCTTCAGGTCCCTCTTTTGAAGAGTCTTCAATTCGTTAAAGTCCACAACCCCGACTTCTTGCATTAAGGCTATAATCAACTCTTGTTGTGAACTTTCCACTAAAAGTCTCCTCATTACGAAGAGAACAGAGTCTACCCTTGATGATTCAGCCACATCGAAAAGGTGAGATTTTTGACTTAGCGCATCAACAACCAGGTTTGCTTTTGCTGGATGGTACTTAATCTCACACTGATAATCACTAATTAACTCTAACCACATTCTTTGTCTCATGTTGACATTTTTCTATGTAAAGAGATGCTTCTGTCAGGCTCTTATGGTCTGTGTAGACTTCACAGGTCTCACCATACAGATAGTGACACCAGATTTTTAAAGCAAAGACCACTGCTGCAAGCTTCAAGTCATGAGTGTGATTTTATTTCATGATCCTTCAACTGACGAGATGCATAAGCCACAACTCGCCCTCCATGCATAAGTACAGACCCCAAACCAATTTGGAAGCGTCGCTGAAAAAAAAAAATGTCTTGTGCGGCTCTGGAAGTGCCAAAACAGGTGCCAAGGTCAACCTTTTCTTCAATTCTTGGAAGCTCTTTTCACACTTTTCAGTCCAGACAAACTCAACATTCTTCTTGGTCAAAGTAGTGAGTGGTACAAACAATCTAGAAAATCCCTCCACAAATCTTCTATAGTAACCTACGAGTCCCAAAAAGTGGATCTAATGCACTGTGGGATGTGGCCAGGCTGGAGCTGCTTCAACCTTACTAGGATCTACAGACACACCCTCTTGAGAGATGACATGCCCAAAAAACCTGACTTCACCAAACTAGAACTCACATTTGTTGAGTTTTACATATAATTGATGCTCCTGCAGCTTACCCAATACCAACCGTAGGTGATTAGCATGGTCCTCTAAATTTTGAGAATAAACAAGAATATCGTCAATAAAGACTACCACAAAGGAATTTAGATAAGACCAAACACCTGATTTATCATGTCCATGAAAGTTGCAATCGCATTGGCTAGTACAAAAGGCATTACATTGAACTCATAATGCCCGTACTTCGATCTGAAAGCAGTCTTCGATACATCCTTGTCCCTTATTCTCAATAGTTAGTAACCCAATCTCAAGTCGATCTTCGAAAATGTAGCTGTGCCTTACAATTGATCAAATAAATCATTGATCCTGGGCAATGGATATTTTTTCTTTACGGTCACTTTGTTAAGCTCCCGATAGTCAATGCACATTCTAAAGGTGCCATCGTTCTTCTTGACAAACAATACGGGCGCTCCACAAAGTGAACAACTGGGCTGAATAAATCCCTAATCTACTGTCTCTTGCAATTGAGTCTTCAACTCTTTCAACTTAGCTAGTGCCATTCTATTGGGAGCCTTATGCATCAGAGCCACTCCAAGTTCTAGATCAATCGTGAACTCAATGTCTCGTATGGGAGGCAATCCGGGGACGTCAAATGTAGAAACATCTGGAAACTCCTAGAATTTCGGCTATTGACTTCCTCTCCACTGGTTTAGTTACCACTTGAACCAGATAAGCATCTGTCCCACTTGCCAAATCTTTCTTCGCTTGGATCGCTGATAAAATCGTGGGTCTCAACTTCAGCTGACTACCTGCAAATTCCATATAGTCCTCTCTAGGTAGATGAAAACTGACCATCCGGCTCCGACAATTGATACTCGAGAAATGCCGAAATAGCCAATCCATTCCTAGAATGATGTCAAACCCAAGTAGTTTGAATACTATTAAGTCGACATCAAGTGTCCTATCTCCAAAGTCCAAAGGACAGCTTAGGGCAACTTTCTGAACACATTAGCCTTTCTCCGTTTGGTAACGCTATGACCGTGGACTATTGTAAAGGCTCCATGATTAAGTTAAACATTCGTGCAAAAGTATAGCAGAAAAAAGGATTGGGATGCCCCCGAATCTAACAAGGTACAAGCATAAAATGCATACAAGAGAACTTTGCCTAATGAGATCAAACACTTCCAATATAATTCTAGAAATTAAGCCACACAATGCATGTTCATAGAAAAGAGAACTTGAAGGTTACTACAGATTCATAAAAGTCCTCTTTTTTTTTTTTTGCTTTATATGATGGAATAGATTTTTTATATCCGTTGTGTTTCAAGGTCAACTCTCTCCGAAACTTTTTTCTCTCGTGACGTGGCCTTTCTAAAAATAACTTGCTCTACTAGGGTTGATTAAGCACCGTTATGGCTGCCGCCAGAGGTCACTCTTCGATGCCGGCTGGGAGAACATGATCCTTTGCTGATATGGCTACGTACTCACCACAACCACTATCGGTGGTTCATATCCTGTTTCGGCTTGCTAAAGTTATTGATGGTGAGGTTACTGTAATATTCTGTAAGGAAGAGGTTGATCGGTCTGCTGTGCTGTTCAAGTATTCTATGGTGCTAAAATTCCTACGGAAGTGTCCTACATTGGATATCATTCGTTCCTTCATCCGGAGTCGCTGGGGGCTAGAGTCCCAACCGGTGGTATCGGCAATGCATAAGCCTCGCAATGTTTTCTTTTGGCTATCAAATGAAGCGGATTTTTTGAAGGCGCTATCGAGGGAAATCATAGACATAAAAGGGGTACTATATCAAGGCTTTCACTAGACTCCCAGTTTTGATGAAGAGAAGGAACCTTCTCTGGTTCTGGTGTGGGTGGTGCTCCAAGACTTCCTCCCAACTTCTATCATAAGTCCTTCCTAGAAACGATTACAAGTCCTAATGGTAGGTTCCTGCTGAGGGATAATGCGACCAGATGTGCAACGCGGACTGATGGGGCCCGAGTGTGCCTTGAGATGGATGCAGCAAAAAACCTGTTACATGGGATTTGGATTGGTATTCCCCATAAGGTAACTAGTATATATATTGAGATTGAATATGAAAATCTGTCTGCCTTTTGCACTCGATGTAATACCTAAGGACACAATTTGAAAGAAGGATGGTGGAAAGAAGGTGTCAGATCGAAAACAGGAAGAGGGTGATGGATGGAGAAAGGATGGGATGCCAAAGGGGCAGGAGCATTAGGGGGATGACACGGGTGGAAGGTCTCTGGTTTTATGTACTTAGGATACTTTAACGGTACAGGAGCCTGTTCAGGCGATTCTGGATATTGGAGGAGCAAGTGATGAAGGTGCAAGCATGTATTAGCTTGAGGAGGGCGAGGTGGAGGATGATACAAGGGAGGAGCAGGGGGCTATGGGTGGTGTTGAGTTTGAGAATGCGGTCCGAGTTGAGTCTGAACATGTGGTGCGTGGTGATTCTGAGAATGGGATTTTCGTTGTGGCGGAGAATGTGAAGGTGGCTGACGTGGTGGGTGGTGATAGTAGTATGGAGAAGCTGGCAGGACCTTTGCTAGTGGACCCTGTGGTGAACGAGGAGGCATGTTTGATGCTAGAGCAAGAGCAGCATCCTGCTGCTAAAGTGACGACAACCATGAGTCCAATGGTTATTGATGTCACAAAAAAGTTAAGAAACGAGGTAAGAGACAATATGGTTGAGGTTCTACTGCATGAGTAGGATGGCCTGGATGGTGCGGACACTCATACGATGGTGCTGCTGGGGGGGGGGGGGGAGTCAGACCCTGAGGGGGATTCGGTGGACCATTTGAGCAAAGCAAAGGACTGTCCTTCTGACCAAGATTTTCCGGAGACACAAAATGCTGTCAAGGGTGGGAGATTTCTCAGAAGCTCATCTCGGGTTCCTAGCAAACCCGCTCGGCTGAACTTATGATGTGTAAACCGCTTTTTTGGAATATCCGTGGACTGTGATCATCATGGAAGAGGTTAGGTACATTGGTAAGGAAGTTACATATAAATTTTATTATGGTGGCTGAGCCGTTTGTGAATGAGGCTAAGATGGGAGGTTTAAAACATTACTTGAAGCTTGGGGAATGCTATTCAAATCAGCAGATTGGAGGAAAGCTATGGTTGTTTTGGGGGGAAGAGCTGCACATAACGGTAATGATTTCGAGTGCCCAACATGTTACAGTTTCTATGTCATTTGACTCTTGCCTAATTATTGTCTCAGTGGTCTACACTAAATGCAACTACTTGGAACGTAGAGAGCTGTGGAGTTTGCTCCAACGAAACTTGCCAACATATGTGCCATGGCTTTGTCTTGGGGATTTTAACGTTATATGTGAGAATGCAGAGCGATGTGGTGGTCGACCTTGGTTGAGGCTGGCTATGGACTAGTTCAATGACTTTATTGATGCTTGTGGTCTGATTGACATGAAGTCAGTTGGGAGTAAGTACTCTTGGTGCAATGGCCAGCAAGGGATGGCTTGAAGTTGGTCGAAGCTTGATCGTTGCTTGTTAAACCTAGTGGCTGCCAGGATGTTACCTGAGGCATTTTTGAATTATTTGCCTTGCACTACCTGGGATCATGCTCCGATGTCCTTTGTGCTAAAGCCTCCTGTTTCTCGGTATGGTCCTTCCTCCTTTAAATTCCAATAAATGTGGGTATCCCATGAGAATTTCAGAAATGTTGTTTAGGTGGTTTAACAAGAGCAGTCGGGGGATGTGGGTCTTTTTGGTTTAGCAGGAAAATTAAAAAAGTTGAAGCCGGTTCTTAAAGAATGGAATCTTTGTGTTTTTGGGCGCACTGAGGATAATATTCAGAGATTGGAAAGGGAAATTGAGCGACTGGAAGGCAGTCTTTAGCTATGCTTTTCTGATGCAGTTGAGTCGGCTTTATTGCTTGCAAAGGATGAACTGTCAATATGGTTGCAAAGAGAAGAGACTAGGTTGTCGCAATAGGTGAAGCTCAGTTGGATGGAAAAAGGAGAGGCATCGGCTCAGTTCTTTAAGTCGTATACGCCATTCTCGAAGCCCTTAGTGCAGGAGATGCATTTGCGGGACGGCTCTCACTTGGATAGTCTTGAAGCTATCCACTTGGGTGCGGTGGATTTTTTCAGCACGCTTCTTAATGCCTGCTCATGTAAAGACCTTCCAGACCTGTCTCCGTATGTGGAGAATATTGTTTTGGAGGAGGAAAACAGTAGTCTTACTCAGCTCCCTTCAATCTAAGAGTTGAAAGATGCTATGTTCTCAATTCCGATAGAGAGTAGTCCGGGTCCAGATGGCTTTGGATTTGGATTCTATAGTTCGTGTTGGGATATCGTGGAGGGTGATGTGGTGCAAGCGGTAAGAGATCTTTTTCGAGGACTCCTTTGCAGCAGTTTTATTTGGCATCTTATATTGTTCTTATTATGAAAGTGCCACAACTGAATGGCTTTGATAAATTTCGTCCGATAAGTTTATGCTCGGTAGTTTACAAGGTTTTCTCCAAAATTCTAGTTGGGCTGTCACCTCTTTTGAGTAAAATTGTCTCTTTGGAATAAGGTGCTTTCTTACTAGGTAGAAGTATTTATGAGAATATTGCTCTAGCCTAAGAAATGGTTCATATGATTAATAAACAGGTTCGTGGTGGCAATGTTTTTATTAAAGTAGATATGGAAAAGGCGTATGATAGTATTGATTGGGATTTTCTTCTAAACATCATGAGTGCCTTTGGTTTCTCTAGGCGTGTCATTGAGCTAATTGGTCAGTGTATATCCACCCCATGGTTTTCGGTAGTTATGAATGGAACGACAAAATTTTTTTTCCCTAGTGGTCGAGGTTTGCGACATGGGGATCCGTTATCCCCCTTTTTGTTCATTTTGGTGGAAGAAATTGTCTCGTCTGCTGAAGCATAACTTTGCGGCTGGAAGAATTGTTCCATTTTTCACCCGCTTGTTACACCATTGATTTCACACTTACTATATGCTGATGATATGATTGTTTTTGCCAATGGTGGGTGATCCTCACTAAAAGCGATCAAGAACATTTTTGCTCTATATGCAGATTGGTCCAGTCAGTTGGTGAGCCAAACGAAGTCTTTTATAATTTTCTCTAAACTCATTCTTGCTGCTATGAGACGGGACTCTTTGCGGTTAACATTTTTCACAGAAGGTTTGTTTCCTGTGAAATATTTGGGGGCACCTCTTATTGCTGGTCATTTAAAGGTAGAGCATTTTGATGATTTACTAAGCCGAATTCGAGGTAGTTTGGGGGGTTGGAAAACAAATTTGTTGTCAACTGGGGCTCTGGTTATCCTACTGAAACATGTTGTCACCAGTATTCCAGTGCACCTGCTCTCTATGGTTCATGCACCTAAGGCTGTACTAGGGGCTCTAAACCGACTACTGAGTAATTTTTTCTGGGGCTTTCCGGATGGTAAGCCAAAGAGAAAATGGGTCGCTTGGCATAAGATATGTACTCCGGTCCAGGAGGGAGGATTGGGGTTGCGCAAACTGGAGGAGGTTGAAAATTCTCTTTTCCTGAAGTTTGCATGGAAATTATTGTCTTAGCAATCTCTATGGTCTCTAGGGGTGCAAACGGGTCGGTCCGGTTTAGCGATGGATCGAACATTTTCAGTTTATCCTTTTTCCCTGACCGGACCGGATCGAACACCCATAGGGACCGGACTGGACCGGTAGCTATCAGTCCGGTCCGGCCTTTTTTTTTTTAAATCAATTAATAAAAAAAAATTATTTACAATACTAAATTAAACTAAGTGACTTATTAATGTGGATTATGTAACAAACTCAATAAAAAAAATATTTTATATGATCAATGATAATAAATTAAATGAAAATTACATTATTGATAATGTTAATTATTACTTTATTACTAACTTAAAGTATGTTAATACATAATGAGCCATACACAACTTTTAACATTTTGTATATGAAGCAATAAGTATAAATAATTTAATTATCCATACATATTACATCCATAATTAAGAAAAATACATACTTAACATACTATTATAAATAAGCATAAAATATTTAATTATACATACTAATATACTATTATAAATTTATAAATTATACTTATTTTATAATTTATACTATAACTCTTAATACTTAATAGTATTAGTAATACATTAAAGAATATATTAATACATTGAAACTAAATATATATAGTTATAGACTTATAGTGATTAGTTATTATGAATCATGATTAGTATAACTATATAATAGTATTAGTATAAAGTATTAGACTATTAGTAATATAGTATAGCTATATATTAGTAATATTAGTATAATTATATAACTATAGTCTATACTTAGTTATAATATAGTATAATTATATATTTGTTAGTGATAGGATTAGGTTAGATGAAAATTATATAATTAATTATATATATAAATTATAATTTTTTTTATTTACATTCGGTTCGGTCCGAAAAACCCTTGGACCGTGGACCGGACCAAGTGAACTCGGTCCTATAAAATTCAAACTGTGGACCGGACCAAATGAACTCAGTCCTATAAAATTTGAACCGTGGACCGGACCAAATGAACTCGGTCCGATCCGGTTGATTTTTTCGGTCTGGACTGCCCGATGATCACCCCTAATGGTCTCTATTCTACAAGGCTAAATATATCAAAGATATGCATGTTACGTTGGTGGACCCTAAAAAAGGAACTATTTTTTGGCGTTGTGTTCTATCCATGATATCGAAAGTCTTGCGTCTGTCTTCTTGGTGGGTTCAGGAGGGGCAGGTCTCTTTTTGGCGTGATCCTTGGTTGGCATCTGGAGCTCTAGTGAATGACTGTGAGATCACGGATTAGCCTTGTTTGAAGGTATGGGAGTGTAGACTCCAGGATGGCTGGGATTTGGAACTGTTAAGAAGGTTAGTGGGTGACAATAAGTTAGAAGAGATTCTGGAGTGCCTTGGTGGTCCGAAGGAAGGCAAATATATACTCATATGGAAACCAAATACTAGTGGTGAATTTACGTCAAAATCGGCTTGGGGGTGTATTAGAGTTCAAGGCCCAAGGATCAACTGGGCTAACTGGATTTGGAATTCGGCTTTGCCCAAGAAATACTCGGTTACGTTGTGGAGAGCAATTCACTTTGCCTTTAGTGCATATGACAGTGTGAAATCTCTAAGAGTCCCGTTGGTCTCTAAGCGCGAATGTTGTGCTCCTAGCAGTGTAAAGGATCAAGACCATGTACTTGCCACGGGGATGGTTGCAACTGAAATGTGGCGTTGAGCTTCTGCTCAGCTTGGTATTCCGTATGACACCTAACGATCATGGAAGGACAAGGTGGAGTTATGGTTTCGACATGCAAACAGCTCCACTCAAAGAGGTAATTTAATTGGTCTTGTACTTGCAATTCTAACATGGTGCCTTTGGGTTTTGAGGTGCAGAGCCCGTATGGAAGGAAGAGCAAACTCGGTGGAATCCTTATGGTTGTCAATAAGAGCTGGAAAAAAGTTTAATTTTGGGGATGAACAGGTTTTGCAGGCCTTGGCAATTCCGATAAAAGTGCCGCATCATAAACATGTTTGCCTTGTGAAGTGGCATAAGCCGGAAACAGGTTGGTTTAAATTAAATGTCGATGGAAGTTGCTTGGGTAATTCGGGATGTCTGGGGGTGGGAGGCCTTATTCGAGATGAGTTTGGGCAATTGAAGTTGGCTTTTGCAAAAAGTTTAGAGCATGGAATGAATAGTACGGCAGAACTTTTGGCCTTATACTATGGTTGAAGCATTGCACATATATGGGTTTGCAGCAAATAGAAGTGAAGATGGATTTGATGTTAATTGTTAACTGGTTGGAGCGCAAGAGATGTGGTATCTAGTACCTTGAAAATTATTGGGATGAAATTCTACATTTTCTATCAAACATAAGGTTTAAGATATGGCATGTTTACAGAGAGTGTAACGCCGGGGCTGATTTCTTAGCTCAACTGGCTTCTGGGAAACGTTCTGGAATGTGGGTGCATCTCAATGATGTCCCACACCATCTTAAAGGTATACTGAGGGTGGATAAGCTGGGTTTGCCAGCTATGAGATCTTAAGGGGTGGTGGTCGGTTTGGCCTGTTCCTTTGTTGGGTGATATGTCTAGTCTTTGTATAGGCTTTGGTTTGTTGTTTGATTTGAGTTTCAGAATGTTTATATGGTTTTCCTCCGCAAAAAGTGAGAGCATTTAATAAACTGGGAGGGGTCAAGAAAAAAAATGCAACACAATGCATCAACTAAAATAGGTTAGATCAAGTTTATACTTGTGATCACCCCTGCATCCTGAGTCTTCGGGACCTCATCATCAACCTCACCCGGTGTCAGGGCAAAGACCACCGTCATATCTCCTTACACGGGGCTGTTGAACTCCACAGCCTTCTGATGCCTCATGTGCTAGGGAAAAAGCGATCATCGAACTTTTGCTTAAAGTGTTGCCAAGTCACCACTGCAAAAAACCTCAATTCCAACTTAACGAGTTCCTGCTTAGTCTCCCACCAAGTTGTAGCTTCTCCTTGCAGCATGTAGCTTGTATAAAGCACCTTCTGGGATTTAGTGCACCCGCAAATCTTAAACGTCCACTATATATCCTTGATCCATCTTCATTTATTACAGTGTGCACCATGGTCTCCCTTAGGAAGCATACGCACGCTCTGGCTCCCTTCGTTATACCATGGGTAATGGTCATGCGTGTGACTTCGTAACGAGCGATGTGCAGCTCCGTGTTTTCAAGCATCCTCTAACCCCAACTAGCAGAGGGGCCACAGAGTTGTAGAAAGAGCTTATTGTCATGGTTGTGCCTACTGTCGCTCGGCAATAGCCCAGGAGATGTTACTCAGTTTTACACACTCCCGAGTGACCAGAGGAGCTCCACTGAGATAATACTCCATCTCGACTTGGGGTTGTGATATGCACACACCCACAAAATATGCTTTTAATATTTTGACACCAAAACACAATTTTTCCAGTTTCACAGCATAACCACAAGGCAGAGCACAATTAACAAATCATCAAAATCAATAACAATAAAAATGTAGATGCATGACAAGTAGTTATTGGATGGCATGGCACAATACAACTGAGCAACATACAGTTCATCGTACAGACATCACAATTGTCAAAGTCCCAATTACATTAATATAACCCAATGCTCCATAGGGCTCCCGACCACTTCTCATTCACAACTAGACTGCAACAACATTTGGTAATAATGTTAGTCAAAACTATATGCGGCACAAAAATATAATAAACAAGGTAAGTGGGAAATGGGCAGAGGCATTGGGGAAAAAGAAGAGGTCCTTGGGTTTTTCACCTTTCAAGTCAAAATGGCGTCGTTTGTGACAAAGGGCCTGGTTTTCTTTTTGCTTCATCTCATGGACTCCACACGGGCTTGACTTGGGCCTCAGTTCTTACCAAAGAACAGAAAAAAGGAAGTACTAATTGAGATTTATATGAGCTTGTTTATATGAACTTGGGTTACACACACACACACACATATATATATATATATTTCCTAATTGAGATTTATATGAACTTGTTTATCACATCATGATTGAATTTGAAATGAACTTGCCGACCACATCAAGAATCTTAATAAAATCACCATTTACTTAAACAATTAAGAGAAATGATCTTTACAGTAGGAGTGTGTAAGTGCCACGGATTCTATTTAAAAAAATTGAATAAATATGAAATCTACATGAAGAAAATTAATTTTTTAATAATAAACGTCATTCTTTTTCAAAAAGATTGTGAAACATTTGCACACTCCACGACTGTATCTAACATTATTTATTGAAATTGATTTAATTGCTCGACAAATCATTAGTACCCTTATGTTGTTGTGACTTAATAATTAAGAGTAATGTTAGATATAGTTATGAATTGTATAAATAATGTACACTTCTTTTAAAAATTAAAAAATTAGGTTTATTATTAAAAAATTAAATTTTTTATACACTTTTTTAAAATCAGTATGCGCTGATTGTAAATTTCTCAATAATTAATTACTAATTAATTCCTTCTACATTACCTTGGAAAGATAAACCAATTGTCTTATTCCGGAAGACTCGGGCCTTTGTGGAGAAGGTCTTTCTTCATGATCGCCACTTGCTGGTGTTCTGAAAAACACAACCACATGTCAGTTTAATTAATTAAGATTGTCTACATCATCTAAAACACCAAGTGATTAGTTCATCATGAACTACAGCTAGACTTCAAGTTAATCAATGTCTGTGGACTTGCATGTACCCGACGCATTTTTGGCTCTAAAGATTTGTCAGCTTGGCTTTAATATTATTTTTTTAATTTAAAAAAATTATATTATTTTTTATATTTTATTTAGAAATTTAAAAAATTTGTAATAATCGAATAATTATTAGATAAAAAAATTAAAAATTAAAAATTTAAAAATATTATGTTTAAGTAATATTTAGAAAGAAAATTATGAAAAATTTTAAGATAAATATTTTATATTTGAGTAACATATTTCGTTTTCATTAAAGATATGGAAAGATAATATCAATGAGACCTACTTGTTTGGAAGCCCTTGTATGATTGTTTGCAGCCCAGGCCAATGGTGGGATGGGCGGGGCTGCAAACAATCATACAGGGGCTTCCAAATTACAAGTAGGTCTTATAGATACCGATCATATTGTAACGAAAAGGAAATATATTAAGAAAAAATATTAATTTTGCAGCCAAACTCTCACTTTTATAGTTCGTATAAGTGGTTGTATTTTGTTCAGAAAAATAATGATTAATCTTTTAGAGTGCAAAGTAACCATGCATGCCTGTACTTATTAATGAATGCCAGTCAGTTACAAGTTGGGTTTGGCTTATAATTAAGGTCTAGCTCTTGTTAGAACTGGACCAATTAGTACATCATGCGAGACACATTTCTTATATCAAAAGATAAGCGATGCGTGCCCGGCCCACATTCTAACAGAAACTAGACCCTAAGGAGTCATGAGTTCATTCAAGGGATTCTAATTATAACCACGATCAATGTATACCCAACGTACATATATAGTTGTAAACGAATTGTAGATCATGTATTGAATAAGTAATTGTCATGCATAAAAATGGGTCGGAGAACGGCATTTATGGGTACATGCATGCAAGTCTACAGATCGACGTTGATTAACTTGAAGTCTAGCTAGCTGTAGTTGATGAAGAGCTGATCGCTTGGTGTTTCAGATGACAGAGACAATCTTAATTAATTAAACTGACACGTGCATGGTTGTGTTGCTCAGGAAGAGCAAGTGGAGATCGTGAAGAGAAGACCTTCTACACAGAGAGGCCTGAGCCTTAACGAAATAAGACAAATGAATTATCTTTCCAAGGTAATATATATGAATCATATTGGACTTAATTAGTAATTAAATATAATTGGGAGCTGCATGTGAGACCTTTTTAATTAAGTATCAATTAAATAAATAATTAGATTCGCCCTTTCATTATTAATTATTTGATGGTGATTTTAATAAGACGCAATTTCAATCAGGAAATATATATATATATATATATATATATATATATATATATATAATATATGGTCAACATGCAGCAAGCTAAATAATAATAATAATAATTATTATTATTATTATTATTATATGGTCAAACATGTACTGTCTGTTGAACGTTTAAATCTAATGTTTCTAACAAGCTGCATAATTCATGATACTCTTATGCATGAATTGCTTAGGTAATTAACGAGAGTCTCAGTTTCACTTTTTAGAGAGGCCAATGGGGACGTTAACCTCAACGGTCAGTTATTCATTCATTATCCCATTAATATTTTCATACGTCTACTCTACCATGCATATATAAATATATATATATATATACACACACACACGCGTGTATATCCTCTTCAATGTAATCATGTTCTTAAGAGATTTTTTGTTTTGTGCGTGAAGGTTATCTCATTCTGAAAGGATGGAAACTGCCTCGTTTAGATTCAGAGATGTGTTGAAATAGTTTTAGATGAGTTGAATAAAATATTGTTAGAATATTATTTTTCATATTATTATTATTTTAAAATTTGAAAAGTTGAATTATTTATTATATTTTGTGTAGAAATTTGGCAAAGTTGTAATGATAAAAAATAATAATAAAATATTAGATTTTTTATTAGAATTTTTTATTTTTTATCTATCTAATTTATTAATTATTAAATCTTATTAAAAAATAAAAAAAATAAACAATTTGAGGCGAGCTCGAGCTCGAGCTAGTTTTTGAGACGAGCTTGAGTGGAGAATTTAGCTTACTGAGTCGAACTTGAACAAAGAATTAAAAAAAAAAAACTCGAGCTTGGGTTCGAGCTGGAACTGGAGCCCAATTATTTTGAGTCAAGCTCAGCTCGGCAAGCCAAAGACCGGCTCGGCTTGGCTCCATTACAGTCCTATATAGAGGTCTATTTCCTTGAAATGATTAAGTCCAACTTGTTTTGTGAAACTTTTTCCGTTTTAGAGTCTGAGCCAACTTCTTTTAGTTTATCTTTTACTTGCCTTATCTTTTTCCTGCCTTATCTCTACCTTTATTATCCGTCGATTTGTTCCCAAAGGACACCCATGCGAGGTGGTTGTAGAGCTCAGAGGCTCACGCGGGTGTCCTTCGGGTGTCCATCTTAAGCTTAACAACTGCCTAAGATGGATTCAGTGTGTCGACAAGCACCCTAACCATTTAAGGGCGGGTTACTACAAACAAACTCTTACATCTACATTAAAATAGAAAAGCACGAAAAGTAAATCGTAGCACTGGAAAAAATCCATTGATGCCATCGGAAACCAAAAACAATCAGCGAGCACGAAAATATGCGCATTTCACTAACAATCACATATAATCATCAATTTACTCAATTATCAAGTAACTGTTCTTACAAACAAACTTCACATAAGCCTATCCTCGAAGGCCCTTACTACAAAGCCCACAAATTCTTCTTGAGGACCACTCATGGAGATTACCATTGCATTGCATAATAGTGACAAACTATAGACCAGTTCCCAGAATTTCATTTTCTGTAGTTTCTTACAGGTTACCTCCATCACATTTGACTTGAAGATTCTCAAAATCTTCTTGTTAAACAAGTTGACTTTAAGAATCACAGGCATTTGTTAGGACCTAAATTGACTAGGTCTAGCCCTTTGAAAACCTATCACTAATAATAAGGGAAAAAATAAAATCAAGAGATAAGATAGGAAATAGATAAACTAAAAGAAGTTGGCTTAGACTCGAAAAAGGAAAGTGTTTCACAAAAAAAGTTGGAATCAATCATTCCGAGGAAATAGACCTCTATATAAGGAGGAGACCCTCCATAGGTTTAGGACGACTTCTCTACATCTAAACTAAATTCTTCCAGTGTATTGAGCGATATGTGAGGCCATGAGATTGTAAAATCACCAATCATAGTGAATGTTGCCCCAAAACAATAATTGGACGTAGGCTTTTATGATGAACCACGTAAATTTCTGTATTTTTTATTTATTTCTATTTACTTATTTATTATTATTTTATGAATGAATGTGACGAGCACCGTATCGAAGTTCGAATCACCATTGTGGGTCGAGGATAATTCTTTCCTCCATTCTGACTTGTTGTGTGCAATTTTTGGCATTAACACATCCAAAAGCTAAACATATATATAACATCAGTGCTTTTATTCAATATTAAAATTTAAGCATCACAAGTACAGAACTTATTCCAAGCTAAGAGCACTAAGAGAAGGTGTGTATGTATGTGTGTGTGTGTGTGAGAGAGAGAGAGAGAGAGAGAGAGAGAGAGAGAGAGAGAGAGAGCAGAAGATGGCAGAATATTTATGTCCATATTGCTTGTAGGGTAATTATCCAATGGAAACTAGAGATCAACAATGATGAACTTTTTTGCTAATGCAAATGATTATGTGACTTTTATGATTCTTGCAAGACCCAGGTCTGCTGGCCTTGCTATTGGTAGATATTTCACTGAGCAATCTGGATTGAGTTCCTCCACCCTGCACCAATATGGATTTTGTTTTAAAAAAGAAGTAAGATTTCTCGGAGTACATGCGGTTGGTAAAGGTTGCAATTAGGTGCTCACATGTAGTTAAGAAGATAATGATGAAGGAAAATGTTGATCTCAAGCTTGGCCAACTCATTTCCAGGGCAAACCCTACTTCCCGCTCCAAATGGAAGGAAGCTCCCTGCTTTAGGTCTATAATTCTACCCACAAACAAATTAAGCAAATAAAATTCAGTATATCCAGGTATATAATATATATACACACATATATATATATATATATATGTATGTATATATATAAATATATATATTGTGTGTGTGTGTGTGTGTCTACAGAAGAGATAAACACACACACACACACATATATATATATTCTCGGATTAACTTACATCCCATCTGGAAGGATCAAACTGTTTTGGGTTTTCATAGAGTTCGGGATCCATATGAACACTTCTGTTCCAGACTAAAACTTTCCATCCTTTCAGAATGAGATAACCTTCACGCACCAAAAAATAAAAATTAAGAATAAAAAAAAACCTCTTAAGAACATGATTACATTGAAGACGTATGTAAATCTTAATGGGATAATGAATAACTTACCGTTGAGGTTAACGTCCTCTTTCGCCTCTCTAAAAAGTGAAACCGAGAGACTAGCTCTGCGCAACATGTCATTAATTACCTAAGCAATTCATGCATAAGAGTACTATGACTTAAGGTTGTTAGAAATATGAGATAAAAACGTTCAATATATAGAGTCATCCATGTTTGAAATTATTGATAAGTGTTATACTCACAAAAAGATCATATATGAAGAAGACGGTCACAAATTCACATGAATTCATATAATATATTAGGTATACTAATTTACAGTAAGAGTAGTTTTACAATCTAATGCGTGGTACTACATCAGAAAGTTACATCAGTTTGTTGTCTAGCTCATTGTGGCTAAAACATTTCTATTATTATTAATGTTGCATGTTGACCACGTAACGCCTCAATGAAAGACTCAAATCACATGGTCTATTCTCCTAAAAAACTAGTCAATGATACAATTGGAGTTCCATTAGAATCTTATAAAGAGCAAGAACTTATCATTTTCGAGCAATATGGACTCCTATACACCACCTAGCTACTCTTATCCTTATCATATGGCCGGATATCACAGACCATATATAGGAACTTGTATATCATATCATGCGTACTCTTATTAAAATCACCATTTGACTCAAACAATATTAAATGATGAAACGGGTGAATCTAATTATTTAATGGGTATATATTTAATTAAACAATTCAGCATCCCGATCATTTCAGCTCTTCAAATTATTGCCCGATTGTTTCTGTGATCCTAACAAATTAATCACTAATTAAGTCCATCCACACTACCTTGGAAAGATAATCCATTTGTCTTATTTCCGTAAGACTCAGGCCTTTCTGTGTAGAAGGTCTTCTCTTCATGATCTCCACTTGCTCTTCCTGAAAAACGCATCCACATTTCAGTTTAATCAACATCTGCATGTGAATGATTTCAGGGAAAAAAAAAAACCTCTGCAAATACTTCCATCATGTACACGTAAATGGTTCTCCGACACATTTTTGGCTCTAAAGACTAGCTGCAGTCGGCTCATATATACATACAACTTATGGGTAATGATACACCAACAATATATATATTTTTTAATTATGTTACGTACTCTTATTTTAAATTCGACCAATGTGATTGTGCACTTCATTAAATATCATCTCAATTTTAAAGACTAGCTAGCCTTTTATTTTATGACAACGCATTTCTTTTCTTTTCCTTCTATATATAAAAAGTAAAAAGTTGTGTACCATGTTTTTAATAAAAAAAAGTACTACGTTATAAGAAAATTACTTATTTGTGACTAGTTATTTTCAACGACATGATTATTTTCTTCTAAAATAAGTCTGTTTTCATCGCAAATAATAATTTTCGTTGCAAATAATTAGTCAAAAATATCCTTTTTTCTTATAGCGATCCGTGGTTAACCGATCATTTTATACTGCCAAGGAAAAAGAAAGAAAGAAAGAAACATGTTGTGCACCATATTAAACAATCAAATTAAAGCTAGCTATTTCAAAGATCTAGTAAGTAATACATGATGACTACTCACTTTTGCTTTTCTAAAGACCTCTGGATGCTGTGACAGGTAGATGACTGCCCACATTGCACCGTGGGCAGAGCTTTCATGACCAGCTAACATGAGCACGATCAATATATCTATGATATCCTCATCCTCCAATTCTCTACCTTCTTCATCTCTGACTCCTAACAGTAGATCCATCAGATCTTTTTTTGCCTCTGTTTGACTGCAACTGATCTTATCGATCATTTCCTTCTTTTCTTCTAGTATGGAGTGAAAGATATTAACCAATTTCTTTCGTGCCTGAATTGAGAAAACCATTATGAATTTGCTTTCAGACATTCAACAAAGGAAGAAGAAAAGGAGGAGAAGAAAAAACCTAAAGGATATCATCAGACAGCTCCTAAGCTAATAGGATATCGATTCTAGCACATTTATATAATAATAGATTAGCTAATTATTATGTGCAGCAAGATGATGCATGAAAGAAAAAGGGATATATCACTTAGCCAATTAAAACGAATAATTACAAACTATACCCCTATTATAAGATCTCATGTCATTAAAATATATGTTCATGAAAGCAATTTGAATTTTATAATATTTCATAATAGACGCATCACATTATACATATGTATTTTGAGATTACCTAATAATTAGCCTATTGAAACATAACTTTTATCAAGACACACACACACAAGTCCTTGTTTCTTTAGGTTGCCGGATTTTACCTTCAGTCCTCTATGGAATGCGAATCCAGGGAGATTTATAACCTGGGATTTCATTCCAATACTTAGATCACTATACAAATTCTTGACTGACGAAATAACAGATTCGCTATGGCTGCTAATGAAGATCTTTGTGATGATCTCAAAACCAACCCGCCTCAACTCGGTTAAGAGCTCGATTGGCCTCTTCATACTAGCCCAATCCTCCAATGAAGTTGTCACAATGCCCTCTATTAGGTCAATATGCCCAGCCAATGCCTAATCGTCGCAGGCGCTTGTGCTCCGCACCTGAAAGGTTATGGAATGATGTGCGGCCTGTAAGGATAGTTGTGGCCTTAGGTAACCTAGTTTGAATCTCGCGTCATCTGTCAAAACTGTTCGGCATGTTTCCGGGATGCAAGCAATGACACATGGGCTTCCAAACATGTAGGTCTTATACATACCGGTTCTGCCATATCTGTAATCCAATACCAGAAACATGTAACTCGTTTGTGAAACAAAACATAAATAATTTAGAAATAAAAATATTTTTGCAGCCCTAAACTATCATTAGTTTTTTTTCCCCTTCAAACACATAATACACTTTTCATGGCGCAGAGGAACATGTACATACATATATAATTCACGCAAACCAATTACAAGTGGAGTTTGGCTTGTGTCCAATTCCAGTTAGAACAGAACCCGGCGTTAGATTAGCTAGATGTGGGACACGTATCCTAAATCAAAACATAAGGGGCACGTGTTCCACATCAACCAGAATTTAGACCCAAGCCCGGCCGATATATATATATATATATATACTGTGTTAGTGCAAAATTATCCTTCAATAATATGGATCATATCCAAGGTTTTATAACCTTGACCGACAACATAGGGGGAGAATATCCAACCTGACAGTCAAGGCCGCATACTTTGAAGACATAATAATTAATATCTATTCATTCCTGTGATGAAATGCTAATTTAACAGTTTGTAAGAAGCGACCAAACCATTGATTCTTTGCATGTGTTTATGCATGTTTGGAGAGAGAGAGAGAGACTTAGAAAATAGGTTGTGGATGAAGGATTCGGGGTCACCGGATCTAAAAGCTTTGAGGAAGGCGGGGAGAGAGCCAAGAAAAGGCCATCCCATATCTCCAGGTGGGAGAGGGTATTGTGTTTTCCCAAGCCTACCAACATAATACCACTCATTGAATCCCTTCAGAAATTGGAACACAAAGACATAAACACCTGACAGAACTGCAAGAATCGAACAGATCATGATAAACTCCATTTATGAATTTCTCTTCCTTATTGCATGCACACACAAATCCTTGCTACCTAGGCGCGCCACCTTTTATACTACTCGTGGTTGCCATCTTCATTATAATTTAATCAAAGCAATAATGTTGCTATTGATTATTGCTGAGAGAAACAAAATTGAAAAACTATTTGTATTATTATAATTATTTGATGCAGGGGATCATTTGGGTCTGATGATAAAGAAATGCCACATAATTCTACGACGTTGATGACGGTGCGTAGATTATCATTAGAATGTAGACCAATGAAAATATGGCAAGAAACGGTAAACTTTCCACGGATTTGGGCAATATGACTTCAGTAAACTTTGATCTCGAATTAATCAGTCATTTTCTCTCTCAATCGTCAATTTACATTCATTAGTTTTGCCTTTTAAAAAAATATTTTGTTTGAAGTTTTGGAAGTACCGGTGTTTATTTTGATTTTGACCTTATATTTTGCAGAATTCTTATTTATTTACGCATTTAATTAATTTTCATGCAATAATTGAAATTTTGTCTTTTCGTGCAAAACTCTCGTAATTTTGGATCTGAAACTATTTAGCCTAGCTAGCTAGTTGGTGGACTAGCTTCATTAGCTAAGAAATTTTCGAATTTTATCAATATTAAACCTTATTTTCCAAAACCGTCTCGTTACTTTGAAGTCATATTTCAATCACATCATAATTAATATTATGCAGTAGTACTCAGCTATGATCTTCTTGATCTATCTACGTATTAATAATATTTATATTATTGAGAATGCCCCGTCATGGCGCGCGCTGGATAGCTATTGCCCATTGCATGTTTTTCGAGATGGAATTAATATGTCAGGTTTGAGACTAATTAGGTGAGATATAAAATTTTTATCCGATATCATTTTATCTTATTTTAATTTATTTTTAAATATAATTTGAATATAAAATTTTCAAACTAATTAACTTTTTTAAACTTTTAAATAAAAAATAATTTCAACTTTTTTAAATTTCTAAACAGAATTAATATTTTTTTTGTTGTTGATAATAACGGACCAAATTCTATTCATAAAAGATGACATATAAAGTTGACTTAAAAAAAGTCAGTTATAAAAATTAATAGCTTCCGGTACACTTCTGTGACTGATATGGTCTAGTCCAGACGGTAGATCTCTAAAGATTTAAGTCTAAAAGATAGCACAACTCTGTTCACGACAAAGTTACTAGTAACCGGATGAAAAAATCACATACCCCGACCAAGCAGAGTAGGGTACACCAACCGCATCATAAGCACCGCTTAAATGGAGGGGGGGACCACTCCATTTGGACTAAGGTCTGAAAACGAAAAAACAGTTCTCCAAGAAGCTGTTGTGGCTCGTGCAGTACACATGCCACTCTAGGAGAAAAATCAATGGTGGATCTTGGAAGTCTCGGACTTACAAGCCCCAGAAACGATGCACGTGTTGTCGGCAGAGGGCTTCCCAATAGCACGTGAGAGCCACACTCCAAACGTCTCCTAGATTTTCATTCTGGGAGTGCGAGCTGCTTGCCACTCTGTTTGGCACCACATTCGGTGGACTTGAAGATCGGTGGCTGGGCAACACAATGGAGGGGCGCGTGCAGGTCTATGGATGTCGAAGGTTCCAGATCTATAATTCTCCTTTATTTGGCCTAAAAAAAAATATATAAAAAACACTAAAAGGAACACTACACAGAGGGGAAGAGAGGTGGTAGAGAGGGAGGGAGGGGGAAGGGAGCCGAAGCTCCCACCCCCTTTAGCCGGATCTATATATAGTGAAGGTTTAGAGAGAAGGGAGAGCATTTTTTCCTAGAGAGAGAGCCCACAAAACTAATATTATAAACCTATATTCTTACAATATTTTAATTTTATAATATTTTATTCAATTTTTTCTCTTTTTTTCAAAACTCAAAAAATACTCAACTCATATTATCTCATTACTATTCATAAATTTTTCATCTCATCTCATCTCACTCTCCAAACTAACCCTAATCAAGAATTCTTGTTAGCTAGTCGAGATTAATGTTGCATCCTTTAGTTCGTTTAATTAAATCAGTCAATATGCACGGGCATCTAGATGATGGAGATCTACTAATATCTTAATCAAGTCATGTGATCAGCGGAAGTACATAGAGGTCAAGATTTTAAAAACTTTTATTAGCATCTCTTTCAATATTAGAATAATGTTACGATGCCTTCTTAATTTGTTTCCTCATCTTGACCATCATGCATTTATTTTTCTTTAATTTATTTTTCTTAATACTTAAGGAAGTGACTATTAGTGTATCTGTATTTTTTTTTAAATGTTTAAACATGTTTTAAAAATGTTTGAAATTAAAAAAAAATAATATAATTTACACTAAGCAGCACATAAAGTGGGCACATGCAAGAGGTAGAGTAGCACCACTCTTGATATTATTGATACATGCAATATATATATGTACGTACGTGGTGATCTCAATTAGTGTACACAGTACAAGAATGGCTTTTTGTGTCTAAAATATTTTCATCTTTTCGAAATTCGACGCAAAAAGAAGACATTTGTGTTGATTTTAATGTGGTAGCTAACTTTTGACGCAACTAGTGCCAAATGGTTATTCGAATGGTTATTAATCCTTTTGCGGCATAATTTGAATTTTTTGCATCTATATTAAAGTGATGAAAAAAACAAAAGTTTTGGGGTCGCATTTTGAATTTTTTGCATCTAAAGTCGAGGAACGCAAAAAAAAGAAAGTAAACTTATTGTGGCGAAAGCTATTAATTTTTGCGGCTACATATTGATGACACAAAAACTTTAAACTTAATTCTAGCTTTCTGGGTCTAAAATATTTCCGTCCTTCTGAAAATCAACACAAAAAGAAAACTTTTGCGTCATTTTTAAGTGGTCGAATTTGAATTTTGCTTCCAAATTCTGTCGACGCAAAAAGCAAAACTTATTCCAGCGTAATGTGTGGTTTTTCAGGCTACATTTGAGCAACGCAAAAAGTTAGAACTTAATTCTAGCTTTCTGCATCCACAATATTTTCTGTCCTTTTGAAAATCGACGCAAAAAGAAAATATTGGGGAGTTTTAAAGTGGTCACTAATTGTCGGCAGAAAGTGTACCAACTGGTCGTGGTATAATTTTAAGTTTTTGCATCTAAATTAGAGCGACATAAAAAAATAAAAAATAAAAAAATAATCATAGCGTCACACTTTGAATTTGTTGCCTCTAAATTTTAGCAACCCAAAAGAAGAACATGGTTTAGAGGTTTAGAGTTTCTTGATGGCTACTGCATGCATGCCGTCGCATAGTTTCTAGCCAACAAAATGGCCGTGTAAATGACATAGATGATTGTTATTGTGGTTTGTATGGACATTGAATTTGCAATATTTCAGTTGTGTTTGTTGGAAGAGAAGGGTGATTGGGTTTGAGATTTGGTGGTTGTTAGTATGATTGATGCCCAGTTCTAAAATTATACCTTATGCCTTAGATTTTTTGTTGTGGTAGGGCACGGTGGTTAGGAAATTTTGCAAAAAGTTAGATTATTGGGTTCTCAAGAGGGTACACGGGCAAAAATTTCCAAGCTTTGGGAATTTCCTTTTTGGTATATTTCGCATTACAATCCTTTGCAAGAGATTCGATAATTGGGTAAAAAGAGGTTTGGTATGTTTGATATTTATTGATTCTATTTGGCTTGTGACATAGTTTATACTTTTCATTGTATGATGCCAAATAATATGTAAGAAAATTGTCAATTTGAATATTAACGGATAGGCACTTTGAAGGCCATGGAAATATACTATTTTCTTGTAAGTAATTGTTACGATCCTTTTCTTTTTCTTTTTTAATTCTTTTTCTCTTTGGATGAGCTCTGCAAAAGTAATAGTTATACTATTTTCCTGTAATTGTAATAATTTACTTTGCATAAGTTATGATTTATATAATTTAGATGTGGAGATTGTTATATTGTTGGTACTGCATGGTTTAATGGTTTCCTAGTGTTTGGGATGATATTCTAGCTCTTGGGGAGTTATTTATTGGTGGTTATGTATTGGTTTTTCCATCTACCTCAATCTTCCTGAAAATCTTGGTGATGTTCTTACTTTTGGGGAGTTCTTAAATTTTAGTTTCTGCCATGTAATTAATTTAATTTACTGAACCCCTCTTTATGAATGCAGATCAGCCACTAAAAGGCAAACTTGACTGTGGGAAATGGTGCGAAGTATAAAAGGGGTTCATGGACGAGGGGGAGGGATAAGGGGCTTTGTGCATAGGGGTGTTATACAAGATTCCCAATCACCACCAATGCATGGACCGCAACTAAGAGATGACAGCCCCTCGTCGTTGGATGACTCAACCCAATTGCTAGATGTAGTCTTTGAAATTGAATTTCCAGATCCAATTGCGAGGACAAGTGTGATACCCTGTATTTTAGAGTATTTTAATTGAATAAGTATTTTAATTAATTTAAATATTGGTTCTCTTGTTTTAAATTTATCGAATTTTTCGTTGGATTTATTTTATGATTTTTAAGTTGTGAGATTTTTTATGATGTGCTTTCTTGGTATTAATTATTGTTTTGCATTTAAATTGCTTTCTACTTTAAATTAGTTTAATGTTGGACTTTAAATTATTGTATTGTTGGATTATTATTTTATTTTAACTAGTCTCTGCATTTAAATTATTTTATTCAATTTACTATTTTTAAATTCTTTTTGTTGGATTAATTTTGTGACCCAAGTTGTGAGAATTAGACCTCATTTCTTTCTTTCACTTTTTTTTTCTCCTATTTTCTCTTTTTCCTTCTTTTCCTTTTTTTCTCCTTCTTTCCTCTGCTTCTTTCACCTCCCTCACTCGACAACCCCCTCCCCTCTCCCCGTCCATTTTTTCATCTCAGTGCTACTGTGCGCCATCCATGAGCGACACCACCCCTCCTAATCTCTTCCCCTTCGGCCGGCGAACACTCCCACCCATTTTCAGCCCATCCCATGGGCCGTTAGTCCCCATGCATGGCTGCAAGTAGCAGGCCATTTTCATTCTAGCGTCGCCGTCATGCCACCATTTGCCACCAGCTCTTCACCATTCCACCATCAGCCCTTCAGCCCCAAACCACCATTCCCCAGCTCCAATCCGCCACCGGTGAAATCCATCCATGCATTTTTCTATTTGAGTATTTTGACCTTCAACCACTGCCCTCTTTGCCACCCACGGTCAACCACTACCACCATTAGCTTCACCAATACACCAAAGTCCCTCCCTAGCCATCCCAAGTTTTCGTTTGCCCCCACTCCAAAGTTGGATTTTTGAGACCCATGACTCTTGTCCATTTTGCATTTTTACGTTGCTATGCCACCACTTCTAGAGCCTCTTTGATCATTCAAAAATTATATTTTAGCACTGTAAGTAATTTTTCAAAAAATTTCTTGAGATTTAAATATATTTTTGTACTAACAAATTTTCTGCAATCTGGTTGGTTGTGCCGGACATTGAGTTCGAGAAGTATAGGGGTTAGTTGGATGTGAGGATGGGTTGTTTATTTAATTGAATTATGCTTGCGTGCATTTATGTTGTGTTTGGCATCATGACATTCATTGCATCATTTCATGCATACTCATATGGTGCAAATGAAAACTGAGTTTTCATGTGAGAGATGATTTTGGGTATGCTTGAAATGAATGAATTGAATATTTTGAGAGAGAGGAGAAAAGAATTGTAGGGATGGTGGTAAAGTCCCGCTTGTGAATCCCGCCTATGGTGCACGTGATATGGATGGTGGTAGTCCCGCCTACAATTTCCACCTACAGCCAAGCTGTAGGGATGGTGGTAGTCCTACCTACGGTGCACGCGGTATGTATGGTGCAAGCAGAGATGGTGGTAGAGTCCCGCCTGTGATTCACACCTACAATGTTCGATAAATGTTTATGTTAGGTCATTTTCCAGAAAAATGGCAATTTATAATTTAATGGTTACGAGCACTATTTTTTAGGAAAATGGTTGGTTTATATTTAGGCCATTTCTGAAAAAATTGTGGATATTATTCATGGCATGAGCTGGTACAATTAATTATTTTATTTTTTTAGTCAACATGTGTGCCATGCATGAGGTATAATTAATTAGCTCCTAATTATTTATTATTTTCTTAATTTTAGAGGATTAATGTCATGAACTATTTTTTATTTTTTAGTTTTTTCAGAAAATAAACTGACAGAACTGCAAGAGTCGACCAGATGATTATAAACTCCATTTATGAATTCCTCTTCCTTATTGCATGCATACACAAATCCTTTTCTACCTAGGCCACCTAATTTTATATATACTACTCGTTGTTGCCATCTTCATTATAAATTAATCGAAGCAACATTAATGTTATTGATTATTGCTGAGAGAAACAAAATTGAAAAACTATTTGTATTATTATAATCATTCGATGCAGGGAATTTGGGTCTTATGATAAAGAAATGCCACATAATTTCTACGTTGATGACGGTACGTAGATTATCTTTAGAATGTAAATCAATGAAAATATGGCAAGAAACGGTAAACTTTCCACGGATTTGGGCAATACAACGTCAGTTTATATATATATATATATATATACTCAAAATAAATGGGCATAACCACGTGGTGCCACATTAATATGGCCACATGAGTAGTAAGCTTCGAGTGGCCCAGTAGCAGTACTCTTTGATTTATTTAGGCATATTAAAAGAAATCGTTTCAAGCTAGTTATTCATGAGTAATTATTCACTTGCACTTTTTAGCTTTACATCCAACATATTATATATCTTCTAGCAATTTGGATATGACCTTCTTTTCAATTTTTTTTTTTTGAATAGAATCTGATCTCATTAAAACAAAATCATGGAGATTACATCAATCCATTACAACAGACTTATATCACTCAATCGATGAAACTATCTGTTTCAACTACAGCTAGTACGCATGCTGGACATGTTCCAAGGTCTATTATATCTTCATCACAGTTAAGCGCCTCTTTTGCTAATTGATGAGCTGCCATGTTTGCCTCTCTGTTTGCATGTTGGATTGTCCAACTAGCCACTGCCTTCAGCACTTGTCTCGCATCTTCAATGAGACATCCTCCCATGCTCCAATCCATGACCAGGCTTTGGAGTTGATCCACCACTTGTTTCGAGTCACCTTCAAAACAGATATGCTCCAATCTAAGTTCTCTGTAGAAAACCGATGCTAGTAGCAGGCCATATGCTTCAGCGTCATGTGTACTACCTTGCAGTTTCCTGACAGCTCGCATTGTGCCTAAAACTTGACCAAGATGGTTTCTTGCAATGACTCCTATGCCAATTCGTCCCTCCTCTGTTTTGACCGCTGCATCCCAGTTGACCTTTACTTGGTTAGCCTCAGGTCTGGACCATTTTGTAGGAGCTCCAATGCCCACTGCTCTCGGTTCACGTGCATCCTTGGTTGCCTCCTTGTAGTGTATGCATTCTGCTCTTGCCTGATGGTACACTAACGTGGGATGTTTGAATTTCTCCTGGTGAATAAATTCATTCCTTCTAGTCCATATGCCTCTTAGAACGGCTGCCACCTCCGCAAGGTCTTCAGGTTCCAGTCTATGCACAAGTTCTTTCCAAATAACTATGAAAAGATCATTGTGAACTGACATTTTTTGCACCCTTTTCCCTCCTTGGTTCCAAACATCTTGGGCAGCAATACACCCCCACAAAACATGGCTTGAAGTTTCAGGTTCTTGACCACAGATCCTGCATAAGCTTTCCTCTGTTACTTTCCTCCTACTGAGATTAGCAAATGTTGGTAAGGCCTCGTTGCAGGCTCTCCATAGGAACATCCTTGTAGCTGGAGGTACCTTCAGTTTCCAAAGGTGTTTCCATGTGCTCTGATCCCTATTTCTGCTAGATGTCTCACCTTCTTTAGCTCTTTCTGTTTCTCTGTTGAGGTGGTATCCACTCTTGACCGTGTATATATTGTTATGAGTATGTTGCCATACCAGCCTGTCTTCTCTTCCACTCAGACTAATCGGGACTGCTTGGATTGCTTCACTATCCTGTGTGGAGAAGAGGTTCCTAATGAGTGGTACCTTCCATGTTTTCAGTTGTGGATCAATGAGGTCACTCACGTTTACCAATCTGCAATGACTCCCTCTAGGTGTCTGAACTTTGTGTGATTGGGAAGTTGGGAGCCACTTATCCTTCCATATATCCACCTGCTTGCCATCACCTACTCTCCATATTACACCTCTTTTTATTAGAGATAGTCCCTCGTAAAGCCCTCTCCAAACTAGAGAAGGGCCTGACCCTAGGTGAGCATGCAACATATCCACCTTTCTGAAATATTTCTGTTTAAAAATCATAGCCACCATCGAGTTTGGGTTTTGTAGCATCCTCCAACCTTGTTTGGCAAGCAAAGCTAGATTAAAGCTTCTGAAATCTCTGAAACCAAGCCCTCCTGCATCCTTGTTGTGGCTGATTTGCTTCCAATTTACCCACTGTATCTTAGCATGGTCCTCATTATATCCCCACCAATATTTCCTGAGCATCTGGTTCAGCTTTGTGGTAATGGATCTTGGTATCAAGAACATACCCATAGTATAAACAGGAATGGCTTGAAGAACTGTTTTTAGTAGTACTTCCTTTCCTGCAGCCGAGAGAAGCTTTGTTTTCCAGTTTGTCACTCTAGTCCATGTCCTGTCTAACAATGAATGGAAGGCTGCAATTTTACCTCTTCCCACCAGTGCGGGTAGGCCCAAGTATTTATCAAAAGCACCTGATGACTTTATACCTGTCAGCTTCAAGAGATGGTTTTGAGTTCCTTGCTTTGTATTTTTGCTGAAAAAAGCTGAAGACTTCTCTTTATTCAGTACCTGACCCGATGCCTTTTCATACAAAGCTAGAATGCTGAGCACACAGGTGAGTTGTTCAGATGAAGCTCGACAGAATACTATGCTATCATCTGCAAAGAAAAGGTGATTCACACTAACTGGACCCCTTCCTACTTTAACTGGAGTTAGAGTCCCTTGTTTTTCAGCTTGGTTCAGAAGTGCTGTTAGAGCTTCAGCACACAGTATGAACAGGTAGGGGGAAATGGGATCCCCCTGTCTGAGGCCTCTAGATGGACTGAAGTTCTGCTGGGGCTCACCATTTACTAGAATAGAGTAGGATACTGAGTTTAGACATGACTGAATAAGGGTGATCCATTTCAGGGGAAACTCCATTTTAAGCATAACCGATTCCACAAACTCCCACTCTACTCTATCATAGGCCTTGCTCATATCGAGCTTCAAGGCCATACATCCTTTCTTCCCTTTCATTCTAGAGTTCATGGAGTGAAGAACCTCATATGCTACAAGGGTGTTATCTGTGATTAGTCTTCCGGGAATGAAGGCACTTTGGTTGGGAGAGATAAGCGTTGGCAAGATCAGTTTCAGTCTGTTTGATATGGTTTTGGAAACAATTTTGTACACTACATTGCAGAGGCTTATGGGTCTATATTCAGTGACTTTCGTTGGGTTCTTGATTTTTGGTATGAGGAATATGTGAGTATCATTTACCTCATGTAAAGATCCCCCTCGGTTGAGCACCTGAAGAGCATACTTACAGACATCTTTACTCACTACCTCCCAGTGTTTTTGATAGAAGTGTGCAGGGAATCCATCAGGTCCAAGCGAGCCTAGTGGGTTCATTTGGAAGGTAGCTACCTTTACTTCATCTTCAGAGAAGGGCTTCAGGAGCCATTCTTTCATGTTCTCATCCAGCTTAGTGTCCATTGCTGCTAAACATTCCCCCATTTGAGTTGGTGTGGAACTAGTGAATAAGGAGGAGAAGAAAGTAGTAAATATATTCCCAACTTCTGCCTGATCAGTGACGTTTCGACCTTGTTGATCCTCTACACATTTAATCCAATTATTCTTTCTTCTTTGGGTTGCATGTGCATGGAAAAACTTTGTGTTCTTATCGCCATGTTTACACCAGTGTTGTTTTGCCCTCTGATGCCACTTGAGGTCATCTGCTAGTAATGCATTCTCAACCTCCTTTTGTAGCTTCTGCATGGTTGTTATATGATCCCCCACCCCTTGGTCTTGGAGCTGACTAATTCTGTCTAGATGCTGAGTTAATACTCTGTGGTTTGTTTGACTGGCACTTTTTTGCCAATTCATCAATCCCTTTTTGCAAGCTTCGAGTTTTACCCGCATTGATTTTGCTTCCCCAACTATCAGGTTGTCTTGCTTCCATGCCTCTCTTACTGCCTCACTGCTATCTTCTCTTGCTTCCCATGCCACCTCATACCTGAAGGATGCTTTCCTTCTGTACTTCCCAATTTCTGAGGTTTGCTTTGAGATGTGGAGGGGAGAGTGGTCGGACTTTACAGCTGGTAGTACATTGCAACATGCAACCCTGAACCTTGTATTCCATTCCTGGTTAACCATGGCTCGATCAATCCTTTCTTTAGTAAAGCTAGCTCCACTCCTGTTATTTGCCCACGTGAACTTAGGACCTTTATAGTGTAGATCCTGAATTCCACAAAACTCCACAGCCTGCCTGAACACCTCTATTTGCTTGTATGGTCTTGTTGCTGCACCTACGTTTTCCTTTTGGTGGAGTATCTCGTTAAAATCTCCTGCACACAGCCATGCTGTGGGGTTGGGGGGTTTGAGTTGTCTAAGTAATTGCCAGCTGCTGTTCCTTTTTGCAGTATCCGGATGACCATAAAAGCCTGTGAACTGCCACGGCTGCTCATTATCTGCTTCCTGCACCATGACACTTACATGCCATTTAGTATAGTTGATCACTTTAACATTCCACTCCTCCTTCCACAGTATAGCTATTCCCCCACTCAGTCCCACACATTCCACTGTAAAACATCCATCCATCTTCAAGGTGCATCTGACCTCCTCCATTCTTTTTTTATTACATTTAGTTTCCACAAGGAAAACTAACTTGGGGCACTTTTCCTTAGTTAGCTTGCTAAGGATTCTAACTGACCGGGGGTTCCCAAGCCCCCGGCAGTTCCACACTAGAAGACTCATTGTTCTTGGCAAGGCTGGAGACCAGCCTCTGCCATTGGTAGGTAGTTTTCTTTGTTGCCATAATTATCTTTTGCTCTCTTCGGTGCAGGACCATTTTCACTGTATCTCCTCTTGCAGCCTCTCGCCCTCACTATTCTCAGCTGGTTATTTGAGATATCATCCAGACCCTCGATATTTGTTCTTGTGTGATCACTCTTGGTTCGAGCTTGTCTTTTCCACTTCTTGTTTTTGATTTCCTCTGTTCCTTTTCCTACTGCTGCCATCTTTCCCAACTCATTTGTACTATAGAGCATTGGTGGGGTAGCTTGTCGCTTTGATGTTTGGTGACTCTTACCCGGTGCTCCCTCCTCCTTGGTAAGTCCCCCCTCGTGAATTGACTCCAGGTGGGCCTGGGGTGTCTGAGTTGCTGAAAATATTGGTTCAATATTGCTGTCAAGTTCCATTTTCGAGCTAATACCCAGACTATCATGTATCACCCCAACATTCTCTAGTGGTATCCTCCCATCCATGTACGCATGCTGTTCTTTCCCTGTTAGTATATTCTCCACTAGTGAGTGGGTGGGATGTCCATTACTGCAGCCGGTAAGACAGCTTTTGACCAAGTCTTTTTCAGTCTCGTTTTGTGCTTGACCACCTCGATCGAATTTAAGCTGTTTGTTTACTGCATCCTCCTCCTGACAACCTGGCTTTTCCTTAGTGACTTCCACGTCATTCCTTGGTCTGGATTCCTCCTTGCTACGGTTGTCCCCGACGTCTTGCTCGCTGTTGTGTTGTTGCCGTCCTCCCCCTGTACCACCATACTTCCGGCTGTCAAAAATATTTGAATTCCTCGGTTGAGCTCTAAGCCATGGTCCGAACTGCTGTGGTAGTTGTTCTTCATCCTGGTTTTCGATACTCTGCCTAGAACAATTTTTACCTTTGTGAAAGAGCACCCCACAGTGGAAGCAGAACTGTTGGAGTCTCTCGTATTTAAACGATATCCAATGTTGTCTGTTGTTAACCATCAGCCATTTGCCTCTCAACAAGGGTTTGTGTATATCAACCGCAATCCTTGCCCTGAGAAACCTTCCCCATGCACGTCCATCTGCTTTTGCCTCTATCCTTATGACATGGCCAATGGACTCGGCGAACCTTCCTCCTATCTCTTCTGTCATGGTAGCCAATGGTAAGTTGTGGATCTGAACCCAAAATGGTTCAAAGCCAAAGTGTAATGCATTGATAGCAAACGTCTCATCCACTTCAAGTATCATGAATAGGTTTCTGTCAAAAAACCAAGGCCTCCCACTAAGGACTTTTCCTTATCTGCTACATTCTGGAATTCTATTAGGAAGCACTGATCTCCTAGCTCCTTGAAGCGTATCCATCCCACCAGCCTCCAAACTTGGGACATAGTGGTCCGAAAAGCTTCACCATTCACTATATTCTCCGATAGGACTCTCCCAACAATGCAGTGTTTGCCATGTCTGTCCTCTTCCTTTATACTCTCCTGTTCGACGTGAAAACATGAGTTTTCTTCTGTGGAGAGCCGTAATCTCTCCCAGCGTTTAGCTAACTCTTCAGCCTCCATAGTCATCCCGTACACAGTACCGCCGTAATCTCTTGAAAAAAAAACTGAAAATAAAACCAAAACTCACCGGAGGTGAGACTTGATACCTTTGATAAAACTCAAAGGCACTAGAGCCTTACTCGTTTCTCTCTAAGGAGAAAGAAGGCACTCTATCGAGAAGAAGAACTCCAACCTTCTTTTCAATTGATTTCACTTGTTATTGGTTTCTAAACTATAATGACTAGATCGCTAATTAAGTATTACATTAAGTTGAATAGATTTCTTTTGGAGAAAGAGATGAGAAGAAAAATCTGTGAATAATAGGGAAATGCTTTGTAAATAATAGTAAAATCGTTTGAGTTAAAATATTTTAGTGGATTTTGGGAAAGAGAGAAAAAATAAAAAAATAAAAAAATTATAAAGTAAAAATATTGTTAGAATAATTTTTTAATACAATTTTTATTTTAGAATTTGAAAATTTTGAATTATTTTTTGTGATTTGTTTGGAAGTTTGAAAAATTTATAATGATTAGATAGAAAAGTTAAATATTTAAAATAGAAAAATGTTTGTATCTGAGTGATGTTTTAAAACAATTATGAGATAAAGTAAGATAAAATGAAATAAGATGATCTTTACGTCTTCAAGATTGTGTACTAATCACTAGATCTCTAAGCATTGTACTAGTTTTTTGTGACAGTTTTTTGAATCTACCACAAAAGGACACTTTTAGTACCGAGGTATTTTTTATGTCATAGATTCTAAACCGTCATAAAAGATAGAAAACGTTGTAGTTTTTTTTTTTTCCAAAAAGGGGATACAGAGCCCCTGTATTCTATATATATCCTCTCTTAAGGTGGAGGGAAACCAGTTACATTGCTAAGTGCAGAAAAACTTAGTTCATAAAGAAACAACAACATCAAACCAGCAAGCACTACATAGGCCAAAAAGCAGAGAACTCCTTTAACACTAAAAACACTACAATCATCTAAAATGAGGCAATCCAAGCCTATCAGTAAGGAGAACTCCTCTCAAAAGATGGGGGATTGATTCCATTGACTCCCAGTTTTTTGTAACTCCTTGAGATCCCAGCCTAGCCAGGAAATCAGCAGCTGAGTTAGCTTGCCTATAAATATGCCGCAAGTTGTATGAGAGTTGTTTTAAAAGAGACTGAAGTTCCTCCCAAAAATCTTCAAGGTACCACACACCACAAGAGGAAGATTTTATCCAATTAATAACCACTTGAGAGTCCATTTTGATCTCCACTCTAGTAATGAATTTTTGTCGAATCATTCTGAGCCCATGTAGAAGTGAAAAACATTCTGCACTTGTGTTTGTGCCATGCCCAATGGGTGCTGCAAACGCTAAAACCAACCTCCCAAATTCATCTCTAACTACCCCTCCAACACCTGCCATACCAGGGTTACCTCTACTACTCCCATCTACATTAAGTTTATACCAACCCAAACGTGGTCTCTTCCAGGCAACGAACATAACAGGTTTCACCTTCGGAGCTTTATATGGGATTTTAAGATCCGCAAGGATTTTTTCATCCCTTACACTTAATGGTTTAGCAGCCTTTAGTTTTTCACTTAATTTCTGGATCCAATATTTTATTTGTCTCCAGGTTTCCTCTACATTAATTCTTCTTCCTTCCATTCTCAGGCTATATCTTCTTAGCCACAGCTGCCAGGTGACTATAGATGGGATTATACCGATTAGTTGACCTTTTGTAGTGGACTTGGAAGCTTTGTTAAACCAGATTTGCACCATCTCATACCAGCTTTGGGACTGTCTCCAAGGCAACCCTATTTGTTTAGCACATCTCTCCCATACTGCCTTAGCCACCTCATCGGTAGCCAATACGTGATTCAGGTCCTCGTAACCTCCTTTTTCACAACAGTTACACTTTGAAACAATAGGGATACCTGTACGTCTAATGCGGTCATTCACACTTAGCGCATTGTTGATGCTTTTCCACATGGTAATAGCAGTATTTTTGGGGAGGCTCGGATGCCATATCCATGGAGCCCAAGTAAGCTTGGAAGCTTAGACCCTCACGACCTCCCAGGCACTTTTAGTAGTAAAGATCCCATCATCCTTAACCGTCCAGATAAGCATATCCACTCCTTCTTTTTGGAAACTCAAAGATTGAACAATTTCTCCCGCTTTTTGGCTACCGACAAGACTAGTTAGGAGTTCTATATCCCATTCATCATTCAACCTGCACTCTTTCAGCTTCAGACTCGGCCTACCAATGATAGGTAAAATCTCCCTTAAAGTCTCCTCTCCCAACCACTTGTCAAACCAAAAGGAAACCAAACCTTCTCTCGGTCTCCACTTTGATTTTTCTAGGATAAATGGAACGCTTCTTAATACCATTTTCCAAAACCGACTTCCTTTATTTGGATTTATTAAGGAAACATGATCATTTTTTTCATACTTTGCCTTGAAGAACCTTGACCATAAAGTATTATCCGTTAGAAGCCTCCAGGCGAATTTCATATGTAGAGCTTTTTGGGTATCCTGAAAGACTCGTAGTCCAATGCCTCCTTCCTCCACTGGCTTGCATAATTTGTCCCAAGCTCTCCAATGTTTTTTTGGTTTCCCATCCTTATAACCCCAGAAAAAATCACTAAGGCACTTATTGATCTTGGCTATGACAGAATTTGGAATTTACAGTATGGAAAGAAGATGAATAGGGATGCTACTAAGCACATGCCTGATAAGAAGTAATCTAGCTCCATTAGACAATAACCGGGCCGACCAACCCCCAACTTTCTCCTGAATCTTCGCCACCAACTCCTGGAAATGACATGCCTTTAGTCTACCCTCTATGATAGGAATTCCCAGATACTTGAAAGGAAAAGTTCCCTCTGAGAAACCCGTGAGCCCCAATAGCTCCCTTCGCCTAATTGGGGATATATATTTGGAGAAGAACACAGACGATTTTTCTTTACTCACCATTTGTCCCGACCAACCTTCATATACCGCAAGCGTCTCAGAAATAGTGCGAAGGGACTTTTTGCTCCCATTTGCAAAAATCACGATGTCATTTGCATACAATAGATGAGAGATGATGAGAGCCTCTCTTGGATGATAGAATGGCCTAATCTTTCCTTCTTGGAATTTTGACTTCAGCAACCTTGAGAGGATCTCTTCCATAATAATAAAAAGATACGGGGAGATAGGATCCACTTGTCTCAGACCACGGCCCCCTTGAAAATAGCATTTAGGAGTACCATTCATAACCACAGAATACCATGGGGAAGAGATACATGGCCGAAACAAACTACAAACCTGGTGAGAGAAGCCAAACGTTGATAAGACATGAATTAGGAACTCCCAATCCACACTATCATATGCTTTAGCCATGTCAATCTTCAAGACTACATTTCCACCTCTGACAGTTTTATTAATAGACTAAACCATCTCCTGTGTCAAACTGATGTTTTCAAGTATGCTTCTCCCTTTTATAAAGGCTCCTTGCTCTTGGGAAACTATTCAGGGCAGTAAAGGGGATAGTCGACTCACTAGTATCTTTGTACAGATTTTATAAAATACTGAGCAAAGACTTATGGGTCAAAATTTATCAAAACCTTTTGGCTTCTCCACCTTTGGAATCAAGACCAAGAAAGAAGAAGAGAAGACTCTCGGTAGCGGGTTACCTCTGAAGAAATCATGGACAGCTGGTACAACATCATCCGCTACGAAATCCCAGCAAGATTTATAGAAACCTGAGCCAAACCCATCCGGACCTGGGCTACTATCCACTGGAATGGAGAACACAGCTTCTCTTATCTCTTGGACTGAGGGACTCTCAAGAAGGCGTTGATTCTCCGAGGAGCTCACCACAAGTGAAACTATAACAGATATGTCAGGAGAGACCCAAGTAGAGGTGGTTGCCAGGAAATTCTGGAAATGATCTACAGCCCCTAAATGGATTTCTTCTAGAGTCCTCAACCATCTATCCTCCCCTACTTTCATCTCCCTTACCACTCTGTGATTTTTTGAGGCCAAGGCATGGAAGAATTGGGAGCTTCCTTCCCCCTTCTCAAGCCATGTTTGCTTCGCTTGCTGAGCAAGGCGGGTCTCTTCCCTACTTACCCAAGTTTGTAACTCAGCCTTCGAGGCCAATAAATCAAGTTCCACGTCTTCAGAGAAACCAACCTGAAGTTGTTCTTCCAAACAAACTATCCTCTCCTCTAGCCGTTGCAGATGCTCACTTGTCCAACCAAACACTTCTTTGTTCCATCTCCTCAACACCCCTTTCAGATATTTTAGTTTTTTTTCCCAACCTCATCATGCCATGGCCAGACTGTGTTTCACCCAAGCATCTTGCACACACTTATGGAATAACTCATGAGAGGTCCACATTTGTTGGAACTTAAAAGGGATAAATCCGTACAGCTTATTTCTTTGCTCAAAAGATACTACCATAGGTGAATGATCCGAGCTTTGTCTTGGCAAGTAAGAAAGCAGTTTCCCTAGCCAATCCAGAAGCAAGGAGGAATTTGCCAAAGTCCTATTCAGCCTAGCCCAACTTCTAGCTCTACCTTGATGTCCATTACACCAAGACATCATATTTCCTTCGTGCTTCACACCAACCAATCCCAACCCATCAATGAAATCGTTAAATTCCCCCATAGCAATATTCGGTCTAGGCCTCCCTCCAATCCTCTCACCATCCTCGTGAATGATATTGAAATCTCCCATGATGATCCAAGGGGTGTTATCAGTACGCACACTGCTCACTTCATCCCAAAGCTTTTTACGGTCCAGATATGAGCATTTAGCGTACACAAAAGTAATAGCCACTTGCTTTTCCTTCTCTTTCGCTAATATTGTTATACTTTGACCCGTAATACAAGACACTGTTATACTCCCATTGGTTTTCCACATTACCCATAATTTCCCTCCATCTCCCTCATTTGAAATACTTCCCCTAAAGTCAATACGTTGTTGAAGTCGTCTCATCCCGTGTTCATCAGCAAAAGGTTCAGCCACAGCTATCACACTTGGTTTATGGCTCTTAATCATTTTTGACAAGTGTTTTCTAGAGGTGCCAAGTCCTCTTAAGTTCCAGTACAGAATTGGATTCATAGGTCTAGTTTGGAGGGTCTGCTTTTGTCCCTAATGGAGCTTCTCTTTTTTTTTTTTTCCACTTCCCCTTCTTGATCTGAGCAAATATCATGTTCTTTTTGTAGATTTTCCAGTACATTTGGTTCTTCAGAGTCTGATAAGGAGCACCTTACCACCGAAAACAGCAAATCACCCTCTTGTGTGTCTGTGGCAGGAACATATGCTCCAGTCCCCTGCTGATCTACTTCCTTGAGTGCAACCAAGTTACCCTCCAAAGACAAATAGTCTTTCTGTAATAAGATAGGGCCTCCATCTGCCAACTCTACTCGATGACTTATCTGTCCACCAGCTTCTTCTGTTTCCTGTTCTAATTCCTCTTTTTCTAATTCTTCTATCAATATAGTGTTGCCCTTTTCCATAAATTCCTTATCCGAGCTCTGATTCTTTCTTGCCCCTTCCTGGTCTCTTTGTACACTTGATTCTCCTACCAGACCAATATCATTTGAATTTTTGGTTTCCTCTAGGACCACATTACTTTCTGGGTTTAGTGACAGGTTTCCAGCCATTTCTTCCTCTGTAATAGGGCCTTTCTTCTCCCATCTTCTCCCATCAAACACTGCCCTCTTCTTTCCTTCATCACCTTTTCTATTATCTAACTTTACTTTTTTACGTGTACTGGTATTATGCCCTTGCATATTGCAATCGGGGCAATATGCTGGTAGAGTCTCATAAATCACCGATTGGTACTGACTGAGAGGGGTCCTCAGAATACCTATCCAGAAACCCTCTATTGGCTTCAACGATGCATCCATCTCGATGCATACTCTCGCTCCATCTGTCCTAGTAGCACACCTCGTGCTATTATCACTACGCAAGTAATTCCCCATAGGCAACACAACATTTCGTAAGAAATCCTCATGGTAAAAGTTAGGAGGCAAGCCAGGAAAAAAAACCCAAACAGGGACCAAAGATGGTTCCTTTTCTTCAAAAAAATTAGTGGATCATTTGAATATACGATATGGCATACCATCAATGTCGCAGGCCTCCCGAGCAAAAGATTTGCAGAAATCCTCCTCTTTCGCGAATCTAAGAAACGCATGCCGTGAAGTCCGCATACTGGAAACAACCGGTTGAGAAACCAGTCCCCACCGATTGCGAATTTAGACTTGAATTACATCCAAAGAGGGGCATTGGTGCATAAATTTCATCACCAGTGAGAATCGGAATGGCTGAGTAGACCTGTCAAGTTCCTCCTTCGAAAAGCTGATATACGTTTCTCCTCCGATCGATTTTGGTGCGCGCAGGGGTATCTCCACTATAGGCAATGGAATCGGCGTCTGTGATACGGTCTCTGCGAAGGAACGAGGCTTCGGCAGAGGCAGGGGACCCTTTAGGGTCCCTACGGTTGGCATCCCCCCGAAGGAAACCCTAGCAGAGTAGATAAAATCGCCCCACGTGACTCACGTGACTCCTCTTAACCCCCAAAATCGTCGATGATGAGGATTTGATCACATAGAAAACGTTGTAGTGAATTGGCTATTCTCCCTAAGTTGTTGATCGTGATTAGAATCCCATGAATGAACCTCATGACTCCTTAGGGTCTAGTTTCTATTGGATGTGGGGGCACGCATCGTTATGCATATGCATGCATGGTTGCTTTGCACTCTAAAAGATTAATCATTATTTTTCTGAACAAAATACAAGCACGAACTATAAAAGTGAGAGTTTGGCTGCAACATTAATTTTCTTTTCTAATATATTTTCTTTTCATTATTTGTATCTATGAGGCCTACTTGTTTGACTGGCTTATACTTTGACTGGCTCTTATGGGTTGATAGAGCCCAAGGGCCCTGCTCCCTAGCCAATGCATCACAGGTAGCAATCTTGCACGAAGCTTGACAAGCTGTGGGACTTGCATTCCGAATAGCCATTATCAGGGCAGAGCTCATAGCTCCGGTCCTTGGCCAATGCTTCGTGGCAATTCTAGGGACTACACTTATACCTCGCCAAGGCCGGCAAGTCCAATCTAGGGACCGGCTTGTGTTCCAACTGGCTCTTGAGGGTTGACAGAGCCTAAGGGCCCTGCTCCCTAGCCAATGCATCACAAGCAACAACCTTGCACAAAGCTCAAAAAGCCATGAGCTTAGTTAATACTTCGTGGCCAATCTAGAGATTGGGCTTGTTTGATTTGAGTTGTTTGTGGGAGACAAGACAATGCAACATTTGAAATAAGTTAAAGGAAAATTTGATTTAACAAATTACAACCTTACACCGTATGGCCCTTTTTGGCTTTTTATATGAAATACTTCCTTAAATGCTCAACATTCCACGAGTGGGGCAATTCATGGCCTTCTTGGTTCTTAAGTCGATAAGAGCCAGGTTTCCCAGTCACTGTTACTAAATATGGCCCTTCCCATTTGGGGCTTAGCTTGCCCTCTTCCTGGGTAGTGACTCCCGTTCGTTTTAAAACCATGTCACCCACCTTGAAGGTGTGGGGTCGGACACGCTTGTTAAAGTACTACTCCACTTTCCGTTTGTTGGTAGCCGTTCGACTTACTGCTTCCTCCCGCCTTTCTTCTAAGAAGTCTATGTTTTCTCTCAATCTTTTGTTATTGTTTTCCTAGTCAAAATGATGCATGTGGTACGTGGGTATAGCCACTTCGGCTGGTATTATGGCTTCAGTTCCATAGACGAGGGCGAAGGGAGTTTCCCCTGTTGGGGTCCTTACTAATGTTTGGTATGCCCACAATGTGTCGGGAAGTTTTTCAGCCTATTACCCTTTTTGGCTTCCCAGTTTTTTCTTTAGGATGTTGAGTTGTGTTTTGTTGGTTGCTTCTACTTGCCCGTTGGCCTATGGATGTCCCAGAGAAGAGTACTTAGTTTTGTTTCTGAGCTCCGAACACCATTCTCGATAATGGGAGCAATCGAATTATCTGCCATTGTCAGATATGAAGCTTTGGGGAATTCCAAAACGGCAAATTATAGATTTCTAAAGGAAATTTGTAATCACCTGTGTTTTGATCATTGATAGAGCTTATGCTTCCACCCATTTTGTGAAGTAATCAACAGTTATTACCACAAACTTTACTCATCCTTTTCCCGTAGGGAGAGGGCCAATGAGGTCCAATTCCCATTGTGCAAAGGGCCATGGGGAAGTGACAGAGGTGAGTTTTTCGGGGGTAGGGGCCAATGAGGAAGAGGAGCCCATTCCTAGTATTTGAGGCATTTTCTTGCAAAATCTTCTGCATCTCTGTGAGAGTTAAGCCAATAGTACCCTGCTTGTGTATCTCGCGCCCCTAGTGCCCTTCCACCTGCGTGATTTCTACAAACTCCTTCGTGTATCTCAACTAGCACATACTGGGCTTGCTCGGAAGAGATACATCTTAATAGAGGTTCGGCGTAGCCTCTTTTATATAGGACTCCTTCTACCAACGTGAAGCGAGTGGCTCTATTCTTGACCCTTCGTGCTTCCTCTTGGTCATCTGGAAGAACTTCCTCCTGAAGAAATTTTAGGATGTCAATGGCCAGTTCTGGGGGTTGTATGACCTTGATTGTAGACATTCGGATCCCAACTGCTGCTATGTCAATAGTTTGAATTATAGTGTGATCCAGAAAAGGTGTTTCTTCTTAGCCTAAGGTAGCTTTTGCTAAGCAGTCTACTTCCTAGTTTTCTCCCCTCGGGATTTGTTGGACAGAAGAATATTGGAAGAGGTCACACTCTTTTCTTACTTGTTGGAGATATTTCTTCAAATTCTCTCCTTTAGCAAGAAATTGCCTGGTCACCTGCCTAACTACTATCTAGGAGTCAGCTTCATTATTGGTGACCTTGAACTCAAGCTTGAGTGCATAGTCAAGCTCTTCTCTTGAGTCTGTAATTATGTGTACCCATACTCCCCCTCCGGCTTGGTAGAACTAGCCATCGACGTAGACTTGCCAAGGCTTGCCCTAGGGCATAATGATTATCTCCTTTGAAAAGTTTGAGAATTTAGCTACAAAATCTGCCAGAACTTGGCCTTTGAATGCTGTACGTGGAAGATACTCAATTTCAAACTCACTTAATTCGACCGCCAGGTAGTCATTTGACCTGATGTATCAAGTTTTTTTAATATCTTTCTTAGAGCAACATTGGTCAACAGTTTTATTAGGTGAGCTTGAAAATATGGCCTTAACCGTCTGGCGGTGATTACGAATGCAAACACTAACATTTCTATTTGGGAATATCTGGTTTCTGCACCTCGAAAGGCCCTGCTTACATAATAAACGGGCCGTTGAATTCTTTCTTCTTTTTAGGTCAATACAATGGATAATGCATTGGGTGATACTGCCAGGTAAGTAGTTAAATCTTCTCCTGGTGTGGTTTGGCTAAGTAGAGGTGGATGGGCCAAGTACTCCTTTAACTCGCTAAAGGCCTGTTCGCACTCTTCTTCCCATTCTTGCACTTTTCTTTGGACTTTGAAGATAGGAAGGCATCAGTCGGCTGATTTTGCAATGAATCGGCTTAGGGCAGCTATCCTTTCAGCGAGTCTTTGAACCTCGTTGATTGTTCTAGGTGGCGGCATGTCCACAATTGCTTTGACTTTTTTGGGATTAGCCTCGATTCCACGTTCAGAGACCATGAATTCTAAGAATTTTCCTGACTCAATTTCAAAAACACACTTTTGCGGATTGAGTCTCATTTTGTGTTTTATAAGTACTGCAAAAGCTTCCCGCAAATCATCAAGATATTGTTTTGGTTTCCTACTTTTAACCAAAAGGTCATCTACATATACTTGCATATTCTACTCCATTTGGTCTTTGAACATTCGGTTGACAAGTCGCTAGTATGTGGCTCCCAAGTTCTTGAGACTGAATGGCATTGCCTTGTAGCAGTAGAGACCTCGGTTTGTGATAAATGCAGTTTTCTCCTCATCATTAGAGCCCATCCTGATTTGATTGTATCTAGAGTACACGTCCATAAAACTAAGCAGAGTGTGTTCAATCGTTGAATCCATTATTAAATCTATCCTTGGGAAGGGAAAGATGTCTTTAGGACAGGCTTTATTTAGGACAGTAAAGTCCACACACAATCTCCACTTTTCACTTACTTTTTTGACTAAAACGACATTGGAAAGCCATTAGGGATAATGAACTTCTAAGATGAACCCTGCAGCCAAAAGGCGATCTACTTCCTCGGCGATGGCTGCATACTTTGCCGCATTGAAGTTATGACATTTTGGTTTGACCTTTTTCACCTCAGGATTTACACTATGTCGGTGTTCTATCATTGAGACATTGATGTAGGCATTTCTTCATAACTCCAAGCAAACACATCTCAATGTTCAATGAGAAGTTGCCTCATGGACTAGCTCAGCTCGATAGACATCTTAGTTCTTGCTTGCAGGGTATGTTCCAATTTTTTGGGGTCTACTAGAACCAAAACTAATGGTTCGTTGGCCTCTGCTTGCCGTAGAGCCTCTTCGTCTCTCATCTCTCTATCTAGCTCTATTAATGCCAAAGGTGGCAGTAAGATTGTTTCTTCGTGGTCTGCTTTGAGGGCTTGTACGCCTATTTCTTTAGACTTCATTTATTGAGTATAGCAATCTCTTGTAGTTTGTTGTTCACCACATATTACACCTACTCCCAACAGGGTCAAAAACTACACCTTTAGACAATATGTGGATGTTACAACCTTCATCTGATTCAAGGATGGGCGTCCCAGAATTGCATTGTATGAGGATGGAGCTTTTACTACCAGGAAGTCTACCATAAGAGATGTCATTTTGGGGGCCGTTCTAGCTAATACGGACAGAGTGATTGCTTCGATAGGCTGGATTGTATGCCTGGTGAACCCTTTGAGGGGTGTAGGTGCTGGTCGTAGCCGATCAGGAGCAATATCCATTTTAGTGAATGCTTCCCAAAAGAGGACGTCGGCCGAGCTACCGTTGTTGATTAGTACTCTTCTTGTCCGATAGTTAGCAATTTGTGCCATTACCACCAAAGCATCGTCATGGGGGTGCGACAAGCCTTCTCCATCTTTTTCATCGAAAGTTATAAGGTGTTCACTAGTTTGATTTTTATTGTTAAGGGATGGTTTGTAGGCGGAGAATACTTCTTCATACTTGGCCTTCCTTGCATGGGCCTTTCGTGCTGAGGAGGTCGTCTCCCCTCCAGCATATCCTCCGGCTATGGTGCTGATTTCGCCTATCAGGGGGTCTTCTTTATCCAAGTTTCTTTGATGCATACTTCCTCCTCATGGATTTGTGGTTCTTCTTCTGTGGATAGGACTTTGACTTCTGCAGATAGGACTTTGTCTTCTTCGGGTATCACTTCTCCGAGCAGAGTTTTGATCTCTACAAGTTGGGCTATAGTTCTTGCAAATAGAACCTTGGTTTCTTCGATTTTGGTCTCTCCAAGAGTAGGTGGTAGTCGTGTTGTGATCCATTCCTTTCGTCTTCTTGGTGGTCGACTCGAGCCTCTAAGTCTTCCATCTTTTTCCTTCTTGTGTAACAATCTTTTGTATAATGTCCATTACATCTATGAAATGTGCAATACCTAGGATCTAATCAGTTCCGCCTTTGCTCTTCTTGAGGACTTGGGTTTTCTTCAGTTTCCACAGTTAGGTTAGAATGGATAAGCAGTCTAGCTTTGCCATGTCGAACCTACTCCCCTTTGCCCTTTGTTTCATAAGTCCTCTTTTTGTGGTCATCCCGATTTGACTCTTTATTTTGGTCTGCCGGGGCAGTTAGTGCTCAGAACATGTCTTCGGCATTTATGAAACCATCTGCGCCGTCCATAAATTCTCTCAACATGGTTGGGGTCTTTGAGCGATCTCTGTCATGAAGGGGTTTCGAGGCCAGACTCCTCCTAATAGTGCAGCCCAGGTGATCTTTTCATCATGGTCTTCTGTTGTCATACGTTCTTTGTTAAATAGAGAAAGGTATAAATTGAGGTTCTCATTGTCCCTTTGTTTAACGGTTAGGAGATAGCCTGCTAGTCTTCTCCTTGTCCAACTAGGCATAAACTGCGTCAAGAAGAGACGTGCCAGCTCATTGAAGCAGTTCTAGGTCGAAAGCGAACCACGCCTGTGCTACTCCGTTCAGAGTGATAGGGAATGCTCTGCATGCTACTTCATTGGGAAATCCGTGTAAGGTCATGTGAGGCTTGAAAGCCTCTAAGTGTTCCAAGGGGTCTTTCAACCCATCATATGCCTCTATCTGAGGGATTTTGAACCTCGAAGGTATAGGTATTGCCATAATCTCAACGGTATATGGCAATTCCGTACTGGTGAGAAGTTGATCTACCATAGAAGGTTGGCCTATATACTTAGCCACTTCTATCTGGATTTGCATGTTGACCCTATGCCGCTCTTCATCTACAGCAATCGCGTTTGGAGGAGGATGGGCCTTGGAGTGATGACTTTGTTGATCTACTTCCAGTCCTACATCATCCCTTCGCAAGACATCATTTTCTTGTTGAAGGGTTTCCAACTCCTCCATGAGTTTTTGTATGGCTTCAGTTTGTTCATTATGTCTTTGTTCCATTGCTTCGGACTACACTGTTTCATGCTACAAACTTTGAGAGCATGTAGTTGCCAGCATACGAAGGACATGCTAGTTATAGGACAATAAAGATCCCACAGACGACGCCACTATTGATGTTGTGTTTCGCAGGCCTAGGCAACTCTACGTCAAAGGGGGGGACCTCGGGGCCTGTTGTTCCTCTAATGCTTAAGTTACTAATCGTATCAAAGATGAAGATGAGCAGTAATTAAAATGAGAATGTAAGATGATCACCTATTTGTTGCTGGTAGTGTTTATTTATGCTTGCCGATGTGGTCTCCACTGTAGTGGAGTGTTGCATAACAGGAGATGATATATTTATGCTGTCTACTCACTGAGCTACCTTTGTGCCATCAATTTGCCGGCTACGAAGTGCTTAGGGTCGTTGTGCATTGCTCCGGTCTTGGATCGCATTGAATGCAACATGGCTTCTGCTCTGGGTCGCATTGAATGCGGCACACCTTCTGCTCTAGGCCGCATTGAATGTGGTGTGGTTCCTGTCTTGGAATCCTCCCATCTCATTAATGCATGGTGTGAACTGACATACTTAGTCCCGGCTCATATTGATTGCTATATTCCTTACTCCTTAAGCTTCTCTCTTATCATTTGACTTGGTTCTTGATGTAAGTATGACCTGACCGGAGTCTCCTTCCTAGGTCCTCACATAAGATCTCTTAATTTATTCGAAGCTTTTACCTGAGCCTCATTTTTTACTTGGACCCAGGGTTTTATTAGGCTCGAGGGATTTTCCCCCTTCACAATATATATGGTCAACATTGAAGGTAAATAATAACAGAAATCCACAAGAAGATCCTATAAATATAAACTATAAATTGATGTGGTTTTAGGTGTGAAAATCCGTGTTTGTGGATCATGTTCATGTCGTGCATGGACATTCGACTATACAGATCAACCCGAACACTACCCGTTAAAGTAAACAAATCAAACCTTCAAACCTTAATATGACCCATTTAAATAATTTGTTGTATCCTACAGGAGCGGCTCAATGCACAATGTGGCCTAAGTCGAGAACTCAAAATGAGATTAATTTTTAAATATCTTTAATATAGTAATTCAATAAATTTTCCAATTAAGTAAAATCTAAATACAACAGATACTCTAACTCAATAGCATGCAATTTTTTTAAGTTTCAAAATCAAAAAATATGTCTTTCCGAGATCATCATTATCTAAAGTTTAGATTTTTTTAGTTGCCATGTTTTGTACTCTCTTCTATTTACGACAGTATCTCAAATAGGTACAATTTTATGTAATAAGTTGGGACTTCTAGTTGAACATATTGCTTTGACTTATTTAGAATATATATAGCAAGATATTAAAAGAATATACGAGGTGTGTTCATTACAATATATACTAACCATTTTAAATATCTCTTTTATGTAAGTTTTATTTTTATTAAACAATATAATGTCGATCTGGTTTCAATTTTTTGAGTAAAACGGGGACTATTTTCAATTTTAATTTTTTAACAAGTCATGTAAGGGCCTTCTAAGTTGGGCTGGGGGAGTGAGGGCCTTAGGCAGGCGCATTACTTGCCTTGCCTTTGAGCCGTCCCTGGTGTGCCATCCGTTTTGACTATTTTAATAATAATTTGAAATGGGTTAACATGACAATTTATTTTAATATATTTCATGTAAATGGGTAGAACTAACTCGCATGCTATAGCCAGCTAACTGCATGCTGCGATATGTGAGAACGTCATGACCAATCCAATATTATACCCAATTTCAATATATATATATTGTGTTTGATCTGTATGACAGTTATATGCACTACAAGATATTGGGCTTTTTGGGACAAATAATTTTGTCACAAAAAAACCCAAATTTCATCCCAAGAAGTTTTTTGAGACGAATATATTTTGTCTTGGAAAGCTTGTCTCAAAAAGACTTTGAAGATGTCTCAAAAATTATTTTTAGGGATGAAACTGGGCAGAACCATTCGAAAGCATTTGAATGGGTTTTTTTTCTTTGAGACAAACTATTTTCGTCTAAAAAACCCATTCGAATGGATAAGATTCCGTTCGAATAGACAAGTGTCATTTGAACAGTAAGATAATTTGATTCAAATGACCGAATAATTTGATCATGTTCAAATGGAAAGCCCATTCGAACAAATTGTATTTGTTTGAACACCTAAATTTTCATATTACTTTTGTTCGAACAAAAATTTTATTTTTCGAACAGTATCATATGTTCGAAAATTATGTCTGTTCGAACGGGATTTGTCATATTACTATTGTTTAGACAAATATTTTGTTGTTCAAACAACATTATATGATTGAAAATTATGTCCATTCAAACGGAATGTATTTCTTAGTTATCGTTCGAATGGGTTATTTTCTGTTGGATTAGGTTTATATATTGTAATTTACTATTCGAACTAGGTATTTCCCATTCGAACGGTGCTCATCATATAGAACTGAATTAATAAAAAATCAATAATAGTATTACAAATATGGAAGAAATAGAATTTAAACATTAGAATTGTTCAAATGTTAGTGTTTTGGAACAGAATAATAAAAAGACAATTTAAAAAAATAAGTTTTAAGATTGTAGTGGTGGTATAGAGTTTTGGGACATCATTGATTGCCACTGTTCAAACAATTTTTGGCTATTCATCCCTAGCATCTTCTGCATGTTCTCTTCTAATCTCGCCACTAAATCCGCTACTTGATTTAATCGGGTCAGCAAGTCGTTTTCCTTGGACCTCAATTATTCTATCCCAAATCTTGCTTCCTCTAATTCCTTACTTTTGTCATTCAATTTGGCTTGAGAAGTGGATAATGATGTTGATGATGGCTTCAAGTAAGGTCCTAAACCCCTCAAATATCTAGAATCCAAGAACTTGAGAAAAGATCTGAGCATCATGGACAAATGATTAACGAGATGGATCCACAGCTGTTTCCTTAAGGGATATCATCTTGTCCCACAAAAAAAAAAAAATAGTATAAGTAACAAAAATAACTTCAAACAATGGAATTAAATAAACTTAAACTTACATAATTTACCTCTACTACAGGACTAGTCCAAATACTATTACAATTTTATGTGGTTTAATATACTAGGTAAGATCATAGTCAGCAAGACTTTCTTTCTGCTGCAAAAGGAAAATCTATACTAGAACTTAAATCAGAAAAGTGTATATGTTAATATTTAATAGGGATTAGAATAACTTACCATTTTTTTAAACAAACGATAAAAAGATCGAGAACTCACATGATAGTCTATTGCTAAATTTGATCTATTTGCTTTGTTCACAGTACTTCGTTGCTAAAAAAAATATTATGTTTATATGTTTAATACATCTATCATATACTATTAAAATAAGATAGCAGCGAAATTATCTAATAAGAAGGATCTTCAAATATATCACAAATCTTCTCCCATTCGTTTGGTGGCATTACTTGGAATGGATTTTGGCACACCTCTATTATACTGAACTTCTAATAGTGTGCATGACATCAACCTTTGTACATCCGAAATGCATTCGACATCAGTTCCTCAACCATTAGTCGATCCTCTCATCAGTCAAAATTAAGTTCAAACTCGTCATTTAAAAAAATTATAAACAATTAGTATAACTACAAAGTAACTTTAAATTAACATGTTATACTTAGTTTCTTGGGATGTAGCTTATTACCAGGCAACGTTTTTTGATGTGGTCTATGCAAACACATCTCGTACTGCCTCGACCACGACGTTGGCTTACAATAGCTATATATACAATAATTAAAGCAAATATTTTAATTTAATTATTTTATTTATAAATATATATTGCATAAATCAACCATTAAATGTGGTATTTAATTTGATAAAATACCTTATTTTAGGTATGGTGATGTTGGCCCATTATTGATGGCAAGTTAACCACACGGAGAGTCGGTAATGGATGGGATGGCGCATGTGTTGCTATGCATTTAATAGGCATATTTTGTTTGAAATTGTAATAAATTATTATTCGAATAAACGTTAAGGATATTTATAAGAATGATACTTATACAAATATCTGTTTGAAATTCATTCATTATCAGTTTTACTGGACCAGTCACCCTCATTCTCACTAGACACTTTAGTTGATTCATGTTCTTCCGATATTTCACTCTCAATTACTTCAGGTTGAACATCTTCTCTATGCAAGGAGACCATGTCATATTGGCTTAGATCAACAAATAGATTGATGCCTAATTTGTTTTCTCGATATGCTTCTTCATTTGCTGGATTATCAACTTCTTCATGTAGTTCGTCTGCCTCAGGAATGCAATCATATACATTTCTTGGTGCAAGCTTCTCCACTACCTGCTATGGGTTCCCGTACTTCGAATCATCTAAATAAAAACTTGATTCACTTGGTAGCCGAGAATGAAAAGATCGTCCTCATACCATGTGCGAGATGTATTGACACTCATAAAATATGCATCGTTATACACTCCCAACCTAGGATTTGAGACATATCACAAATTACAATTAAAAAATCAAACCATATATCCCCTCACGTACTTTAATGCTATGATATATTCTACAACTCCATAGAAGTCAATGTTATCCTTCTCATGGCTTCCTTCGACTACGACCCCACAATTTTGAGTTTTTCTATATCATTCTCTGTTAGCTGTGTGAAATCTATATCCACGCACCAAACATCTAAAGTATTGGATGGCCCGCCTGGACAGACCATGTGCCAGAGCATACAATTCTGATAAGATTTCTTCTGAATCTTCACCATATTTCAATACAACTTACATCAATAAATATTATTATAGTTATATCAATGTTAGATACAAAAAAAAGTGGAGTTTAGTGGTATGTAGTTTATAGATAATAAGATATTTTTTTCCTAATACCGTATGTTCAAACCACTAGGTGAATTCCTCTTCGTGCTTCTTTTCTATGTTAGTTACACCATTCGTGCAAAGTAGTTGTATATGTTTATTGTGCATGTTCATGTGAACTATTAATTTATATCAAGTTATATTATATTATTATACATGAACTTAAAAATACTATTGATTTAGAGGTTCATCACTAACCTCAAGTAGTGGTCAGTCTCTACTTAGTTATTCAATACATACCATCTAGTTCTTTTAAACTCTTGTCCATATAGGTCATAACCTCCTTGTACGCCTATGGGACATACAGTCTGGGAAAACACGAAAAATGCCGATGAGACTCTCATTAGTCTACCTTCATAATTTCGATCCGGTCTCATAAATCTAGTTTCAACCCTACGGATATACATTGAACTAAAGGTATGCCACTCATTATCAATGTATGACTCTGTAATCGAACCTTCCAGACGAGCTTTATTCCCCACAAATTGCTTCTTAAGTTTTTTCAAAAACCGTTCAATAAGATTCATTCATCTATACTGAATGGGGCCAACAACTAAAGCTTCGCGATGTAGGTGCACAACCAAATGAACCATTACAACAAAGAATGAAGGCAGGTACAAACTCTCTAATTTGCACAATATCATTATAATGTCAACTTCTAGTTTTAATAATCCATCAACTATCAACATTCTACTGCAAATATCCCTGAAAAATCACACTAATTCTGTGAGAGCTGTACGAACATTTCTAGTAAGCTTTTCACACACCAACCAATAATAGACGCTGTAGAAATACATGACAATCGTAACTTTTAAGACCAGTTATCTTTCAATCATGAGTTCAAACACATCTTGACATGTTCGAAGCATAGCCATCGGGTAATTTGATTGTCATGAACCAATCACAGAATTTCTTTTTCTCATTTGAAAGTGAATACCATCCAATGGGCATATAAGCTGACAACCCATTATCTAGCAAAGGCAACTCCAGTCATCCCCAACTCCTTTAAATCTTTATGAGAGTTAGCTATATCTTTTATCTTCCCTTCTATTGACATCAGAGTGCCCAATATATTCTCAGATATATTTTTCTCAATGTGCATAACATCTAGATTGTGGCGTAGTTATAAGGTAGACCAATATGGAAACTCGAGAAAAATACTTATTTTTGTCCAATTCAACTCCGTTGCTTGTCGTTTTCTCTTTCAAACTCTTGCATCTTTCCGAAATATGTTTTCTAAAACATCCCCCAACTACGCGACAATATCAATCCCAAACAACTCTGGCGGTGATGACCTGCACTCAACCCTATGACGCCCCGACTCCCATGTGTAAAACAACACAGGAATCGTGACATCAGGATGATGACAACACGGGTCACGCATCCAAACGATAGGTGCTTAAGTGTGTGCAACGTACAACCAGAGCACCAAAGAGTCGCAGCGGTTAAGATAAATAAGTCACTAAGTACCATAATTTTAATTTAATACAAATATCTGAAAATACAGTAAAAAGCCAAAAACATCCACGAGAGAGAAATAATTTCCATAAACCAAATTGACAATAACCACATGTCACCTCCTCCAGGGAGCCGATCCCACAAGCTCCACAACCTCACCTGCACCAAAATCTACGGTACCATAAAGTGGTACCGCAGGTAAGTAATAATCCAAACAATCCCCAAGATCAAAATATATTTAATGCGACCAACATGCATGCATATGATGTACTATGCACCAGATCCAAAATATCATTTTTTCCCAAAAAATGAATATTTTTCAACACACGCCAAAAATCTAATTTTTGGCCCAAAAACATAATCCGTCATTTTCTCAGAAAATGATTTACACAAAAATATTGCCGAACACTGTAGGCGGGAATCACAGGCGGGACTCTACCACCATCCCTATCGCGTGCAACGTAGGCGGGAATCGCAGGCGGGACAACACCACCATCCCTACGCGTACACCGTAAGTGGGAAACGCAGGCGGGACTATACCACCATCCCTACGGTTTCTTTTCCTTTTTCCCCACAAAAATCCAGTTTTTCAATGAACACATGACCATGAATGCAATTACACGAAAACCCAATTTTCAATTTACAAACATGAACATGCGTGCACATGCAATGTACCAGACCAACAACAATATCCAATAACCAACTAAATCACAATAGCAATTTTCAACAACCAATCAGATCACAATATAACCAATCACAGTAATATTAAATAAGTCAACGCAAAAATATATTAAAATCTTAAAAGATATTTGGGAAAATACTTACAGTGCTTTATAGTAATTTTCAGAGGATCACGAGAGAGTTGGAAGTGCCAAAACAGAAACTCCACAGTGTAAAAACACTGTGGCCGAAATATACAGTGTACCCAAATTTACACGGGGTCAAACGAAGACTTGGAATTGATAGGGTAGGGCCTATGGGAGGTGGTGAAGTTAATGGAAATGATGGTTGGCCGTGGGTGGTGGCCGAAAGGGTGGTTTAAGGCCGAAAAGCTCAAATCAGAGTGGGTGTTCGTTGGGGCGGCTCCGGAGACGGATTGGAGCCGAGATTGGGTCCAAAAGGTTGCTAGAAGGCCGGTGATGAGGTGGTGAAGAAATGGTGGCCGGACGGCGGCAGTGGGATGAAATGAAGCTCACGGCTTCGCACGGATCGCGGTGGCGTTAGCCGGCCTGAAAATGAAGGGGCTGGGTCGCCGACAGCCGAGGAAGGCGATAGTGCCGGCGGTGAGGGCCACGGACGTGTTAGACCCCCACGTAAAATCGCCTCCAAAGTAGCCGCCCATGTCCTAGCCATGTCCGGGACATGCCCCTTAATCATGCCACGAGCATGCCTTGGCCCGTGTCTTGTCACACACGGGGCGCCCAGCATGCCCATGGACCGGCCACATGCATGCCTTGGCCCGTGCCTTGACACGCATGGGGCGCCCAGCATGCAAGCCGTGTGCGCGCCACGCCTCGGTCCCAGCGAGGTTAGTGGCCATGCGCAGCCCAGCGCACGGCCTTGCACATGCGCGCAGGCCGCATGTTAGGGACCCCGGTCTTGTCCCTAAACATTAAGCCCACGAGCTTGCCTTGGTGATGGTGGTGACCGAGTATCAAGCCTTCTTGCTTGGTCTTGCACGTATAATGGCAATTACGGGTTCCTAGGTTGATGAAGGTATAGTGTTTAGTGATGGAAATGATGATGATGAGTTCGGGTGATCTAAGTGGTGAATATGCGTGTTTGATGCAATGTGGAATGGCTTATGGGTTGCCCTTGATGTTGGGCCCTTTTGGATGATGTTTAGGGTTGATATGATGAAGTTGGGCTAGGGTTTGAATGGTGGCTAAGGGGAATTTCGAGATTTGGAAGAGTTGGCTTAAGGTTGAAATGTAGGATGAGATGCTAGGGTTGGAAGGATGTGGTTGGATGAGGCTAGGACTCCTTGATTGATGAGTCACTTTGGGAAAGATGGGAATTAGGTTAAGGATGAAGATGAGTTGTGTTTGAATGAGCCTAGGGTTGTTCCTTGAGTTTAGGGATTTGGAGATGGAAGATGGGATTTGAATATGGCAAGATAGGATGATAGTTTTTGATTGATTTGAGTAATTCTAGGGAATGAGTGGTTTGAGGAATTGGATATGGAAGATGAGATTTGGTTATGGTAAGATAAGAAAGGTATGATTTGAATATGGCAAGAGGTGGGAAGTCTTTGGTTGACTTGAGAGAGTCTAAAAATGGAGTGATTCTAGGAAAGTTGAGTGATTGGAGTGATTGGAATTCGATTCTGGCTATTGAGGTAAGTCTTGGTTGGCTAGAGATATTGTAGGGATGGAGAGGTTTAAGGGATTGACAATGGGTTGGCAATTCCTTAAATTAAGGGATATGGATTTGGAAGATAGGTTTGGGATGATGGGTAAGGTGGCTAGGGTTGATTCTAAATGGTAAGAGGCATGGGAGTTGTTAGGAAGTTGGTGTTTGGCTAAGGCAAGGGATGGATTTCGAATTTGGATTAATTGGAAGATGGGTTAAGGATTCCTAAGTGGTAGGAATTACCTTGTGGGAGTCTAGGGTTAAGTTGGATGAAGGGTGGCTAGGGTTAGCCGAATATGGGAGTGGTTATTGTGATCCCTTGATTGTAGGATCAAATATGGTTAGGTGTCACTTTGGGGTTTAGGTTTAGGGTTGGATGATGGAAGAAAGTTTTAGGGTTTGGAAGATGGTGATGGGCGGCTAGGGTTGGCCAAACTTGGGAGGTTGAGAGATTTTAAGAAAGTTTCCTAAAATCTTGGGATTTGACTTTGGATAGTGTGGTGGCCGGCTACGTGGTGTGATTTGGTCAACTAGGATTTCCAAGTTATGGAAACACTAGTATGGAAAGATTGGTGGACGGCTAGGTCAAATTCAAATAAGGCAAGAGTGACCCAATTTGAATTTGAATGAAGAGGGAATATATGTTTCGGCTAGGGCTAGGTGGAATGTGGAAGAAGGCTAATTTAGGTAAGTGGCCAATATGGAAAATGTGAGATTTGGCTAGGTCAATGTAAGATTAAATGAAGGATAGATATGGGGTGATTAGGGTTCCTAAAGTTTAGGAATGGCTTTGGGATTGGTAGGATTTGTGGGATTGAGTGGAATGAGTCAAATTTCATAAAGTTAAGGGAGTTGTCTGGTAGGACTCTTGAGGGATGGCTAGGATTTGTGGAAGACAAGGGTTTCGGCTAGGGTTATTGTGTATGGTTGAGGCTAATTATGGTAGTGATGACAATTATGGAAAGTAGGGTAAACACTAGGATTGGTCAAATATTGTATGTGGGAAGATCAAAATGGATGGAAGGAAATTTATGGATGAATACTATAGATGAACAATATGGATGAACATGCATGCACATTCAAGAACACAATGGTGAATAACTTTAACACCAATTCTAGAATGTACAAAGATGAATGGACTCAACAAAGGAATATGAAGACTCTTTTTTATGGTTTATATGGGTATTTTGAGAAATCAAAGAATACTAAGATTGAGACTTAGGATGTCTTTGATTTGCAAGAAAGTAAAGATGAACAAGATGGAAAATATTAGAACAAACACTAAAATATAAGAACAATGTATTTTTGGATTTTTGAATATAGAATGGAAAACATTAACACAAGAAGATAATTGAATCAACACCTATTCAATGAATTGCAAGATGATGAAACAAAGATCGATAAAAGGATAGATAAATAAATCACCATTGATTCATGAATTGCACAATGATGAAATAGGATAGATTGAATCACCACCTATTCACGAATTGCAAGGTGATGATCCTCTACTAGGGATTCACGAATTGCACCCAAGTAGCCCAAGTGCTAAGCACCGAAAAGTGTTCTTCAAGAACACACCCAAACCGTTCCACAAAGGAAAAATGTCAAATGATCAAAAGATGTAAAATGAAATGCCTAAGGGTCCTATTTATAGAAATTACAAAGTGGAAACCCCCAATAGGTTCCTTGAAATATAATTAAATAAAATAAATAAGGATAAATAAATGATATGGTCTTGCATGGCCAATGTGGCTTGTAATATGTTTTGGCCCTTGGTTGGCCTTAGCTAGCCTTGATTTTGGAAGTAACCAGATCTTTGTTGTCCATGCATGCCTAGGACCTTGTCCTAGGGCGGTTTTTGATGAGGTCCCAACACCGCATGGGCCTGCGCATGCGCGCAGGCCGCATGGCCCCGTGCGCGCGCACAGGCCGCATGGCCCCGTGCGCGCGCACAGGCCGCATGGCCCCGCACGCCCACGCAGGCCGCATGGCCCCGCACAGGCCGCACGGCCCTGCGCCCCCAGCCAAACCGCATGGCCATGCGTACGCCCAGGCGCATAGCCATGCGCACGCCGACCCGTGCCATGCGGAGCAGGCCAGTGGCATGCCCACCAGGCATGCCATCCAGTGCACGGCTCCAGCCCTTGCCATGCAGAGCAGGTCAGTGGCATGCCCACCAGGCATGCCATCCAGCGCATGGCTCCAGCCCATGCCTTGCAGCAAGCTCACATGGCTAGCCACCACCAGCAAGCCGAACATGGCACCATGCCATGCCCACCAGCCGGCCCATGCATGGCACCATGCCATGCACCACAGCTAGCCATGCCGAGCCACTTAGCCACCAGGCGCACGCCCTAGTTGACACCATTTAATTCCCTTGGCCGGCCATCACCCTAACCCTAGACAAATCCCAAATTTTTAGGAAACTTTCCAAAAACACTCACTTACCCATTCGGCTAAGCCTTGGCCGCCCACCACATTTGCCCTAGCTCCAAACCCTAATCACCTCATCCCACAAACTCTAGCCGCCCATCTCACTCATCCAAACCCTAACCCTAATGCAAGTGGCGCCAACCCTAGCTCACCCTAGTACCGTGCACCACTCTCCATTGTGATCTCAACACTTAGCCAATTTCCACCTCCCATACACTTCCTACTAGCCTAAACACTAACCTCACCTTACCCGAATTGTCACCATAGCCAACCTTGAGCGTGAACCAAGCAAGTGAAGGACTTGAATTCGGTCAACCAAAGGAGCTCATAGCCGAGGAGGACTTAGTGTTTAGAGACTTGACCGGGGTCCCTAATAGGACGGCCGACGGCGGCGCTGGGTGGAAGTGGCCGGTTGCATAGGGAGAGAGAAAGAAACGGGAGAGAGAGGGGCTACGCGGGAAAGCAGAAGGAAAAGAGGAAGAAAAAGAAAAAGAAAGAAAAGAAAAAGAGGAAGAGAAAAGAAATGAGGTCCAATCCTCACATCTCGGGATCCCAAAAAATGATCTAACGAAAATGATTTTAAAACTATAAACTAAATAAAATAATCCAAACGCAATGAAATGCTTAATTAAAACAATAATAATTTTAAAACTCAAAACAAACTAATTTAAATTAAAGATCAATTTAAATGCCAAAACAGTAAATAATAATAAGAAAGCACATTAAAAATAATTTTCACAATTTAAAATATTATAAAATAATATTTAAAAACTCCCATAATTTTAAAATAGAGAATCAATTTTTAAATTAATTAAAATAATGTTTCATTAAAAATACACTGAAATACGGGGTGTTACAAACCCTTCCATCAAACATCGTTCTATTTGAATGCCATCTATGATCATGTGGTAAGTATAGATGGTGTCTCATGAAACATAATTTCCTACAATTTTTCCACCACTGGACAAGCCATTTTACATTTTGTGCTCCACCCAAACGAGTTTCGGCATGTTGGGAAATCGTTTATTGTCTACGTCACTGCAGCATGCATCTCGAACTCTCATGACGAGGCCATATCATACATACTGACACATTGATCCCACAACTCTTTCAACTCTGCAATCAATAGTTGCAGATATACATTTAATTCGTTCCCTGGTGACCTTGCCCTTGGTATTAGTAGAATGATCATAAAATATGGATCTTTCATATACTTCTAAGGTGGCAAGTTATAGGGCATTAATATGACTAACCAAATACTATGAGAAGTGCTCATGTTGCCAAATGGATTAAAACCATCCGTTGCCAAACCAAGACTTACATTGCGAGGTTTTTCGACAAATCATGGATACTCAATGTCAAATTTCTTCCATTGTAAGGAATCTGTAGGATACGAGAGAAAATTTTCATTTTGGACTCTTTTTGTGTGATGCCAAGATATATATTTCGCAATCAACCGAGACGTAAACAATTTATGAAGTGGAGGAATCAACAGAAAATGTTTTAATACTTTTTAGGGTACATTACGCTTATTGGATTTCTATCTTGACTCATGACACACTGAACATGAATCAAATTTTGCATATACTAACAGAAGAGAACACAATCATTTTTACAAGCATGAATGATATTATAATCAAAGCCTCGCCCTCACTTCAATTGCTTCGCTTCATAAAAATTACAATGTACTGCGTTATTCTGAGGGAGAGACTCTTTAAATAATTCTAGCAACATGTTGATGGCCTTTGCAGAAATACAACAAATAGACTTAATATGGAGCAACCTCACTGTGAAAGACGACTAGCTATGACAGGTGCACCCCTCATACAGTTCTCATTGTACATCCTCCCACAGTTCTCAAATGATTGTGTACATGTTCCTTCTCCATCCCTTGTCCCAAATATTTCTACACCTAGATAGCCTAACATCTCAACCATATTCTCTCCATTATCATTACTGTCATCAGAAGTATCCACATTTATGTCGTCCATGTCGATGTCGTTACCTTCCTCCATTTGATTGGACTGGCTGCTAAGTCTAACTCTTTTAGGAAATGGTTAGCCATATAAGAACCAAGGTGAGTATTTAGAATTGATTCTATTTACAAATAAATGCTCTTCCACTACCACCAAATTATAAGAATTAAGATTTTTGCACTTGTTGCATGGACATCTTATAAATCCTCGACTGTCAACACTCATGTGAGCAAACTTTATAAAAAACTTCACCCCTTGTGCATACCCCATACAGTCTCGCCCAAGTCTATCTCCCAATATCATCCAACTCTTCTCCATTGTATTTCCGTTACTTGTTGCCTATCTATCAAAAAAATATAATTCATGAGATAAATAGTATCAAGAGTCTATTCATACTTGTTAACCATCTATTTTATAAGGTAGTTAGTCCTATCCTATTCGAGAGACTATCATCTATATTGCATATATACTCAATCCAAAACTCTAATATGAGTAAAAAATTTGACAACATTTTCCTACAATTCTCCAAGTAAGCTAGTCATGATAAGTCGTCGACCCTATTCATGGGTCGAGAAACTTATGGACCACATACCTAAAGAATGTAAAGAAACACTAAACCAAAACACGATGGTGTCCGTTCGACCATTATAGTGTCAATTTGAACACTGTATAATTCGCTCGTTCACGTTTGAATAATCTGAACCAATTAATTTATATTAACTTATTAATTTATTTTCATCAAATTTTGTTGTTCTATCAATAAATTTAATAAATTTCTATTAGTATATAATTTTGTGAATATTTAAAAATATTACATTTTATCACTAATGTTGAATATGTATTTTATTTTTTAAACTTCAGGTTGATAATAATGTCTTATAAGGGCTGTAAACATGGTAGATCAGACGAACATTCCATCCAAATAGTTTGAGAGCATATTGTTTTACTGGAGCGACAGGTAAAACTGTTTGATTTCATGACTCTTATATGGGAGGGTCATTCCCTCCAATCAGTATTCAGCAATCGTGGTTGGACACCAATCCTAGATCAGAGAGAATAAGCATGAGAGCTCGTATCCTAAATTGACATTGTCGCTGAGTACTATAAAGAGCTCTGTGGCCCTAGCCCAGACAATAAAGGGGCATACAGGATCTCTGTCTGAGGAGCCAGCCATATTTTCAGCAGAAGGACTTGCTGAATATCTTTGTATTCCTAGACTGCGTGATGCCTATCCAAACATGCTGCCTAGAGAGTTTGATCCTTCGTGTGATATAGAGACGACTTAGGACGAGGCAACAGTTTACACAGATGAGGTCGATACCCTCGCTAATCATGAGGTGAGAGACTTGATTGTTGGTCCAGATGCTCTTGTGTACGATGGGACGAAAAGCATCAGGCAGGAAGATTTATCTTCTTTCTTCAAGATCATGAATCTAATAATCGCCAATAATATTGACCATCGGCAACACTAGACCGAGGTTGGCATGAATCGAACGAAATTTATGATACGGGTCACTCATGGCATTCCCATTGACCTAGGGGTATATAATCGAGAGGATTCGATCAGAGGCTCGGTACATTATGACAGATATAGTGTCATTCAGGATTCTTATCACTCGATTTTTGCTATATTCCAGGATCGTGCTAGATGTTGCCGAACGTGCATGGGAGCCGATGGGACCTATCAACAGCACCACCTTATCACAGAGCTTGGGACACTCGAGACTTCATTTTCGTAGACCTGTTCCTGACCGGGTTGATATTTAGAGAGATGCATAGCCAGGAGATCCTAGAATATCAGCTAGTGAGCAATCTACACATGCTGAGGCATCATACACATCTACTTGAAAGGAGATGGCTAACATATTGCATGCAGAGATCAGCAGACACACATCAGAAGTGATCAATGTAGTGCATACTACCATGTCTTAGTTGCGTATAAAGATTAATGCTAGCATATCTGAGTTACGTACAAAGATTAATGCTAGCATCTCAGTTTAATACAGACATTCATGCCATTAATGAGACTCAAGTCATGCTCAGTACTCGACTGACACAGGTAGAGAGACAATTAGTTGCAGTCGAGGATATGTGCAGAGAGCTCGGATCATAGTCGTTTCTATCTTTTATTGATATATATATATATATATATATATATATATATATATATATTTATGGTATGGACATTACCTGGTATTTTGTAAATTTGATTTAATTATGAATTAAATCTTTTTTGTCTTTTCTAGATTAATAATTGATTTATACTATGTGGTGTATGGATGATAATATTTATTTAATTAAAAATCTTATTTAACATAAAAGAAATCACTAAAATATTTTTAAATTAATTACAAAAAATTAATTTATGAATTCGTAAATACTTTAATTTACAATAAATCATAATATGTAATATATACAAATTTTTTATATTTTGAACAAGGTACTCACCATTCGCACATTTATGATTCGTTCGAATAGGTCTGAAAAAATCTCCTCCAATTTTAATTTAATTTCCCACCAAACTATACAATAGAATGCATAAATGTGGTGATCGAATGAAATGTGTCGTTCGAATAGTCTTGCAATCTTCCTGCCAGATTTTCCCACCAAATCTCTCGTGTTCGAAAAAAAAATTGCAGTTTGAACGGTTTTGAAATTTCCTCTGTAAAATAAATTACTTCTCCACTAAGATTATTATTCAAACAAATTATACACCCTTTGAACATACATTAATTCCCTATTTGAACAGATTTTTTGCCATTCAAACGGTTTTTACTTTTTGAGACAATCTAATTCGTCACAGAAGATCCAATTTGAACGGATATTTAGCCGTTCGAATAAGTTTATAAAGTCATCCATGTTTTGAGATGAAATTTAAATTTCTTCTCCAATAATTTGTTTTAGGGATGATATTTAGTCTGTCCCTAAAAAAATTTGTCCCTAAAACTAAAATTTGTTGTAGTGACGTACTTCAACATATATATACATATTATATACATATATATATATATATATACATATATATATATATACATATTATATACATATATATATATATATATTCTATGTATATGTGCGCAAGAAAATGGATTAAAATCGAGTATTTTGTTGGTTGGGTTTGAACTTTGAATATGTTTTTTAATTGTTGTTGGTTGAGACGTCGTTATTTTGATCAAATGTCAAGAACTTTGAACTTTGAACTTTGAATACGATCGAGAAATTAATTAAGAACGGATGAAAATTATAATATTTTCTATTAATTGATCGCTTTATATATTCATGTCATGACATAGTCAACCAAAGATCATGAGCTAGCTAGCTAGCGGATCGAGCTAGAGAATTAATTAATTAATCAAAACTTCATCTAAAACTCGTGCATGCCCAAATTATATTTTGATCATGATCAAATTTAGTTCTTTTTTTAATATAGTTTTTGTGGCATTTTAATCAAACTTGGGCCGAGTGAAATCTGTTGACTCAATCATAAAGGAGAATCAACACTAGAGATAATCTTGGCTTCTGATGTCTAGATCATATGTAATTATATTATTTGAAAATGGGTATTGTTTTGACAAGAATAAGATTGAGATTCTCCAAAATTAAATAATCAATCACCTTCTACAATTTAGAGAGAAATAGACACATTGATATGTAGAGTCACAACATTTAATACTATCCGTCGACAATGTGGACTCTAAGATTAAATACAAAATATATGAGCCAGGCTAGGAAATTAATTAGAGGGAATCTTATGTCGTTTTGACAATATCTCCAGTACATGTTAAGAAGTATCATTATTGACTCAGCTTCGAGCCATATTGCATGGAAGCAAAAGCATTATTTCTTGAAAAATACTTAAGCTTAAATACTTAATCTCTAGGGATTACACAAAAATAACTTCACAAAGTGTCAACGTACGTTTCCATCAGCAGCTAGCCCTGCAATTATTAGTATTAAAAGTCTTATGAAATTATTGATAAGTAATATATATATACATGTAGAGAGTGATCGAGGAACTTAATTCATGAACCCTCGTGCAAAAAATATCCGAGAGAGAGAGAGATGCACGAATAATCATATCACTGACATGATCCAAGTTAAAAAAGCTAGTTTGATCATCTTAATTTGCAGGGAATAATAAGCAAAGATAAAATGGATTCCTTCAACTTGCCAATCTACGGGCCATCAGCGGAGGAGATAAAGGCTATAGTAATAAAAAATGGGCATTTTGACATTGTGAGATTGGTTACTCGAACCAGAAACTCCAGCCTTATGATTACCGTAGAGGAGTGTAGAGCTGGTGGGTTTGATGGCCCTTTCAGCAAGCATTTCGGAACCGAAAAGATGGGGATCAACTTTTCGATCGATTTTCCAAGAAAGTTGCTAAGATGCCCCCTCTCAATGGTGATGATTTGATTAGATTTAGTTTGAACATCATTCTCAAGCGTAAGCCTTGATCAATTGTGATCAACATATATGATCTCGAAAGTGAAAACGTCAGTTATTTAGTTTTGTTTATTTTATGTTTATATATGTTGTTTTGTGGAACTGTGATTTTTATGTAATCATCGTGGCGGTCATAGAATATTAGTCGTTTAAGTGATTTATTCTATTATCAAATCGGTGTATACATTATCAATATCACTTAAAATGGTAAGATTTGATGTATACAATTCAAATTTAAAAATCTCTTTTCGAAATCAAATTATGTTGTATAAGCACTTTACTAAACATGTACATCATCCACATCGGCTTAAAATAAAATTTTTCCATTTAAGTTTGGGGTAAGCTTATGACATATGACGTCATGGCATGACATATATATTACAAACATAACAAGAGTTAAGTTAATACTTGGTGTTCCTAGCCTTTAACGCGCAATTGGACATTAAGGACTTCAAAGAATTATAAATCCTAACTTCTAGCATGCTAAGTACTCATTCTTAGTTGATAATATGCATGACTAAATAACAATTTCATTTTGTTCAAGAGGTGGGAATGGGATTACACACAAAACCCTAGAACCCAAAACATGCTTATCCTTATTTTTAAACAATGTGACTAAATCCTTAGGTTGCATGCAAATCTTTCTTGAAATAACTCATCCATACACATCATAGTTATGCCCTAACAAGGTCTTAGCATCATCTAAGCATTTCACACCCAATGATTTACAAGATTAAAATAAACAAAATGGCAAAATCCTTAGCATTTGAATGAAATCTATTTTGCTATGAACTCAAACCAATGATTGGCACATCATTCATGTCTCCACTTTCATAAGAACATAAATCAACAATCAGATCCTAAGACTACATGGCATTTTCAAAACAAAACTCCAACTCCATTAATACATGTTAGTTGAGTTCACCATATCTCATCATCACCAAGATTCAACCAATAAACCTTAGGAAAACTATTCAAACACCCAATCAACAAGTTTCTCAATTGGAGAGATACAAAAGAGAAGAGAGAGGTTGATGAAAAACAACTCACCAAACTTGATAAGAAAATGTTTGGCTTCCTCACAGCGAAGAATTTCTTTTAAGAAATTCACTCCTTCTAGAAATGGTGATATTCTTGATTTTTTTCACACTGATGTTTACACTATGAATTTCAAAAGTCTTGGTGGTGCACTATATTATATCACTTTTATTGTGATCACTCTAGAAAAGTGTTGGCTTTTCCACTAAAGACTAAAGACGATGTGCTAGATGTGTTCAAGGCACTACATGTGAATGTTGAAAGAGAAACCGAAAGATATTTGAAATGTATTTAGGCAGATAATGGTGGTGAGTACAGAGGAGCATTTGAATAATACTGCAGAAGTCATGGCATAAGGCTTGTGAAAATAGTTTTTAAAACACCACAGCAGAATGGTGTAGCAGAGAGAATGAACAAAACAATTTGTGAAAGAATAAGGTGTATGCTCTGTCATACAAAACCGCCTAGTCCCTTTTGGGTTGAGGCAATGAGGATAGCAATTGACTTGATCAACCTTTCTCCTTTAGCTCTTTTGGATGGTGACATTCCTAAAAGGTTATGGATAGGAAAAGATATTTCTCTCGAGCATTTGAGGGTGTTTGCTACAAGGCTTTTGTTCATACTCTTAAAGATGAGAAGTCCAAACTTGATAGCAAATCCAAGCAGTGCATCTTCCTAGGTTATGCACATGAAGAATTTGGTTACAAATTGTGGGATCCAGTTAAGAAGAAAATTTAGAGAAGCAGACATGTTATTTTCTTTGAACATCAAACTATTGAAGACTGAATTAGAGTAAAAATTATGAGTCCTTCAATGAAGAACTTGTTGATATGGATTCAATCTTTCCTTTTCCTTTGATGCATGATGAGCATGAGAGAGATGTATTAGAAGAACAGGTTGATACTGTTGAAAGAGGTGAACCTGAAATTGAAGATGTGAGATCAAAACAAGTAGAGCAACCGCTTTCAGAACCACATGCAAAAAATCAGTTACAAAGATCTACTAGAGAGCATCAGCCTTCCACCAGATTTTCTGCTGCTGGTTATGTTTTACTTTCAAATGGGGGAGAACCAGAATGTTTTCAAGAGACTATGCAACATGATCAAAAAAATGAGTGGTTGAGTGCCATGAAAGAAGAGATAAAATCCTTGCATGAAGACCATACCTATAAATTGGTAGAACAACCAAAGTGTAAAAGAGCATTGAAGAGTAAATGGATTTTCATATTGAAGATTAAGCCAAACAAATCACAACCAAGGTACAAGGCATGTTTGGTTGTGAAGGGGTTTAGTTAGAAGAAAGGCATTGATTTTGAAGAAATTTTTTCCCCCATGGTAAAAATGTCTTCTATCAAATTTGTCTTGGGCTTGGTTGCTAGTATGAACTTAGAAATAAAACAGCTTGATGTGAAGACTGCTTTCCTGCACGATGACTTGTAGGAGGAAGTATCTATGGAGCAACCAAAAGGGTTCACAACAAAGGGCAAAGATCATCTTGTATGTCGACTAGAAAAGAGTTTATATGGACTCATGCAAGCACCATGACAGTGGTACAAAAAGTTTGACTCCTTTTTTGGTGAGCATGGGTATAATAAAACTACTTTTGATCAATGTGTATTTGTTAAGAATTTCTTTGAAGATGACTTTATTATTCTCTTGCTATATGTGGATGACATGTTGATAGTTGATCGTAATTATGGAAAAATTAATAAATTGAAAAGAGAATTGAGTAAGTCTTTTGCTATGAAAGACTTAGGATCCGCAAGATAGATCTTTGGTATGAAGATCTCTCATGACAGAAATAATGGCAAGTTGTGGGTATCTCAAGAGAGTTATATCGAGAAAGTACTAGACAAGCTCAACATGGGTAAGGCAAAACCAGTGAGTTCTCCACTTGTAGGTCATTTGAAGCTAAGTTCAAAGCATAGTCTTACAAGGAAGAAAGATAAAGAAGAAATGAAAAATGTGCCTTATGCATTAGCCATGAGTAGCTTAATGTATGGCATGGTGTGCACAAGACCCCATATCGCTCGTGCTATAGGAGTTGTCAGTTGATTCCTCACTAATCTTGACAAAGAACATTGGGCGACTGTGAAATGGATTCTCAGGTATCTGAGAGGTACTTCTAGGGTGTGTTTGTGCTTTGGAAATGGTAAGCCCATGCTTGATGGATTTATAGATACAGATATGGCTGGTGACATTGATTCCAGAAAGTCTACTTCAGGGTACTTGATTACTTATTCAAAGGGAGCTATATCATGGTAATCTAAACTGTCAAAATGTGTTACTTTGTCTACCACAAAGGCTGAGTATATTGCCATAACTGAAACTAGCAAAGAGTTGCTATGGATGAAGTTCTTAGAAAAACTAGGTCAGAAACAAGAGAAGTATATTCTCTACTATGACAGTTAGAGTGCTATCCATTTCAGCAAGAACTGAACCTTTCATTTAAAATCCAATCATATTGATGTGAGGTATCACTGGATTGGAGATGAAGTTGTTACAGATTGAGAAAATCCATACTGATGACAATGGGTCAAATATGATGACAAAACCACTACTTATGCAAAAGCTTGAAGTATGTAAAGTAAAAGTCGGGAGGGGGAGATTTGTTGTTGTGGGTCCCTCCATGTCAGGATAACCGCCAAAGCCACTTGGTGGCATTTTAATTTGTAATTCCTTTATTTGTCTTTTATATATATATATATATATATATATATATATAGATATATAGGTGATAGGTAGTGTAGAAAGAAGAGTGAGCTTAAGGCATAAGAAAAAATGAGAGAAGAGAAAAAGAGAGAAGAAAAGAAGTTGTGTGATGTGTACGTACGAGGATTTCTCCTCACACTTCCATAAGAGATTTGAGAGATTATATGTGGTCTGATTCTGAAGAAATTACAAATTGTTGTTCTTGATGGCGACAACTTCATTTTGACTAGTGCTAGTCACTAAGAATATTCCTCTTTGCCTGTTTTCTGCAAATACTTAGTTGGTGAAATCTTTCTCGTCACTCTTGTAGTCTTTCATCTGTATGATGATGATTCTGTGTTGAACTGAGAATATAGAGATTGTTGATGTATTGGTAGCCTCTGAATATTATTCTAGAGAAGACAATCTATAACCTCATTATTGTTGAGAGTGGAAGTTTTAATTAGACTAGGTCCTATTTTCCCTGTGTATGGGAGGGTTTTCCACGTAAAAATTCTTCGTATCTTGATTGTGAGTTTATGTTTTATAGATTGCCAATTTTATTTGCACAAAAACAATGGTAGAAAATATTGCGTTGTGTTTTTGTGTTCACCCTAACATATATAATGGCTGATTTCATGTTTGTTTATTTCCAATATACCATGGAAAAATATCAAAAGCACCCTTCGCTCTCCCTTTAATATTGTAAAGGGAAGACACACCAATTAAACTACTAAATATGTACGGATTTAGATTATTATGTATTCTAAAGACAGACAATCTTGAGTTAAAATATACATAGTGAGTACATAGTAGATATAATTGTGTTAAATCAATCAGTGTACGTGATCAAGGGTGACAAAATCCTAAATCAAGAACAAGATTTTCCAAAAAACAAAGCTCAACTTAAAAATAGTGCTACAGCTTAATTATAATTATTAGAGAGTTATGTTATATACCAAACTCTCATCTCACTTCATTACACACTGAGTTGATGTAAAATATTACATCAAAATCATGGTTACACAGAATAAGTACAAAAACATTCAGGACATACAAAATAATTAAAAATACTGGAACAGTACTTTATAATAAATGTTTTCACGACTTCTGAAATGTTGATAAAAAATAACAATCAGGGCTTACGCTTGAGAATGATGGTCAAACTATATCTAATCGAATCGTCACCACTGAGAGGGGGCATTCCAGCAATTTTCTTTGAAAATCGATCAAAAAGTTGATCCATGTGTTCGCTTCCGAAATGTTTGCTGAAAATGCCGTCAAACCCAGCCCTACACTCTTGTGCAGTAGGCATTCGGCTGAAGTTGTGGGTTGGAGCAACCAATCTCACAATGTGAAAACACCCATTTCCGAATACTATAGTCTGTATCTCCTCCGTCGATGGCGCGTAGATTGGCAAGTTGAAAGAGTCCATTTTATCTTTGCTTATTATTCCCTGCAATGTTGTTAAACTCTTTTTTTTAATCATGGTTTTTGTGGAGCCAATTAGATTATAATGATCCTATCGATTCACTCTTTTGAACGAATCAACATATTTCACTCAAACTAAGTTTGATTGAAGAGTAATGCTACATATAGTTTTAAAGTGTGTAAATATTAAAATTGAATTTTTTTAATGTGAATTCTCATTTTATAAAGAGAGTAGGTAGAAATTGCTCACCCTAACAGGACTCTACAAATTATTTCCCTCGATTGAAATGTCACAAAAAAAATATTGTGGGAATCAGCATAATAAGACATGATTCGAGTTGAACTATTTTCAAGATTGCAATGGATCCTAAAGCAAGCAACGTGTTTATAAATAAATTTAGTTCAGATCAATTTGATGAGCAAGTAAAATTTCTGCAAACTGTAATATGAAATTATCAAAATTAAAAGACTAAAAAATGAACCCCTTAGATGCTTTCAGGTAAATACCTCGTTGACCAGATCTAGAAGAGATGATTCCAAGGGCTGGTACTGGGGGCCAAGTGAGGATTGTATTGGAAGAGTCCCCTCCTTACGTCCGGACATTAGGATCGCCATTAATCCTCCGGGAGCAATCTCTTCTGCTCGAGCACTTAGAAAAGACTCCATGTCTTTTGCAAACTGAGCTGAATAAGCCTGACCAACTTCATTCGGTGCATTTCGATAATATAATCTTCCCTTATTACATGAAGCTGAGTCCAATTCCCCAATCTCCGGCGGTGCCTTAGAAAGCCAATGGAGTGCATATGCAGAGTATACAAAATTTAGAGATGCTTTTGGAAATAATCTATGGTAGAAAGATCCCGGAACTGCCATGGCGAAGTATTGCCTCTCGACGGGAAGATTGGCAAAGAGAGTGTTGAAATCATTGGAAACATGGTCATTGAAGAAGACTAGAAATTCTGGGAGGTTAGAATCATGACAGCCTTCGCTTTTGTATTTTTGTACCACAGCTTCTATGATGTTTTTCACAGCAAAATATGTATTAGGTCCAACACAACAGCCTAAATCGGCAACCCCGAATATGTCTGGAATTGGACGGACACGTTGAATGTCGAGATTTTCAGCAATAGCTCCGGCTATCAGGGATTTGACATCATCGGCTGCCACTTTCTGCAATATTGAAAAATAAGCTAGCTAGGTGCTTAATACAAGTAAGATGCGTGTCATTTTGTGATGCTTCATGTGCCTTTTAATTTTTCCGGTCCAAGTAAAACTTCTTTCAGATTTTGATGGAGAAACCAAAAAATAAATAAAATAAAATAAAGTACCTGCAGATTAGAATTTTTGGCGTAGCTGTATCGGCCATCTCCACCGATCATAGCATGTGATTCTTCCATCTCTATCTGTATCTTTCTCTAACTCTCTCTGACTGTTCAAAAGCCGGATATATAGATGCTTTGGTTGTCCATTTGCATGTTCCCGATCTCCTTCTCCCAAAATAATTATTTGCGAGGTTTCTCACCATCTGATCTATGTAATCCCTGATTTGTAGGGCTGATGCACATTGGTAATTACGACTTTACTTGGGATCACGTCGATTATAATTAATTATTCAAACCACATTTTTTAACATGACTAATTGAGACCAGTTACACATCTATTATTGCATGTGTCATATATTAATTAAAGAGTTGCTAATAAAAAAAATTTGAAAATCGTGACATCCGGCCGGCCAAAACCGCTTCTGCTGAAACTTGATCATCTACATATATAATAGATCTAGATCTGCATATAGTAATAGCCGTGGAAATTATTGACTGATTTAACTAAACTAATTAAAAGACGCAATATTCTTGACAAACTAGTATTCTCCATTAATGCACATTATTGCACGTATTTCCATTAATGTGGCGAGCATCGTCTCCACGAACAACCTCCCATATGGAGTCCTCATTACCAAATTATTACTGGCCTGGAGGGTGCAACCATAAGTGGAGGAGTGGATAACAGACTAGATGAGCCCTATTGACATAACCACACACCATCGGAACATTAGACAGGGGAGGGGCCATGCTCGACGTCAGCCTGGCCTTGTACCAGATTTTGTTCCTCTGGCCCAGTCTAGGCCCGGTGTTGCTCCCCATATGGGGAGTACTAGTCAGCTGTCGACGGGTACATCTATGGGAGATGCACGGCTTATTTGGGTTGATGCGATGGTCTTAAATATTACTATTGACAGAAACAAATCTTCTCACAATTCCATCAAATCAGCAATCACTTGATCTTAGGCAATTAGACATTTAATTGTAATTATTTCCATTTTTTATAGTTACCATAGAGAGCTAGGCATGTATCTATTTATTTACACATTCTTACATTGTAAAAACACACTTCCAGAAATATAGAATTCACTTCTTAACATGGTATCAGCTCAGAGTTCCTGACCTCACCTTACACGCCTAATGGCTTCCTCTTCCTCTTCCAATCCACCTCCCTCCCCTTAGCTCCTTTCACATTCTAACCAAAATTTTTCTTTTGCTCAAGACCAAATGTGGATCATGGATAGTGGAGCTAGCCACCACATGTACCATGATCAGAACCTCTTTTCTCATCTTCCCTCTCCCTCTCATGCGCCGACAATATGCCTACCCAATGGTGCTTCCTTGCCAATTGAAGGGATCAGATCAATTCATTTGGCCGAATCCCTAACCTTGACAAATGTCTATTTTGTCCTTTCTTTTCATTTTAACCTTCTCTATGTATCCTATCTCACCATTAATAATCATTGTCTTGTCTTTTTTTCCTCTACACATTGTTTTTTTCAAGACCCACAGTCAATGAGGCTGATTGGAGCGGGTGAATTTTGCAATGGACTTTATGTGTATCAACCTCGACCCGTTACGGCACTTTCTACTGACTCTCGCTAATCAGATTTTATGGCACCAACGCCTAGGTCATCCTTCCGGCTTAAATATTCCTATTCTTTTCAATAATAGTCCTTGTATTATCTCTAATTGTGATGTTTGTGCTCGTTCTAAACACACTAGACTTCATTTTCCTTCACATGCTACTAAAAGTACTTTTGCATTTAATCGTATTTTTTGCGATATATGGGGTAGTTATCATACTTCTTCAATTTGTGATGCTTATTATTTTCTTACAATAGTTGATGATTTTTCTCGCATTACTTAGATCTATCTCATGCGATATAAATCTGAAACTTATACTCATCTTATGCATTGCTTTGCCCTTATCCAAAATTAGTTCAACACCACCATTAAAATAATAAGAACTGATAATGGACAAGAATTTCTTTCCCACCAATTTCAAAATTATCTCCATGACCACGGCATTATTTACGAACGTACTTGTGTTGAGACTCCACAACAAAATGGTGTTGCGGAGCGCAAACACCGGCACCTTCTAAATGTTGCTCGTAGTCTCCGATTTCAAGCACATTTACCTTTAAAAATTTGGGGCGAATGTGTTCTTATTGCAGCTTATCTTATTAACTGCACCCCGAGTCGTATTCTCCAAAATAAATCTCCCTTTGAGCTTTTATTTGATACCCCGCCAAGTTACGCTCAATTACACGTATTTGGGTGTCTTTGTTACGCTCAAACCCTCCATACTTCCCATAACAAATTTTCTCCCCATGCCTCAAAATGCGTCTTTCTTGGGTATCCCGATCAACATAAAGCATACAAGCTTTACAACCTTGATACCCAAGCCATTTTTTATTCTCGTGATGTTACTTTTCATGAACAAATATTCCCATTTCAAACCGCTCATCCTCCCGATTCATCTCTACCTATTATTCATCTTCCTGTTCCCGAACCCATATTACCACCACCTTCTCCACCCTCCTCCACTACTATACCTGACCCACCACCACCTCCGCCACTTTCTCTCTCTCTTCGCCCTCGACGCACCACTACTCGACCAGCATACCTTCAAGATTACATTTGCCCGACAATACATACAGAGTCCACTGCATCCTTATCGGGTGCTTCAGTCTCAGCTACTGCTCACCCTCTTTTTGCTTTTCTTTCTTATTCTCGTTTTTCTCCTTCTCATATTGCCTTTTTAACTACTCTTACCACATCCGTTGATCCTTCTTGTTACTCCACTGCCATCCGCCATCCTCATTGGCGCGAAGCTATGTTTGCTGAGATCTGAGTCTTAGAGGATAATGCCACTTGGACTCTTGAGCCTCTTCCTTCTGGTAAGAAACCCATTGGATGTAAATGGGTTTTCAAAACTAAACTCAAAGCTGACGGTTCCGTTGAGAGGTACAAAGCTCAGGTAGTTACCAAAGGTTACACTCAGGTTGAAGGCCTTGACTGTCATGAAACCTATGGTCCAGTTGCCAAAATGACCACTGTTCGCTACTTATTGGCAGTCGCTACCACAAAAAATTGAGTCATCCATCAACTTGATGTCAACAATGCTTTTCTGTACGGTGATCTTAATGAAAAGGTCTACATGACTCCACCACCCGGATATTGCCCTAAGGGGGAGACTCGTGTTTGCCGGTTTCGCAAATCCCTATACGACCTCAAACAAGCCTCCCGCAACTAATTTTTTAAAGTAACCAATGTGCTTATTGATGCAGGTTTTCATCATTCTCAACCAGACCATTCTTTATTTACTTTAGTGTATCACACCAGCATCACTCTTGTCCTTATTTATGTTGATGACATTCTGGTTGTTGGCAACGACATTTCCCAGATTGAGGTCTTAAAAAGCATTCTCTCTATACACTTCAAAACCAAGGATCTTAGTTCTCTCAAATATTTGCTTGGTCTTGAAGTTGCTCGCTCTCAAATAGGCATTTTCCTCAACCAACGCAAGTATGCACTTGATATCTTGACTGATAGTGGACAACTTGGCACTCAGGCTGCTCACTTTCCCATGGAACAAAATTTAAAACTCACTGATCAGGACGGTGATCTCCTTACCGACCCCAGTGCCTACCGACGACTAGTTGGACGTCTCATTTACTTGACTATAACACGTCCTACCATTGTTTTTGCAGTGAATATTCTCAGTCAGTTCATGCATACTCCTCGAGTTCCACACATGCAAGCTGCCATCCGTGTTCAGCGTTATCTCAAAAACAATCTAAGTCAAGGCATTTTTTTCTCTTCATCCAGCAATTTTCATGTCACTGCTTACACTGACTCAGATTAAGCCAGTTGCCCCTCTACCCGACGGTCCACCACAGGATACTTCATCCAGCTTGGCACAAGCCCAACTTCTTGGCGAACAACAAAAATAGTTAACAGTGGCACGTTCCTTCGCTGAAGCTGAATATCGTGCAATGGCAGTCACTACTTGTGAACTCACTTGGTTGAAACAACTCCTCATAGATCTTGGTGTTCCTCATTCCGAGCCTATCAGTCTCTTTTGTGACAATCAATCTGTTCTACACATCGCTCACAACCTTGTCTTCCACGAGCAAACCAAACATATTGAGATTGATTGTCACATTATTCATGACAAAATTTGGGCGGGACTACTTACAGCTGTTCACACATTTTCTCGTGAGCAAGTTGCGGACATGTTCACCAAAGCATTGGGATACAAACTTTTCCATCATTTTCTATCCAAGTTGGGCATTACGGACCTCCATGCACCAACTTGAGGGGGAGTATTGACAGAATCAAATCTTCTCACAATTCCACCAAATCAGCAATCACTTGATCTTAGGCAATTGGACATTTAATTGTAATTATTTCCATTTTTTATAGTTACCATAGAGAGCTAGGTATGTATCTATTTATTTATACATTCTTACATTGTAAAAACACACTTCCAAAAATATAGAATTCACTTCTTAACAATTACTGTGCACATCGACCGAAAGATCGTGTCAGTAGAACAAAGTGTTGGAGATTTTGTCACCGATGTTCTCCATCAGATAGATATCCTAAACACAAATGTCAACGCATTGACTAAAGATTTTAATAAATATGTAACCAACTCGTTTTGACTATTTTTCACTTTTATCGTGTTGTTTACAAAATTCAGGAATATTTTGTACTTTATTTTTATCATATGTAATGAACAATAATATTTAATATATCTACTATTTTTGAATTTCAATTCTCAGTCTTTTTTAATATTAGCTTATACAACTTTAATATATTAAATCACTGCACTTCAATTCTCAATCTTTTTTAATTTGATAATAAAAAATTTCTAAAATCATGACATCTGGAAGCCAAAACCACTTCCGCTGAAACTTGATTTTTTTTTGGTAAACATTTGTATATATAAATAAGTAACCCTCACTTAAGGCAGAGGAAAACCATCAAAAGAAACATTAAAACTATCCCAATCCCATCAAAAAACCCATCACTCCTAAAATAACAAAATAAACTAGGGAACAACACTATCCTGTAAACTACACTAACAAGTAAACCTCAAAAAACCTCCCTGATGTAAGGTAGACCCAATTTATCCAATCTATACAAGCCCCTCAGTTCTCGAGGAAGCTGGTTCACCTCGGTGGATAACCTAGTTTCTCCTAACACGCCACTCCTCGCCAAAAAGTCAGCCACTCTATTGCCTTCTCTGAATAAATGCTGAATGGAGAAATCAAAGGTTTCCAATAACCCCCACAACTAATCCCAAAAATTCCAAAGATACCACACTGTACACTTAGCAACCAAAATCCAAGAGACTACCACCAAGGAATCACACTCTATATCTATATGAACAAAGCCCAATCTTTTGCATAACTTCAAACCCTCTAACACTGCCCTTAGCTCTGCTTCAATACTAGAACACTGCCCAAACAGCATAGAGAACGCAGCCACCAAGCTACCCCCATGATCACGTAGGACACCGCCCCCTCCACCCGCTCCTGGGTTCCCAAGGCTACTCCCATCCACGTTAATATTAACCCTGCCCATCTTGCTACACGTCGTCTCCTCTATAGTCTCCACACCACAATCGATGGTATTAAACCCATCAACATCCGCAGTTGAGAGTGCCGAGAAGCTCTATTGAACCATACATGTACCCTCTCGGGCCAGGACTGCTGAGGCATAAACGGAACACCCACCTCCCCCAAGATTTTTTTCCACACTGCTATCGCAAACTTACCTTTACATAATACATGTTCCAAATCCTCTACTTTCCCCTCAATGCAGCAGTTGCAGAAAGAAACCATCGGAATCCCCAGCTTTCTAACCTGCTCATCCACACTTAAACAATTAAAGATAGCTTTCCACATGCACAAAGAAATCTTTTTTGGAAGCAGGCCGTTCCATACCCACTTCGCCCAAGTAAAATTTGGCATTTTCACTCTAACTAATTCTCATGCCGACTTAGTAGAGAAAATATCTTCTTTATCCGGTAACCAGATTAAGATATCATTCGCTTCTCGTAACACTCCCACTATGGATACCACTTCACTAGCCAAGTTTTCCCCCAACAGTGCTTGAAGTCTCTCAACATCCCACTGATCATTAACAACCAGCTCCTGAATTAGAATGTGCGACTGCTCGGAGCTTTCGACCACTTCATGCAGAGGACCAGAATTTTAAAACTTATCATTCCATAATGAAACTTTTCCTTCCCTCTCTTTCCATCTTGAATTTTTTATCAAGTCTAGTAGCCCTTCGACAATACCCCTCCAGAACTTCGATCCCAGTCTACCTTCTAAACTCAATACGATGTGCCCATTCCTAACATATTTTGCCCTAAAAAATGTTGCCCAAAGTGACCCTTATGTCAAGATTTTCCAACCAAACTTCATAAAAAATGCTCAATGCGCCTCCCCTAAATCCCTCACTCCCACGCCCCCCTCTTCCACTGGCTCATACAACTTCTTCCAATCTCTCCATTTCCACTTCTTTTTTCCTCCCTTTTCACCCCAGAAAAATGAAGCAAATAGGCTGTTTAATTTCCTCAAAACCGCTTTTGGCAAATGTAGAACTGATAAAGATGTATCGGCATGCTTGAAAGCACAAGCCTTAATAAAATAAGTCTTCCCCCTTGCGATAACAACCTATTTTTCTAGCCAGCCAATTGCTTTTCTACTCTCTCTGTTACTGGATCTAAGTGCCTAATTTTTAATCTGCCATCCACTACCGACACCCCCAAGTATGTAAAAGGAAACTGTCCCTCCAAAAAACCCATCTTCGGTAGAACCTCTCTCTTGCGACGGATAGGAAGTCTCTTAGAGAAAAAAATTGCAGACTTCTCATAGTTCACCAACTGCCTTGTCCAGTTCTCATAAGTCTTCAAAATCTCCCCCAAACACCGTATAGAGCCTTTATTAGCAATAGCAAAGACCACCACATCATCCACATACAAAAGATGCGAAACACACGGTGGATTAACCAGATGAGTGAACAACTTCATTCTCTTCTCAGCCACCTTTTTCCTGATCAACCGAGTTAACACCTCTTCCATAATAATGAATAAATATGGAGACAACGGGTCTTAAAAAAGCCCTTGTATGTTCCATTCATCATGATGGAGAACCAAGGCGAAGCTACGCAGCTAATCACCAGCGTACAAAAAGCCATCGAGAAGCCAAAACTATCCAAGACATGCTCTAAGAAATGCCAATCCACCCTATCATATGCTTTACTCATGTCTATTTTTAGTATAATGTTTCCACCCCTCGCTTTCCTATGTAACGACTTAATCATCTCCTGAGTTAAGGATATCTTTTCAAAAATACTCCTCCCCTTCACAAAAGCTCCCTGCTCATCCGAGATAATTTTTCCAATAACCACTGAAAGTCTATTCACTAGAAGTCTAGCAAAAATTTTGTACATCACGTTGCAAAGACTCACTAGTCGGAATTTCTCAAAACTTTGCAAATGCTTCACCTTTGGTTTAAGAACAATGTAAGTAGAAGTGTAGAATCTTGGAATTTCCATCCCTTTGAAAAAGTCATTTACAGCCTCCATCACCTCTTCCTTAACCACGTGCCAAGAGGCCAAATAAAATGCCGACCCAAACCCATCCAACCCCAAACTTCTCTCATATGCTATGGAGGCCAAAACCCTCTACACTTTCTTCTCCAAAGGTACCTCCATTAAATTGTTTTGTTCACTCCCCATTAATGTAGGTTGTATAAGGTGACTTAAATCAGGTAACTCTCTCCTACCATCAGGTTGTAGAGCCAACAAATCCTCAGAATATTTCACAGCCTCCCCATGAACCAATTCCAGCGAATCCACCTCCATACTGTCCTCTAGTGTCATATTTTGAACTTGAGGAACCCCACATTTTGATGATCTTCAGCCACAATACATTTATTGACGATCTCGTCACTAGGAATTTCAGTACCAATGTGAATTTGAGGTCCTCTGCTAATCTGTCTATCTCCACCTCAGAAAAGATGAACCCCAGCTCTCCATTGATTTGTTCCAGCTTCCTTAGAGGAATCCAAAATTTTGAGTGCGGCAACGGTCTCTACAGGGCTTGTGCAAACAACAGCCTCTCTCCCCCCACCCCAGACGACAGGCCACCCTTCTCGACCTCGACCCTCTTCTCATGTCCAGATCCTTCCAGCCGAACACTCGTCGTGTCCTTCTCATTTCCACTGGCCACAAGGAACATCGAGTTGCCACCCAGAGCGGGCATGAGCCATTGCCCTGGTAGCAGAGTGCTGCTTCGTAAATCGTCAAACCCTAGCAGAAGGAAATAAGTCGCCCTCCAGAATTACCAAAATATCCCTTCTTCTTTCCGCTAAAACTTGATCATCTCCATAATAGATTTGGATCTGCATAGTAATAGGTGTGGAATATTCTTGACTAACTAGTATTCTCCGTTAATGCATATTATTGCACGTATGTCCATTAACGTGCCTAATTTATCAAGATAATCTAGTGTCATCAACCTAGAATGTGGCATAATTTCTTTATTATCATTAGACACGAATCCCCTAGCTAGCATCAAATAATTATAATAACAGTTTTTCAATTTTGTTTCTCTCGGCAATAATCAATAAAGATAATATTTATAATATAGATGGCAATAATCTTCAACCAAAGATGAGAAGATTATTACTCTCATCATGTGATAATAAAAGGCTGAAAATTATAGACTTAATAACATCACTGGTGGCCAGAATTCTAAAACAAAAATATTTCAGGCAAAGGATTTACTAAATGCAAGGCTGGGTTCTAGACCATCGTTTGCATGGAGAAGTATCTATGTCTGCCTAGACTTGATCAAGAAAGGCCACTTGTGGAGGATTGGAAATGGGGCTAGTGTAAACATCTGGAAAGACAATTGGATACCAGGCTTCAACTCAGGCAAGGTATTGTCATCTCGAGCCAATAACTACATGTATGAAATAGTCCAGGATCTCATAGACCATCAGCTTAAAACATGGAAGGAACCTATCCTTCATGAACTCTTCAGTCAACTGGAGGTTGAAGCTATTAAAGCCATACCAATTAGCTTGAGTGGGAGGGAAGACAGGATAGTCTGGTCATGGACCAAGAATGGTCTGTTTACTGTCAGGAGTGGATACCATCTCAGCAGGGAAATGGAGTAGCAAATGGTTGGGGAAACTTCAAGCAAGGCCAAAAATAAAATGATATGGAAAACCCTCTGGAAACTAGAGATTTCACCCGCCACAAGGATGTTCATCTGGAGAGCATGCAATGAAGCACTTCCTACTTTTGCTAACCTGAAAAGGAGGAAGATCATGTCTGAAAGTGATTGTCTAATCTGCAAGCAGGGGCCAGAAACTTCAGGACATGTTTTATGGGGATGTGGTGCAACTCAGGATGTTTGGAGTCAAGGCTGTAAGAAGGTGCAAAAGATGTCCCTACAAGATGACATGTTCTTTGTAATATGGTCTGCTTTAGTGGAACTTCTGAAAGTCACAGAACTTGAGGAGGCTGCTACAATACTGAGAGGCATCTGGACAAGAAGAAATTATTTCCTTCATGAAAAACCCTTCAAACATCCTGCAATGGTCTACCAGCAAGCAATCAAAGAGCTCTCAGCCTACAAGGAAGCCATACAAGCTCCTCGGGTTATGACAGAAAAACCACCTAATGTAATTCCAAAGTGGTTAAAACCGAAGGAACACTCTTTAAAATTGAACTGGGATGCAGCAGTTAGGACTAAAGAATGAAGAATTGGTGTTGGTGTGATCATTAGAGACCATCAAGGCCAAGTGTTTGGGGGCCTTCAAGCTAATAGACCTCTCAAAGGAAGCCCTTTTGATGCTGAGGCCTATGGACTTCTCATTGTAGCAACCTTATGTAAGGAAATTGGACTAAACCAGATATGCTTGGAGGGAGACTCTAAACAGGTTGTAGACTTATTGCTGAAGCCCAAATCAAATTGGAGCATAGGAGGTTGCCTTGTTGCAGATGCTCGACAGATCCTAGACTCTTGCACTACCTGGACAGCTTCACATGTACGTAGAGAAGCAAACAAGGCAGCTCACCAACTTGCAAAATTTGCCTTTGAAAGCTTGGAAGACATACATGATATTGAACAATGTCCACCTTGTATAATGTCTATTGTTGAAACTGAATATTGTAGCTAAACATTGTCTTTAAACGATGCCCTTACCCTATGGTTAAAAGTCATTAGACTTTGTTGTATGCTTTTTCTTTGATTCTAATGAGATCAAGAATCTTCTCTAAAAAAAAAATAACAAATGGGGAAAAAGACCACAATCTACAATCCTCAGGTAGAGCCGAACCTCCATACCAGTACCCATCCTCTACATCAAAACCTACAAAGAACCGTAGGTGGGGACATTACAGTGAGATTTCACAAAATCTCAATAAGTAAAACTAAGTCTAACATTCAAAATATATGCAGGTGGAAAAGAAAAATTATGCATACATGTAATCCAAGCAAAGGAAATGATAAGTAATGCCATACAATTTATCAAATGAAACATAAACCAGAAGAAGGCATCAAATAATTATAATAATACAAATAGTTTTTCAATTTTGTTTCTCTCAGCAATAATCAATAACAATTAATATTGCTTCGATTAATTTATATTAATGAAGATGGCAACCACGAGTAGTATAAAAGGTGGCCTAGGAAGCAAGGATTTGTGTGCATGCAATATGGAAGAGAAATTCATAATGTAGTTTATCATGATCTGTTCGATTCTTGCAGTACTTCTGTTAGGTGTTTATGTCTTTGTATTCCAATTTCTGAAGGGATTCAATGAGTGGTATTATGTTGGTAGGCTTGGGAAAACACAATATCCTCTCCCACCTGGAGATATGGGATGGCCTTTCTTTGGCTCTCTCCCAGCCTTCCTCAAAGCTTTTAGATCCGGTGACCCTGAATCCTTCATGCACAACCTTTTTTCCAAGTCTATCTCTCTCTCTCTCTCTCTCTCTCTCTCTCTCACACACACACACACACACAATCTCGCACAAAAATACTAAAACACATTCAAAGCATTTATGGTTTTGTGGCAGGTTCTTGCAAAACGTTTGATTAGCATTTTATTATTTCTCAAAATTTGCCTCGAGTACTGTCTAGTAATTGGGTATTCTCCCTAGCTAAGTTGTTGGTCGTGGTTAGAATCCCTTGAATGAACTGCTGATCATTAGGGTCTAGTTTCCGTTGGATGTTGGGCACGTGTCCTGATATATTTTTATACAAGACATTTGTGTCACCTTTACATCTATTTGGTCCAGTTCCAAAAAGAATTAGACCTAAGCCAAACCCATGCATGCAACTCTTAACTGATTGGCATGCATGTCTCATATGTACATGAATGCATGGTTTCTTTGCACTCTAAACAATTAATCATTATTCTTTTGAACAAAATACAGGCACGAACTCAGGGCCGGCTCAATAGGTTCTGAGGCCTAAGGTTAAAATTTTGAGTGAGATTTTTATTTTTATTTTTATTTTTTTTATATTATATTTTTATTTAAAAATAATTCCTATTGTAAAGTAAAATTATTGATTAAGATTTTATACTGCATTTTTAACTAATAACTGACTTAATCTTTTATTAGGAAATTTTTTATTTAGAGAGAATTTTATTAAATCTAGTTTTATAAGTACTTTAGACTCTTAGACACAATTATAATCATTAATATCAATAAAGCTCTATGAACAACCTACATATTTGAACAAAAATGGGCCCTTGCCTCTTCAAAGGATTATACAAAAACTTTGTATGAACATTAAAAAATTAGATTTTGCTATTTATAATTTTTACATTAATTATATTAAACTAATAATGACAAAAGATAAGCATATTTCTAGAAGGAGAATAGGTAAAATAATTATTATTTGTGATACTTTTAAAAACTAATAATGACATAATATCTATGTGATCTTGTTTATATTCTCATTCTCATTGAGTTAATTAAATTTTTTTATTAGAAATATATATATTTTAAAAATTCTACTATATATTTTTTTTTGGGAGCCTTCTTCCATCAGAGGCCTTAGGCAGTTGCCTAAGTCGCCTAAGGGAAGAGCCGGCCCTGCACGAACTAAAAAAGTGAGAGTTTGGCTGCAACATTAATATATTTTAGTCCTAATAGATTTCGTTTTCATTACAGATATGGCAAGATCGGTATCTATAAGACCTACTTGTTTGGAAGCCCTTGTGTCATTGTTTGCAGCCCAGAAACATGCCGAAGAGTTCTGACAGATGACGAGAGATTCAAACTTGGTTATCCTAAGGCCACAACGATCCTTACAGGCCGTACATCATTCCACAACCTTCCAGGGTCTGAGCATAAGCGCCTGCGACGATTAACCACAGCTCCTATCAATGGCCATGAGGTGCTGTCCGGACATATTGACATGATCGAGGGCATTGTGGCAACTGCAATGGAAGAGTGGGCTAGCACGAATAAGCCAGTTGAGCTCTTAACTGAGTTCAGGCGGGTTGGATTTGAAATCATCACAAAGATTTTCATCATGAGCCAGCTATAGCGAAGCTGTTTTTTCCTCAAGAAAGAACTTTTACAGTGACCTAAGTACTGGAATGAAGTCTCAAGTTATTAATCTCCCCGGATCTGCATTCCTTAGAGGTTTGAAGGTAAAGATCAGTACTATAACTTACATCAAAATCTATTTTTTATGACATTATATCTTATGCATATATACCACGTGTACTGTATGCATGTATTCTGAGAACACTTGGGATAATAAGTTGAGATGAGATTAGTTGAGATGAAAGTTAAAAGTTAAATAAAATACTATTAGAATATTATTTGTTAATGTTATTATAGTTTTGAGATTTAAAAAAGTTCAATTGTTTATTATATTTTGTGTGAAAATTTAGAAAAATTATAATGATGAGATGAGATGACACACTTCTTGTATCCAAACAGGTTAAATAATTACTTGTTTCAATAAGCAAAGTGTGATCTCTTTCTCTTTCATCATCTTGCATCATCAAATAATTAGCTATTCTATATATAAAAAAAAAAAAAAGTTTGAATATGTGCTATAATTGCTATATGTATATATATAAATATATATCCATTAGAGTAATGTTTGATAAAGTTTTAGCTATGGTGTACAAGTTTTGCACAATTTCTTTAAAAAAAATGGATCCACCACTAAAAAAAAAAATTTTATTTTTATTTTTTATGTATATCTCAAATTTATCCACTTTTTTTTAAAAGGAAGTGTGCTAGGCCTGCATACCCTAAAACTACCAATTAATATGATCATGTCTCATGCTATTAGATAGGAATTGTCTAAAGACCCATATCCACATGAGCAGAAGTGTATTAATTATGAAACAAATGGGAATTCATAATTGTTTTCTCAAATCAGGCACAAAAGGAACTGATCAAGATCTTTCAGTCCATACTAGAACAAAAGAAGGAAATAATCACCAACAATTCCATTCAAACAGAGGCAAAAAAAGATCTGATGGATTTACTTTTGGGAGTCAGAGATGAAGAAGGTAGAGGATTGGAGGAGGAGGATATCATAGATATGTTGATCGTGTTCATGGTAGTTGGTCATGAAAGCTCCGCACATGGTGCAATGTGGGCAGTCATCTACCTGTCCCAACATCTTGAGGTCTTTAAAAAAGCCAAAGTGAGTAGTGTATTACTTATTGATTTTTGGAATAGCTTACATGCATTTTCATGATATCTGAAACTTTTATTTGGTTGTTTAATTTTTCTTTCTTTTTCTTTCCTTTTTTTTTCTTGGCATGCGCAGTATAAAAGGAAATACTTTTTCAATAAGTAATATATAGAAGGAAAAGAAAAGAAATTATCAGCCGTCACAAAATACAAGAAAATGATATGCAATTAGTTGAGTTTAAAATAAGTTGTAACATATGTACTACAAGAAAAATGCTTATATGCGATTAGTTATGTATTACGTGTAACGAAAATGATAATTTCATACCAAAATAAGTCAATTTCAGTCCAAATAATCATTTTTATCACAAATAATTCATAGTAAATAATTGATTTTCTTGTAACATATACATAGTTGTAAAATAGTTGTAAATGTATCATTATTCATTATAAGTACTTGTCATAAATAAACGCAAGCTGACAAGTCTTCAGAGCCAAAAAATGTGTAGGAGAAGGGCATTTGTGGGTACATGCATGCAAGTGATCTATAGATCGATCAACGTTGATTAACTTGAAGTCTATTAAGACAACAAGTCCATTATGCCAGGCCACAACAATTCCTTCAGGACACAAGCACACAACAGCAGCCACAGCAGTAACTTCCGCATGCCTACAAGAGCACACAACAACAGCCACGGCAATAACTCCCTCTTGCCTGCAAGAGCAGAGCATAGCCGCACTACGTAACAATTGTTTTTAGCGGTAGAATATTCCTACAACAGATGGTAGAGCACCACAACAAAAGGCAGAGCAACACGTGTCTCTTCTCCACACCATTGGATCAAGATTTTGTTCTTCTATCCTACCTTGAGAAATCTGTACATATATATATATATACAGTTATTGGTTAAACTGATTGTAAGGGAAAAGGAATGAAAATACAAAAGTGAAAAGAAACTTCATCTTCTCTGTGGCTTATCTTCAAGCACGTTATGTGCTCTAACTCTTCCCTTCTTCTTTGCTACGTTTAATTCTTTATGGTACGAAAACTTTACACGGACTCATATCCACTCTCTTTTCTCCAGTAAATCAAATACCACATACTAATGGCTTCTAAGGTTTCATCAAATTCCAATCCTAACACTTCCCTCCCACCCAATCCCAATCCCATCATCATCGACTCCTCAACACATTTTGTCACCATCAAGCTCACAATTGAAAACTACCTTCTATGGAAGGCACAGATCATCCCGCTCCTCAAGGGTCATCGTCTTTACTGCTTTGTTGATGGCTCCAATCCTCCACCCCCTTCTACTACCATCAATGGATAGCCCAATCCCAAGTACTCTTCCTGGGCATTACAAGACCAACTGATAATTTCCACCCTTAATGCCTCTCTTTCAGACTCTGTCCTTGCATAGGTTCTTAGTTGTTCCACTTCCTACGATGTATGGACTACATTAGAAACAATGTTTTCTGCCCAATCCTCTGCCCATGTCATGCAAACCAAGTTTCAACTTGCCACTTTGAAAAAGGGCTCTAACTCCATTACTGAGTACTTCAACAAAGCAACAGCCCTCTCAGCCACTCTAGGCGCAGCTGGACAATCCATTTCTTCTACTGAACTTATAATCTACTTACTTGCCGGACTTGGAAATGATTATGAGTCCATTGTTTCCTCTTTAACCACTCAGCCAGAACCCCTTACCACCCCCCAAGTTGTCAGTTATTTGTTGAATCATGAATCACGTATTGCCCATCAAACTAATACTCTCCTTTCAGGCACCTCTATTGAAGCTAACAACACTTCTCGACAACCCAATGCCAACTCTAGCCCAAACCAAGGCAGGGGGAATTATTTTCGTGGTCGTGGACGTCCTCGCAGCAGTCTATCTCCATTTTACAATCGATCTTCATCTGGTGGTCGTCGCATGTGTCAGGTTTGCCACAAACCTGGCCACACAGCCATCACCTGTTATCATAGGTTTGATCATGCATATCAAGCTTCTGCACCAACCTCTTTAGCTGCTCACTATACCACTACTCATTTGGCTGCTCCAAACTCAAATGCATGGTTTCCGGATACCGTAGCTACAAACCATTTTACATCTGACTTCGCCAACTTGAACTTGGATGCCATCTCCTATCAAGGATCCGACCAAGTTAGCATTGGGGATGATTCTGCTCTTCCCATTCAACACACTGGTTCAGCTCACTTATTTTCTCCTTTCGGCAAATTCTTACTCCATAAACTTCTTCATGTTCCCTCCATTACTCTCAACTTACTTTCAGTCCGTCAATTTTGTTTAGATAACTCTGTCCTTTTTGAGTTTCATTCCAACTATTTTTTTGTGAAGGATTTGCATACCCGGGAAACACTTCTCAGGGCCACATCAGGAACGGTCTATATGAATTACTAGCTTGTGTTTCAGCACAACCAGGAACTACTCTCCTTCAGCCTAAAGCTCTACTCAGTGAACATGCATCATCCCATACTTGGCATTCAAGACTTGGACACCCAATCTCCCGTACTACTCAGTTTACCATCAACAAATTTCAACTACCTATTTCTAGCTCCACTCGACTACCTCACTGTTCAACTTGTCCACAAGCTAAGTCACACACTCTACCTCACCCACCCACCACATCTAGATCACACCAGCCCTTTAGTCTTTTATTTCTTGATGTTTGGGGACCGGTGCCTGTGCCCTCCACCAATGGTTGCTTTTATTTATCTGTAGTAGATGACTTTTCTAAATATATCTGACTTTTTCCACTCCAATCTAAGACTAATGTCTCTACTATTTTTCTAGCATTTCTTCATCATGTTAATAGTTTTTTCTCTTCAAAAATCATTTCCGTTCAAACAAATGGGGGAGGAGAATTTCGCCCACTACACAAAATTCTTTAAAACATTGGCATAAATCATTGTGTGACGTGTCCCTACTCACATGCTCAAAATGACACTGTTGAACGTAGACATCGTCACATTATGGAAACTAGACTTTCACTTCTAGCCCATGCCTCCGTTCCTCAAAAATTTTGGTCCGAAGCTTTCTTAATGGCGGTTTTTCTTATAAATCAAATGCCCACTCCAATTTTAAATCACAAATCTCCCTTCCAAGTTCTCTTTAATCAAAACCCGGACTATAAATTTTTACGCACCTTTGGTTGTCAATGTTGGCCCCATCTACGTCCTTTCAATCGTCACAAATTAGATTTTCGCTCCAATCACAAGGGTATTGTTGTCTACATATACCTACAGGTCGAACCTATGTCTCACGAGACGTCAAATTTTATGAAAACATTTTCCCATTTGCATCCACCTCTAACTCTCCTTCTGGATTACATTCACAATTACACTCTGGTTCGGACTCTCACAGGCCAGTCCTCACTTCTTACACAATACCCCAGCCCATTGCTTTATCTCCCAATTCTCCTTTCCTTTCCACCACATCCCCTACTGGGCCTGTCAATGCTCTTAACCCACAAATAGCAGCCCACACACATTGACCTTACATGCTGCAACCCACCTCCACTCAAACACCTCTATCCTCTCAACCCGATAACCCATTTCCCTCACCTAGGTCATCACCTTCGGCTTCCCAATCTCTTACAGTGCCGTCACCCTCCTATTTACCTCCCTCTCTACCAAATTTTCAACCCACTTCAAATCACCCCATGATAACACGTTCTCGCAACAATACACGTTGTCCCTTTCATCGCTCCGACGGCACCATTCCTTGGCCAAACCCAAAACCCTCCCTACACCCCACTGCATCCTCCCCTAATCATGTTCCTGAAGAACCCACCTCCTTCACAGAGGCATCCAAATAACCCGAATGGAGGCAAGCAATGGCATCTGAGTTTGATGCTCTCTTGCTAAACAAAACCTAGGATTTAATTCCTTACTCTTCCTCCCTTAACATACTCGGTTGCAAATAGGTTCTTAAATCCAAACGGCATGCCGATGGCACCCTTGAGAGACTAAAGGCTCGCCTAGTTGCAAAAGGGTTTCATCAGCAGGCTGAGGTTGATTTCAACAAGACTTATAGCCCGGTCATCAAACCTGTCACCGTGCGTCTACTCTTTTCAATTGCAGTTTCATCTGGTTGGCCCTTACATCAATTGGATATTCACAACGCTTCCTGTATGGGGACTTGGAAGAAAACGTTTACATGCTTCAGCCACCGGGTTTTGCAAATCCCAATCATCCAACCCACATCTACAAATTACGTAAGTCTCTCTATGGTCTCAAACAGGTTAGGGCCTGGTTTTCGAAATTAAGCAATAAATTATTTGGCATTGGTTTTCATGCCTCAAAATCGGATTCTTCATTATTTATCTTCCGCAATGCCTCTGATTCGATTTATGTATTAATATATATTGATGACATTATTGTTACTGGATCGAGTTCAGCACTTATATCTCATTTCCTTACTGCCTTAAGTGCGTCATTTCTTGTCAAGGACCTAGGCAAATTACACTACTTTTTAGGCATTGAGGTTCATCGAAACTCACAGGGTTTATTTCTATCACAAGCTAAATATGTCACTGATTTGCTTACACGGATGAACATGCAAAACTCAAAACTTGTGTCTACTCCCATGTCCACGTCCACTAAACTCACAGCCTTGTAGGGTTCATCGTTTGAGGACCCTCAACTCTATCGTAGCATTGTCGGGAGTCTCCAATATCTCTCCTTTACTAGACTCGACATCTCTTTCACTGTAAATAAAGTTTGCCAATTTATGCACAACCCTAGTGGCAAGCTGTAAAATGCATCTTTAGGTACTTGCGTCTCACTTCTCATTACGGCTTGCACTTGTCTAGTAAATCCTCATTTATTTTATCTGCCTTTTCTAATGCTGACTGGGCTAGATGCCCTGATGATCGCAAGTCCGCTTGCGGTTTTTGTATGTTTTTAGGTTCGCACCTGGTATCTTGGGGATCCAAGAAGCAGCCTACCATCGCTAGATCCTCTACCGAGGCTGAATACAAAATTGTTGCTAATACTACTTGTGAGTTGTTGTGGCTTCAATCCTTACTCAGTGAATTTGGTATTTGTTTGTCTCAACCACCTACACTATGGTGTGATAATCTGGGTGCAACATATTTATCTGTAAATCCTGTGCTACATTCACATACTAAACATGTTGATCTTGATTACCACTTTGTGCGAGAGCGTGTCGCTACCAAGGCACTTAAAGTTTTGTTTGTCTCAAGTAAAGATCAGCTTGCTGACATCTTTACCAAACCCCTTTCAACGGCTCGGTTTAATTTCCTTCGATCAAGCCTCACCATCCTTCCGGTGTCGCTTGATTCGCGGGGGCATATTAAGACAACAAGTCCATTATGCCAGGCCACAACAATTCCTTCAGGACACAAGCACACAGCAGCAGCCACAACAGTAACTTCCGCATGCCTGCAAGAGCACACAACAGTAGCCACGGCAATAACTCCCTCTTGCCTACAAGAGCAGAGCATAGCCGCACTATGCAACGATTATTTTTAGCAGCAAAATATTCTTGCAACAGATGGCAGAGCACCACAGCAAAAGGCTGAGCAACACGTGTCTCTTCTCCACACCTTTGGATCAAGATTTTGTTCTTCTATCCTACCTTGAGAAATTTGTACATATATATATATATATATATATATATATATATATATATATATACAGTTATTGGTTAAACTGATTGTAATGGAAAAGGTATGAAAATACAAAAGTGAAAAGAAACTTCATCTTCTCTGTGGCTTATATTCAAGCACGTTATGTGCTCTAACTCTTCTCTTCTTCTTTGCTACGTTTAATTCTTTAAAGTCTAGCTGTAGTTGATGAAGATCAGTTAATCATTTGGAGTTTAATTTCAATGACAGAGACAATCTTAATTAATTAAACTGAAATAATATGGTTGTGTTTTTCAGGAAGAGCAAGTGGAGATCGTGAAGAGAAGACCTTCTACACAGAAAGGCCTTAGCCTTAACAAAATAAGACAAATGAATTATCTTTCCAAGGTAATATATATATATATATATATATATATATATATATATATATAAATAGATATAATTGGACTTAATTAGTAATTAATTATAATTAGGAGTTGCACGTGAGACTTTTTTAATTTAATATCAATTAAATAAATAACTAGATTTTCCATTTTCATTATTAATTAATGTTTGAGTCAATTGGTGATTTTAATAAGACGCAATTTCAATCAAGATATATATATATATATATATATATATATATATATATATATATAAAACAGGGTCAACATGCAGCAAGCTAAATAATAATAATAATAATAATGATGATGATGATGATATCATTATCATCATCATCATCATCATCATTATTATAATTATTATACGGTCAAACATGTACTGTCTGTTGAAGGTTTAATATCTAATGTTGGAGTATAGCATCCCATATAGAAAACATGGAGTTAAAGTCCAAAGAAGAAAAGGCCAAGGCTAAAATAGACAATATACATTAGTTAGTTATTTTCTGTTATGTTGATTTTCAGTATAAATAGATGTAAATACAGATAATCAATTCACTTGATTCATAAATACAATTCCTTTCAGATAGCCTACGTGAATAGATTTTTCTGTTCTTCATACTTTTCATTTCCAGTTTATGAAACTCTTGACATGGTATCAGATTAGTAAACATTCCGCAACTCTTTTTCCCTACTGGAAATTGATTCTTTCCTATTCTTTCTTCAAGATTTTCTGCACTACATTGATTTCTGGTAGTGATTCTTCTGTTCTTTTGATTCTTTACTCTTCTTGTCTTTCTTGAAATGGCTTCTATCAGTTCTACAGATTCTGCCAATTCTATTCCACCAAATAATCCATCAGATAATTCATCAAGTCCATATTATCTACATCTTAGTGATAATCCTGGTGCTCTTCTTATCTCGGAGATTTTTAGTAGTGATAACTATGTTGCATGGAGCCGCTCGATCACAATTGCTTTATCTGTCAAAAATGAAGTAGCATTCATTGATGGCTCAATTCGACCTCCACACTTTTCTCAGTCAGTTCTCCACACAGCATGGATGAGGGCCAATAATTTGGTACTTTCTTGGTTGATAAACTCCATTTCCAAAGATATTCGAATAGCTTGTTGTATGTTAATTGAGCTCTTGATCTTTGGAATGAACTGAAGACACGGTACTTAAGAAGTGATGGACCAAGAGTCTTCCATCTTGAGAAATCTTTGAGTTGTATAAATCAGGGTTCTTCATCCAGTACTGAATATTTTAGTGCCTTCAAAGCATTATGGGATGAATATGTTAGTTTTCGTCCTTTCCCAACTTGCACTTGTGGAAAAATGTCAAGTTGCACAAGTGACATCTTTCCTTTTCTGTTACAAAGGCAGCAATCAGATTATGTTCTAAAATTTATTGTTGGTTTGAACGAGTCCTATGCATCTATCAGAAGTCAATTACTCCTTTCCATACCATTACCAACTATGGCAAATGTATTTTCTTTACTACTTCAAGAAGAGAGCCAAAGGCAACTGACCAACTTAATTTCGACTAAAACTCATGCATTGATGGTAAAGCAATTCTCTACTTCAGCAGCAAACCAATACAAGTTCTCAAAAGAAAAGGCCAAGAAGTCTTCACTCCATTGTACACATTGTGGGTATAATGGACACACTATTGACAAGTGCTTCCAACTTCATGGATATCCTCCTGGTTGGACTGGACCAAAAGGAAGGAGAAACTACTCTGCTGCTCATGCTGCCATTTCAACCAATGAAGTCTGTGATCAAAATAAGGATGAGTCTCACATGGTTTCTTTAACCTCTGAAGAATTTAATAAACTTTTAGCTCTTGCCAATTCTTCACAACCTTCTTAGCCTTCTTCAAATATCCAGAATACCTTAGTCTGTAACCTTGTTACTTCTGCCCAATTTTCTGGTAATTTTTTCTGCAATTCTATTTCTGCTATACCAGATTTCTCTTGGATACTAGATACTGGTGCAACATATCATATGATCAATTCACCACATTTCTATTGTTCTCCTCCTAAACCAATCAATATATCTATAAATCTACCTAATGGACAGATTATACCAGCCACACACACTGGTACAATTTGCATTTCCAATAATCTTTTCTTGCAAAATGTCTTATGTGTACCCTCATTTTCATTTAATCTTTTATCTGTTTCAAAGCTAACACAACAATCTAATCTTTCTTTGTTTTTCTTTGGAACTCATTGTCTTTTGTAGGACCAATCAAAGAGGAGGATGATTGGGATTGCATTTGAGAAACAAGGACTATATCACTTTGTACCTTCCTGCACAATCTCTAAATCCAATTCAGTCCATTTTTCTGTTGTTTCTCAAAAATCCTTAGACCTATGGCACTATAGATTAGGCCATGTATCTTTCTCTTGAATTTCTTCCCTCAAATACTAGATTCTTCTATCTCTATGTATTGTCAACATATATGTGATATATGTCCTTTGGCAAAGTAAAAAAGATTACCTTTCCCTGTATCACATACAAAAACTAATAAAATTTTTGATTTGTTTCACTGTGACATATGAGGTCCATTTGCAACTATTTCTTATTCAGGTTATAAATACTTCTTGACAATTGTTGATGATTTTACGCAATGCACTTGGGTTTACATGCTTAAAGTTAAGTCTGAAGTTCCTTTTCTGTTAAAAACCTTTTGTATAATGATAAAAACTCAATTTAATGTTGCTATTAAAGCCATAAGGTCAGATAATGGACCTGAGTTTTTTCTCACAAAGTTTTATAGTGAAAATGGAATTTTACATCATAAAAGCTGTGTAGAAACCCCACAGTGAAATGGAACAGTTGAAAGAAAGCATCAACATTTACTTAGCACAGCTAGAGCACTAATATTTCAATCAAATATTGCATTATCTTTTTGGAGTGACTGTGTTCTCACAGCAGCCCATATAATCAACAAAATACCTACCCCTCTTCTTAATAACAAAACTCCTTATGAAATTCTTTTTAACAAAACCCCAAAACTATCCCATTTAAAGGTGTTTGGTTGCCTTTGCTTTGCTTCTACACTTCAAAATCACAGACATAAGTTTGATCCTAGAGCTGTCAAGTATATATTCCCCGGGTACCCCTCTGATGTAAAGGGTTACAAAGTCATGGATCTCAATACTAATAAAGTGTTCATTTCTAGAAATGTCACAATCCATGAAAATATTCTACCTTTTACAGAAACACCTTCGAATCCACAAAGTCATACATTCCTATTTCCACCATCAGAAAACAACTGTTATGTTTCCACCAATCCCACTGTTCTTCCTAATTCATCTATATCATCAACTTCTCATGATGATAACCATCATTCCCATTCCTACACTGATCAAGATGTGTCTATATCTCAGAATAATACCACTTCCAATGATCTATTACAACTCAGAAAATCAACCAGAATTCGAAAACCATCTATTCTTCCGCAGGATTATTATTGCAGTCAAGTTACCTCAAATGCAGCCCATTCAACTTCTTCTAATGATGGTTCTACTAAAGGTAACTTCTATCCCATTTCTCCTTTTCTTTCTACCAGCAGACTATCATCTTCTCATAGAGTTTTTCTTGCCTCAATAACAGCTTCATCTGAACCCAACACATATAAACAAGTTGTCCAATATCAAGAATGGCAACAAGCTATGAAAAATGAATTACATGCTTTAGAGTTAAATAAAACATGGGAGCTTGTAACTTTACCTAAAAATAAACAGACAATTGGTTGTAAATGGGTATTCAGAATCAAATACAAATCTGATAGAACCATAGAAAGACACAAAGCAAGATTAGTGGCAAAAGGTTACACTCAACAAGAAGGGTTAAATTTTTTTGATACCTTCTCACGTGTTGCCAAGATTACTTCCATTCGACTTTTACTTGCTGTTGCTGCAATTAAAAATTGGCACATTCACCAACTAGATGTAAATAATGTTTTTCTACATGCTGAATTACATGAAGAGGTTTACATGGACTTGCCTCCTGGGCTACCTAATTAGAACAACAAAGTTTGTAGACTGCTAAAAAGTCTCTATGGCCTTAAACAGGCATCTAGACAATGGTTTGAGAAATTGTCTAACTCTCTCATTATCTATGGTTTCACTCATGGGAAGTCTGATTGCTCACTGTTTATCAAAAAGTCAGTTACCTCTTTTATGGCACTGCTTGTTTATGTTGATGATGTGCTACTAGTAAGTGATGATTTAGAACAAATTCAGCTATTGAAGAAGTTCTTACATGATTAATTTACAATTAAAGACTTGGGACCATTGAAATATTTTCTTGGCCTAGAAATAGCAAGATCTAAAACTAGCATTTCAGTTTGCCAACGAAAATATGCCTTGGACATATTACAAGACACTGGTATCCTTGGCTCAAAACCTGCTACTTTTCCAATGGAATCAAATCTCAAACTCACTGCTGATGATCCAGAGCTTTATGAAGATCCATCAGAGTATAGGAGACTGGTTGGTAGATTGTTATACTTGACAATTACCAGACCAGATCTTGCCTATTTTTTCCAAGTGTTAAGTCAGTTTCTAGCAAAACCAGCTGTCAGCCATCACAAAGTAGCAATGAGGGTCCTCAGGTATCTAAAAGCTACACTAGGGCAGGGTTTGTTTCTCTCATCAGCATCAGAACTTCAACTCAAAGCCTTCTCAGACAGTGACTGGGCAGGCTGCCTCGACACCAGGAGAAGCATAACAGGTTTTGCAATATTTTTGAAAAATTCCTTAATTTCTTGGAAGTCCAAAAATCAAGCCACAATTAGTAGATCCTCTGCTAAAGCAGAGTATCGAGCTCTTGCAGCTACAACATGTGAGATACAATGGTTGGTCTATGCCTTGAAGGACTTGCAGATTGACCATCAGCAGCCCACATCTCTATACACAGATAGCAAATCAGCAATGTCTATTGCCACCAATCTAGTTCAGCATGAAAGAACTAAGCATATACAAATTGACTGTCACTTGGTTTGAGAGAAATTGCAAGAGAAGCTTATCAAGCTGTTTTACATTCCCTCTCGGCTACAATTGGCAAACATATTTACCAAACCACTGGGTTCATTACCTTTTCATCACACTTTGCGCAAGATGAACATTCTCAATATTCATGTTCATCTTGAGGGGGGGTGTTGGAGTATAGCATCCCATATAGAAAACATGGAGTTAAAGTCCAAAGAAGAAAAGGCCAAGGCTAAAATAGACAATATACATTAGTTAGTTATTTTCTGTTATGTTGATTTTCAGTATAAATAGATGTAAATACAGATGATCAATTCACTTGATTCATAAATACAATTCCTTTCAGATAGCCTACGTGAATACATTTTTCTGTTCTTCATACTTTTCATTTCCAGTTTATGAAACTCTTGACATCTAATGTTTCTAACAAGCTGCATGAATTCATGCTTAGGTAATTAACGAGATGTTGCGCAGAGCTAGTCTCTCAGTTTCACTTTTTAGAGAGGCGAAAGAGGACGTTAACCTCAACGGTAAGTTATTCATTATCCCATTAAGATTTACATACGTGATCTTCATGAATAATCATGTTCTTAATAGATTTTTTTTTTTTTTTTTTGTGCGAGAAGGTTATCCCATTCCAAAAGGATGGAAAGTTTTAGTCTGGAACAGAAGTGTTCATATGGATCCCAAACTCTATGAAAACCCAAAACAATTTGATCCTTCCAGATGGGATGTAAGTAATTTGATACTTATATATATGTGTGTGTGTGTATAAGTGGTGTTTTACACGCTGAAGAATCAGTCGATTATTTTAGCACGTAACTTATCTTTTATAAAAGAGATATGCTTGGGATCCCAATTATAATGGGTCTCGAGCATTTCTCCTGATAGTTTTTTGTTTTTTTTTAGGGATTAAGTAAGTGTTTTTTTATTAATAGACTTTTTTTCAAAATTCTTTTAAGGATATAAAAAATTAATAAGAAAAAGGGCAATTTTCCTTGGTGGGGAGAATCCCCATTCTCGGTGGTAGTAGTGCCACGCTTTATAAAAAGCTTGTGAAAATATAGTAGTACGTACTTTTCATTTCTTCTAAAGATAGCTAGGTACACATATTGGAATATAATATTGAGATGAAATGAAATGAAAATACTTATTGTTTGTTTACATAGATGAGATGAGATGAAAATTAAAAGTTGAATAAAATATTGTTAGAACATAATTTTTTTAATATAATTTTTGCCTTGAGATTTGAAAAAGTTGAATTGTTTATTGTATTTTTGGTGAAAATTTGTAAAATTTATAATGATTACATGAGATAAGGTGGTTTGTGAAAACAAATGAGACCTCATTTGTTATTTGCTTGACTTGTGGGTAGAATAATTATAAGCCAAAAGCAGGGAGTTTCCTTCCATTTGGAGCAGGAGGTAGGGTTTGCCCTGGAAGTGATCTGGCTAGACTTGAGATTAGCATTTTCCTTCATTGTTATCTTCTTAACTACAGGTACTGAGTTTTCTTGTTTTCTCATTGCAACCTTTAACAATTTAGGCAACAATTTTTTGCCTAAACCAATGCAACTAGTCCTTGTGCAAGAAATCTTACTCTTTTCATTGATGATATTCTCGAGAATAAACAAGAATATCGTCAATGAAGACTACTACAAAGGAATCCAGATAAGACCGAGCACCTGATTTATCATGTCCATGAAAGTTGCAGTCGCATTGGCCAGTCCAAAAGGCACTACGTTGAACTCATAATGCCTATACTTCGATCTGAAAGCAGTCTTCGGTGCATCCTTATCCGTTATTCTCAGCAGATAGTAACCCAATCTCAAGTCGATCTTCGAAAATGTAGCCGTGCCTTACAATTGATCAAATAAATCATCGATACTAGGCAATGGATATTTGTTCTTTATGATCACTTTGTTAAGCTCCCAATAGTCAATGCACATTCTAAGGGTGCTATCCTTCTTCTTGAAAAATAGTGTGGGCGCTTAGCAAGGTGAGCGACTGGGTTGAATAAATCTCTAACCTACTGGCTCTTGAAATTGAATATTCAACTCTTTTAACTCAGGTGGCGCCATTCTATTGGGAGCCTTATGCACCAGAGCCACTCCAGGTTCTAGATCAATCGTGAACTCAACATCTCGTATGGGAGTTAATCCGGGGAGGTCATCTGCAAAAACATCTGGAAACTTCTCAGCAATTGGAATTCCGGCTATTGACTTCCTCTCCACTGGTTTAGTTACCACTTGAACCAGATAAGCATCTGCCCACTTGTCAAATCTTTCTTCACTTGGATCACTGATATAACCACGAGTCTTGACTTCAGCTCTCTACCTGCGAATTCCAAATAGTCCTCTCCAGGTAGATGAAAACTGACCATCTGGCTCTGACAATTGATGCTCGTGAAATGCCAAAATAGCCAATCCATTTTTAGAATGATGTCGAACACAAGTAGTTTGAATACTATTAAGTCGACTTCAAGTGTCCTCTCTCCAAATTCTAAAGGACGGCTTAGGGTAACTTTTGAACACATTATCCTTTCTCCGTTCGATAATGCTATAGTTGCAGACTATTGTAAAGGCTCCATGATTAAGTTACATATTCATGCAAAAGTATAGCAGATAAAAGGATTGGGATGCCCCCGAATCAAACAAGGTACAAGCATAAAATGCATACAAGTGAACTCTGCCTAATGAGATCAAACACTTCCAATATAATTCTAAAAATTAAGCCACACAATGCATCAACTCAAATAGGTCAGCTCAAGTTCATACTTGTGATGACCCCTGCATCCTGAGTCTCGAGCAATGTTTTGAATACCGTATCAGATGATGTACCGGTCAAGGCACTGGAACAAAATATTTCGGTACTAGTACCGTTTCGTGTACCGTTTTGGGATAATCGATATATGAATAAATTATATATATGTATATATATATATAAATACATAAATATATAAATTATAAATAGTCTAGTCTGAATTGAGAGTCAAAAAATGAGTTTGTAGTTTGAAAAAATGAAAAAATAATAATAAATAAAGGCCGAAATATCGGCCGGTACGAAACGCATAGCATACCTATACGAGACCAGTGGCCGATACGGTACGATATTTAAAACTATGGTCTCGGGGCCTCATCATCAACCTCACTCGGTGTCAAGGCGAACACCACCGTCATATCTCCTTGCACGAGGCTGTTGAACTCCCTAGCCTTCTGATGCCTCACATGCAACGTAAAAAGCAATCATTGAAATTCTGCTTAAAGTGTTGCCAGGTCACTACTCCAAAAGATCCCAGTTCTAACTTAAGGAGTTCCCGCTTAGTCTCCCACCAGGCTGTAGCTTCTCCTTGCAGCATGTAGCTTACATAAAGCACCTTCTGGGATTCGATGCACCCGCAAATCTTGAACGTCCACTCCATATCCTTGATCCATCTTCATTTATATAGTGTGCACCATAGTCTCCCTTAGGGACCATCCATACACTCTGGTTCCCTTCGTCACATCACGAGTAACGGTCATGCGTGTGACTTTGTAACGAGCAATGCGCAACTCCGCATTCGGTGCATGCATTTTCAAGTATCCTCTAACCCCAGCTAGCAGAGGGGCCACATAGTTGTAGCAAGAGCATTACTATCATGGCCGAGCCTACTGACACTCGGCAATAGCCCAAGGGATGTTACTTAATTTTACACACTCCTGAGTGACCAGAGGAGCTCTATCGAGATAATACTTCATCTTGACTTAGGGTCGTGATATGCACACACCCACAAAATATGCTTTTAATATTTTGAGACCAAAACACAATTATCAAATTATCAAAATCAATAAAAATAAATATGTGATACATGACAAGCAGTTATTGGATGGCATGGCACAATACAATCAAGCAGCATACAATTTATCATACAGACATCACAATTGTCAAAGTCCCAACAATTTCACAGTTTTCAAACTACACGCGTTTCTCAATGCTCTACCTGGCCCTAGGCCGACATTCATTACCAACTACATTAATATAACCCAATGCTCCATAGGGCCCCCGACCACTTCTCATTCACAACTAGACTGCAACAACATTAGGTAATAATTTTTCACATTAGAAATTCAAGGGTCAATCTAGGAATTTACTTACAACAGCGAAAGGGCAATTTCTAGATGATTAAGTATGATCAATTTAAATATCCCAAGAGTATACGTGTGCGCGCGTTTCGAACGGTTAGTCAAAATTGTATGCGACACAAAAATATAATAAACAAGGTAAGTGGGAAATGGGTAGAGGGGCGTGTGGCACTAGGAAGAAAGAAGTGGTCCTAGGGTTTTTCACCCTTCAAGTCAAAATGGCGTCGTTTGCAACAACGTGCCTAGTTTCCTTTTTGCTTCATCTCATGGACTCCCACATGGGCTAGGCCCTCCATGAGCCCACTATCTTAATGACTTGGGCCTTAGTTCTTACCAAAGAACAGAAAAAGAAGAAGTACTAAAATACATAAAGCCAAAAAAAAATTTTGGGTTTCACACACACACACACACACACACATATATATATATATATATATATATATATATATATATATTTCCCCTAATTGAGTTTTATATGAACTTGTTTATCACATCATGATTGAATTTGATATGAACTTGCAGACCACATCATGAATCTTATTAAAATCACCATTTACTCAAAAAATTAAGAGAAATGATCTTTATAGTCGTGGAGTGCGTAAGCGCCACGCAATCCATTCAAAAGAATTGAGTAAATATGGAACCACATGATCTCCATGATCATGATCTCCACGATCTCCATATGTAAAGACTCGGGCCTTTGTGTAGAAGGTCTTCTCCTCATGATCTCCACTTGCTGATGTTTTGAAAAACAACCACATGTCAGTTTAATTAATTAAGATTGTCTATATCATCTAAAACACCAACTACAGCTAGACTTCTAGTTAATCAATGTCTCTGGACTTGCATGTACCCATAAATGCAGTTCTCCGACTCATTTTTGGCTTTAAAGACTTGTCAGCTTGGCACTAATTTTTTTTTTTAATTTAGAAAAGTTGTATTGTATTTTTTTTTTAGAAGTTTGAAAATTTTATAATGATTAATTAGATAATTATTAAATTAAAAATTAAAAATCATTTTATTTAAATGATATTTGAAAAAAAAAATTATGAAAAATTTTGAAACAGATATTTTATATTTGAGTTATATATTTCGTTTTCATTACAGATATGGAAAGATCGATATCTATGAGACCTACTTGTTTGGGCTGGACTGGGCTGGGTTGGGCTGTAAACAATCATACAAGGGCTTCCAAACAAGTAGGTCTCAAATATACCAATCGTATGGTAACGAAAAGGAAATATATTAAGAAAAACTAAAAATAAAAATAAAAAATTGCAGCCAAACTTTGACTTTTATAGTTCGTGGTTGTATTTTGTTCAAAAAAATAATGATTAATCTTTTAGAGTGCAAAGCAACCATGCATGCATGTACATAATGCATGCCAATCAGTTTCAAGTTGGGTTTGGTTTATAATTAAGGTCTAGCTCTTGTTAGAACTGGACCAATTAGATGTACGTACATCCTACGAGACACATTTCTCATATCTATGGGGCGGACGGAGGCTAGTTCTGCTTCTCTCAGAATTGGTTGTGAATAGGACGAGGACAAGAGGGTGGCTTCATCGAATCGTTCCTTAGCAGACATAGTGGGTGCTCGGCCTCAACCTCTTCCAGAGGTGGATCTTCCAGTGCGAGAACCTAGATTCAACGAGGGAGAAATGTTTTTTCTCTTTTCCAAGGCAGAGATTAAATTGTTGGCAGAACCATTCCGATTTTCGGTGGCCTTGAAATTTAATTGAAGGAGGCCTTCCTTGGACCATACCCGCAATTTCATTCGAAATCGGTGGGGGCTGAAATCGGTTCTTGTGGTTGGGCAGCTTAGGAACCCTAGAAATGTTCTGGTTCGGTTGACACAAGAAGAGGATTTCATTCAGGTTATGGCAAGGGGAATTCGGATATGTTGGGTGTGTCGTATAAGGTATTTCATTGGATGCCTGAATTCAGAGAAGATGAGGATTCTCCTTTGGTTCCGGTGTGGCTTACGTTATCGAGACTTCCACCAAATTTTTTCCATGTATCTATTCTGAGAAGTATTGGTGGGGGTTTCGGTAGATTCTTGAAACGGGACAATGCGACGGCGTGCGTTACGCGTCCGGAGGCTACACGAATTTGTGTAGAGATTGATGTTTCTAAACCTGTGAAGAGATCGTTCTGGATTGGTCTACTGGGGTGGCTTCTAGTCATTTTCAAGAAGTTATTTTTGAGTCGATTCCTCTATTTTGTACTCGTTGTAGGCATCAAGGGCATCAAGACAGCAAGTGTGGTCGGGCTGAGAGGGAGCTGAAGGGTAAAATGCGAATGGTTGATGGTGTGGATGGCAAAGAAAAAGCTACAGACGTATGGAAGGCTGTAGGGGTGAGGGCCCCAGTGAAGCCAGTAACAGAGAGGCTAAAGTGGAAGTTTCTAAACGTCAAGTGTTGCTGAATAATATCAAACAGCGCTGTTTAGAAGGGGCTACGACATTGCCTATGGTTCTTTTTGTTGATGCAGGTGGGACGATTTGTGATGATGTTCAACCTCCAATGGAGGAATTATTTAGGGGCTCTGCAATTGCTCTTAATATAGAACATGTTGGTATGGCTAGGACGTCGACTGCAGTAGATGGTGGTGATGTTGATGGAAAATTTGTTGATCTTGAAGTTGTTTCTGGTGGCTTCTAGGTAGACGCAGAGAGCATGCTTGGGAATTCTGATACATGTAGGCCAGTGAATAATAAATCAGTGTTACGTATTGGTATGTCAAAGGAAAATTGGTTCGAGCAAACCGAGCTAGAAAACAATGAAATTGAACGAGTTGAAGTGTGCGATGCTATATTAAGTCCTAGAAGTTCATTGAAACTTATTGATGAAGCTATGGAGTTTGAGTTGTTTAATTTGGCAGAAAAGGAAGAGTATAGCAGGGGAAGGGAAAATGAATTTGGGCTTTCTTTTTCAGAAGATGAATTAGGGCAATGGGATGTGCTGATGGCTCAGAAATGCTATGACTCTGATACAGGCTTGAATGCTTCTCGGTTGAAAAAGAAAGGGGCTAAGAAAAAAAAGTCTTTTGTTGCTCTTGACAGAGTGACACACTCGAATAAACATTATTAATGGTTTTGAAGTTTTTAGTTTGGAATATTAGGGGAATTCGTTCGTCGAAGAGTAGGCTTCGGCGTTTATTGAATAAACATCATCCTTCAGTGGTGGCAATCCTAGAACCTTTTCTTATTGCTAATAAATGTGGTCGTTGGGCTAAATGGATGAAACTACCACACTTCATTAATAATGCTGCAGATGGCGGTAAAGTTTGGTTATTTTGGGAGGCTGGATTTGATTTTGATTTGGTTTCGTGTTCTAGCCAGGCGCTGACAGGTTGGTTTGTTAGGGGTGAGTTGCGTACTTTGGTGACTGTTGTATATGCCAATTGTTTTCAATTACAGTGGAGAGATTTATGGAATTATTTTCGTGGGATTGACCCGGGATCACAACCATGGTTGGTGGCAGGAGATTTTAATATTATTATAAGTGATGATGAGAAAGTTGGAGGGATTTTTCGTGCTCCGCATGCTAAGGCAGATTTCAATGGGTGTATTTAGGATTGTAGTTTGTTAGAGACTCCGTTTGTGGGCCAGAAGATGTCTTGGTGTAATGGAAGATTAGGTGGTCGGTGTATTTGGGCAAGATTAGATAGAGTGCTGGTAAACACAGATTTTATTACTTTTTTTCCTGATGTCCAGCTGGAGTATTTGGCTCGTACTTCATCAGATCATGCTCCGATGTTGATATCTTTGGTGCAGCAGATTTTCTGTGGTGTAAGGCCTTTTAGGTTCCAACGTATGTGGGGAACTCATGAGGGTTTTTTGGAAGTAGTTCGAGAGTCCTGGTGTAGATCAGTGGAGGGGTGTCCTATGGTGCGTGTTAGTAAAAAATTGAAACTGCTTAAAAAAAAATTACAAAAGTGGAATGTGGAGGTTTTTGGTAGAGTGGAGGTTGAGCTTAAGGCCATTGAAAATAAGTTGGGAGATTTAGAACAGGATGTGATTTCCAATTATTTGCAGGAGGGTGAAGAGCAGATGCTTAGATGTAAGCAGCGTCATATTCAATATTTATATCGGGAGGAAATTATGGGTTGTCAAAAGTCACATATAAAATGGCTTACAGAAGGTGATTCCAATTCGGCTTTTTTTCATGCAGCTATGGGAATTAAAAAAAAAGAGTCAAACGGTTGAGAGGATGAATTTGGAGAATGGACAGGTTCTTCAATCGGCTAAATCCGTGCATGTGGGGGCAGTAAATTATTTTGAGGAGCTACTTACAGTTGAAGCTGTGGAGTGGGATGAGAATGATATGACCTTGCTGCTGCCTGCTGTATCTAAGATGGAGAATGCGGTACTAGATAGCGTTCCAACTATGGATGAGGTTCAAGCTTCTCTCTGGTCCATCCCCCAGGACAGCAGTTCTGGTGTTGACAGTTTTTCGGCAAGTTTCTTTATTTTGGCTTGGGGAATTGTGAAGGAAGATTTATTGGCGATGGCTCGGGAATTCTTTGAAGGTATTCCTTTGTCTTCTTTTTTTGGGGCTACTAATCTTGTTTTAATTCCAAAGGTGGAAGTGCCGGCTTCATTTGCTCAGTTTCGACCAATAAGTTTGTGTGGGGTTGTGTATAAAATTTTATCTAAACTTTTGGTGAACCGATTGGCTCCAATTTTAGAAGGGATTATTTCGCCGGAACAAGCGGCCTTTGTGCGAGGTCGAAGCATTTTTGATAGTATCTCCATTGCTTAAGAAATGGTGAGTGGCCAGAATAGGAAAGCTAGAGGTGGAAAGGTAGTAGTTAAAATTGATATGGCTAAAACATATGACTGGGTAAGTTGGAGATTTTTTATGGAGGTTTTGAAAAGGTTGGGTTTTTCTGAGAAATGTCTCACTATCATTTATAATTGTATTTCATCACCGGTGTTTTCAGTTATGTTAAATGGAAGCTTGAAGGGTTATTTCAGATCTTCCTGGGGTCTTCGTCAAGGCGATCCATTATTGCCTTATCTTTTTATTTTGACGGAGGAAATTGTGTCTCGTATGTTGAATAGAGAATTTTTATTGGGTAAGATCAAGCCATTTCAGCCGATGGGGGGTAAAGTTATTACGCATCTTCTGTATGCCGATGATTTGTTATTATTTTTGAATGGTGGAAGAGATTCAATACGGCACACAATTCGCATATTGAAGACATATGAGATGATGTCGGGTCAAAAGGTGAGTCCTAATAAATCGTCTATATTTTTTTCTTCTTCTTTTCGTTGCCAAGGAAGGAAGATTTGAAGATTTTGACTGGATTTGTGGAAGGGATGTGGCCATGTATTTACTTAGGAGTGCCTCTGTATGTGGGCCGTATGGTGAATAGACTATTTGAGCCGTTGACGTTAAAAATACAAAAGAAGCTTGCGGGATGGAGAGGTAAGTTATTATCCTTTGGGGGCAAAATTATTCTATTAAAACATGTTTTAAATAGTTTGCCAATACATTTGCTCTCTGTGATGAATATCCCAAAAACAATTATTAAGGAGATAAAAGGGGTTTTTTCTAATTTTTTATGGGGTTCAAGTGTTGAGGAAAAAAAGAGAAAATGGGTTTCATGGGAGAGGATTTGTTTGCCAGTGGAGGAAGGGGGTTTGGGTATTCGGGATCTTTCAGATGTTCAAACTTCTTTGTTCATGAAGTTTGCTTGGAAGTTTTTAAAGGGGGGTTCGTTGTGGGCTGATTTTTTTAAGGAAAAATATGTTGGTAATGCACATATAATGTCGGTGATCTCGCTGGGGAGGGGTTCCAGATTTTGGAAAGGTGTTTTAAAGGTTGTTCCTTTGGTTATGAGAAATTCGAAATGTCTTATCTGAGAGGGGGATTCTAGTTTTTGGTTTGATAATTGGTTGGGGGATGGTGCAATGGCTGAAACAGAAATGGTTGTGGGTGATCCGGGTTTGAAGATTCAGGATTTATTGGATGGTAACAACTGGGATATGGATCGTATACAGCAGCTTTTTTAATATGGAAATGGTTGATAAAATAAATAATTTGCAGGTGAGATTGCGTGAAGGGCAGGATGCTTATGTCTGGAAGCAGGCGGAGGATGGGGAGTTTACGACCAAACTAGCTTGGGATTTAGTGAGGAAGAGGGGATCTGTATGTTTGTGGAGGAAGTGGTTATGGCAGAATGTAGTTCCAAAAAAAATGTCTTTTATGGTGTGGCGAGCACGTCTCCATGCATTACCAGTGGATGAAAGGATTCGGCAGCTGGGTATACCTCTAGTATCAAAATGTAATTGTTGTGAAATATGCTCAAATGGAAACACTAGACCATGTTTTATGTGATGGGGAGGGAGCTAGGAGGGTTTGGAATTATTTGCTAGGGTGTTTGGGATTGTAATGCCGCAGGTGAGAAGATGGCATGGTGTTATAAATGTGTTGTGGTTACGGGCTTGCACTAGTTCTCAAGTTGGTTGGATTTGTGGGGTTGCACCGATTTTAATATCTTCGGCTATTTGGAGGGTAAGGTGCTCAGCACGTATGGAGGGGGAGGTTTTTTATTGGAAAAAAATTGTGCGAAGTGTTAAAGCATCTATGGTAGAGCTTTCAATTTCTTTACGTAAAGTGAAAAAATTAAATGGTAGAGATTTTCTGATTTTGCAGGAATTAAATTGTCCAGTGATGCCGATAATTAAAAACGAAGTGAAGAAGATTGCTTGGACTAAGCCAGAGGTGGGGCTAGTGAAATTGAATGTGGATGGAGGGTCATGTGGAAATCTGGGATTATCTCGAGGGGGTGGTGTCATTAGAAATCATCAAAGAAAGGTAATTGCTGGTTTTGCTCATTGTTATGGGTATGCTACCAATAATATTGCTGAATGTCATGCTTTTCTTGATGGTTTGAAGTTGTGTTTCCAACTTGGGTTGAGAGATTTTGTGATAGAGTCGGATTCAATGGTGATTGTGGGTTGGTTTCAGTCGGAGATATGCAGGTGTTGGTATTTATGGGATTTTTGGAAAGAGGCAATTATTTTATTTCGGGCAATGAATGCATGTGTGCAACATATTTTTCGCGAAGCAAACATGGTAGCTGATTTGCTTGCGAAGGAGGGGGCGCAGGGGCGTTCTTTGGATTTTTGGGGAGAGGAGTTTAGAGAGAGGCTTTTTCTTGGACTTGTTCGTACTGATAAATGGGGTCTCCCTTATATTAGGGGGCCATTAATGTAGTTTATGTTGGGGGTGTTTTTTGGGACATGATTTGTATTTTTTTATATATTTTTTTGAGTCCTTGATTGTTTAGGTATTCCTCCGCCATATGTAAGGGTTTTTAATAAAATTTAGGAGATAGTCACTCTTGGACATGTGACCTTCAACTCTTGGAAGAAAAAAAAAGGAGTCATGAATTCATTCAAGGGATTCTAACCACGATCAACTAGTTAGGGAGAATAGCCAACACTAAAACATTTTCTATCTTTTGTGACGGTTTAGAATCTATGATATAAAAAAGACCTCACTAAAAATGTCACAAAAAACTAGTATAATGCTTAGAGATCTAGTCCAATCTTGAGGACTTAAAGACCTGCCCATAAATACTTAGGTCTTGTTTGAAATCTTATCTCGTATCATTTCATTTACCTCATCTCATCATAATTTATTTACTAAACATCATTCGGATATAAACATTTTTCAATTTTAAGTTTTTAACTTTTTCATCTAATCATTATATTTTTTTCAAATTTCAACAAAGTATAAAAAATAATTAAACTTTTTCAAATTTTAAAATAAGAATTATCTTAAAAAATTATATTCTAACAATATTTTAATTTTATAATAATTTTATTTACCTTTTTCTTTTTTCAAAATCTAAATAAAATATTTTAACTCGAGCCATTTTACTATTAATTATAAAGTATTTCACTATTATTCATAGATTTCTCATATCATCTTATTTCCAAACGAGACCTATTCAACTTAATGTAATACTTAGAGATCTGGTCATTATGGTTTAGAAAAAAATAAGAAGTGAAATCAATTGAAAAGAATGTCATATATTCAAACTGGTAGAATATTATATATATGTTGGATGTAAAGTTAAAAAGTGTAAGTGAATAATTACTCATGAATAACTAGCTTGAAACGATTTCTTTTAATATGCCTAAATAAATCAAAGAGTACTACTACTAGGTCATCTGAAGCTTACCACTCAGAAGACCATCTTAACGTGGCACCATGTGGTTTATTAATATATATATATATATATACTCAAAATAAAAGGACATCCTGTAACATTCCAGATTTTAGTGTATTTTTATTAAATGATTATTTTAATTAATATAAATATTGATTCTTTTGTTTTAAAATTTTGGAGGTTTTATTATAGTATTTTATAATATTTTAAATTGTGAAAATTATTTTTTTAATGTGTTTTCTTATTTTTAATTGCTATTTTGCATTTAGAGTGCTCTTTAATTTAAATTAGTTTGTTTATGGGTTTTAAAATTATTATTGTTTTAATAAAGCATTTTACTACGTTTGATTAATTTTATTTAGTTTTCAGTTTTAAAATCTTTTTTGTTGGATCATTTTTGGAATCCCGAGATGTGAGGATTGGATCTCATTTCTTTTCCCTCTTTTTCTTTTCTTTCTTTTTTCTTTTTTCTTCCTCTTTCTTTTGGCTTATTCCCGCGCAGCCCCTCTCTCTCCCGTTTCTCTCTCTCTCCCCGTGCATACAGCCATCACCTCCCACCCGCCGCCAACTGCCGTCGTGTGCCTCACCGCCCGGCCGAATCGACTCCTCACCAACCGGCGACCTAACCCCTCAAATCTCAGGCCGGCTAACGCCGCTGTTAGCCTCCACGTCCCGTTCGAATCCACGGCGGTTTTTGCGTCGCTGCGCCACCGTCCGGCCACCATTTCTTCACCACGTCTTTCTCTACCTCCTAGCAACCCAATGGACCCAATCCCGACCCCGATCTGTTACCAGTGAAGCCGCATTAACCTCGTCTCCGTTTTGCTCTTTTTGGCCTTAAAACCGCCCCTTGTGCCGCAACCCACGGCCAAAGGCCACCACCATTAGGTTCACCGACCTCCCTAGGCCCTACCCTATCAATTTCAAGTCTTGGTTTGACCTAATTCAAAAGTGAATTTTTGAGACCCACGGCCACAGTGTATTTTACACTGTGGAGTTGCTGTTTTGGCACTTCCAGCTCTTCTGTGATCCTCCGAAAATTATTATATAACGCTATAAGTATTTTTCCAAATATCTTTTAAGATTTTAATATATTTTTGCGATAACTCATTTAATATTATTGTGATTGGTTGGTTGTGTCGGACTGAGTCCGATGAGTTATGGGAGTCGGATGGATTGAGGACGGAGTATTTGTGTGATTGGTTTTATTGTGATTGGGTTGGTTGTTGGAAATTATTGTCGGGTTAGTACATTGCATATTGCACGCATGTTCATGTTTGTAAATTGAAAACTGAATTTTCGGGTAGTTGCATTCAATATGCAACTGTTGTTACTACCATGAGCCAAAGGTTACTCCCCAGGGTAAGTGAGATAGAGATGCTTAAAAAACAAGTAAGTGAATTGAATAATAAGCTTGCAAATAAATAAAAAAAGAAGCAAATATTAAAAGGAGAAAAAAAGGAGTTAAAGATGTCTGTGGACTTGTATGCGAAAAATCTCATACCAAAAGTGGCGGAGCTGGAGCGAAAGCGAAAACAAATAGATGAACCTGCATTCAACCCAGGAAAGGAGTTGAAGACACTTGAGAAAAGTGCCTTAAATGCGATCAACCCTGAGGAAAATGCATCAAATATGTTCAGCCCTAAGGAAAATGCCTCAAATGCGTTCAACCCTGAGGAAAATGCTTAATATACGTCTTGGCTATATGTTAATTGGCTATATATATGGACTATATGTTTTATTTTATGCATGGGGATGTGTTGTTGCAAATTTGTTAGTTTGATTTATGTTTTGATATATGTATGGACCATATGTTAGTTTGATATATGTTTTGATATATGTATGGACTATATGTTTTGATATATATATGTACTATATGTTAGTTTGATATATATTTTAGCTATATGTTTGTTGATGCATGTGACTGTTTGCAATAGGATATTAGATATGCATAAGAGTTGGATGCGAGTTAGAAATCGGTTGGGTGAGGATTACAATGTATATGCCCAAGGAGTTAAGAAATTTTTGGAGTTTGCATCCTGTACAATTAGAAGTGATGCTCGTATTAGATGTCCATGCCGACTTTGCAAGAATTTATGTTCTCATAAGATAGAGTTGATGAAAGAGCATTTGTTTGTTAAAGGTATTGACCAAGGTTATACTGATTGGGTCTTACATGGAGAACCGTTTCCAACATCATTCGAAAACATCGATGAAGATGTACATCTAGATGTTGTTGGTGATGATCCGTGCCATAACACGGATCCATCAGAAGACATGGAACAAATATTGGGCGACATTGGTGCTTGAATGTTTGTGGATGAAAGTGGAATGTGCCGCGGAAGGTTGTACGTCACTTTCCATTGATACCTAGATTACAACGGTTATTTATGTCACGTACAACGGCTATGGATATGACATGACACTCATCATCTAGAGTCAAGAATGATAATGTCATGTCACATCCTGCAGATTCTCAAGTTTGGAAGGAATTTGACTTAGAACACCCATAGTTTGCTGAAGAACCTCGTAATGTTCGACTTGGGTTTCGACTTAGGTTAGCAATAGATGGATTTAATCCGTTTGGGAACATGAGTACTAGTCACAGTACTTGGTCAGTTGTACTTATGCCGTACAATCTACCACCGTGGAAGTGTATAAAAGATCCATATTTCATGATGAGTTTGCTCATTCCAGGTCCGAGATCACCTGGAAATGATATAGACATACACTTGCAGCCACTGATAGCAGAATTGAAAGATTTGTGGGAGAATAGAGTATTAACATTTGATTCATCAACAGGCAAGTCATATAAGATGCATGCTGCAGTGTTATAGACAATAAATGATTTTCCTGCTTATGAAAACTTGTCAGTTTGGAGCACTAAGGGGAAATTGACATGTCCGACTTGTAACAAATATACCCAATCTGAATGGCTTACGTATGGGAAGAAACTATGCTTTATGGGTCATCGTTGATTTTTACCTGGTGACCATAAATGGCGTAGAATGGTAGGATGTTTAATGGTTCTGTTGAATAGGGGCACCCTCCACCATTCTTGTCTGGCGACGATATTATTGCACAGTTTGCAAATGTCGGAAGTAATGATTTTGGTAAAAAACAACGGAAGAGAAAACGAAGTGCATTAGAGTTGAATTGAACAAAGAAGAGTATATTTTTTGAACTACCCTACTGGTCAACGTTAAAATTGCGGCATAGTCTCGATGTTATGCATATTGAAAAAAATATATGCAAGTCCGTGTTAGGAATGTTGATGTCAAGAAGGTAAAATGAAGGATAATATAAACTGACGGAAAGATCTAAAGCGGTTGGGAATTAGACCGCAAATGCACTTGCAACAAAATGGCTTGTCTGTTTACATGTAAATTGGATAGTATACATTATCAATGAACGAAAGGGCTATATTTTGTGAGTGGTTGCAGAAAATTAAATTACCGGATGGGTATGCCTCGAATCTAACAAGGTGTGTGCGAACGAATGACTGAAAAATTATTGGACTAAAAAGCCATGATTGTCATGTATTTTTACAAAGTATATTGTCTGTTGGTATCTGTTGGTTTTTTACTAGAGATATGCGGATTGCATTAATTGAGTTGGGTGCCTTTTTTTAAGATTTATGTGCTAGAACGTTGAACCTAGAAGTTTTGGATCGTATGGAACGAGAAATTGCACTAATATTGTATAAGTTTGAGAGTATTTACCCACCTTCATTTTTTGACATCATGGTTCACTTAGCCGTTCATTTGCCACTTGAGGCTCAACTTGCAGGATCAGTCCAATATAGGTGGATGTATCCTATTGAACGATTTCTTGAAAAATTGAAACGTACAATGGGTAATAAGGCCCGTCCAAAAGGATCAATTGCATAAACATATATTGATGATGAGTAGCATACATTCTGTTCCAAATACTTCCACGGGGTTGACACAAGGTTTGATCGGCTAGAAAGAAATTTTGATGTTGACCAAGCAAGATAACGGAATGGATTTTTTGTATTTTTCCAACAAGTACGTCCACTTGGTGCTCAGGGTGGTTATGATTTGTGTGAACGGGAATTCGAGAAAGTTCAATGGTACGTGCTAAATAATTGCTCAGAGATAGAGAGCCACTTGAAATAAGTTTAAATTAATTGTTAATTAATCATTGAATTTACTTATTAAACAATTATATAAACATACTTATTGTTGGTAATTTTTAATTTTAGAGATCATATTAACATGCTCAAAGAATTGAGAGTAAATGCTATAGACCTGAGACATGAACAGGAGTTCCCGAAATGGTTCGAACAACGGGTAATGACATTAATACAGATGTAATTTTATTACTTATTAAAATATTACTATTGTTAACGGTTGAATGTTTATACTTTATTTAATATGTAAGTTGTACAAATGCATGCGAGTAATCCGAACAATATATCAGACGAACTATATGCACTGGCACGTGGCCCCTCAAGACGTGCTACTCGATATTCTACATGTATTTCTCGAGGAAGTAGGTATCACACAATTGATCGAGAACTTTAAAGGAAAACACAAAATAGTGGTGTCCTTTTCGAAGGGAGTCATGATGGAGACAATATTGATTTTTATGGAGTTATCGTAGATATAATCGGATTGAGATATGTGAAGGAGCTTGTGGTTTATATGTTTAAGTGTGATTGGTGAGATTTAAGCAATCCTTGAAGAGGAAAATGCCAAGATGAATATTTTCTGAGTATTAATACATTAAAAAAATGGTATGAAGATGATCCTTTCATTTTGGCTTCCCAAGCATCTCAAGTATTCTATTTAGATGATCCACAGTTAGGAAATCAATGGCAATTAGTACAATAATTTTCTCCTAGAAATATTTATGACGTTATCCCTGAGGCGAAGGGACAAGATGAAGAAGAAAATGATCCCTCTAAAGTTCATAGTTATAACTATACTAAATCATTATAACTTATACTAATATATAATATAGTTATAATAAATTACTATAATATGGTATAACTATTAGTATAAGTGCATAACTATATAATAGTATTAGTATAAAGTATCAGACTATTAGTAATATAGTATTATAGTATAGGCTATAGCTATATATTAGTAATATTAGTAGAAGTATAATATTAATTGTATAAGTATAACTAATAAACTATAGTCTATAGTTCATAGTTATAACTATACTAAATCATTATAACTTATACTGATATATAATATAGTTATAATAAATCACTGTAATATGGTATAATTAAATTAATATAACTATTGTCTATTAGTATAACAATATAATAGTATTAGTATAAAGTATTAGACTATTAGTAATATAGTATAGGCTATAGGAGCCTATAGCTATATATTAGTAATATTAGTATAAGTATAGTTGTATAAATATAACTATAGTCTATAGTTAATAGTTATAACTATACTAAATCATTATATATAATAAATCACTATAATATAGTATAATTATTAGTATAAGTGTATAACTCTATAATAGTATTAGTATAAAGTATTAGACTATTAGTAATATAGTATTATAGTATAGGCTATAGCTATATATTAGTAATATTAGTATAAGTATAACTAATAAACTATAGTCTATAGTTAATAGTTATAACTATACTAAATCATTTTAACTTATACTAATATATAATATAATTATAATAAATCACTATAATATAGTATAACTAAACTAATATAACTATTAGTATAACTATATAATAGTATTAGTATAAAGTATTAGAATTTAGACTATTAGTAATATAGTATTATAGTATAGGCTATAGCTATATATTAGTAATATTAGTATAAGTATAATATTAATTGTATAAGTATAACTAATAAACTATAGTCTATAGTTAATAGTTATAACTATACTAAATCATTATAACTTATACTAATTTATAATATAGTTATAACTTATAATAAATCACTATATATAGTATAACTAAACTAATATAACAACTAATATAACCATTATTAGTATAACTATATAATAATATAAATATATAATAGTATTAATAGTCTATACTTAATTATAATATAGTATAATTATATATATAATTAATTATATATAAAAAATATATAAAAAAATATATAGAAATACATTCGGTCCGGTCCGAAAATCACCCGGACCGTGGACCGGACCAAATGTATTCGGTCCAAATAAAATTGGACCGGTCCGGTCTGGTCCAGTTTTCTCGGTCCGAACCGACCGATTCTCACCCCTAATAGGGAAGATATTGAGGCTGATATAGTTGAGGTGACAGTTGATCAAAGTGTTGAGTCATCTGAAGTATCTACAGATGATGAGACCAAATCTATAGATGAAACTGATACAAATGATTGATCAGTTTGTGTTCACATTATACAGTATCTCGCAATTATGCCACCAAAGAGGAAGGAAGTTCACATCTCATCTCCACCTGTTTCTAGCTCTCCGTCTGACTTGCCATTAGAAACTAACTCTACGGAACAAAGTAAATAGCTACTACTTATTTATTCAATTAAGATATATGCTAATTGATACGGGGTAAATAAATAATATTATTTTATAGAGATAACAGTACAATCTCGTCATAGACGAGGCACTACTAGAGGTGTGACGTCGGAGAAATATTGTAAAGTAGATAAGATTAAGGTTAACATTCTTGATGAACATACCGGAGGCAAGGGACAACAAGCAGCTTGGCTTATATCGCATGTGTGTACTCTTACACGGACTTATGCACCTTTGGCTATGAGTTCATGGCATAAAGTCTCCCAAGATGCGAAAGAGTTTATAAAAAAATGTTATTTGGTACGTAATATTTAAATAATAAATTTATATTTATATTATTTAATATTCTAAATGATAATGTCATTGTATATATACTCTTTTAAGGATGACTTTGAATTAAATTATGGTCGGAGAGAGGAGCTTAGGACTGTTGAAGAGTTGATGTGTAATGCATTCCGCAAGTACAAGGCGAGGTGTCATGAGCATTACAAGAAGTACGAGAACAAGGAAGAAGCACGTGAGCATCATTTTCAGGATGTCCGACCTGAAGAATGGAAAAAACTTTGTGACATGTTTGATGATTCATCATATAAGGTAAAGTAAATTAATTATTTATGTATCATATTTATAATTTTCACTTACTAATTTTTATAATTTTTATGCAGGAGCGAAGTTCTATAAACAAAACGAATAGATCAAAGTTGAAGATTCATCATCATGTAGGCTCAAGACCTTTTCATCGCCTCTCTAAGAAATTGGTAATGTACTTTTTTTATTTATTTATTCTATATAGTTTGTTTTTAATATTAACTTTATATCTTAACAATGTCTCTTGTAGGAAGCGTCAGACACCAATTATGATCTAACAAAATTATATGCTGCATCACATACTAATAGTAATGGACAGTGGACTCATCCCGATACTCGTGAAAATTATGTAAGTATTATAATTTCTTTTAATTAAACATATTTAAATTATTGTGTCAATATTAAACGTATATGTTGTGTGTATAATAAAATACTTGCCCTGCGTGCTGAAGCTGCTTCAGATCATAATTCATCAACAAGTGATGTTGAAATTTTTACACAAGTTCTAGGGCAACGTTCAGGATATTTGAGGGGTTTGGGTCGCTATATAAAGTCTTCAAGCTCTTCATCAACGTCAAGCACTACTGCTATTGCGTTAGAAAATGCAAATTCTACGATTCAAGAATTGCTTACAAAACAGCATGAGTTAGAGGCTCAATTGACAAAACAAGCAGAGATGGAGATGCGCATGAAACAACAAGAATATGAACAAAGAGAGATGCTTCAAATGCAGATACTTATGCAACAATTCAGGTCTCCAAGCAATTAATTTTCATTAGAAGTGGGTTTGCATATTGAACAATTATATATCATGTACTGAGAATTTTATTAGTATTATTAGTATTTTATTGAACAATTTGTAATGTATTTTTAAAATATAAATATCTATGTGATTTTAAATTAGTATTGATTGTCTATAAAAATAATAACCGTTCGAACACTCATCATTCATTCGAACGTATACAAATCGGACATAACCGTTCGAACATCATATATTATCGTTCGAACTGAAAAAGTTGCACGCCGTTCGAACAGGAAATTCACTATTTACGTTCGATCATCAATTTCTCCGTTCGAACGTTTCTTCATGAATTACCCGTTCGAACAGTCCCATATGTTCAAACGGTATTTTATATGTTCGAACAGTTTTCCAAGACGAATTTAATTCATCCCAGAAAAAAAAATCAGTTCGAACGATTTCGAACTGTCCAATTTAATTTCATCCCAAAAGATATTTTTTGGGACGAATTTGTGATTTTCGTCCCAAAATATCTTTTGGGACAGTTTTATAGGGACGACCTTGCGACACTTTTTTTTTGTTCTAAAAAATATTTTGGGACGAAATGTCAATATTTTGAGACAAAATTTTTCGTTCCAAAAAAATAATTTGTTGTGGTGTATACATGAGCTCATTCTCATCGCAAATGTAGTTTATACGAGCTCATTTTTAAAACCTTAAATTTATGCTGAAAGTTTATCTAATTGCAAGACATGCATGTTTTGTGGGTGACACTCTTCAATGGTGGTATGACCTTCCGCTATTGGTGGATGCTATTGGTCTTGCCGCTATGTAAATTTCTTGGTTGTATAAACTCGATTTGGAGACTCTCTGTATCTATTTCTAATTAAATGCCATATACTATTTCTCAAAAAACAAACCAATATCAACACTAGTTTTTACCTACAATTCATTTAAATAAATTCAATTTGAACATATAATCGAGCATATTATATATTATATATATGTAAAGTAGCACATATATAAGATCAACATATTGTCTCATCTATTGTACAAGCATAATATATTACACTATAAATAAAATATATATATATATATATACACACTATCATATATAGTGTCATCTAATTAGACTAGATATTATAGTTACTTCTATGAATATATAGTACTAACTAAATTTATTAATTATAGTATATATATATATACTATACATTAAATTAATACTATATTCGTATTAGTACTATATATTATAGTTACTTATATGAATATATAGTACTATTTACATTTATTAATTATGGACATCATATATATATAATAATATATATTACAATATATCTATAATAAGATAAATTCTAAAATATAAAATATATAGAGTATATAATATATGACGAAAACCGTTTGAATGGTACTGCATATATAACTTCTCCCCGACGGTCATTTCCATGGACACTGATCGAACGGTATCACCAAACATACTCCCAAAACCTCCATCCCCACCGTTTAACGACGCCGTTGCCGCCGTGAACAGTACCCAGTCGAAGCCTCCAACTCTCATCACCGGTATACTCATTTTCTAACTATTTTACCGTTTAAATTTAGATTTTTGATGGATTATTTCTTTAAATTAGGATAAATCAATTTATCCATCAATACTCACTGTAAATTTGCTTAAATCTATAGTAGGAGATTTATTTTAGTTTTGTTTTGTTTTGTTTGTTGAGAAATCCATGGAATCGAAAGATTCCATGGATTTCGAACGGTTTTAGCCAAACAGGTTAATTACACTTAACCCGTTCGAACGTTGTTAAAGCATTCGAACGGTACTGGCCAAACATTTAACACATTTGAACGGTATAAATAAACTTAATATTAGTGAATGTGTATTTTTATTCACCATTGTAGTTCCATTAGATCTTAGCAAGAATATATCTTATTTTATAATTAAATTAATATAGAATTTAATTACATTTTGTTAAATATTTTTATTATTAATATTGTATTGATAAGCTATTAATTAATTGTAAATTTCAGATTCATTATAATGTCTTCTTCTAGGACAGGACGTAAGCGACGCAGTCAGGCAGAGACTAGTGTCAGTACTCCTGCTAGGGAGAGGACTGTTTCACTAGAGCAACAGGTGAAGCTTTCTGACTTCCATAGTCTTGTCTGGGAGGGTCATTCCCTACCATCAGTCTTCAGTAATCGTGGTTGGGGACTTATCTTAGATAGTCCAGAGGACTCATTTGAGACTGTCGCCTATATTGACATTGTTTCTGAGTTCTATAGAGAACTCGGTGGTGCCAGCCCAGATGATGGAGGGGCATATAGCATCTCTGTCCGAGGAGTTCCGATTTTATTTTCATGGAACCGACTATCTAAGCATCTTCGTATTCCTAGGCCGTCAGATGCATATCCGAACATGGTGCCTAGAGAGTCTGATCCTTCAATTGAGGTAGAGACAGCTGAGGAGGAGGTACCAATTTATTATACAGATGAGGTCGATATCATTGCTGATCATAATGTGAGGGATTTGGTTGTTGGTCCAGATGCTCCCCTGTATGACGGGGCGAAAAGCATCAAGCAGGCAGATCTATCTTCGTTCTTCAAGATCCTGAATTTGATAATCGCCAACAACATCGACCCTCGGCAGCACAAAACAGAGGTTGACATTGATCGGATGAAATTTATGATACGGGTCGCTTATGGCATTCTTATTGACCTGGTGGGGTATATATTCGATAGGATTCAATCAGAGTCCCGGTACATTTCCACAGATATACTGCCATTCGAAATCCTGATCACCCGATATCTATTATTTGCTAGTATTGTGCCTGATGTTGCCGATCGTAAATGGTAGCCGATGGGACCGATCAACAGCACTACCCTCTCACGCAGCACAGGACACTCGAGACTGCATCTTCGTGGACAGCATCCAGACCCGGTTGATCTTCAGATAAATGTACAGCTAGGAGATCATGGACCACAGGCCGAGGCATCAGTACATAGCGCTACACGTGAGAACATGGCTGAGATCGTGCATGCAGCGATCAGCGGACAGACATCAGCGCTGATCGATACAGTGCGTATTGAGGTCCGTTCTGCTATGTCTGATTTTCCTACTGAGATTATTGGTAACATCTCTGAGTTACGTACAAAGGTTGATGCCATGTTTACGACTCAGGTCACCATTAGTACTCGACTGACACAGATAGAGAAACGTTTAGCTGCAGTCGAGGAATTGTGCAAAGAGTTGGGATCTTAGTATTTTCTATCTATTATTTATTTTTTCTTTTGTTTTTAGAATGGACAATATTTAGTATTTTGTAAATTTAATAGTTATTTATGAAATAGTCTTATTTTATATTTCCTGAACTAATTATTGATTTATATTATTCATATTATTTAATCAATAAATTTATTATAATTACTACTTAATATAAATATAATTCTCTCTTTTTTTAAAAAAAAATATGCTCACCGTTTGAACGGTCAAAAGTTATGTTCGAAAGGTATATCAATTTCTCGGTATAATAATTTAACTTATCGCGCTAAAATTTATGTTCGAACGATCAAATTAGACGTTCGAATGATGAATCGTCACTGTTCGAACGTTTCCATTTTTAGGGACGCCATATTTTGTCCCTAAATATAACATTCGAACGATTTATGATGCGTTCGAACGGAAAACGTCTTTTTGGGATGAAAAATAAAATTCGTCCCTAAATCTCATTTTTTGAGACGATTTTCATTTCATCTCAAAATAAAATCATCCCAAAATATCATTTTTATTATAGTGATACAAACTATGCTTGAGCCCTTAGGCTCATGTGTTCTTTGACATGTCTAGTTTTCTTTGATTTTCTTTTTTATTTTGATACATCTCTAATTATTTTGCTCATAGCTGTGCAGCTAATTATCTCCTAGAAACGTCAGAGGCATGCTAAAGGGGAAAAATCACATCTCATTACGTTTTCTCAAGCAACGAATTTAAACGACGTCAATGAAATAATCAATTACAAAGGGAACCCAGTTTGCAATCAAAGAATCTTTTCAACTCTTAACACTCCACATTTTATATTTTTTTGATTTTTTAAATTTTTTTTATTAAATATTTATTATATAAATAAAAAATAAAAAATAAAAATAAAATAAACTTAAAAAAATAAACTTAAAAAAATTTAAAAAAATTATTAAAAAATAATAAAAATTTTAAAAAATATAGATCGTAGAGTATCGGAAGATTATATAGCAAAACCGTTTGCAATTGCTACCTAATTGTTTTAGGCGACCAGGCTCTATTCTAGCCTTCTTTCTTACTCATTTATTAACTGAATATTATAAATGTTAAAAGAATTAATCAATAACAAATTGAAAATGAATATATTTATATTTATATAAAAGAAAGGACAATACTACACTCACTGAAAAAATCTACCGACAGCGGGTACCAGGCGTGCAAATTTTTTTTTTTTCAAACGTACATTTTTTTAAATGTTTAAGATTTTTTTTTAAATTCTCTTAAACATTTAAAAAAATCACAAATTTATTAAAAAACACTTCATTAACTACAAAGAAAAAAAAAAATCGGTACCCACTCTGGATGGATTTTCTCGATAGGACTAATATATATTATCTAGAATAAAATATATTTTTTCTTATGAATAATCTTGATAGATGAGATGAGATGATAAATTTGTAGACGATAGTGAAAGGAAAATTCTATTCTCACTTTTATCTCAATAAATAAGATATGGCGCATATTTATTACTATTAAATCATCATTTATTGTATGTTTCTTTTATCATTTAATGGTGATAAATTTACCACATACTATTTAGTATGATCAAAATAAAATGAGAATGTAGTTAACATTACTTTTATAAAATTAAAATATTGTTATAATATTATTTTTATTTTGAGATTTAAAAAAGTTGATTTTTTTTTATTTGAAAATTTAAAAAAAATTATATTGATTAGATAATAATTAAAGAAAAAAATTAAAAATTAAAAAATTTATATTTAAATAATATTTAAACATTAAGATGAAATAAGACATTAAAATAATATGAGATAAGATAACCTCCAAACAACCTCAAATTAACTACCCTGGCTGCGCCTTCCACTTGCCCCTCATCCCATCAACGTTTCAAAGAAAAGCTTTTCATGAAAAGAATAAAATAAAATAAAATATTAAGAAAAAAACTTTTGTCGCCTTTTCATTTATTCTTTATAAAAAAAAATAAAGATACGGACAATTCGCATATCGTCTATTTCTATTTACAGTCTTGCAAATTTCTTCAAACAATACAAAGTCCAACTTCGTATCCGGGTTTTGAACGAGAATTACCTGTCATTTGTCAAAGGTGTTTGCAGGGGCCCCTCCATCCAGAAGCCGGCTCCAGATAATTACATATATGAAGACGGCAGCACCTGCACCACACAATATAAAACAACATGATTCGTGTATCTGAAAAGAAAAGCTCATAGTTTCAATATTGTATGTTTTTTGCTCAGTTCTGCCATTAGAATTAATGGGGGATCAGGTGAAGCTGATTGCCACTCCTCAAAGCCTTCCCTGCTGCAGGGTTGAATGGGCTTTGAAGCTTAAAGGAGTGGATTATGAGTACATAGAAGAAGATTTGAGAAACAAGAGTCCCTTGCTACTCGACTCCAACCCTATTCATAAGAAGGTCCCGGTGCTGTTGCACGCCGGCAAGCCGATCGTCGAGTCACTCGTCATCCTCGAATATATTGAGGAGACATGGAAGGACAAGTACCCTTTGCTTAGTGAGGATCCACATGAGAGAGCCATGGCTAGGTTTTGGGCTAAATTTGGTGATGAGAAGGTACGTGAAAAGGTTATCTCAACCAATTATCATTATTGATATGTTTACCATGTTTTAGTTTTGGGGTCTCGAATCCTTGATCACAATTAAGGTAAATGATTAATAGTCTCAAGTTGATTAGATAGACTTATATAATTGCTTTGGGCTTTATAAACAAATCTAGATCTCCATATAAAGTTCCAAACTTGCAAGTGTAATTCAATATATTTTGTTATTATTTTTACATGGGATGGCAGCCAAATTCGATCTTGGGATAGACGAGCTAAGGGGGGCAATTGGATTAATTTGCTTGTTGCAATAGTCTCATCATCTCAGTTAGATAGGCCTGTATAGTAACTTTAATTTGAGGCTTGTCTCAAAATGTTATTCAATATATATACTTGTTCCTTACCTGAAAAAGAGGCTCTTATTTATAGAGCCCAAAACTTACTTTCTGTACTCGGCAGACCCTGCTACAGCCACACTTTCCACCGAAAGTATCTTCCGAGAAGATTGGTCTTTTCTTTCATACATTTTTTTTATATCCTTAAAACATTTAAAAAAAAATATCACAGAATCATTAAAAAATCACAGCATCAATCGGTAGCCTTTCTCTGTGGATAAGTATTATTCCTCTTAAGTTACGTTTCGATTCTGAGGTAATATCAGATAATTTGTAAATAATAATAAAAATATAGTGAATATTTGTAAATAGTAATAAAGTAGTTTCAAATTACCAAACATAGCTTCAGGGATCGATGTATAGAAACATGCAAGTGGTGGCCGTTTCTAGAGGTAAACCATGTAGAAATATTAAAGAAAAGTTGAAATTTTTGGCCCAGTATTTATATTACGTGTAAGCAGACAATTAGCTCCTGATCATGACCATTCTCTTTCGCTTTCCTTGAACCCAGTGTGTTGTAGGAGCATTTGGGGCAGCTTTCCTGACTGGAGAGGAAAAGAACAAGGCCATAGAGTCTGCACAAGAATCACTGGCGTTTCTTGAGAAGCAGATTGAAGGGAAGAAGTATTTTGGGGGAGAACAGATAGGGTTTGTGGATCTAGCAGTGGGTTGGATTCCTCATTGGCTTAAGGCTCTGGAAGAAGTGGGAGAGATAAAGGTACTCGATGCTGGAAGGTTTCCATTGCTTCATGAATGGGGTCAGAACTTCTTGGAAATTCCACTCATTAAAGAATGCATTCCTCCTAGAGAAAAGGTTGTCGAGTATTTTAATGCTGGAAAAAGCTACAAGCGTTCCTTAGAAGCTGCCAATAAACCATGAACTATATATATTACTTTCTCATATGTGTGTGAATAACATTGTTCAGAGGCAATGATGAGACACTTGGCATATAGATTTGTTATATATATTCTTGGATTAATGTTATTGTTATTGTGGGGCATGAAAACCAACTTGAAATTTTGCACTGATGTATAGTATATGAGAAATACTTTAACTATAAATGAATTATATATGCAAAGTAATCTTATAACCTGACGTGGTTTGATGTGATTTGTTTGATTATAAAATTATTTTTATTTTAAAATAGATCTAATGGATCACATGAAATCAAATTTGTTATGTTTATGAGTTTATTTTTATGAAATCTTTTTGTATCTTAAATATTTTTCACAAAAGTCATGTATTGAGAAATAGATATAAAGACCTGTTATGAAATTAAAATATCATATTTCTTTGCTTCGTTAATGTGCAAGGACTTGACAAAATTAGTTTTGCGACAAAATAACCCTTTTGGGAAAAAATTTTGTTCAAAAAAAATATAGATTTTTGTTGTAGAGCATCATGATCATGTGCAGTCACTAAAACAGAAGAGGTTTTTTGAGACAAAATTTTTTATCCCAAAATATATCTTAGGACGAAAAAATTGAGTAAAACCTTTCGATAGCGTTCGAACAAAAGATTTTGTTTGGGACAATTCAGTTATTCTGGTTGAATGGTAAATACATTACGTTCGACCGTGAATTATGTTTGAATGAATACTTCATGAGTGGTCGATCGAAACAAAATTTGTTCAAATAGAAACCCGTTCAAACGTTAACTTTGGTGGTCGAATAGACAACTATGTTTGAATGCATTTGATGTTGTCACTAAGCATTCAAACGTTTTTTACGTTCAAACAATCTACGATTGTTGTTTAAATGTCTATTACGGATTACGTTCGAATGGTTTGATTGTTTTTCTTCAAACGGTTTTTTGTCATTTGAATAGTAACTAATTGATTTTACCCAATAATAAAAAACCTAATATACATACATAACATATTAAAAAAATACATAATAATTTATTCAACACACATAAAATTAGTCTCATAAGTGTGAACAAAATAAATAAATTAGTACTAGTGTTCATCGTATATAAACAGATAATCTGTACATATAATGTAAATTAGTTGTTTGGAAGCCTAAATTGTTGCATAAGTATATACATTTCGAGTTGCATTTTTCTCCTAAACTCCTCTTGTTGATGTTCTTGTTATTTCATTCACATCTTCATGTCTACTCGTTGGGCCAATTAAGCCTCTAACTCATTCTGCCTTGTCCTAAATTCATTGATCTCAAACCCCACTTCCTCTAACGCTCTAGAGTTTTTGGAGGCATTATTGGACGATGAGAAAGAGCTAGAAAGCTTGACACAACAACCCAAACCTCTTAGATATCCAGAACGTGGACCTATCACTTTTGTAAAAATTTCAACATCACTTGTTGAAGAATTTTGATTTGACAAAGATTCAGAATATAGGGCAACCATTTTTTGTACACATAAAAAAAATATATTGTCACAAATATGAAAATATGTTTAGTAAAATAGATAATAATACTAACATAATTTTGACGGGCATCGAGACGAGTCCACTCTCCATTAAGATTAGTATGTGATGCAGCATATAATTTTGTCAGATCATAATTGGTATTTGACTCTTGCTACACGACACATATGTTATGGTTATAAAGTCATTAAAATACATTCAAATAATAAACTATATACAATGAAATATATAAAATAGCATTATCAATTTCTTAGAGAAACAATGAAAGGATTTTGAGCTGCACGATGATAAATCTTCAACTTTGATCTATTTGTTTTGTTTATAAAATTTTACTCTGCATAGAAATTGTAAATATTAGTAAGAGCAAATTATAAAATATGACTCATAATGGAAATTTATTTACCTTATATGCTAAATCCTTAAACATGTCACAAAGTCTATCCCAATCAGAAGGCCAGACATCCTGAAAAGGAATCCTGAAAAGGAAGTTGTAGTGCCTTGTCCCTATTCTCGAATTTATTATAATGCTTATGACACCTCACCTTATATTTACAAAATGCATTACACCTAAGTTCATCAACAGTCTTACGCTCCTCTCTATAACCAAAATTAGTTCGAAATCATCATTGAAAAAATATATGCACAAAAAAGTATCATTTGCATATTCTATATTTTGCATACATATTAAATAAATTTAGAAATCAATTAAATATTACCAAACCACGCTTCTTGATAATTTCTTTCACATCTTGGAGTACTTTATGCCATGAATTTGTAACCATGGTGTATAAGTTCGTGTAAAAGCACCCACATGTATGCAAGCCAAGCTGCGAATTGTCATTCACCTTCAGTATGTTCGTCATGAATGTTAACCTTAATCTTACCCATTTTACAATATTTTTTCAACATCACACCTCTAATAGTGCCTCGACCTTAACGAGATAGTATGGTTAATTCAAAAGAATATAATATTCATTGAAGAAACCAAATAAATGATGGTTAGAAACTAAGTAATATATATGAATTACTTTAATTGAAACAAAATTAGCATCAAATTTTTATCTTGTTCTGGAGAGTTAATCTCTGGTGTTGAGTCAGACGGAGAGTTAGGAACAAGTGAAGATGAGATGTGATCTTTTTTCTTCTTCAGTAGCATAATTTCAAAGCACTTAAACGTTCATTACATAAAAGATGTATCATAAAGTGTAATTGTGTTGGCAGCAAGTTATGCTTAGTCAAACTGAACTCAATTATAATGAGATCAAGCTCACCCATCATAAACAAGTGCATAGCAACATCCCCCACCAGGACGAGATAACAATTTCTAAGATTGTCCCCATGACTGCCCCCACTTTTGCCTCCACCCTCACTCCATTGGCAGGTTGAGTAGGCAAGTGGCCCCCACCCACCACACAACCACCTGCACAATTAATATATCAACACAAAATACTCATTTGCGGTTCCCCTTCCTAATGCAATCAACAACTTCCATTTGTAACCAATGGCCCAAATTAAACCAGAAGATCTGTGAAGCCCAACCCGACTAAGTCCCAAAGCCTAATAAGAAAAGCCCAGCCCCTTTATGAAATGGCGTTGTTCTTGCTCTTGGGAGTCAAAACCCTAATACCCTCCCTTTTCTCTCTTTCTTCCTTCCTTCTCTTTTCTTCTCCTCTCTCCTTGCATCATCTCCCCTTCCTCTCCCGTGAACATTACACACAGCCACTATGCCCCAATTGCACACCCAATACATGTTGAAGCTCACTCAGCCCTCCACTACCACCTCTGGCTACGGCCTCTTCTCCCAACCAATGACGAGCTCTATGTCACTCGTGAAGGGGTTGCTCGACCTATAAATAGTCTGAAACCCCCTTCCCTTGGATCAACTCTCTCCACCCTCCCACGGCGTCACACCCTCTAAGTCACCCCTTCGTCTCTTAACCTCATCTCTCTCTCTCTTCATTTTCTCTCCATTAGAACTATGTGGTAGGTCCCAACCACAGATAATGCTTAAGCAAATGTTCTCTTCAGGTGAGAACGTACCACACTTAGATGAATAGTTTCCTCTTCGAGTGAGAAAGTACCAAGATAGTTCAGATAATTCTTGCTTGCCCTTTATTGATGATTCATGGTTTCTTAAATAGGTCGAAGCCCAACGGCAGCATGAGTGCATGACCGAAATTCTAGACTTGACTAAGTAAACAAATAACAGAATGGAAAGAGACTTGACTAAGTAAACAACGGAAGCAACAACATGGAAATAAAGCAAACTCTTATACTAGCTCCAACGGCTATTGGACTGGCCAAGGTAATGCTGCGTGTAGCCATTTGTAACTGTTGTACATGACCCATGCAGCATGTTCCTAGCTTATTCTCCTCTCTCGCAAGCCATGCAACGCACGTTCAAGCAAACAAAACCAAGAACAAGCAAATCGAAACAAAAGGAAAACTAGAAACTAACAACTGAACTCAAACATACATAAAACAACACATGCAAATACATGTAAAACAGAGCATACTGCATGAAATAAAAGTGATGTAAAACTCACAACTGCAAGTGACCCAGTCTGCTACTCTTTCACGTCCACTCTTCCAACATTGTGGCCAATCAACCCCCCCCCCCAATCAGTGGATCCTTGTCCTCAAGATCTACAATTGGGAACATTTCCAGTAGCTTTTTCGTCTAACCATTTTCTAGTGGACTCGGACCTATTTGTAGGTCGTTTGCTACTAGTATGGGTGCAGCTGCAAAAGTACCATATTGCCGATTTCGAATGACACATCCCTCCTCAGTTGGTTGATCTCCAATGATGTCTTCATAGATAATGTTACCGCTGCCATCGTGTCCTTCTAGCTTGAGTAGTCGTGGCCCTTGACACTAGTGACCTGTAGTAAAATGCTCATTACAATTAAAACATAGACCTTGAACTCACCTCCGCTGCATTATATCCCAAGTCAGTCGCCGAACAAGAGCTGCAGGTGCGCTTGGTGCTGCCCGAGTTGCTGGAAGAAGAGCTAACGGAGCTCTCATTGGTGGTGGAGGATGTACACACATCCCTTGTCTCGATAGTTGATCATCTTTCATTCGTGTGAAGCTGATGGCTTCCTTTAAGGTTTGAGGCTTAAACATTCGGATACCATCTGAAATGTTTATTTTTAAGCCACCCATAAACGTTCTCACAAGAGCTCTCTGTGTTCAACCTCGTACCCGATTGCCCAAGTGCTCGAATTCCCACTGATAATCACGCAAAGAACCATCATGTCTTATCCTTGAAAAGGCTTCATCAAAATCATCACACTCCGAAGGCCTAAAGTGAGCCTAGAGTTCGCTTCAAAATTTGCCCACGAAAGAGCACGTCCTTTTTCTTGGAACGTCCTGTGAAACCACTGCCACCATTGGTTGGCCTCTCATTCCAAGTGGTAGGAGGCCAAAGAAACTTTCTGGGCATCGGGAGTATTCTGGAATTCAAAAAATTGGTTCACATGATTGAATCACTCTGTCGGATCATCTCCTGAGAATTAAGGAAATTCAAGTTTCGCTATTTTGGAGGATACAACATGCCATCCCCCATCGTGGCCTTCCCGGTATTGGTTACCGCGGTTTGGAGGCTCCTGGTTTGCAAGCAATACATCAGAGAGACGGTTAAGAGTTTCTTCCAAATGACGAAGCCTGTCAGCCATGCCAAGCTCCATCCTATGTAGCATATCTTGCAATACATCGAGTCCTGCCTCCAACTGCTTAATACGTTCCTTATTGGTTCCCATAAATAACCTAGCTTTGAGGACAATGGTAGGTCCCAAACACAGATAATGCTTAAGCAAATGTTCTCTTCAGGTGAGAAAGTACCACACTTAAATGAATAGTTTCCTCTTCGGGTGAGAAAGTACCACAACAGTTTGGATAATTTTTGCTTGCCCTTTATTGATGATTCATGGTTTCTTAAATAGGCCGAAGCCCAACAGCAGCATGAGTACATGACCAAAATTCTAGACTTGACTAAGTAAACAAATAACAGAATGGAAAGAGACTTGACTAAGTAAACAACGGAAGCAACAACGTGGAAATAAAGCAAACTCCTATACTAGCTCCAAAGGCTATTGCACTAGGCAAGGCAACGCTGCACACTGCATGTAGCCATTTGTAACTGCTGTACGTGACCCATGTAGCACGTTCCCAGCTTATTCTCTTCTCCCGCAAGCCATGCAGCACACGTTCAAGCAAACAAAACCATGTACAAGCAAACTGAAACAAAAGGGAAACTAGAAACTAACAACTGAACTCAAACATACGTAAAACAACACATGCAAATACACGTAAAACAGAGCATACTGCATGAAACAAAAGTGAAATAAAACTCGCAACTACAAGTGACCCAGTTCGCAACTGCAAGTGACCTAGCCCGCTGGTCTTTCACGTCCACTCTTCCAATGTCGTGGCCTATCACTATGTCACCTTCGTCCTCCACCATTTGGCACCGTACGTCATTGATAGCTCATGTACCTCTCTCTCTCTCTCTCATATTTCCCTTGCACCAAGCAACCCACCCTATCTTTAATTCTCTTTGATTCACCATCGTAACCCAACCCCTACCCCACCAACACCGTTCATTGCCACCATCCGACACCAAGACAAGGTCAGTAAACCCCCCCCCCAATCTTTATTTCTCTGTTATGAACCAATTAAATTGGGTTGGGCTTGATGGGATCCTACTGAGTTGTTATCTTTTCTTTTTATTTGAGTTGTTAAAGTAGTTAAGTGGCCCATGGGCCCAATAAATGTGGGTTAAAATTGGCCCATGGCCTTAGTGTTAGTGGCCACCGAATTAAGTCATCTTCTTCCTGTATATGAAGAGAAGGAGGGTCCTTGTTTTGGGATCTGAAAAATATTATGAACATTGTTGATTTCTTTTGGGAGGAATTGGAGATCTCGAATACTCCAAGGCGTAGCCATTATCCTTATCTTTGATTCTCTTTATTTGTCTATATTACTATTCCTTTAACTAGGTTCATAACAATTAGTATCTAGAGCCACCGATTCTTCATGAGTTTACTATGATTAAATGAACAGCAATTGTTGCAACTGGAAAAGATTTTAGAGAAATTAGACTATATGAGTGAAATACTCAACGAGTTGCAACAAAATTTCGAGAAGATGCAGGAATCTCTCACGCAGTGGGACGACCAGGAGGATGAAGATGAAGAGGCAATAGAGTCTGTGGAAGACAAGGTAGAAGATTCAGCAAAAGAGAAAAATAATACAATAGAGGTGGACGAAATCGTCACACCACCATTTCAGAGAATCTTCATGAATATTGCTTGGTCTGGGAAGAACAAGCTACGGAGGAGGGTGTAAAAAGGGCAGCAGAGACAGAAGAGGTGGAAGCTGTTCTCAAAGAAATTTTCCTTTCGTCTATTCTCATAAATTCTTTCAGAACTCCAGGCTTATTTTCTCAACCTACAGACCTCCTTCTCCGTCGTTTGTTTCACTTCTCTCGACACCGGTTTCGATACTACAAGGCAGATTAATTGTAGATTACGTGAGGTTTCTATTCATAGTGACACTAAATTGTTGCCACTTAACCCCAGGCTTGGGGGCAATTACAGAGGAGAATTTCATGCTTCTGTACGCCTCATAAGGCATCCCCCATGGCTAGATTTGCCGGAGAGCATCACTCACACTCTATGTGTTGAGCTAGAAGCCATTGCGAGGTCTTCATTCTATGATGAGAACCAGCAAACACCAGATGTTAATTCTTCAACCAGTGGTGTGCTTCAGGTATTATATATTTTGGGTGCTTGTTGTGCTACTCTAGTGTTCATACCTTCCTTTCATAACTACAGAATTTGGTCTTTTCTTGGCCGCGAAATGACCACTTATACTGCCTGGTATTTGACCAAAGCAATCCAAGGTATGCACGGTTGTGCGAATTTTGCACTCAACATGCTCGATAAAATGCATAGACGCATTTTTTGTGCTGGGAGGGGAACGTTAAAGGGACCTATGATAATTGGGGGGTTGCACTATATGTTTAAACAAAATTTTGAGGATGACCAAAGCTTGGTCGATATACTTGGAAGTAGTAAGCAGTTTGCTATATTATGGGATTTTCTTATAGAAATGAGAGAGGCTCGTTGTCTTGAGATTAATCCAAAAATTTTCTAGTTGTTTATAAGAGCTGTAAGACGCAGTTGCTTAATATTAATCCAAAATTTAACATTCTGTATGAACTTCAGAGTATTTGGGATGAAGTTGGTGAATCAGTTGCTGATAGGGATAAAATTTTGCTTGAGCTCGAAAAAGAATGTTTAGAAGTATGCAAGAGAAAGGTAGATCTTGCACATCGATCTAGAGCTCATCTATGCCAGGCAATAGCTTATGTCAAAGCAGAATTGGTTGTCATCTGTTCTGCAACTGGGGAGCGACCTGTACATATTAGGCAGTCTGTTCAAAATACTGGAAGCTTGAAGGAAGAGCTCAGTAGAATTCTTCCACAATTGGAGGAAATGTGGAGAAGGAAATTTAAGAGAAGAAATCAATTCCTAGAAACCCAAGAGCAGATACAGAAGATCTCAAATGAGATCTCTGGATCCACAGAGTGTATTTCATCCATGTTGGTAGTGGATGAAAGTGATTTGTCTCTGAGAAAGCTTGAGAAGTTGCACAGAGAGCTACATGCATGTCAAAAGGAGAAGAGTGATTGCCTGAGGCAGGTTCAGGAACATGTGTGTGCCTTGAATTTGTTTTGCTCAATGCTTGGTGTGGATTCTAAGAAGATACTAACTGACATTCATCCAAGTTTAAGAGACTTTGAAAGGTCCACGAATATAAGTAATGGTACGATTGACCAGTTGGCTGCTGCGATACAAAAATGGTGAGAGGTTAAACTACAGAGAATGCAGAGGCTCCAAGATCTTGCAACTCCCATGTTGGAGCTCTGGAATTTGATGGATACACCAATGGAAGAACAACAAATGTTTCAGAATGTTACTTGTAACATAGCTGCTTCATTTATTGCTCTTGTGGAGCCCACTGGTGCATTCTTTGCTTGGTCAAGGTATCCAAGTACAACTTCACTGCCACCTTCTATTATTAGCAGTAGTGTTGGTCGGCAAAGAGTAGGCATTCTGTTCTCAGGATATTTGGAGCTGGTACTGGGTCATCAGCTTCTTTTGAAAAGGCGAGACTGTTAGCATTGACTAATGCTATAAAGTTGCATCAATATCTCAACCTTGAGGACAAGGTTTTTTAAAGAAGGAAAATTTGTTATGAACCTAATTAAATTGGGTTGGGCTTGATGGGCTCCTACTGAGGTGTTATCTTTTCTTTTTGTTTGAGTTGTTAAAGTAGTTAAGTGGCCCATGGGCCCAATTAATGTGGGTTAAAATTGGCCCATGGCCTTAGTTAGTGGCCACCGAATTAAGTCACCTTCTTCCTGTATATGAAGAGGAAGAGGGTCCTTGTTTTGGGATTTGAAAAATATTCTGAACATTGTTATTTTTTTTTAAGAGGAATTGGAGACTTCGAATACTCCAAAGCGTAGCCATTATCCTTATCTTTGATTCTCTTTATTTGTCTATATTACTATTCCTTTAACTAGGTTCATAACACTCTCTCTCAATGTTCAAAAAAAAAAACACACTCTCTCTCTCTCCCCTCCTCCCTTCTCTTGGTTCCAAAGCCCAAAACTTTATGCTCGAAACCCTAGCTTCAGCCGCCACCCCACTGTGTTTCTCCCTATTCAGCACTGCTAAAATGGGCTCCTCTTCTCGTGTTCTATATCTTTCTCTAGTGTCTCGTGCTCTCTGTGCCTCTATCAAGCAACACACACATACACTTGGCTGAAACTATTAATCTCGATCTCTAAAGTTCCAACCCCAACCTTGAATCTTTCCCCCGATCTCATAGTCTAATATAGGTCTAATATAGCTCAAGAGTAGTAGCCTTTTGGAATACTTTCCATATAAATCTTGGCATAATTTGGCGGCAGTACTCAGAATCAAGAAAAATCTTATTAGGAAGTCGATGAACAGAGCACATACTCCATTTTATTAACATGGCAAAACTTAATTGTTTTGTTAGAAAAATTTAAAATTAAAATCTTTAACAAATCAAGTATTGTCATATTAATGAAATGAAGGGTGTGCTTTGCACACCGGCTTCCAAGTAGAATAACTCTAGAATCACTTAGAAAAATATATTATATCTACAATCTATTATATATATACTATTGAGCAAATATCATCATCAAACCATAAATCCTATCAACATAGTATTTCATAAGGAAACTATATATATTGTCTCAATTTCATATAAATGCTCTCTAAATGAATTCTGATCATAAAAACAAAATCTTAATTAAATAACCATTCAACATAATAATATGCTGTAACAAATCATAATTGATGAGCAATAAGTGTCTTTCGCAGTGTGCTAGCTAGTATAGTCCAATGTCACACATGCATTCATTAATATTGAACAATCTTAAATAGCAATTTCTGTTATTTTTTATTTTTTGCATTTTATGTCATGGGAAACACATTATTTCTCTTAATGTAACAAGGCTCATATTGAAACTCAATGTTTTTACCTATATTCAATCACAGGAGCTAGATAAATAAGGCTTTAATTGGTTGGAATTTTTAGATCAAAAACTTGTCAAATCCGAGTTCAAACGTACATGATCATCTATAAATAGTGGTTTGTTTGAACATTTCGTCCGATGTTAATGACATTAGCTTATGGTCTGATGTTAAAAGATAAAAGCGGTTGATGTTTCTAATAAAGAAGCTTGTTTTATTTTATTTTTATTTTTTAAAATAAGAATACAACGCCTCAATTTTATTGATTATCCTTACTTATGACGGAAGAAAATTATGATAACAAATAAGACAATTAAAATTTACAAATAATTAGAAAATAAAACAATCTCATGCATCAAGAAAACCTTTAATAAAACCACCTACACAATAAACTAAATAAATAAACAATAAACCAAAGAACTTTACAAAAGTCACAGCCTAATACTAGGCAAACCTAACAAAATCCAAACGGAGCAAACCTTTAACACGAAGGCGCAATTCATCAGAATTCCTATATATACAATCTAACCCCCTTCTCTCTCGATCTTGCTAAAAAGTCCGAAGTCCGCCACTTTATTCCCCTCCCTGTATTGACGAGCCACCATGTTAAAACCAGAATATATATACAGGCTTGAGCCGTTAGGCTACGTTCTTTTACATCTCTAGTTTTCTTTTTTCTTTTTCATTTTGATACATCTCTAAATATTTTGATCATAGCTGTGCAGCTAATTATTATCTCCTAGAAAAAGAGTTATGCTAAAGGGGGAAAATCACATCTCAGTAAGTTTTTCCAAGCAACGAAACGACGTCACTGAAATAATCAATTACAAAGACCAGGAACCCAGTTTGCAATAGCTACCTAATTGTTTTTTAGGCGACCTGGCTCTATTCTAGTCTTCTTTTTTACTCATTTATTACTTAATTGACTTTGCCTTCTTTTTTACCTGAAAATTATAAATTCTGAAAGAATTAATCATTTAAAAATTAATTGAAAATGACTATATATGCTTTTTCTTCAACTACCATACCTTCCTCTGGCCCCTCATCATCCCATCAACGTTGAAAAGCTGTTCAGGAAAAATAAAATTAAACAAAATATTAAGACAAAATCAAAAATAAGGAAAAATTAAAGTTTTGTTGTAATCTAAAATATATTAATTATATTAAAAATTATTTCAAAAAATGATATATAAATTTTAAAATTATTCTCGAGTCGATATGTAAAGTACACAATTCATATTATTTAAATGGTAAGATTTGATTTTTAAATTTTTAAATTTATTTTTAAATTAAATCTATATGCCACGTAACCACTGTCAGGTGGTAGAAATTAACTTAAAATAACAGTAATCTAAGCCAAATCTTATTTTACTTTCTCCTTTTCATTTATACTTTATAAAAAATATAAAGATACGGACAATTCCCATATCGTCTATTTCTATTTAATTACTTTCTTGCATATTCCTTCAAACAATACAAAGTCAAAGGTGTGTGTGTTTTCTGGGGGCCCTCCAACCAGAAGAAAACTCCAATTATATGAAGCCGGCAGCACCTGCACCACACGAAATAAAACAACATAATTCGTGTATCATAATAGAAAAAGTTCCGAGTTTCAGATTATGCTTGGAGGGTGAGATGAGAATTTTGTATTTTATTTTAAAATTTAAAATATTATTTTTTAATTTTGAGATTTGAAAAAGTTGAATTGGAATTTAAAAAATTTATATTAGGATTTGAAAAAGTTGAATTATTTATTATATTTTGTATAGAGATTTGAAAAGTGTAGAGATGAGATGAGATGAAGATGAGAATTTTGAGTAAACATATTTTCCAAACATATCATATTTAAGTTTTTTGCTAAGTTCTGCCCTTGGAATGGGGGATCAGGTGAAGCTGATTACCACTCCGCTAAGCCCTCCCGGCTGCAGGGTTGAATGGGCTTTGAAGCTTAAAGGAGTGGATTATGAGTACATAGAAGAAGATTTGAGAAACAAGAGTCCCTTGCTTCTCGAATCCAACCCTATTCATAAGAAGGTCCCGGTGCTGCTGCACGCCGGCAAGCCGATCGTCGAGTCACTCGTCATCCTCGAATATATAGACGAGACATGGAAGGACAGGTACCCTTTGCTTAGTGAGGATCCTCATGAGAGAGCCATGGCTAGGTTTTGGGCTAAATTTAGTGATGACAAGGCACGTGAAATGGCATCTCAACCAATTATTACATAGATATTTTACCTCGTATATATAGTACCATATTTTAGTTCTTTTTGGGTCTTGAGTCCTTGACCATTCTCTTTCGTTTTCCTTGAACTCAGTGTGTTGCTGGAGCATATGGGGCAGCTTGGCTGACTGAAGGAGAGGAAAAGAACAAGGTCATACGGTCTGCACAAGAATCACTGGCGTTTCTTGAGAAGCAGATTCAGGGGAAGAAGTATTTTGGGGGAGAACAGATAGGATTTCTGGATCTAGCAGCGGGTTGGATTCCTCATTGGCTTAAGGCTCTGGAAGAAGTGGGAAAAATGAAGGTACTCGATGCTGGAAGGTTTCCATTACTCCATGAATGGGGTCAGAACTTCTTGGAAATTCCACTCATCAAAGAATCCATTCCTCCCAGAGAAAAGTTGGTTGTAGAGTATTTTAATGCTGGTAAAAGCTACAAGCGTTCCTTAGAAGCTGCCAATAAACCATGAACTATATATAAATATATATATATATATTTCTTTCTCAGATGTGTGGGAATAACATTGTTCGTTGGCAATGATGAGACACTTGGCATATAGATTTGTTATATATGTTCTTGGATTAATGTTGTGGGACATGAAAACCAATTAGAAATTTAGCACTGATGTATAGTATATGAGAAATAGTACTTCAGCTATAAAGGAATTACGTAAAAGTAATTCTTTAAAGTAACGTGGTTTGATGTACTTTGTTTGATTGTAAAGTTGAATCCAACTCTGACTAAGTACAGAGGCTAGAGTCAAGAGTGATTATGAACATGGCAAATTCTCAATGGAGGAGCTTGATGTGATTGAAGGGAGTTGGTGAAGATGTCACCATGGATGACCTTAGAGAATGAAATATTCAACAATTTCAGAGAATGTAAAGTTCCCAACAAACTGTACATGCCATGCCAACAAACTGTACATGCCCTGCGATACTTGCTCATCTCTATTGCAACAAAATAGGCAGGAAAAATATTTTTCTTTCATTTTAAATTTTGTCATTCCGAATCCCACCTATGAATGTGACGTATTGTAAGTGACTTTCAATATAAGTTGTCAGCATAAGAACTTAAACTGTGTCACCTCAACTGGTGTGAATAAAGAATGAATTCAGGGTGAAGATTAGCACTACTCAATAGATATAGATTCCAATCAGTGCACCAGACATACGTTATACGGTATTGGCTTTCAATGTTCATACTTGGAGTCCTTTTTCATAAACCTTCAATCATTTTATAAAACATTAAAAGTTCTAGTGTTTTGCTTTGCGTTTCAAAAGAGCAAACAAATTAATGGATCTCCCTGACTTGATGAGGGGGAACTCTTGTTCAAGTTTCTTTCTAAATGACTCAAAGAGCTCGTCTAAGATCACATCCCCAAAATGCTCCTTGATCAGTCCATCCAATGCAGCTCGAAAGTGAGATGTCAATATTTGGCTTTTAGGGAGGTTGCTAGTTTCTGTAACACGAGCCAACTTCTCAATTCTCTCTACACTAAATTCCCCATTTCGATTCACAGCTACTACCAGCTCTTGAGGACATATGCAATAAGTTGGTACATTGAAGGAGTCCACTTTTTCCTCACTAATTATCCCCTGAACCAAATAAAATAGCAAATGCAGAGATGTAAGAACAAACCATGTTTTGTGCATTCCAAATGCAGCAACAAGTTTAAATCCAGTGGCTGCACAACCACAACAACAACCAATCATCTTTATATAATTCGATATTTTGCTATTATTATTGTCGAGAAAATATATTTGCAACAATGAATTGTGCAAGCGTTGTGTAATCGCTTTGAAAAAAGTAAATAAAACATGGGACTCAAATAATAAAAAAAATTAATTTTTTAATAGTGGATCCCACTCTTTTTCAAAATGATTAAATAGCGTTTATGCACTTCACGATTGTATGTAGAATTACAGTCAACTCAAAATGGTAATAAAAAAATTAGCACTTTCCTTAAACTGAGGAGAAAGGGTGTGGTGGGATGATTCCTAATAGATATATTTAGGTCTCTAGTTGGAATCCGAATAGATCGGATTGAAAGAGGGTATCCATATAATTCTATCAATCAAGAGGGTTATCATTCCTTCCTCTGAGCGGATTAATTAATTAAAATAAGGAAACAAAAGAATTCAATCATAATCAAAAGAGCCATGAACGATAAGAACTAAAGGCAAGCTTTTCATTTCCTACCTTTCTTGCCATGTCCATGAGGCAAGACCCCAAGAGATCATATAGGATATTCACAAGAGTTTGAGAATGTAGGGCATCATTAGGGCGGCCATAAATGATAAGGGCAATCAACCCTCCACACACAACCTCTAGAGCCCTTGCATGCAGAAAGCAATCCATATCTTCAGCATATTGAGCTTCATAGGCCTTAACAACTTCATCTTCTAAATCAGAGATGTGGATTCTACCTTTATTCCAAGCTGGGGAGCTTTTGTCAACGATCGGTTTCGGGACTCTTGAAAGCCAATGGATGGCATAAGAGGAATGAACAAAGTGCAGAGAGTCATTGGGAAACAAGCGACAGTAAAAAGAATCTGCTACACCCGGTGCATAATATTGCCTGTCTGGTGGGGCAGATGTGAAGACTGTATTGAAATCATTGGAAGCGTGATCATTGAATGAAAACCCACAAAAAAAATAAAATAATAATAGTTCTTAGGCCTTTGCTTTGCGTTGAAAAAGAGCAAAGAAATCAGTGCTTCTCAATGACTTGATGAGGGGTAGTTCTTCTTCAACTTTCATTCTGAATAACTCAAAGAGCTCGTCTAAGATCGTATCTCCAAAATGCGCCTTGATCAATCCCTCTGACAGAGCTCGAATGTTAGTTGCAATTAATTCGCTTTTAGCAAGGTCTCTAACATTAGCGACGCCTAGCAATTTCTCCATTCTCTCTAATCTAAATTCACAGCAGCTTCAACCTCTTGAGAAGACATCCAATACGTTGGTATATTAAAGTAGTCCACTTTTTCCTCACTAACTATACCCTGAACCAAAAAACAAAAAAGTAAGAGATTTAAATGGTAAGGATATTGCATGGATCAATCGTGAAGTGTGCAAGTATTGTGCAGTCGCTTTAAAAAATAGTAGGGTCTACTATTAAAATATTAATTTTTTTCATGTAGATCCCGTATTTTTTTTTTTTTTAAATTGATTGCGCAGCGCTTACACACTTAAGACTGCAACTGTCATTTCTCCTTTTTATTTTTATTAGGATAATAAAAACTGGACGAGGTTGATCATTTCCTACCTTTCTGGCCATGTCCATGAGGCAAGATCCCAGAAGATTAAAAATAAAAGTATGTGGAGTTTGAGAATGGGGGGTTCCATTAGGACGGCCAGCAAAGATAAGGGCAATCAACCCACCACACACAACCTCTTGAGCCCTGGCATGCAGAAAACACTCCATATCTTCAGCATATTGAGCTTCATAGGCCTTGACAACATCTTCTTCTGAATCTACAATGTAGATTCTTTCTTTATTCCAAGCCGGGGAGGTTTTTTCGACTACCGATTTCGGGACTCTCGAAAGCCAATGGATGGCATAAGAGGAATGAACAAAGCGCAGAGATGCATTGGGAAACAAGTGAGAATAGAAAGAACCTACCACACCAGCAGCATAATACTGCCCATCTGGTGGGAGAGATGAGAAGAGTGTATTGAAATCATTTGAGGTGTGATCATTGAAGAAAACTTGAAATTCAAGCAGCTGAGGATCTAGTCCTTGGCATTTACCCTTGCCCTGCACTGCCTCAATTATGTTTTGTACTGCAAAAAATGTGTTCGACAGAACAATGTTGTTGAAATCAAGCTTTTCTACGATTGCATCAGTGATTAGCTCTTTTGCAGTACCTATGACATCTCTCTGAAAATACCAAAAAAAAAAAAAAATCAGTGTGTTTGATCATTCTGACTACAAAACTACAAATAAGATTATCATTGCTGTTACTATAAATTAGTATTCCATTATTTTAATGAAACATAAGTGACTGCTTGCCAACTGAAAACTACCACGTTAGATTTGGAGAGAGATGGAAAGAAAGCAAAGTATAAAACATTCGAATTGACAACATGTGAGTTGCCCATAAACTCACTCCCTTGGACTGAGCTACCTCAATACCCAAAAAGGATCTGAGATGACCGAAGTCCTTAATTTGATTGAAAGTCTTTGTTCAAATGAGCGTTCTGTTCAACAATTCTTTCATTATCACTCCCTGTAACAATACACATCCTGCTACTTGGATACGAAGGAAAGACTGATAAAACATCAAGACTTTACTCGACCTCTTGACCTCTTGACCTCTTGACCTCTTGACCTATTCATAGGACTATATATCTGTCTTTTGTTATTTACACAACTCTAAATGTACAGTTCATTTGTTCTTCTGCCATCATTTCGGTTTCCCAACCGATTGTGGCACCAGTTAAATGGGGTGAATCACCCAGATCTTGAATCAACTAGTAGATCATCTAAAGTACGGCTTGAGGAATTAAACATGTTGGGAGGAAGTGATCTTGCAAATTTTTTTTCTTTTTTAAGTACTTAGACCTTATACTTTCAAGCCGGTGTGGCACATATACTTAATTTCACACTGCTGACATGCCAATCTTTGGTGTAAAGGGTGTGCCCTCCACGCCAACTTGAAAGTATAATTTTTCTTATAAAATATTAATTTACAAATTGATATTCCTTGATATGGTGCATCAAATTGTAAAACTCTTATAAAAAAGATCTTTTTTATTATAATGTAGATGTGATAATACATCAAACTAATATTACTTGATGTGATGCATCAAATTACTCTGCCAAGTCATGTAAGTTTATAAAGTTTCTATTTATAACTTTCGTGGGGATCAAAGTGAGTTGTAATTGAGCTTGATTCAGAAACGACGCTCCCTTTGTAAAGTAGGCCTTTTAATAACTAATTAGAATTGACATGAAATAGATCACGGAAGGAAGACGTATACGATGAATGAATGATTGAATCCCCTCCCACCCAAACGGGGTCTTCTATGGAAGAAGTTCCCCTTCTTCTATCTGAGGTGGGGTGTACTTAAGAGCGGAACCTAGATAGAACGTGGAGTGCCGGCCCCGGCCTCCTATACAGCTTACTAAGCCTCGGCAATTTCTTTTCATCATTAGAGGTGAAGTATACCCAAAGAGAACAAAAACAGATTTAGTAGTGTGGACCCTATTAGATATTCTTGTGTTGTGGGTTTCTATCTTCTGTGCAGCTATAACAAAATTAGTTGCAGGACGATGAGGACTACAATCAGATTAAGATTGATGGTTACCTGGTAGGAGGAGTTGTTTGTGTAGCTGTACACACCATTTCCACCTTTCATTGAGTATTCTTCCCTAGTACTCTTGCCTATATCCTCTGCTGCCATCTCTCTCTCTCTCTCTCTAAAAGTGGTGTAGATATACACATGCATATATGTATATATTAGATCGATAAGAGACATTAATGTTATTAATTAAATCATCTAAATACTGAGAACAACCCAAAAACAAATAATGATGGTGATGATTCATTTCCATTCATTGAACTAACTGGAACCAAGGCATGCGGCATGCCGTACTTACATTAACAATACTTGTTGGCAATGTGTTTGTTGAATAATTAGGCTGAGGAAAAAAATAGTTGAAAAAGAATAATTTTAAGTAAAAGTTAAATTATTAAGTAATATATAGAGTGTATTTGAAAAATATAAAAAAAATCGAAATTCATATATATAATATTATATTATTATTTTGACTTTGAGATGAATAGTTCAACATGAATTAATATTTTCAATGATTTTAGATTTAACCAAAACTTCAACTTATAGTCAACTTTTAGACTTAGAAATGGCTAGACTATTGACAATACTCAAGAGCCACCAAATATGGCTTTCCAAATCTTTTCCATATAAAGTTTGAAAAGGAAATGTAATATTTAATTTCCTGTATTAACTTGTACGTTCTCGGTTGCTGAGACATCTTTCCTAATAGAAGGGTTTATCCGCGTATAAATAGTGTTTTGTGTTTGATGGAAGGAAATATGGCTGTCCGTGAGAGCATTAGCAATGACTAGGCTATTGCCAAGTCTAAAATTTAGTTAGAATGTTATCTTTTAGCCATAACAGGAACTTTTAACCAAATTAGTCCATATTGAATTAACAATCTTAAAGTCTAAATAATAATAAAATATTATATATTTTAATAATTTTTGATAATTTTTTTTATGTTTTACAAATACACTTCAATATTTTAATATTATTTGATAAAATTGTTTTTATATATACAATACACATCAGCACTGAAGCTTTTTTTTTTAAGACAAAACTAAAGCTTTTTTTCCCCCAAACTCATTCCTATGAAATACTCTGATCAAGCGAAAAAAAAAAAAAAAAAAGAGAAAGATAGGTCCTTTTACGCCAGAAACGGAGCAGCTAAAACAAAATATTTTCAAACAACATCACCTGGACATGTAGATGTAGAGGGATAGGAAGTGGATGAAAAGAATAAAATAATAGGATGGAGGGTAAACAGTAACTCGCCAATAATGGAGAGCTCCTGTAGCTAAATCTTAAACTTTGGACTTTTAGCTAGTCCAATGTAGATGTTTTTTTTCACATATAGCTAAATTATAAACTTGCATTAGTATTTGACTATGTCATTGCCAATACTCTGAAGTCTTTTGTAAGACGATTGGTGAGTAACTCGCTCTCTTAGCTTCCTTTGAAGAATGAGATGAAGAATTTATAAATAATAATAAAATTATTTGAATCAAAATAATTTATTAAATTAAAATATTGATTTTATTTTTAAATTTAATATTTTTTATATTTTGTTTAGTTTAAAAAAATTATAATAATTAAATAATGATTATATGAAAAAATTGAAATTCAAAAATATGTATTTAGGTGATACTTGGAAAGAAAATTATGAAAAATTTTAAATTGAGATGAGATTATTTGTATTCCCAAACGAGGTTTTACTGTCTATTTTGCCTCTTCATTTCAACTAGGATAGCTAAAGATGACAAATGCTCAAAATGAAGAAAAATATTGCTCAAAACGGGAATAAATAATTCCAATTATAAAACATTGATTTTTTTTTAATATAAAAATGCCATTAATGATCTTATGGCTTTGCTATTATGGTCTCTTCACACGAATTAATCCTTCATTTCTTATTTCCAAGCCTGTCAGAAGCCTTCAGTTAAAAAAATGAAAAACCGTCTGAAGCCATTTTCTTTTCCTCTGTTCCTTGCGGTTTCTGATAAGTGCAGTCCTCGCATGTTTTCTTTCTTCAATTCATTTGCTATTTTTGTCTACTGTTTTCCCACTAAACATGATCACATTGATTAGATGAAACATTTAAAAAAAAGAAACGATAATTACAGTCGTGAGTGCTCAAACGACGTACAATCAGTTTGAAAAAAATAAATAAATACGATACTCACATAAAATAATAATAATTTTTTAATAATAGACCCACTCTTTTTCAAAACGACTGCACAGCTCTTGCACACTCCACAACTACATATAGCATTACTCTTAAAAAAAACTGGCACCAATAACACCACAATAATAAAACCGCTTGCAAGCAAATTTGTTGATCGAGAGAATGTGTTTCATATATCAACTTAATGCATAGCCCAATAATCAATTTAGCGGAACCTTCAAGGGAGCCAAAGCTCCAAAAATAAAAAGAAAAAGAAAGAAAGACCACATTTTAACTGACATAAATCAGAGAAGACTGACTCAAAAACTATTATTCGTACTCAAATGGAGTTAAGGGATTGCAATGGGTGAATCAGGTCAAATATCACCCATAAAACAACCCAAAACAACAATGCCCCGTAAAGCCCCCCATCCAGAACACAAGGACATCATCAGCCACAAAAATTAACTCTTCATAAACACATGCATTTGATGCTGTTCTAATTAGGACCACATCATGCTGCCATGTAATGCAACATTTATGTCCCCTCTGTCTCGATTTGCCTGTCAAGTAATAATCATTTAATCAATGTTATCAGAAAACCGGGAAACAGAAAAGAAAAACACGTTTCTTTCCTTATGGACCTCATCCACTATACCAAATAATCAAAAGAACCATGTGAAGCTTTCGGTTCATAAACCAAATCCAGTGATCATCAAATGGATACAAGAGAGTCTACCAAGCCATTTGGGAATGTTTTGCAAACAAATTTCGCCGAGAAGAAACAAAGTTCATTATTAAAGAGTAATATTTCCATCGCAGCCGCGTTAAAAGTCATGCCCAAATTAACTTTCCGGCTTATTAAAAATGATGAATGAGAACGAGAGAACCACTGATGTAACATGAATGGAGGATGATGCAAGAATCACTAAAAAGTTTCTTACCTTTATGCCAAAAATTGTTTAAGAACTTGACGAAGGAAGCTCCATGACCTTTCCCATTGCAACTGTTTTTCCTGTAGGACAGCAATTCGTGTGACAACATACAAGAATATCATAAACACTCACCAAATACGTGGGCAATATCAGTTTCTCACCTTCAGTACGAAGAGTGAACCTTCCAAGTTGAGGAAAATCAGAGAACTTCTCAATGCATATTAAATTATTCACCTAAGAACCACAAGCCCACAAGGGATCATTTTTTTTTTTTTACAAGTAAAATGAAATTTAATTAAAACAAATAACAAGGCAAGGCCCAAGTATACAGAAAGTATACAAAAGAGAACACAGTTACAAGTTGGGAGCTAAAGATGGATGCAAGAAAACCGTTAAAACTAGCCTCATGAAATAGACTAGCAGAAGCCCATAGAAATAAGGCGTAGAAAAAGATATCTGATTCCATCCAAAGGGCGTTCCCAGTCCTCAAAGCTCCGGTTGTTCCTTCTGAGCCAAATGTACCACGTGAGAGATAAAGGAGCCATACTCCATAATGCACCACATGAGACATAAAGGAACCATTCTCCATACATGAGCAATTTGAGGGTTGCCCTGAAGGCCTCTCCAACAAGCCGAAGCTCCACTACCCTCCGAGGCATCACCCATGCAGTGAAGTAAGAATCTCATGCCCCTCACAGTGAAGTAATAAATGATCCACTGATTCACTTCTTTTGGCAAATATAAGGCAACTAATCCTAAATTAATTGGAAGTGTTTTCAACCAAAGTACAAATCGAATTGTAAAGTTAATGGGCAGTGATTTTGATCAAGAACGATTAATAAAGATAATTTTAATCGTCTGGAAGAAAGGCAAGGTGATGACTTCAGAAAAATCTAACAGAGAACCTGCAAATCTATACTTAGAATTGACAGCTAAACTTGTGATCGTCACAAGAGCTTGCAGAAAAAGGTGGCAAACTCTATTTGAGAGATTTTTGCGACATTCATGATACATTTTCAGAAGAAATGCAGCGTGAATTTTAATACTAATAAGCAAAAAAGCCAACCTGAATGCGGCATACGACGACAGCATTATTTTTCACAAAGAGAACTTTCTTTTTCATAGGTTTCTTTGTCTTTGGATCAATTTGCTTTAACAACTCAACAATCTCGCATTCTTCCACAACAGAATGAATGTGCAAGACAGCCTTATAGCCAGCTGTAAAAATTGCCTAGAAAGCAGAAAAATTCACATTACTTAAGAAATCACATACCTAATTATAAGCAACAATATAAGAGAAAGATAAGACAAACAAAATAGCAAACCACTATACAGAGGAGGGGGAAAGGGAGATAACTGAAGTTAAATGCATACATTGTCTAGCAACTCAAGGATCTGCAACTGGGCAACAAACTCAGTAACAGCAGGTATTGGTTTAGCTGCATGGAGGAAAGCAAATTTAGTACATCAGAAAGCAACAATCCCCCCCACCCCCCCAAAAAAAAAGAAAAAAGAATGTTCAAGAGCACAACATTAAAAGTAGACCAGATAACATGGGATTCGGATTGGGATTTTGGAGAAAGGGGGATGGGAAGAAGAAACAGGAAGAAGGTTGGAATTTATAATTTGATAAGGTGTTTACATTTGAAAAGTATCCTAGCCACCGGACTCAGTTAATTCTACTTTATTACATGATCTGACCTTACCTATAATGAAAACTACCAACTCGTTCAATAAATTGAAATGTAAAACAGCAAGGAGGTGCATTTTCATGGAACATCCAAATGCTCACTCACATAACAATTATATTTTTCATAACAGCGGGTAGGGGTGGAGGGGAGCACCTTAAAATCAACTACAGAAACTGTTTCAATTTACAAAATTAGCTAGTGTACCAAAATTACATAAGAAATAATTAGTAATACTCTTTCAAGAACTACAAAGAAAACTGTCTAATATCCAAAAAGGAAAATTACCAATGCTTGACAAAACGAAGCCTGACAATATGCCGTCTTCTTCAATCCCAGACAGTTTAACCCGTAGATTTTCACCTGGGCCTGCTTGTCTAACCTTATCTTCATCACAGTATACTTCAAGAACCTTAACATGAGCCTGTGCATTAATAAGAAAAGTTGTCAGTCAACAGTAAGAAGTTGGGAAGGTACCATTTTGTTTTATGGGAGGCCTGGGGGCGGGGGAGAGAGAGAGAGAGAACAAAAATCATAAGGATACCTTATTTGGCATGACCAGCAATGAATCTCCCTCCCGCACACTACCAGATTCTACTTTTCCCATAACAACAGTCCCCATCTCCTTGAACTTGTCTATAATAGGCATCCTAAAAGTTTTGACATAGTAATAAACAAGATCACATCAGCAAGATCGAATCAATCATGAGAGGAGCACAATGTGAATTCTGAATCAAGTTTCTTAAGTAACTACACATTCCCATCAGAAACTAAATTAATTGTGATCAACCAAGTGCTTAACACATAAGAGCCTGCTAATAATAAAGATTGAAATAGTATTGTTTGAATACATTGACCTGCTTGATAGGGTGACACGAATGATAGAATCTTATCGAAACGCAGATGGGCGCAACCCTAGTAAACAGGAAGTCTATAAAAGTATATGCCCAACAACTGAGAAGAAAAAGAACAAATTCCTCTAAATATATAAAGCTAGATGATGTTTTGGAATGCCATACAAAATTGCCTAATGTGGAGGAAATGAATTACCAATCTTAATATTAAAACATAATTTTTCTCCCAGCAGCCACTCATTGTGTTTTTAAATCCCAAAAAAAAAAAAAAGATGAAAATAAATTTTTATAGGTCAAAGTTGGATTGTATAAAGGCAATCAATCCAGCGACTTTATCATTGTCTTTCTTGGAATTGCTAGACATTTGTAACTTAGAATTTAAATTTTTCCCACTTTTATGTACCTCATGAAAGCTCTTTATTATTTCTATTATTTTTAGCATTATCTTTATTGCTTTCTTTGTAATTAAACTTTTCTACTTATAAAAAGAGAATGAAAAATTTTGAAATGAAAAATTTTCTTTTTTAAATTCAACGTGTTGTAAGAGACAATGATGCTCCACTGAATTTCTAACCAAGATAATAATAACGCACAGACTGGCATGAAAGCAGTTCACACAATAAAGCATCCCCTCATCCAACAAAAAACATGCACACTTAATTATGCATCTTGTCAATGAAAAAAGAAGTAAATTTTGAAACATGAACCAGAATTCATATATGTCAGCCAGAGAACTGGTTTCCACAGAGAACACAGGTTGGGTGGGTTGAGAATGGAAGTGGTTAAGCTGTGAGAGAGAGTGAGGGAGATCTGGGGTAAAAAGGAAACATAAAGACTGAATCACACCTAAATGGACCTTTGGGATCTCGTTGAGGAATTTCGGCGGCATCAAGGGCTTCAAAGAAGCAGGGACCATCCCACCATGGACAAATGCTTTTATTCATTCTTGTTTTCAAGTTTGCACCAAGCAGACCAGAAATTGGCAGGAACTGGACATCTGCAAGCCAGAAAGGTATTAGTGCAGCAGGCAAGGCTTTAAATCCTCATGCAACCACAACACTACTACATATGTTCAAAATCTGCACAATTAACATTTTTGCTGGAGAGACTCAAACTAGATTTATGAACTGATTTTCTAGCACAATGTCTTTTGTTAGAAGTAATAAGAGATTTTATTAATGCAAGTAAATAGGCATAGCCCAAGTGCACAGAAAGTATACAAGTGGAAACACCTAAATATAAGCTAGGGACTAGGAGCTAGGAAAGTCTGAAAGAAAATCATTTAGATTATCCCCATTCAATGCAAGAACTTTCGCCCAAAGACAGTTCGAAAGAAAAACTCTCTCAATTCTCCCAACGAGCGTTCTCTATCATCGAAACACCGCTCATTCCTTTCCAATCACAGGCACCACATCAAACATAAAGGAATCATCTTCCAAATAGCAGCAATGCGATGACCACCCATAAATCCTTTCCAACAAGCCAAGAGATCCACCACCCTCTTGGGCATCACCCAAGCAATACTCGAACTCCTGAAAATCTCATCCCAAAAAGTCTTTGCCACCTGACAATGCAGAAACAAATGATCAACCGATTCCCCATCTTTCTTGCACAAATAACACCAGTCTAAGCAAATTATACCATGCTTTCTCAAATTATCCGTTGTCAGAATCTTCCCAAGGGACACCAACCAGCAGAAAAAAGCAACTTTACTCGGCACCTTGGATCTCCAAATACACTTCCAAGGGAATTGGTTGACATAATGGCACATCAGCTTTTCATAATAAGAGCTGACAGAAAAAATGGAATTTCCAGCATGTTGCTACAATTTTCGTATCATACAGCCTACTGAAAAAAACTGAAACAACCGGCACTTCCCAATTATGAACGTCTCTAATAAATCTCACATTCCAATGGGGGATATTATTAGAAAAAATTACAGAATCAGCCACAGTGACTTCGTCTCGTCCTTTGTGACGATCAAGACTAGTAAGCCCTTGCCATCCTAAAATGAGAAGGAAAGGCATTCTTAAGAGCCAAGTCCCCACACCAAAGATCATGCCAAAAACGAATCCTATCTCCTCCTCCAACATTAAACAAAACATGATTAAGAAATTCCCCCCAGCCATTCCGAATATATTTCCACAAACCCACACCATAAACACTTCTAACTCCCCCAGGCCCTCCTATATTTAGCATTGATAATATTTTTCAATAACACATCCCTCTCTAATTGATATCTCCAAAGTCATTTCCCAAGGGCTTTATTAAAAACCTCAATTACGAATCTACAATCCTCCACAAGCAACCAGTGAACAAACTTTATCCCAACTTACTAAACGGAACGTCCTATCTTACCCAAGGCCACCCCACAAAAAATTATGGAAGATTCTCTCAATTCTACAAGCCACCCCAACGGGCAAAGGAAAGAGGGAAAGAAAATACGTTGGAAGATTAGACAGCATACTTTTAATCAGAGTAATTCTTCCCCCTTTGGACAAATAAATCATTTTCCAACCAGCCAATCGCCTCTCTATTTTCTCAATCACTTCATCCCAAATCAACAAAGATTTATAAGGGTCACCCAAGGGGAGGCCTAGATATCTCATGGGAAGGGATGAGATCTTACAACCCAAAATGTTTGCCAAATCCTTAGAACAATGTTAAAATCCTATCATCCATTTCTTGTTACAGCCAAAACATGGCACAATATATTACCAAATTAACATACCCAAGTCAAAAGCTTTGTACATGGACTTGTCTTGCTCAAGATCATCACGCTACTCTTTCAAATATTTTTCACAAGAATTAAACTAAAATTAGATGGCCAGAAGAGAGGTTTGCTTCAAAATTGCACGGTACATTCAAGACCCATTTATGACTAGTGCTATATCAGAAACATTAATTTATGTTCAGGATCACAAACCAAGAACAATGAAAACATACCAGTATTTTACAACACCGAGCACCAATTTATTAACAGATAGCTTAGATGGGTTGAAGTCAGGTTGGTAAATTCAAGTGCATAGAAAAATATGGCTCAAGTCTCATAAAATGTTTCAAGTAAACCCGTTATAGGCTTTGGTTCTGAAGACCCAATACTTTAAGTTCAGTCAGGTCAGATTAATTTTTGTAGGAACTGCATTACATAATTTTAAGGAAAACATTATCCAGAAAGCTTAGCTGAGTTGAATACCAAAAAGAAATGCTATATAATTCAGAGGCAAGCATTAGAAACCTCGCCCAGATATCGTATACCACTCATGCACAGGTAATTTTGAATAATTGCCAACATCAATGTGGTAGGTGATATCAATGAACCCTTACAAATCCAAAAACCATACAATCCATCAAAGCTGAGTACAGCACACACAGCATCAAAAGGGCGCAGAGTGGAGTCAAGCAGTCATATCTAATATTCATATACAGAAATGAATCTCATGATTACTGAACTCCCATTATTAATCAACACAAATATAATATGTCATCAAAAACACATTACAATGTCACTGATTCCCAATAAAAACTTAAAGAGTCCACGGCATCTACATCGGCAAAAAAATCATACAAACATATATCTATAGGCCAACAGAAAATGCAAGATGATAATAAGATTTGTGAAAACCAAAAACCAGACAAGTCACAAAAAAGAAGAAAAACATTCTTCCAATACCTTTCTTGACATTGTATCCTGATAACTTCAAAAATGGTACCATCTTTGACTCAATTTCATCATACCTGGAAGAAATGCAACATGAAGAAACGACTGGGGAACATACGAGTAGAAAAGCAGAACCGCAAACAAAAAGAAAGAGGGAAAGGAAGAGGAAAAGCACCTTTCCTTTGACCAATTGACAGTTGGGTCATCCATTTTATTTACAACAACAAGCAGCTTAGACACACCCAGGGTTTTTGCGAGCTGAACATGTTCACGGGTCTGTCCACCTCTCTCATATCCAGTTTCAAATTCCCCTTTTCGAGCAGAAATTACCTAATGAAGAGCGAGAGAGAGAGAGAGAGAGTAATATCCATGATGCATGACTCATCAAAGAACAATGCATAAAAATTTTTTTTGATAAGTAATAATCTTTATTGATGTGAATGAAACTAGGCAGTGCCCAAGTACACAGGAAGTATACAAAGTGAGACACCTAATTACATTCTAGTAGGTTAGAAAGAAGATAAAAACTCATGAACATTCCCTCCCTTCAATACAATAGCAGAAAACCACTGGAAAAGAGAAAAAACAAAAAAGTTCCAGATTTCCCCCACTGTACGCTCCTTGTTGTTAAAGCACCGGTCATGCATAAAATAATAGTGTACAAAATCCATGATAGTCAAATATCAAGTACAAAATTTCTAACAAAGCTTACCAATACGCCTACATCAGCTTGAGATGCACCGCTGATCATATTTGGGACATAGCTTTTGTGACCCTGAAAACTCGAAACAAAAAAAATATCAAAAGCATTTCTCCAAGAGAATTTAAAATTTAAACTAAAAAGAGAGAAGACATTATGAAAAGAAATGATATTTGCAATCAGAGTATGGAAGCACCGTGCAATCCTTTTGAAAAAGGTGAGTAAATATGAACCCACATAAAAAAACTAATTTTTTAATGGTGGACCGCACTCTTTTCTAAAAAGAGTACGCGGCGCTTGCATAGCCCATGACTATATCTAGCATTACTCTTTTGAAAAACAGGAACTAAGGCAGAATAATATATTTAGACCATAATGTTTGAAACCAGATAATCATGATATTTTATGATTCCTCATTCAATTCCTATGATAGATAACAAACATTATAAGAGCCAAAATAAAAAGAATTAAAATCCCAATCCAAGGTATAAATCATGGTCATTTGAACACAGTATCCTCCAGCCCATTCAGCTTATACTCAACCCCACTTTTTTTACAATTAAAGGTACCACTTTTTTTTTACAATTAAGATTTTTTGGTATGATTTGTGGTGTGAATTTTAGGACTTGAATGAAGTCTATTGAGAACTATTCAGAATATCTTCTAGCAGGGAGGCATCAGTGGCTGAACTTCACCAAGTTACAAATCGCAATTCACAGTGGAGCATTTCAATCATTATATTAGTGCTGGATTAGGAAGTGAAATTGGCCTATTTACTACTTAACCCCCTTGTACTCACTCGAGCTTAAGGGAAACCATGAGGATGAGATGGGGGGATCCATTCCAGCAGAAAGCAATTTTAGGCCAAATCATATCATCACATCCTGCACTGCAATCGAATGTTCTTTTCCATGGTTTTCTTTGTATCGACAGCGACTTTAGAGAAGACCATAACAATTGATAATTTGAGAAGGAGACACATAATGATGTTGGATTCATGCTTTATGTGCAAGAACCGAGGAGAAACTATCAACCATTTTTTTCACTGTGAAGTGGCTAGGGCTGTGGGTCTCAATTCGCTAGGGGGCTTCATAGGAATTATTCCTCCAATTTGAATTAGCCAGTTGGCAGAAAATTCAGTATTTCACCTCCCAAGCCAGAGTGCCCCTGGTTTCTATCTCCAACTCACTATTCCATAAGATGTGTTTGCTCTAGTTCTCTATTAGTCTCCTCCTTCCGTGGCACCTTTTCAGCCGATAAATCTCTCCCTTTGCTATCGCATCATGACCACATGATTCCTTCAATAGTAGCCTCTTACAAACCCCATGTAAACTCAATTAAGACCAATTCCCAATTAGATTAGATCAACTTTATGGATACTAATTAACTAACTCAGCAGGCCGCATGTATTTTCGTTGTTCTTATCCTATAAAAAATATCTGTTGGTTATCTCCCTATGTAGAATATCTTCTTTACTACTTATCAAAAGAACAAATCTCCTAAATCCACATACTAACTTAGGTCTCTCCCTCTTCCTCTTGAGTCCAATCAGTTCAACTTATATCATTTAAATCCTCAGCCATGCAATTACTATTATGCAATCATCACTCACAACTAAGGATGCTCCCCATAGTCATAGTCAATTTAGATCTGCTCATCAATCCTAGGTTAATTTGTCCTTCAATGGCACACCATGTAATTAAAACATTATCACGACCAAAAATTTCAACAATAGATAAAATTGAGTAAGGTTGCAAGAAGATAGCTCAACAAGATGTATCCACAAGAATAAAATAGAGATACAATCTAGATGGTATCTCTAAGCTTTAGAAATAAAGATCTTAAATGCAAAAAATATTGAAACAATTATACATTACTTTTCATAAAAACTATAGAACTACCGGTTCGAAGTATGTGATGCAAACATCTTATATGAACAAATTGATACCTAAAATCTAGGCCTGCACACCGATCCGTTCAAACCAAAATCTGGTCCGAACCGACCCGACCTGCACCAAAAAAGGCGCGAGCTCGAACCGACCAGACCCGTGAAAGGTCGGGTCGGGTCAAAACCGTTATGCTTCTCCTCGTTTGTTCCAATGGAGGGCAAAAAGCGTGGTCGATGACATCTTTCCCTTTTCCCTAACACACAGGAGACAACCAGGTATCCATAGTGGAAATCAAACGCAGAGAATCAGGATCTCGTGGTTTGGGCATAAATGAGATTTCTCTGGGGGCTTCATTAAACTTTATGGGATGATCAGCACAAAACAAAACAAAGAGAATCTTGAAGAAATCGCAACTAGAGGCGTAACCTAGAGGCCGGGAAAGGTTCACTAATCATCATTCATCTGGTCTAGGCACGCTTGATTTTTTTTTTTTTGCCATCATGGACGACGGCTCAAAGGCGCTGTTTGTGATCTCGGCCACAGAGAGTTGCTCGTGGTAGACCTTTTCGGCTGAAATAACTGGCGCATACGAAGAAAGCATGCGATGTATTCTCGGGTAGGGAACCAATGGAAAACACCTCAGAACTCCAAGAAAGAGAGAACCCATCTTCCATAACTCCCCAACCAGCAATGTCATCAATGGTGTGAGCAGCCACATTCAAACAAGTTGTCCAGATGCTCACTGGCTTACCAGATACTTTGTTTTGCAATAGAGTTGAGCAACAAGATTCTAATCACATTCTCCATTCTTAAATTTTGAGCACTACCAAATCGACCACAAAACCTATAACTTTTCCATTCTTACAGTAAGACTTGAACCTCAAACCCTAACCACCAAACCCGTACAAAGTCCTGGTAGGGATCTGAATCGCACACTATAATCCGCGAGCTTCGTACTGGTAGGGATCCACGGGAGAGACTAGAGAGGGATTGTTTCCTTGTCCTCGTGATCAACACCTTGATGCCTAACTTTTCTCACAATACCCAGTATAGAGAGTAACGGAAGCGAGAAACGAGAGGGGCTTCGCTTTTTCAATGCAATGGATTTTGAGTCGGGTTCGTCCGATATTAGTCGGATTTGATGGATGTCGAAACCGACTTTTTTTCAACCGGCTTTAGCGGGTTCGACTCATTCGGGTTTTGCGGGTTGTGCGGTTCAGCAGGTATTTTGCACAGGCCTACTAAAATCCATCCTTCTAGCTGACCAATTGTTTGGCATGGGGAGAGGGGTAGCTAACAAAATTAGAGACAGATCAAGAAAGTCTCCAATCAGTAATCAAGAGAGAACTGTGGAGGAGATTAAAGCTTTCTTTTTTAAGTCTCTATTCTTATGGGTGGGGGCTATAGTTTGTAATGGAATTAGGGTCCATGAACTTCTTTCTATTGTAACCCCTAGCTAGGCGTTCTTCATGTATACTTCCTGTGTACCTGGGCTTGGCCTATTTATATGAATACAATATCGTGATTACTTATCAAAAAAAAAGTTTCTACTATGTGATCTAACAAATAGTATGACGCACTTTCTCTAGCTTGTCAACTCATCCCTCAGTAATAATTATTCTGTATACCCCGTGTACTCAGGCCTTGCCCTTTTCTTGATCTAATATATTTCTTCTTACTTATCAAAAACAAAAAAAAAAAAATTATTCTAACGAGTCCATGTAAAGAGGAAAATTAGTGTCTGGAAAGTGAATTGTGGACATTAGGCTCCCTCACCGGTGCATCCAAAATTGTAAATCTTGTCGTCTCTGTTTCAAAATGAGCTCTTCCAACTTCAACAGTAATACCCTGCAATCAGCATCACAAATTTATTAGATTAAAGGGTAAATGCAGGTTATAGCTTATAAGTTCTAACAATTCTGAAAAAAAATATTTCTCCCCCCTTTTTTGATAAGTAAAACATTATATTAATGAGAATAGGCATAGCCTAAGTACACAGGGAGTATATAACAGGTAACACCTAGTTAGGAGAAAGCAATAGAAACAAGAAAATCTAGGATATTGAAATCTACAGCTTTAGCCCCATAGGAATAAAGTTTTGACAAAGAACAATCAAATCTCCTCCAAGCGCTCCTTATCTTCAAAAGTCCAATCATACTAATATATTGCCTAGAAACCCCCAAGGGGTAGGCCAAAGTGATGAAGGCCTTAGTCTTGGGGTATCACTCCCTTCAAGGTCCAAGGTTCAACACCAGAGAGGTTCCCCGACATCAAAAAAAAAAATTATATTGCCCAGAAAGTATGCAAATTCTATTAGCATATTAAGTGAATCATACCTTGGTTCTCTCCTCTTCATTAGTGTCCATAATATATGCCATATACCTAACACAATAATAGTATTAGTGGTCAGAAAAGGAAAATGAATTAAAAGATCATTACCATGAACCATGGATCCAGACTATAATTCATGCAATTTCACCCAAAAGCATCATTTAACATGTTTCATAGACAGTGTTGGTGAAAGCACTAGGCGCAAGTAAGCGCAAATGCCATCTAAGGCATGGGCGCAAAGCGCAAACGCATGCTTGATTTAAATAGAGTGTACAATTTTAAAAATTATGAATAATAATAAACACTCAATTAAAAACAACAAAAAATGGTTAAAAAAACAAGAAGTAATCAACTAATTACATAAAATTTAAACAGCATTTTATATAATTTCCTTGTGCTTTAGCAAATACATGCTTACAAGATTTAATAGTAATCAAATTAAAGTACAAGGCTGAACCAAAATAGAGCAAAAAGGCCATTACCGAAAAAGCTCAAGAGTTGTCTGTATTGATTTCTATGCTAACATAAGCAATCAACAATATCAATCCATCTAGAAAGCCAACTTGGACAGTTATATTGGGTTCAAAACTCAAAAGCATATGCATCACATATGACAACATGTCGCAACACAGTACATCAATGATCTTCAATATCAACTAAATACCAAAGAATATCTGTTTACATCATTTTCATCTGTCAAAAAAATATTTTTTTACATAATTCTCAGGGCCTTGAACTAATATTTTATATTTTTTCAAAAAAAAAATTTACAAAAACACACTTTTATGCCCTTTAAGCAAGGGCATGATTTTGTACATGGCTCTTCACTTTTGGTAAGCAAAACGCTTCAGCCATGGTGTTTTCCACTTAAGCATGCTTTTACCAGCACTGTCAACAATGTCCATAGAGATATTAGTGCATCAAGAGAAAAAGGGGCGAAGGAGGTCAAAGATGAGAACGGGGAAGAGGAGATGGCTATAACCAAATAAGCCATAAATTGAATGTACATATAAGCAAAAATAAATCTCAGCCAAAAATGAAAATTACCCTTAATAAGTTATTTGAGTCTTAGTTATTCATAGAAAATGATTGGCAATAACCTATGTACAGGCATTTAGGGAACTGGCAAGTTCATAACAAGATTGAATTCAATAAAAATGCCATGTGAAAGAACAAACTAGAGAATATATGAAAGAGGAACCTAAGAAGTTCACTACATGGTTTGCAGTGCTTAGTAAATTACTTCAAATCAGCAAACACGTCCTGTCTTTTCAATTGGACAAATGCCCAAGTTCTACTAATTTAGGACACCCTTTTTTTTTTTTTGGATAGTTAATTAGAAAATTTTATTACCATGAATAGGCAAAGCCCAAGTACACAGGACGTATAAAAAGGAAATACCTACATCACACTTAAGAACAAAAAAGAAACTAAAGCAAATCCTGAAAATTATCATCATTCAGTACAAGAGCCTTGGCCCACGAACCCAAAGTACAAAAGAAAAAATCCCTAAGGTCTCTCAAAGAGCGTTCTTTTTCCACCTCACACCATCTATCTTGCACATGAAGCACCAATCAACCATACACATTGCACGCTTTCTTAGATTATCCATGGTCAGAATTTTTCCAAGAGATACCAACCAACTAAGGAAAGCCACCTTCGTAGGTACCTTCACTCTCCATATGCTTTTCCAAGGAAATTCCAAATCTCTCTGATAGTTTAACACTTTATAATATGAACTAACCGAAAACCTGGAATTTCCTGCCTGCACCTACAATAAACTATCTTCCCTTCCCTGTACAACCTTTGAATTATAAAGTCCTCCCAAAAAATCCAAATCGTTAACATCTCTAACAAAATCAACATTCCATTGAATGTTACTATACAAACAAGAAAAAGAATCAGCAACCACAACATCTTGATCCCTAGCAATCCTAAACAAAGAAGGAAAATTGATTTTGAGGGCCGAATCCCCACACCAAATATCATGCCAAAACAAAATCCTTTTCCCATCCCCCACCTTAAATTTAATATGTTTAGAAAAATCCCCCCAACCCTTCCAAATGGACTTCCACAAACTCACCCCATACGCTCCTCTAACTTCATTTGAACACCAATCCCCCCACATACTCCCATATTTAGCTTCAACAACATTTTTCCATGAGGCCTCTCTCTCTGTGTGATATCGCCAAAGCCATTTCCCAAGGAGTGCTTTGTTAAAGAGCCTTAAGTTTCACACCCCCAAACCTCCACATTAGGGCTGTTGACAAACCTTATTCCAAATAACCAAGTGGAACTTGTTTTCCTCTCCTATACCTCCCCACAAAAAAGTTCCAAAACTCCTCTCAATCCTCCTTGCTACCCCCGCCAGCAAAGGAAAAAAAGAGAGAATAAGTGGGAAGATTAGACAACATGCTTTTAATCAAAGTTATTCTTCCCCCTTTAGACAAATATAGCTTCTTCCATCCAGCTAATCTCTTTTCAATCTTCACAATCACCCCATCCCAAATAGTGACAGATTTATGAGAAGCCCCCAAAGGAAGACCAAGATATCTCATAGGCAACGAAGCTACCTTGCATCCCATAATATTGACCAGATCTGAAATACAGGAAATGGTACCCACTAGAACAATTTCAGATTTAGATAAGTTGACTTTAAGCCCTGAAACAGCTTCAAAACATAACAACAGTGCTCTCATAGCTCAGAGATGATCTTGATTAGGCTCACTTAAAAACAGCGTATCATCTGCAAAAAGCAGATGGGAGACTTTTAAGCATATCCAAGTCTCATCACCCACTACAAAAGCCGACAAAGATCTTCCTTCCACCGCCACTTCAATCATTCTACTCAAAGCATCCATAACAAGAACAAAAAGAAAAGGAGATAAAGGATCTCCTTGTCTCAAACCACAAGAGCTATATTATAGAACCCAATCAGAGAACCGTTCACCAAAATGGAGAATCTTGATGTTTAATCCACAAACGCCATTTCTCACCAAAACCATATCTCCCAAGTAAATACAAGAGAAAATCCCAACTAACATTGTCATACATCTTTTCCATGTCTAATTTAACTAAAATTCCAGTTTCACCCAATTTGATTCTACTCTCCAAACATTCATTAGCAATTAAAACTGAATCGAGAATTTGTCTCCCCCTGACAAATGCATGAACTAACAGAGGAGGGGACTATACACACAACTAATACAAAAATTATAACCAATCTGCATTCCTGAATGTTCTAACATACATCAGCAACTTTATTTTACAGCAGTTAAGAGATGAAGCAAGGACTCACCAGCTTTCTCTACTTTTCTCCTTTGCTTCTCTTTCATATTTTTGGATTGTGCGATCATCCACCTGACCACTGAGGAAAAGTATCTGGCCTCCAATCGTGGACTTACCAGCATCTGCAACCAAGACACAACATGATTATAACTATGAAGCATAAAGTAACAATGGATCAAACACGTCCAAATATGCTACAACAAAGGAAAGAATGAATAAAAATAATGAAAGAAATTACCTATGAAAAAAAAAATAATGAAAGAAATATGCATGAAATGTTTTACGCCTCGTTTTTTTTCACAACCCATCTCAACTCATCTCATCTTATCTAATCATTACAATTTTCCCAAATTCCCATACAAAATAAAATAACCAATTCAACTTTTTCAAATCCCAAAATAAAAATGATATTAAAAACATATATTCTAATAATATTTTATTCAACTTTCAACTTTATCTCAACTCATCTCATCTCATCTGTGAAAACAAGCAAGGCCTTAATGTTTTTCGCCGTATGAATGAAATGAACATGGCAATGGTACAGAGCTAAAAGATGAAGACAACCATCCTGTATGGCCTGTCAAGTTGTCCACTCCAGTACACTATAGTTTATCAAGAGTTGCCCATGCCTTTTTTTATGATGTGTGACATGTTTTATTAATGCCTTTCTTATTTTTATATCTGTAATTTATTAATGCCTTTCAAAAATGAATGACGTTAATATGTTTATTACTGGATATTTGACTCACTTAACAACCCAGATACCATCAAGGACTAGTCTACATGTCAGGCATATAGAGTGGAGTCTTCTTTTTTTTTTTAAATAAATGTGAATTGTGTCTTCATCAAGAAGATGTTTTTAGTAAGTGTCTCATTTAGTATGATGTTTTGTAGATTGAAGACAAATTTTAATCTTCAAGTTTCTTTTTCATGAGTTGTAACTACATGGCACATTGTGAAAAGTTTACAATAAAGGTTGCTTAGGCTTTTGGTTTACAATATTTTGTATTCTTTGCACTATGATATGAACAATATGTAGCATCATATCCCTAATAAAATGAGGATGGTGGAGGCAGTGGTAGGAGCAGGATTTATCTCGGGTTTTTTAGTGGGATCTAGCTCTAATGGCTTTACCACAATATCTCATTTGCTTTTCGTTGATGATACCCTTGTTTTTTGTGAAGCTATGGGGGAACAAATTCAAGCTTTGAGGGCTGTCCTGCTGTGTTTTCAAGCTATTTCTGGATTAAAAGTGAACTTAAGTAAATCGGAGTTGGTACCGATAGGAGATGTACACAACATTCATCATTTGGCAGCACTTATGGGGTGCAAAGTTGCTCTTCTACCCATAAAATATTTGGGACTACCGTTAGGGGCATCTTTTAAGGCCAAACACATTTGGGATGGGGTGGTAGAGAAGATAGAGAGGAAGTTGGCAACATGGAAAAGGACTTATTTATCTAAAGGGGGTAGGATTACTCTTATAAAGAGTACTCTCTCTAATATCCCTACCTACTTCCTTTCTTTATTCCCTTTACCGGTCGGTGTGGCCAACCGAATTGAAAAATTGTATAGAAACTTTTTATGGGGAGGTATGGGAGAGGAGACTAAAACTCCCCTAGTGAGTTGGAAAAAAGTGTGCTGTCCGATGGTTGATGGGGGCTTGGGTATTCATAGCTTACGTAGTTTTAACAAGGCATTGTTGGGGAAGTGGCTATGGAGATATCATGGGTAAGAGGAAGCATTGTGGAGAGGGGTGATTGATCGAAAGTATAGTAGTGACTGGGGAGGCTGGTGCACTAAGGAGTGTAGGGGTTCGTATGGAGTGAGTCTATGGAAGTTTATTAGGAAAGGTTGGGGCTGTTTCTTGAAACAAGTTAAATTTTCGGTTGGGGATGGTTCTAAAATCAGGTTCTGGTCTAATATTTGGTGCGGGGATACTGAATTGGCTAGAGCCTTTCCGGTTGCTTTCAGATTGGCAACTAACAATTTAGCTTCAGTTTCAGAGTTGATGGGATTTTCCAAGGGAGGGGTACTTTGGGACGTTAGTTTCTCCAGATCTGCCCAGGATTGGGAAGTTGAGGAGGTTACTGATTTTTTCAGATTGTTGTATTCAATGGAGATAAGAAGACAGGGCAGGGACCAACTATGCTGGAGACAAACAGCCACTAAAAAGTTTACGGCTCGGTCATATTGTAAGGTGATATTAAACCAGCCCCATATTGGCTTTCCTTGGAAGAGGATTTGGAAGGCTCATGTTCCAACTAGGGTGGCCTTTTTTGTATGGACAGCAGCATTAGGGAACATTCAGACTATGGACAACTTGAGGAAGCGTGGAATGATTGTCTTGGATTGGTGCTTTATGTGCAAGAAAGAAGCAGAATCAGTGAACCATCTACTTCTTCATTGTGAAATGGCTAAAGTGCTGTGGGATGGAGTGTTTGGAAGGGTTGGGCTGAGCTTGGTTATGCCAACAACAGTGGTCGAATTTCTAGCAAGCTGGTCCAACTTTCAAATGCATACTTGTCCCCAAGTGGCAGCCGCTTGGAAAATGTTGCCTCTGTGTATTATGTGGTGTATTTGGTTAGAAAGAAACGAGAGGTGTTTTCATGATAGAGAACGCAATATAGACGAATTTTGGAAGTTTTTTATAAGCACTATGCTTAGCTGGTTTTCTGCTATTGTACTCAAGGGAGGGGCTGTAAACGACTTCATGTCTTCGCTTGTCTAAACTATTAGAATGTAACTAGGTGTTTCTTTGTATACTTCCTGTGTACTTGGGCTTCACCTATTACATTGCGTTTGAATAAAAGTTTTAACTTATCAAAAAAAAAACTCCCCACCCCTCATCTCAAAAATCTTTAGAAAGGAGAAAACTTTAGAAAAAGAAAAAAGCAACAATCATCTAGATAATTGCACTGCTGATCTGTAGTGCAGATAACTCACTAGTACACATTACCTATGACATCATCAATGGCCATTCAAAGATAAACATCACAAAAGATAGAATATATCCTGGAAGTCAGCAGTCTATATTAAGAACAGCCATGAAATGGATGAACCTACCAACATGGCCAATGAAGACAACATTCAAATGTCTCTTCTTAGATAATTCCTTCTCATCTGCTGCTGCTCTATTGTCCGAGGCAGAGACTTTCTTGTCTTTCACTGCGATTCCAAGCCAAGAAGTCAACACAAGAAAATGATGATTGGAGCCAATATTAAAATATAATCTAGCTATTAAACAATAAGTTAAAACTATAATTTTGTAAAAAATAAAAAGCTAAAGATACTCCAGCAGCACCTTTATGTTCAACCTGCACTGCCTCATTATGGACATATTCCTTTGAATCTGAAACCAACCAAGCCAGAAAGCTCTTCAGATTAACTTATATATTCCAAATAAAATAACATATAATAAAAACCATACAAAAATTGGGCAAAAGTGGCCAATTGACTTTGTCTCAACCACCATCTCCTCCCACCATAGAAATGGGGTAATAGACGAGGTCATGAACTCATCGATAAAAAAAAACACCATGCAGGCAAACCACCATTTTCCAAACCAGCTCCTAATGCGTACATTAATATATTAGCAACTCTATCAGCATATTAAGGTCAACATATCTAAAACATTACTCCATCAACCATACTTGAATGACCCATAGAGTGAGCATGAGTAGCACCAACAGAGCTGACAATCGATCAGATGTATTCTATACATGGGATGCAAGTAAAATCTGAAAACTTAATTATGCTTCATTGGGAAGGATCTTTATTTTTTTATCAAAGTAAAGAAGAACGGTGAACTAGGAAGGATCTAAAAGGTCAATGTCTACAGGGAAAACCGCATTACTGCATTCTTCTTATTTTCATGCACTAAAAAGGCAGGATCTATAATAAAGAAAAACGAGTATTAGAGAATGACACAGTGGACACAAGATCCTGCTGCAAGGAATACAAGTGTACCATCAACTTTTTAATTAATGAGTTTTATCTTTTGATAAATAATCAAAACTTGTTACTAATCAAAAAGTCATCAAAACATGTATGAAGAGCACAAAGGCTTAGCCTAAGTACAAGTTGAAAATGGAGCATTGAATTAGAAGATTTTAAGCCCTTCCATCACCCTTTCGAATCCTCAAAATTTCTTTCATTCATTTCCCTTTGAACCCTCCACACCAGGCAAATAAGAGCCATCTTCCACATTGCACAATTTGAGGGCTGCTACATAACCCTCTCCAGTTTGCAACTTAAGCTCTTCCATCGTCCTCTCACAATCCTCAAAATTTCTATCATCCCTTTCCCTCCGAATACTCCACACCAGGAAAATAGGAATCATCAATCATATTCCACATTGCTGCAATTTGAGGGCTGCTATACAACCAACCCTTTGCAATTTGCAAATAGGTCTAATATCCTTCTAGAAGTACGCCAAGCCAATCCAACTCTACCAAAAACATTGTTCCATAAGGCTTTGGCAACCTCACAATAGAGTAAAAGGTGGTCTAGAGATTCCCCACTCTTTCTGCACATACAACACCAATCAACCACAAGGATATGACATACCTTTAGATTATCCAAGGTGAGGAACTTCTCTAAAGAGGTTCTCAAAGCAAAAGAGGCAACTCTTATAGGTGCTTTAGTTTGCCAAATACTCTTCCAAGGAAGAGTTGCTATCCTAAGTATGAGGACCTACTAGAATGAATGGATAGTAAAATTCTCTTGCTTGGAAAAGGTCCAAAGGGTCTAATCTATACGGTTACACCTCCAGGGCTTAATCTAATAGAGTACATGAGATACAAAAAACTTTTTTTTTTATAAGTAATAATCTTTATTGATGTGAATGAAACTAGGCAGTGCCCAAGTACACTGAGATACAAAAAACTTATAGTCTTCAACTTCCCAATCATGATCTGCTCAGGGAAAAAAAGGACTATTGTGGAGAGCCAATGGAAAATTCCAATAAATTGGTCACTGTAGCATGTTGCCCACGCATGATAATAAACCTCCAGAAAAAGCTACCTTGAGTGCCATGTCTCTACATACGGCATGCCATATTTTAATTATAAACCCGTCACCTACCTTGAATCCATAGTGTAAGTAGACCTCCATCACCTTCTAATGCTTTTTCCACAACCCGAGAACCAAACTTGAATCCACCATGGCTTTCCAAAACGCATCCCTTTCATGTTGAAAACACTAAAGCTACTTCATAGTGAGGCTCAATTGAGTTGCGAGCACACCTCAGCCCAATTAACTAGGTAGAATATGAATTCTTCACCTAGCCCGCTCCATAAAAAATCCCCCTACAACATCTCTATCCAATTGGCTCAACATCTCTATCCAATTGGCTACATTGGCAGGGAGGTAAACACGAACAGAAAATGTGTGGGCAGATTGGAGAGAGTACTCTTGATTAAAGTGATTCTTCCGACTTCAAACAAGTACATCCCTTTCCATCTAGCCAATATCCGCTCAATTTTCTCAATTACGCCATCCAAAAAGACTTGGCCTTGAATGAGACTCCCAAAGGTAGGCCAAGGTATTTCATTGGCAAGAAAGATACCCTACACTTCAATAAGCTAGCCAAGCTATCAACTAGACCAACTTTGATTTGGTCAAATTCACTTTCAATCAACAAACATATTTAAAAATAAAAAATAAAAAAAGGTCTCAACAGACTTTAAGGGAGAACTTCTCTCTCTATCTCAGCTACTTTCCCTACTACCGGCACAAGAGGGACTTTTTATCTAAAGCCGTCTCTGATTTCCAAACCCCTTTTTTTCTCTCTAAAGATTTTTGTCGAGGAGTTCCTGATAATCGCCTCATCAGATTTCTCAAAAGCTTCTACAAAATAACACGAGATATAAGGTTCTATTGATGATCGCTATCTCTCCCCAAAACCTAAAGCAAAGAACACATAACATAAACTCCCAATTAACATGATCATGGGTCTTCTCAATATCTAGCATGCAAAGTACCCCTGGTTCACCTAAGCTGAGCCTACTATCCATGCATGCATTAGCAACAAGAACCGAGCCTAGCAATTGCCTATCTCTAAGAAGAGCATCATCGATTATTTTTTACAACCCTAATTAACCAATTAGCAAGAACTTTAGCAATTAGCTTGGATACACCATTCACAAGACTAATGAGGCAGTAGTCCTTAGCATCCAGTGTCCCAAGTTTTTTAAGACCGAGGGTTATGAAAGTGGCATTAATACTTTTCCAGACTTACTATTGGCATGAAAATCATGGAATACTCTCATAATATCTTCTTTAATCACATCCCAAGAAGTTAAAAGAATGCCAAAAAGTGCCATCCGAGCACGATGCTTTATCAGTAATCATAATATTTACCACTTTGAGCACCCCATTCTCTTCAAATGGCCTCTCAAGCCACGTGGCCATATCTTCTTCTATGGAATCAAGTGTTAAGACAACAAGCTTGGCCTCTAAACAAACTGCACAAAATACAAAAGTTCATAACATCGAGCAAGATGATTTCTAATCTCAATCTAATCAGAGGAGGCTAAGACATCAACCAAAAGCATCTCAGTGTCATTGTTTCTCCTATTCAATTAGCCACTAATGGAAAATCTTTGTATGCTTGTCCCCCCCTTTTAACCCTAGTGCCCCTGACTTTTGCCGCCAAGACACCTTTTCCATTAAAGCGACCCTTCCTAAATCAATGATCACTTCGTTTTTCTTTAACTTCTATTCCTGGAATAATGCTCCCTCCTTTTCCATACCATCCAAACTCTACAACTCCTCAAAGAGAAACTTCTTTCGATGTTTCACATTATCAAAGATTTTCATTCCATAACCTAAGATCATTCTTCAAAGCCTTCAGTTTCCGGGCCAACATAAAGCTTGGGAGTTCCTTGAAATTGGATGTCCACCCTTATCAACAAAACCTTCTGCTTTTAGCCACATTCTGAAATTTGAAATACCTCCTACCTTCTTGAATATCTCCATACTCGAAGAATATCAAAATGATCCAACCAAATTTTGGGGAGCCATTTTTCTCACATATCAGGTTCACTTCCCAGTCGAGAGATTTAAGCAATCCATCAATTCTAGACCAAGGAGTGTCCCGATTGTTAGACCACATGAAAGAACCTCCAAAAAGGGGGATTTCCATAAGATTATGCTCATGGATGAAATCTAAGAACTCCACCATAACTGAGCAAAGGTGAGCTTCACCCAATCTCTCACTTGGAAACGAAGTGACATAGAAATCTCCACCTACATACCACAGTAATTCCCACTAACTACAACCACCACCCAACTCCTCCAACAAAAGCCTTTTATAACTATAGGAATTAGGCCATGAACCATTGCAAAAGCCCAACAAAAGCTACTTCTACATAGGGGTGTAACAAGTCCGATTCAGTCCAGTTTTGGACATATTTAGAACCGAACCAGTATACACCGGTTTTGAGATTTGAAGAACCAATACCGCACCAGTTACACCCCTAAACCAGTACTTCCGGTTAAATCAGGCGCCATAAAAGAAATATGCTATAAAAATATAAAATCTGCTATAAAAAAAAAATCTACTGTAAAATCTGCTATACAATCTGCTATAAAATGATTTTTTCTATAAAATCTGCTGCTATAAAAAAATATCTGCCATAAAAAAATCATCTTCCATAAAAAATCTTCTGCCATAAAAAAATCTGCTATTAAAACAAAATAATCACAAGATCAGATTTACGAAAGGTTTGGATAGTGAGTTGATACGAGATGAGTTGAGATGAAAGTTGAAAGTTGAATAAAATATTGTTAGAATATTATTTTTTAATATTATTATTTTACACTTATCAAAAAAAATATTATTGTTTTACGATTTGAAAAAATTGAATTGTTTATTATATTTTGTGTGAAAATTTGATAAAGTTGTAATAATTAGATAAGATGAGTTAGGAGACTTTTGTATCCAAACCGGGCATTATTCTCCATCACTGAAATCAGTAACCCTAAATCAATAAGTCAGTAACCAAATTGTAATGATTTCAAGATGTAATTCAGTAACCCTAAAATCAAATTTATATAGGTGTAAGTAACATCAGATTTCGAGATGTAAATCAGTAACCCTAAATCAGATTTTGAGATCTTTTCCTAAATTTGTAAATCCAATAAAAACCCTAAACAAAACAACTCCCATAAGTCCCATTCTATTCACATACCGATTTATGTTAAACGACGAGGGGCAGTTGACGGCGTGAGAGAAGGGCGGTGCGAGGAAGGGTTGTGTACATGAGAGAAGGGCTGAGAGCGAGAGTGAATGGGAGAAGGTCTATCGGCTGAGCAAAGATGAGAGACTGAGAGAGGGTCGCGCGGGGAGGGGGGTAACCCTAACCCCAACTGATTAAAACGGCGCTGTTTACTCCTCTAAAAACAACACCATTTTAATCAGTTGTTGGCTGATTTCTATCCAAAACCCATTAAACAATGTCGTTTAATAGGTTTCCAGTGGGACTATTTACAAACGGCGGCGTTTGGCCTTTTGAATAACCCAATCCAATAACATTGTGTCAATTCAAACGAATGAAACCACATTATATTTTGAAGCACAACAATTCAACGGAAACACATCCACCCTTAAAGACAACTCCAAACGCCAAACTAGATGATGCATCATCGCACCTATTCATACCAACGCCACCTAGCTCAGCCATTTCAAAATTAATCAACTCCTTGCCCCTGTCCCATTTGGTTCTATCCTCACTTGCCAATCAAGGAACATTCATAGCACTGAGAGTCATCCAATTGAGAAAAATTGAAATCAAGCTACTCAATGGCAAAACGATATTTGTCTTTTTTTTATTATTGGTAGTATTGCTTGCTTTGTGGCCAATCACCATAGTAATGGTCTCAAGAATCGTGGGCAATAACAGAACAAAACTAAGGTGATGTCCATCTCTGCAAACATTAGACCCCTAGCCACGAGAAACTACCTCGTTGGACTCCCCGAAATATTCTATTCATTTTTGTCACCAGACAAGGGTGTCATTGATTGTCGTTGTTCTCCGCTTGACATATCAGCACATTCAGGTCCTAAACTCTCTAGACCTGCTTCGAATCCTAACCCATGAACCAATATTAAATTTCTAGACAACAGGCTCACCTTCTCCCCAAACACCATTGATCATCGTAGCCCCCAATTCTAACTTGTTCAGCCATTGTTGCTTATGAATTAAGTATTGGTTCTAGGCCACGGAGCCGCTCAAGTCTTTACTCATGCTCAAAGGCCCCATCCCGATCCACAGCTTGGCCAGCTAGTGGGCTTTTGGTTGATGCTTTAAAAAAAGGGATATGATAAGGGCTCAATTAAAGCCCAAGTTTTTATTAACATACCCACATTTTATTGACAAAACCCATCTTCACTTAGCGGCCTATAATTGGGGCCCAAGTATTTCCCCCGTACAGCCACTCCACAAGCAGAGCCCAGTAGGTTTATGAAAATTCCATCTCCTACAGTAGAATCTCGATGATTGTTGGCTCAAGAAATACTATAGAATATTTGATTTCCTCTGCAAAAGATTTTGTCACCTTGTGTACCTCGAATGGCTCTACTCCTAACACACTTGCAAACCTCAGCACAACACATTCAACCCCTACCCAGATTGTCAAGAGCCGAGCGTGTTCCTTTCCCTTTAAAGGCCTTGGCATATGAGCAAAGTCAATCGTTGCCTTCCACAATTATTTTTATTAATACTTAATAAATTGAGATAGGTACACTTGAAGAAAATAAAGGGTATACAAGAAAGCATCTAATGAGAGACGTGTACCTCAACTCTATGCTGCAGAAAGAAAACTATAGCCTCAAAATATATAAAATCAAGTCTTGTCAACTCCATAAAATGTAAAAATAAAAAGATAAACAATTTTACTATCATGGAACCCAAACATGAAATTAAAAATTACAACTCAATGGAGACATAATAAACACAATTTACGTATAAAAAGATAAGAAATAAAAACATATAAGACATTCAACACAATTATATTACCCTTGACTCTTTTCATTTTTTTTTTTTTTTTTGTATGTAAGCATTTGTGATTCAAGTACTCACATTAAGAGTTATCACAATTTGAAGTTATCTACCATATTAAATTTCAACATGTTTATGTTGATTTAAACTACTCAACAGCTTTCACCATTTCAATGACCTTTTTAACTCAACCAGGAACAAAATACAGTTGAAGAGAAGCAGACACCATATAAATCAAATATTTAGTAAAAATCAAATATTTAGTAAAAAGACAGTGAAACCTTGAACACAAATATCTGATAACAACGTAGTAAACAAAACTTTAATGCCACAACCAACCTTCCTCCATCTTATCCACTTCCTCAGGTTCTTCTGCCTTTGCATCTTCAGAATTTACAACCCCATTAGTATCTTCTGCTAAGTTCCGGTAAAAACATAAACAAAATTATTCAAACAAAGAACAATAATCAACCATCTCTCTTATTTTTTTAACAAATAATGTCTTCTCAATAGTACCTGCCACGTCGAGCTGCAAAGACCGTATATCCTCCTCGATATCTGTCATTTTTTTCTCATCCACGTCTACCAGAAGAAGTATGAACAAGTCATTTCTATGGATTTCTCAACATTCGAGAAAGAAACTCTGTAGCTCAAGCTCAATTTAACTAACTAAACCTTTTTTAATAAAAAATAATAATAATAAGATCTTAGTCCCCAAATTGATTTTTTTTTTTTCTCTCTCTTTAACCAAACGGAGGATAATTGGAATCCTTATGGGAAAGGAAAAAAAAAAGAACTCTGAGCAAAAACAAAAAAGTGACAAAAAAAATTCGGAAAATTTGAAGGGAATTTTAAATAAGCACTAGGAGAATTCAGATCAGAGCTCAAATAATCACAAAGATCTATCGAAAAATTATTTCAAAAACTGCATGCGTAAATGAAGGTTGAAAATTCGGTATTAGATAGAGAAATGAAAACAAAAAAACATAGATTCTACGATAAAAAGATAGAGACGGTTGGCGACGTACCCATGGTGAAGTAGGAGCACAGATTCTGCAAGGAAACTAGGGTTTTTGTGAAAACGAGCGGAGATAAGAGATGTAAGCAAATACTGATAAAGGAGGCGTGGGGGTTTGGGCAGTCTGGAAACTACTATTAGCGTACCAAGTTCAATATCTTATGTTTATTCGGTAACATTATGTGATGTCGTTCCACGCTTACTTTTTTATTATTTCTTGTTATAATATTCGCACAAATATTAATCAATTTTGTTGGATAGATTTCTCACACGTTCGTTTAGATTGAAAAGTAATTCTTAACTCATTTTATTTTATTTATTTTTTAAAATTTTTATATAAAATATAATAAATAATTGAATTTTTTTAAATCTTAAAATAATATTAATAATATTAAAAAATAATATTTTAAAAATATTTTATTTAACTTTCATATCAACTCATCTTATTTTTAAATTCAAATGAAACCTAAATTTAATTTTAAAAAAAATAATATTAAATACAATTTTAATATGTACAAGTCGTATTATGTTTTAAAAATAAAATAAAATTCATTATGGGTAATAGTGAGATGAGAATTTTTTATTTTAAATAAAAGTTTAAAATATTATTTTTTAATATTATTATTGTTTTAAAATTTGAAAAAGTAAAATTTGAATTTGAAAATTTTAAATTGTTTATTATATTTTGTGTGAGAATTTAAAAAAAATTATAATAATGAAATGAGAATTTTGTGTCTTATCTACTTGCTAAACATATTTAAATGAAGTTAAGTTTTTCAAATAAAATTTTTCTTTTTTTTTTAATAAGAATATGCAGTATTAGTACGTTTTAAGCTGTATAAATTATTTTAAAAATAAATATTTATTATATTTAGTTTGGTGAATATGAGAATAAAGATTAAGATGTAAAGAAATTCAGTGATAAAATATCTTAGAAATGGTAGAGAATTCTAACAAGTAATTGATCGTTTTAAGACACATGGGGGGCTCCAATACAATGCCCGACAAAGCCACTGATTTTCTTTTTATTTAATTATTAATAGGAAGGTCATAGTTGCTCTCTCTCTTCCTAAGCATATTGAAAACGACACAGTATTGAGTCGTATATTGAGAGTTGATGATTCGAAGTAAATAGGTTTTGGGCCCATTGCAGCAAAAAAAAAAAAAAAAAGAGTACTGAAGAACTTTGCCTAATATGCACATAGTTTTGGGCCCCCAATATAAGTTGACGTTTCAGACGAGAATTTGAGAATGGAACTCTTTCATTGGGCCTTATTTTCACATGCTTTTTTTTCTGGTAGGTGGGAAGGGAGGGGCTTGTTGGGCCTTCCTCCTTATTTTCATTAGGCTGTCTGATCAAATGACGTAAATTTTTTTTGTTTTTTTGCGCCATTGACTAATTCATTAGGCTTCGTTTCGTTTTTAACTTTATATTTTTTTTATTTTGAGAGAGCAACAAATTTTCACAATAATAGTTAAAAAAGATGGTTTTCATAGCAATGGGATTTCGATGCTGCAACCTAAAGCCACAATAGGTAATGATGTATTGAGCTTGACTGCTACGAAGAATTTGATTAAACTTCCCACACCCTCATTCTCAAAAAACAAAGCAAATAAAAATGCCTATTTGCATCAAAAGAGAAGATAGAAAATTGTCGTGGGAAGACGCATGCATCACACACTATGCACATAGGAGGTGCGTGGTCTAAAATCACCTATTGAAATGGAGGATTTAAAAAGGGGTGAAAAGTGGGTAGACAACCACACCAATGAAGGGGCACATGTGAATATCATTGGGCGTACTATAGCGAAAAAGTATGATTATGAAAAATGAAATGGGAAGAGATTTGTGGTCATATACTGAAAGGAAAAATGAGAGAAATGGTTGGCCAAGATGACCAAACATGTCTAGTTTATCATTAATATATAGGCAATGCATATAGAATTACATTAAAGAGTTGGTAGCATATTCTAATTCTACATGTCGAGTGCACACTTATCTATTTGTTACATACTTGAATGTTGACTATACAAAATAAAGATTAGAGACTCCTACTCCTATTTATCCTTCTGCTTTTATCTTGAGTTGATCATGATCTGTTACTTGAGAATTATCAAGAGGTTTATCCTTTTGAGTTGCTGCCTATGTGACTATACTAACAACCCCCCACAAGTTGATGGGGGAGGAAATTACCATAAGCTTAGATTTGAGAAGAATAAGCTAAGGAGATGGGAGGCCCTTAGTGAAGATATTTGCAAGGTTATCATGACTAGAGATTAATTTTAGGAAAATATCATGGTTGAGCATCTTTTCACGCACAAAATGGTAGTCAACTTCAATGTGCTTAGTTTGTGCATGGAAGATTGGATTGAAATCCAAGGACAAGGCAATAACATTGTCACACCAAAGAGTAAGTGCATGAGATAACGGCAGGTGAAGCTTCTTGAACAACATCCTTAACCAGTAAAGTTCAGCAGTTGTGATTTCTAATGAGCTGTATTCAGCATCGGTGCTAGAGCATAAAATAACCAAATGCTTCTTTGAAGTCCACGAAACAAGATTGGAACCAAGAAAAACTATAAAACCAATGGTTGATCGTCGATCATCTGGGTTGCCAGTCCAGTCTAAGTCACAATAGGCTGAGAGATTCAAAGTGCCTTTGGTATAGAAGAGCCCTTGCTCCTTAGATCTCTTTAGATAGCAAAGGACCCTCTTTACAGCAGTCTAGTGAGTATCAGAGTTGATTCATATGTTGACATAGTTGGTTGACAACAAAGGCTATGTCAGGGTGTGTGATTGTACAATATTAGAGGGCTCCTACCACATGATGATAAGTAGTTGGATGAGGTAGAGGCACTCCATCATATTTAGACGATTTTGAGCTAGAGAGATAGGGTGATTTGGATGGTTTTGCAACCTCCATATGCACTCGAGATAAGAGATCTACAATGTACTTAGCTTGACACAAGTGAAGCCCTTCATTAGTACAAACAGCTTATATGCCAAGAAAAAAAATGCAAGGGACCAAGGTCTTTTAGTGAGAACTATAGTTGTGTAATCAATAAGGTAATCACTTGAGACTGAATTCCAGTCACCAGGATATCATCAACATAGATTAGCAGGAAAATTTGGAAAACACCATAATAAAAGTAAAATAATGAAGACTCAACTAGAAAGACTGTAAAGCCAATATTTAAGAGAAATGAGGATAATCTAAATAACCAAACTTGAGGAGATTGTTCTAAGCCATAAATAGTTTTATGTAACTTGCAAACAAAGTCAGGATGTTCTATATCAATAAATACTTGAGGTTGTTCCATGAACACCTCTTCCATGAGATTGCCATAGAGAAAGCTATTGAAAACTTCCAATTGCCTAATTTCCCTACCAAGGTCAAAACCACACGAATTGTTGAAGGTTTAATTACAGGAACTAAGGTCTCAATGTAGTCCAACCCCCCTTTGTTGATCAAGTCATTTTGCCACAATACATGCTTAGAACCTTTCAATTGATCCATTTGGGTGTAGCTTGATTTTGTAAACTCATTTGTTACAGATGATATTATGCATCTATGGGCGAGGGCATAAGGACCAAGTACTGTGAATATTAAAGCCTCATATTCTTTCTACATTTCTTATTTCCACCTAGAATCTTTAATGGCTTTGTTGAAGCTAGATGGTTCAGTTTTAGTGAAGGTAGATAAAAGAGATGAAATGGATGTTTAGTACAAGTATATAGCTGATAGTCAGGGTAGGTTTTGGTTTGAAGAGTGCCTGTATGAGACCTTGTTATCATGGGATGAGAGGATAGGCTCGAGTAATAGGAGTGAGAGAAGATTGAGATGGAGTAGGATCAGATAAAGTGGTGACAGAAGCTTCGTTAGTCATAGTAAAGGGAGGACAATCTAGTGAAGGTTGGTTGGTGGATATAGTGTCATGTAAACTAGCAGAAACAAAATATAAATATGGCAAAACAGTAGATAAGAGATGAGAGCTTACAATGAAGGTGAAAGGTGCATCACTAACTTCATTAATCTTGGATGGCAAAGTGGAAGTCGCAATATCCTTGGTAGGGAAAGATGTCTCAACAAAGATGACACGACATGATAAGTAGACTTTATTAGAGATTGGGTCAAGACAGTTATAGCCAACATAATTGTAGCCAAGAAAAAGACAAGATTTTATCTAAATGTTAATTTATGTTGGCTAAAAGGACAAAGTAAGGGGTAACACTTACAACCTAAGTAACAAAAAAAGTGATCAGCTGGTGCACGATTATGAAAGTTAACATATAAGGATAGACAATTAAATGTAAGAGTGGGTAGTCTATTGATTACATATACTGATGTTAGGAAAGCATTAACCTATAATTTGTTTGACAAACTGGAATGAGCCAACAATGTTAATCGTGTTTCAAGTACATGTCTTAATTTACCTTCAACTAGGCCATTCTGTTGAGATGCATGTAGACCGGCTTTGTGATGGATGATGTCATGTTTGAAGAGGAAAGCTTGAAAATAAGAAGATGTATATTCTCCTCCACCATCTAATTTGTATCAATCTGAAAGAAATTTGATAGTTTAATTACTTTAGACCTTAAAAATTACTTCGTAAAATCCCGAAAATATTTCACAAATTGAGCGATTGATTATGTTTTAGTCCATTAGTGTAGTCGAATCCCGATCAACTATGGTGGTGGAGTTGCCTTTCTATTTAACTAAGACACTTAGGAGTACAATTTTACGAAACGAATTACACCATTAGATTCGTATAAGTATTTAGAATTTTACGGTACAATAATAAATTCAAGTTTTTTGGATGAATAGTAGATGGAGTTGCCTTTTTTTTAATTAAGGCACTTGAGAATATAATTTTGTGAAACAAATTGCATCATTACACTCGTAGAAATATATAGGATTTTATGGCATAATAAAAAGTTTGAATTTTTTCGGATGAATAATAACCCTTCGGGAAAGCGACACATGGCAACTGGTTCAAACAATTGTCAAATTGCCACGAAAGATGTCCAAATCTACTTAAGATCACTATAAATACTTTTTAGTTGGACACATGGCACAATCATAACCATCCACTTGGAAATCCTAGAACACATGTCAAGTGGAGAACAAATTGGGAAGAGATTGAGTGTGATCCAAACTTGTTATTATGTTATCTTACACCAAATACTATTTCATCAAACCAAACACTATTGGTCAACCAAAAAAGGGCTTCAACCCTAATGAAACCCCAAAAAATTAGAAGTCAATCAAAATCCCGAACCCTTGGAGGAAACCGAAACCCCAAATTAGTTTCCAAACCCTAAACACACCCAGTTTTGATTAATTTCTTATTTAGTTAAATCACTTTCACGTTCAACTAACCACTCCCTTACATTTTGGTAATTACATTTTATCAAGAAAAATTTCATTTAGACCTAACCCTAGCCGAAACCCTAATTAAACCTCATTGAAACCCCAAATTGAGCCCATTCAGTTAAGCCCATCTTTGGCCCAACCGAAATCCCATTTTGGCTCACATTTCTTGAGCAAGTTTCCTCCTCTTTATAAGGACATACCATTACTATTATGCCACCTCATGATTGGCCCTAAATAGTGGCTTGATGGCAAGCCAAACCACCCACACCAGCCCTCACCCATTCAACCATAACAATAACAGAAAATTCAACAGCACTTCAACCATTTTCTTCTCCACTTTTACAAGCCAAACTCTCACCTATGTCAGCTCCTTCATCTATTCCCCACACCCTTTGCTTTTGCCTCCACTCTTAGTCACGTTTTCTTTTGTTTTCCAAGAGCAAGACTGAGAGAGCTAAAGAGGATTTTCTGGGTAGATTTTGCCTCTTAAGTTTACAGCCTTTGTAAGTATTTTCTTTTTTAGCTTTAACATCTTTCATTTTTACTAGCATTGAGTCTAGTTTACTTGGGTGTGTATTGGTGAATTTTTTGTGGAGTTTTGATTGATAAAAGTTGGATTGAATGATGGAAAGGTTTTAGTTTTGGCAGTATTGATGCTTGTGTGGAACTTTGATTGTTTGAGAGATTTTGATGAAATATTAGGTAGATCTTGATAGGATGAAGTGTTAACATGTTTATGTAGAAGTATATGGTATGATCCAAGCATGTTAGGTTTTATAAAAGAGTTTTGCATGATTATAAAGTGTTAGAAAACGATTGGCCCAAAACAGTTTCTATTTTGGTTTAGGTTGTGATTTCGGTTCTAGGAACTTGATCCTATGGCTTTGATTTTCCTATATGTTATTCTTTAGGCTTTGATCTATGTGTTAAGATTTTATTTCTTAAGAGATATGGTTTAGATCTTTGATGGAGTATTGATAAATATGCAAGAGTTTGTTTAAAACTCAATCTAGAGGCTCTCGGATTTGATAATATGTTTTGATGAAATATTTGTCATGACATGCTAGATTTAATGCTTATATCAAGTTAGAACTTGAATATGAGGTATATGGTTTTGTTATTTGAATATTTGTTTCGTAAAAATCAAGGATCTAGTGACTTTGTTTCAAGTCCAAAACTTGTTATACTCAGTTTCATGATTCTATGCAAACCGATTGTTGTAAGTGGTATTTTGTAATTTATTGATTGTTCAAGCATTTTATCACTTAGGTTTGAATGATGGACATGTTAGGAGAGTATTTAGAATTTTGAAGTCCGTGGAGTTTATTTGAAAGTGTTAGACCAAGAACTTCAAGAGTTCGTTCTATTTTGCTTTGTCTTGATGTTTTGGTATTTTTTATGGTGTAGTGAGTTTAAGTTTTCAAAAAATATGTAAATTGGTGTCTTAGTTTTATTTTAGGACTAAAGATGTGATTTTTTAGAGTTGCTAAATTCAATTTAAGCATGTTAATATGTTGGATGGTCAATAAGCAACAAAATCATGGTTTTTGCCTAATGGTGAATCGGCCAAGAGAGAGTTGGCATAGTTGTGATTAGTCTTTAAGTCCATATTTAGATTTAGGATGAAATTTAAATAAAAAAAAATGTAAATTTTGATAAGTTTTGGAGTTCGTGTACAAAATCCTTATTCCATAGGCAAATTGAAATTTCTCTAAAGTAGAGGAATAACTTTTCAAATTTAGTTCTAAGTTAGTAAGTTTTATTTTTTTGAGATTTAAGTCAAATACGCTAACTTTAGAAAATTTCTTATTGCAGTTCACGCCTTTTTACGCTTCACTTAACGTTACGCTATGCTTTTTTCAAGCGAAAAATCTGTTAGTTAGCTTTTAACTTATTCTCTGTATTTTTATGTATGTGTGGTAGTAAGAACTTTATATTCATGTTTATTATGCTCAGTATTACAGTTGTGTATAATATATCATGACATGTCATCGATTATCTATTCCTTGAATGCCATGGCATCTGTTACACATTTATTTATTCCTTGAATGCCATATCATCTATTACACGTTCATTTGTTACATGCCACAAATATCATGCCATCATATTTGTTATATATTTATCTATTACATGTCATGAATGTCATGTCATCTATCATTGTTACACAATTATCTATTACATGTTTACCTATTACATGCCCCCAAATGTCATGTTATCATGTGTGTTACACATCTATCTGTTATATGTCACGAATGTCTTGTCATTATGTCTATTACATATTTATCTGTTACATGTCATGAATGTCACGTCATTATGTATGTCACAGTTTATCTGTTACATGCTACAAATGCCACATCACCATTACTATTATATGTTACTTTGTCACATGCCATGAATGTCATATCATCATCATTGAGTATTTCATGAAATATTTTCTGAGTCAACATGCATAGGGTACTCGTGGCAAAAGCATTCTGCTTACTAGAGTATCTCTAATAACAACTTGAATAAGGTACTCTTGGCGAAAGCATTCTGTTTTTTAAGAGTGCATCTAATAAAATACTCATGGTGAAAGCATTATGCTTGTTTGAGTATCTTTGATGGAATACTTGGAGGAGGCGATCTGCTTTGTTTAAATATTCCTGACCAAACATCAAGTCTTTAGCATTCTGCATTGTCTGAAAAAATTAGTAATCAACCATGTATTTGTAACAATGTCTCATGGTCACGTAAGCACGTCATGTTCAAGTCATGTTATGTTCATATCAAGTTATATTATTTTCAAGTCAAGTTCATGCCACATTATTTTGAAATCATGCCATGCATGTTCAAGTCCATTTCATGAAACATACATGTCATTTATTGTCAAACATGCCTATTCATGCTATTGGTAGTTTGGAAACTTTAATTGTTGAGATTTTGAAAATCTCACTTGCTGGTCCTAACTAAACTTCCCTCGTTAATGGTAGGAGCTGTGCTAAGGTATGATGGAGCACCATGTCCCAGATTGGATGACGTTGAATAGATCGAGGATGAACTTCAAAAAATAATGGGGATGATACTTGAATTTTTTAATGTGGTTTTGGCACTGAGAACGGAGCTACGTGAGTGACTTGTCACATAAACTAAATTTCTTTTAGTTTTTAACTAAGAAGTTCCAACTTCAGTACAGTGTCTATTTACTTTGAAAATTGGTTGAACTAAGGATATTACTTTTGTGTATGCTTATATGAATGAAACGTAAGGATATTTTGGAATTACTATTCTGGTACATTGTGTATTGCTCATAGAAGAAAAAATTATCCATTACAAATAGTGCATAGTGCTAAATGTATGCTAGGTGTACTGCATTCTTAATTGTCATGAATGGAGGTATGTGACCTTATATTACATGTCTCGGCGCTGCAACCTTTGTTAGATCTTAAGCAAAGTTTGGAGGGGTCACATAATTGAAGTTGCTTGATGGTTGAAGAGTATTGATTTTTAACCATAAGGTTAAACTTAACAAATATTTCATAAAGTTGAGATTTGTTGTAAAGGGTACAACCATGTGTACCTGAAAAAGTCATGAACGAATATTATATGACATTCGCACCCACTCATTAAAAGTATAACAGGGGGGAAGTAGAGATGTGAGAAGAAGTAGAAAATGGTAATATTTTTCCTTTGCCTAATTGAAAAGAATCACAAAGAGCATTTTTATTAAGATCATTGCTTGAAACAAGTAACTTATTTTGGTTAATAACATGAGAGATTACGTTAGTTTGGATAACTACTATTTATTATTTTATTATTACTTTTTACCTACTTTTCATTACTATTTACAGAATATCTAAGATCACGTCACTATCCAAACACAACCTATATCAATGGAAGCGTGTCATAATCTAAAGTTTCAAATTTTTGAAGAAGTCTTGATGCCAAGTAAAGCCACCAAGCCACGCCTACTCTTGTGAGCAGTCTTCTGAAATCACAAAGGATAGAGATCATTCTCACTCTTGCCCTCATGAGGATTGCCTTGGTTTACATTTCCTTCACATAAAAAATGGATAGGTGTAAGTTTAAAATAACAGTTGTTATCAACACAAAATCGTTGAATAAAAAGAGTAGATTTGTAGAGATTTTAGGACAATGGAGGACATTGTTGAAATAAAATGTAGAGGTGGGTGAGTGCAAGAGAGAAGAAACATAGTTTTCAATAGGCAGGCCTGATCCGTTGCCAACATTCATAGTCTCATTGGTCTCAAATGGTTGCTGAAGTGTGAGATTGGCCAAGTCATTGGTAATGTGGACATTTGCCCCACAATCAGCATACCACTTATCTTCATAGGCAACATTAGTTTGGGACACCATTGCAACAAGTTGAGGAGGAGGGTGTTGTAACAGCCTGTTAGAAAGTTAATGGTTGGATTTCTATAGGCTTTAGAAACTTAGTGAAAACTTGAAAGTTTTCACGAATAAACCAATCTTGTAGGTTTTGGTTTGTCAGCATAGTTAGTATTACTACTTACTGTGAGGCCAAAAATGAAAGTTTATTTATTTGAGATAGTTAGAAGTTAGAGAATGAGATACGGTCTGTGCCTTTGGACTCATATGAATATTTAAGATTTTATGGGGCAATAAACTCATTTTCAATTTTCAGACGAAACGTTTATTTGACAACGCATTTTGATTATTTCGAAGCATTTCAGAGTTGATTTTTAATAAATTATTTGCACTATTAGGTTAGTATGATTATTTAGGATCTTTTACAAAGTTTATTTTTTACTTTCTTGGAATGAATAGTAATATCGATATTAGCACCAAGTATAATATTTTTAAAATCACAATGTAGAATATCCAAATTAAGTTTTAAAAGTTTTATTTGGACACTTAGCAAGATTTTAGCCACGCTTAATTAATAGAATTGGAAACTTAGTACCAAGAGGAACCATAAGATGGAAATGTGATAGAAATCAATGTGTGAGATCATTCCAACTAAGCAAAATATTATTTCATCCAATCATTCATTTTGTACCAAACCAAATAGGGCTTCAACCCTAGAGAAACTCTAGATACTTAGAATCCAATTGAAACTCCAAAAGCTTGGAGGAAATTGAAACCCTAAACGACTACCCCAAACTTGATTCCAAACCCTAAATGGATCATATTTCTAGTATTGTATTTAATCACTTGATCAAATCACTTTCACATACTATTAATCTCTTAAATTTATGTTATGACATCATTATTCAAACCTTTAAATCCTGAACATTTTGTTGGATCAAGAAAAATTAGATTTGGCCTTGATAGCATCTCAAACTCTAACCAAACCCTATTTGAACCTCAAAATGAGGCACATTCAGTTAAGATCCATTAGGCCCATGAATTTAGACCACCTTGGCAAAGTTTCTTGAGAAAGTTTCCTCCCACACTTGGCTAACCACCCATTACCCAAGGCAGCCCCAAAGTCGTGCATGATGTGAAAGCCAAAGGCCACCTCACCACCACCCTTCACTTGGAAGCTTCCTTGGCTGAAAACCACACATTGTTGTCCACTGTTTTTGCCCCTTGTTTTGGCCAAAACCACCATCACTCAAATGTCACTCAAGCCCTCCCTTCACTCTTCAGAATGTGTAGAGATGTGCAGACAATTTCCATACTCATTCCATCCCTTTCACTCACATTTTTAGAAAGAATACTTAGGTTGCATTTGGATAGTAAGGTGAGCTCAGATATTCTATTAATGGTAATGAAAAAGTAGTGAAAAATCAATGATAAAATATTGAATATTAATGAATATTAGTAAAAATTATGTGAAAAGTAATGATAAAAAGTTTTTTCTATTTGAGCCTAGTTTTTGTGGATACCATTTTTGTTTGATTTCATGGTTATTGGTCAGTCAAAAGTTGTTTTAACCATGGAAAGGTCATTCTGGGTGATAAACTGGATAGTATGTTATATTTTAGAGTTTTTGACCAAATTAATTGACAGATGTTGATCCAAAATTTTTATGGAGTATAGTTAACATGTTTATATAAATGTTTGTTAAGGATTCATTGCATGTTATAAGTTTTTGATGAAAAATTTTCTTAAATCTACAAAGTTAGAAACTGGAATGAGTAAAACAGTTTCTGTTTTATGAAAACTTGGATCTTTTTAATTTAAACTTACTCTAATGAATTTGATATTTTTATTTGATAATCTTAAACCTTTGACCTACATGTTAGAATGTTGGTTTAAAGATTTTAAGTGTTGATTTGTGAAAATATTATTTTTATGCAAGATAATACTTAGTTATGTCAAAAGTTTGATGATTTTAGCTAGATCCATGTTTTGATTTATTTTTAGCCATGTAATTTTAAGTTTAATGCTTGGATTTACTTTGGAACATATTTGTAAAATATATGATGTTGTTGGTTTGCATTTTTTTTTTTTTATCAAGGTATGTTTCAGATCTGGTGGTTTAATCAAAATCAAAGTTGAGAAAATTCCATTTTGATGAAGTGTTGAAGCCGAGTGCTTCAAGTTTGATTTTTGTGACTTTTGGTAATTTTTACTTGATGATTGAAAGCATGTTAGTTCTTAAGAATGTGTTATGGACATGTTAGAAGAAAATTTTGAAAATTTTGAGTTATTGGAGATGTTTTAAAGAGAGTCAAAATCTTGAGATTCAAGAGCTTGTATTTTAGTCAAAAAGTTTGGGTCTTTTTACTAAAAAGTTTTGTGTTTATGTGAAGTGGATTTTTGTCGATTGTGTTAAGCATACTTCTAAGTATAGGATGTGATGATCTCTGTTGTAATATCTTGGGTTTAAGCATAAATTTTGAAGTTGGATAAAATTGCAACAAAAATCAAAGAGAAATGGCTTAAGGGAGTTTCGGCCATCGTATGTTTCTTATGGTTATGATTTATTTTAAATATTTCTAATTAGATATTGGAGTTTAGGACAAAATTACATGAGAAATGTAAATTTTGGTGATCTTTGAAGTTAGAATGTGATTCTATAAGTTAGAGGTAAAATGGTCATCTTTTTCACATATAGATTGTAAAATGATAATTTTACTCTAAGATAGTATTTTCATGTTTCTAAGTTATTAGTAATAAAGTTCTAACATTTAGAAATCCTTATGTACAGTTTTTCATATTTCGTGCTTTTTTTCTGTAAACGCGACAATCATTGTAAATTAGTTTCTAACTTACTATCAGATTACTGTGTATGTATGTATATTGGTAAGAAAACTACTATTTATGTACTTATGTTATCCTATATGCAATGCTACATCATGTATGTCTGTTATGCATATTATATTCTGTCATGACATATGTATCTGTCACATAATATATTCTATCATGTAACATTTATCTGTTATACAGTCAATATATTATGTCACGTAATGTTATTTGTTGCATGTTATGCATATAATGGTTTCTATTACACATTATGTCATGTCACGAAATGTTTGTCTATTACATGTTATGTCATGTCAGGAAATATTTTTTTGTTACATGTTATGCTATGCCACGAAATGTTTGTCTGTTATATGTTATGTCATGTCATGAAATATTTGTCTGTTTCATGTTATGTCATGTCATTCATCTCTCATACATGTCACATTACGTTACGTCAAATCATCGGTCATTTCACTTCATGTCACGTCATGTTTGGAATATAGAGTATGTCTCGGGTCATATGTTCTTACAGATCAACTGTGATATTTTTTATATCAAAATAGAGTGTTAAGAAATCGATGTGAGACTTGGTACCTTTATACTTGTAACATTCCATCACATACTTGGGAATTTGATGCCCAGAGTAGCTTGCTCTATTAATATTAATGGCAATCATTTTTTGTTTTTGTAACTTGGTCTAATTCTTAATTCTTAATACTAATTACTACAAAATTTTTAAACCAGTCCATAGGTACGTACATGCGTAAGATAAAATAAATAAATAAATTCTGAATTCTTTAAAGGATCCAAATATCTTCTAAGTTGGTTTTATTCTAGAAAATACTGACCTCCCAATAAATAGTCTCTATTTATAAAAATTACTTCAATTATCATATACCTTGAATGCCTAGTTAAGCTTACAAAGAGATATAGACAAAATCCAATACAAATCAGTTTATTTTAAAAGATCCTAAACTAATCTATTCTCACTCTCATACAAAATATAATAAAGAATTCAATTTTTTTAAATTTTAAAATAAAAATAATATTATAAAAATATTTTATTAAACTTTTAATAAAACATCTCATCTCATCTCATCTGAATTATGTAATTAAACGAGGCATTACTCACTCATGAAAAATAATACAAATTCTTAACGAGTGAAATTAAATTAACTACCAACTCAAGTACCTAATATTGGCTTGTTTGAAAGTGTGCTAGCCGCACCACCTATGAAGGATTGAGATTTGTTTGTTAAATTAGATGATCATCTTGTGGTTCGTGGCTTAGAAAAAAGTGTAAATTTTGGAATAGGAAGATCAGGCTTTTTTGGGAATTGAACTATTCTAATATATTCTCAGACTACTTCACTAATATTTATAAACAATTCGCTATTATTACAAACAATTTGTTACTTATATTTACAAATTATTACTATTATTCATAAATTATTTCACTACTATTTATAAATGATTTGAGATACTCTTAATATCTAAATGGAGCCGTAGACTGTGTTTGGAAAGTGAAGTAGACTTCTACTTCTCTTTACAAATAGTTCACTATTATTCACAAATTATTCACTATTTTTTTAGTACTATTCATTACTTTTCACTACCATTTACAAATCATCTGAGATTTTTTCAATATCCAAATATAGGCGTAATCATTCTTTATTGAATCTATCAATTGAAGGAAGAATATGAGGATAAGAACATAAAATCCTTTTGGAATATAAATTTAGATGATGAGATTCTAAATTTTTGAAGGTCCATGTTCTAAAAAATGTAGAAAAAATCTATTTATAAGTCTATTTTTTATGCATATGCTGCTAATATAGAAGACATCCACATTAGTTATGTTAAAAAGTTCTTGGTATTTTAAATTTTTTTTTTAAATTGTAATAGATTTGATAATAAATAGTATATTAAGGCATTGACTCGTAGTAAAACTAATAAAAAAAAATAGAATAAAAAAAAAGATTTGTTATACTAAGAGCATTGGCAATGGTGCAAAGTCTAAATTTTGACTAGAATTTGAAGTTTTGACTATAGTTAAAATTTTTAGAGTGGCTAATCCATATTGGGCTAGTCATCCTAAAGTCAAAATAGTAATATAATATTATATATCTTAATAATATTTTTAAAAAATTAATATTTTGTAAATAAACTTGTATTAATATTAAATTTTAATATTTTGTAAAAATCTAAAATTCAATACATGTTTGACCCCAAAAAATTACTTGATACTTTTCTTTTATCAGATTGACATTATATCCCACAAAATATTAAGAAAACTTAAAATTTTTATGAATTCATATTAGTAGACACCGACTCAATTATTCTCCCTGAAATCTCTTGTTCCCTTCAAACTCAATCATTTCCACCTGCATTTTCAATTTTTGTCTTTTATAAAGTCACCATTAAACAGGTTCTCACTTTGGAACAATGGGGAGAAAAATTCTATTTGACAATAAAGTTTTCTCAGCCCTATGATCCGTCATATTATGATTATTATGATTATCAGCAGGCATAGATTAGACAAAAATATTTTTAAAACAAAATAAAAATTTGCGTCATTCATGGTTCATTCAGTTTGATAAATTATAATAAATCAAGACACTTCCTAAATGGTTTTCACTTTAGTGAGACTATTATAAACCTGAACCTCTTCTTCTTCCTCTCCCCCTCCAGGAAAATTTTCAGATTTTTACTTCACAAGATGACAATCCACCAGTATTAAGCTATTGTTCACCACTTCTTCTTTTCTTTCTCAAAACAAAATTAAACTGGATTATGAAAACCATTATGATCATCTATATTATGTTATCAAACCTCATCCCTCTCTCAAAATCATTATGTTTTTTACCCGCCAAGCTTCTGCCAAATGGTGGAAAAAATGCAATTATGATCATCTCTTAAAAATGTTTTAAAAAATTACCAAGGCTCTAGAGGTTCTAGTCCAACGGAATAGATTTCAGACACAATTAACATCTATTACCAGCAAGAAAGATTTATCTCACTGGCACCCAATCTTCCCATCAAACCTAAAATTTAACATCTATCTGACCCCTAAAAATTACTTGATATTTTTCTTTTATCAGATTTGTATAATATCCCACAAAACATTAAGAAAACTCAAAATTTTTATAAATTCATATTAGTAGACACCGACTCAATTATTCTCTCTGAGATCTCTTGTTCCCTCCAAACTCAACTATCTCCACCTATATCTCTAATTATTATCTTTCATAAAGTCACTATTAAACAAGTTTTCACTTTGGAACAATGGGGAAAAAATCCCTATTTGAAAAATATTTTTGTCCATGCTGATAATCATACGAATTTTTTAACTGTTCTTCAATTCTTTTATATTTTAATTCTTATTTCAAAAAACTTATTTGTTTTTCTTTTCTTTTAATCATTTTTTTGTTAAAAAATTAATTTCTTTGGTTAATGAAACTTATTTTAAGGAGTTAATTTCTTTTGATACAAGAGAAAATAAAAATTTAAAATGAATTTCTTGTCCAAATATTTTAGTGAAAATTCTTTCCTTTGTTACAGAGAAATGGTAAAATAATGTAAGAAATGAATTTCTTAATATTACTTTGGTGTTAGTATTTTTTACTAAAATAAATGTTGTTTTAAAACAAATTCCATTATTGCAAATATGTGCATTAGATAATTTATAATTTCTGTTTAATTTTGTTCCATTAGTTTGGGATAATATCTCCTTGATTTTTTCAAGATATTTAGAAAGTATTAATCCTTTTTGTATACAATTTAAATCTGCTTATGTGTCTAATAGAACAATTGTAGTAAAAGAAAATTCCGGATTAATTGAAACTGTCACTTCAATATATCATTTTTGAAAATTTATCTTATTAAGGATATTAATAAAGTTGTTTGTTTCATCTTTAATGATTATTGTTGAACAATCTCCTTATTTTTTATTTTGAGAATTATCTAAGTTGTTTTTAATATTAAATACACTTGTATTTAATATTTAATATTTTGTGTTAATATTAAAATTTAATATTAAAAGAGAGAGCTAGTTTGATGGAAAAATCATAAAATATTAATTTGTCCTTTTACAATAACTCTCTAAATATGACTAGGGGTTCTAAATTACTGTAACTCAAAGTTCTACAAATATACTTTTAACTAGTCAAATGCAAGAGTTTTAACTAAAAAAAAATTAAAATTTAGACTTGCTATGACTAGAAAAAAAAATGCTCTAAACACAGCATAAAGAGTCGTTTGAATTGAGAGATGAATTGAGATGGTTTGTGAATAGTAAAATAAAATATTTTTTTAAAATATTTTTTTTTTAATATTATTATTATTTTAAGATTTGAGAAAATTAAATTATTTATTATATTTTGTGTAGGAATTTGAAAAAGTCGTTTTGAAATTTGAAAAAAAAATTATTATATTTTGTATGAGAATTTGATAAAGTTGTAATAATGAAAATGAGATGAGTTGAGATGGATTGAGGAAAATTATGAATACAAATAACTCCAAAATGTTTAAGTCCTGTTTGAATTTAGAGATAAGATAAGAAAAATTGAGATTGTTTATAATAATAAAAGTTATGAATTAAAATTTATAAATAATAGGAAGAGATAAGTCGATGTCTCTCAATCCAAAACCGACAAAGACATGCATTCCTTTTGAAATAAAATTCAATGTCTCGGTTTATTTTGTCGCTCTGAGTCTTTGTCGTTGGATTATAGTCAGCAGCACAATGATGGCGCCATAAAAATAATGGAGAAATGGTTCCAGAACGACAAAGATAAAAAAAGCAGAACCTAAAACCTTTATTCATGTAATTGCATAAATAATAATACTAAGATTTGTATAGTAAATCTTCTCAATTCATTTTATTTTATCTCATTTTATTAATATTTAAATATTATAAATATAAATATTTTTTAATTTTAATTTAATAATATTTTAATTTAATTTTTTTCTCTTATTTTTTAAAATCTCATCAAATATATTAATTTAAACTATTTCATTACTATTTATAGATCATTTTATTACTATTTATATGTCATCTTTATTTATCTCACTGTCCAATAGAGACCTAATAAATAGAAATATAAACAAAGACCATCTAAGAACTCAAAAATCAATTACAAATGAAGAATATACCAAAATCTCAAAACAAAATCAAACAGTATTATAAAAATACTCAAAACTTAAAAAATAAAAAATAAAACATAAGAAACTTAAAAAAAAATTAACATTATAAAATCAACTAAGAACCACTTAAATTGAGAAAAAAAATACTTAAAAATAAAATTAATAAATAATAAATTAATTTAAAAATAAATTAAAATTATAAAACCTTTAAATAAACTGAATTATTGGTGGACTGTTCTGGGCTAGGCACTTGAGAGGGGAAATTTTTAATTAAGTTTACTTAAAACTTATATTTTTTCAATTTAACTTTTTTTCTTAATTTTAGAATTTATTGTTTTATCTTATTTTTTTACTTTTAAAAAACTTTAATGAAATATCATGCTGATTGAGTGTATTTATTTTTTAAACACTAAATTTATTTTGTAATACACGATCATTATATGATTGGTTCCAATGCAAATAAATAAATCACAATAAATCTTTTTTATCACTTAAAATCGATTTAAAATTGGACAAAATTCTAAATATTATAAGAGTTGAATTTATATATTAAAATTGTAAATAAAACCGTTAAAATATTATTTATCAAAAAAAAAAATCAAATATTATTACCATCCACATGGCGTAAGCTATTATTGTCTGGAAGCGACGAAAGAGACCACTACGCAATAATTCCAATCACTCATATCCGTACTGAATTGAGATCTAGGCCTAGATTTTGGGACTCCACTCCTCTGCCTAAGCCCCCACCGTAGTAATAGTTCAACCGTCAACGACTAGACTTTTTCTTTTTAAAAACTAAGAGCGCATATTATATATTGATTATCAAACGTAGAATATATGAGTAAAAGGGGCTTAGGCATATTATATAGTTCAATGACTATAATACATGAGTAAAATATAATAAATAATTTTTTTTAATTTAAAATAATAATAATATTATAATAATATTTTATTCAATTTTCATGGTAGCTCATTTCATCTGAACTCACTATCTAAATGACACTATACTCTATCTTTCTCTTATCTTTGGTTAAAATTAGAGATAATATAGGAAGATAACCATCAATAAATAATCCGAGTAGCCATCTATGTATTTATATATAATTTATTCATATATCAACTATCTCGAAACAGTATCAGTACCAAAATATTTTATTCCAGTATCTTAATCGAGACGACATCCAATACGATATTCAAAATATTGCTAGAAACAAGTACAAGCTTTAATGGTTATATATCGAAAGAGTCACCAAAAGATCGTCTTTTTATAAACCATCTTTGTGCTATATATGTTTTGGGAGCTCTTTTGCTTAGGGAGCCAAAAAAGAGTAAGAAAAAAAGCCAATTATTATATGCATAATTCCTAAAGACTAATATTTGTGCAACAATAGTAAAATATATGTAATTTAATTTATTAAAATAGCCTTAGATGTTACATGGATATGAAGTTTATAATGTTACGTTTAAGGATGGGTTTGGATGTTGAAGTGAGTTGAGTTGAGATGATAAAATATTGTTAGAATATTATTTTTTAATATTAAAGTTGTTTTGGGATTATATTTTGTATTAGAATTTGAAAAATGTGTAATGATAAATTGAGATGAGTTGGGATGAGTTAGGGATCCAAACGCACCCTAAATGTTATTAATTCAGCAAGACTTGCTGAATTATTATTTAATTTTAAATAAGATGGAATATATAGTATTCTCTTAGTTACTAAATAACTAAAATTGTTATCATAACTCAATTAAATGTATTAATTAATTATTTGGGAAAAACTTCAACAATGATCAATAATTTAACTCCCTCATTAACACTTTGATATATATATATATATATATATATATATATATATATATATATATATATATATATATATATATATATATATGCACACACCATGAAGAAATATATGCTGGGCGAGAAATCACCCGCCCCATTTGCCCCATATGCATAACGGGTTTGAATACCCATCCGCCCGTCCACTCTATATAAAATATTTATAATTTATATATATATATATATATATATAATATATATATTAAAAAAGTTGAATGAAATATTTTTGTTTAATCCATATGTTTTAGGATTTGTTTGGATGTTAAAATATTTCAAAATATATGTAAATAATAATAAAATAATTTATAAATAATAATAAAATAATTTAAAATATCATATAGCAATCGTGTTCACACTCTTTAACCTTCTTATAGATCTTTCCCATATAATATTTTCATTGGCTTCCTTAAAAAGTTTCTTATAATATGCCTAAAAAACACACTTCTTAAAATTTTCTTCTAATTTTTATTCATATTTTAAAAACTTCTTACATCTCACTCCCTATTATTTCTCTATTATATTAAAATAATATTATTTTTTTATTTTTTTACTCTTTTATTTGTACATATTTAACTACACATTTTTTGTTATCTTTTCGAGAATGATCGAAAGAAAACTTTTTAACTTATTTTTTTACATTTTTGTAATTATTTATTATTTGTTGTATCCATATTTTTTATTTTTCAACTGTAATGATTTTTTTAAAATTACTCATCTCTCTAAATGATAATATTTTTAAAAGCAGTGCTTTTGTAATAATAATATTTAGAAAAAAAATCATATTTTCATAAATGGTATTTTTTTTTATCATCTCAATGGTGACATTTTTTTCAAATTTTAACTATAACAAATATGATTAAACAAATATAATAAAATATTATTAAAATAATTTATTTTATATGTTAAAATAATATATATATAATGATTTAAAAATAAACAGAAGCTCCCCAAATATAGGATGCTTCTGTTCACATCCTAAAACTTTTTCTTAAAATAGAGAACCGGATAGAGAAGTACTTTTGTCAACAAGTTTAATTTGTTCTCTAAAATTTAGAGTTTTAGAAGATTTAGAAAAGCGGATAAGAATGCTTTAAATGGGTTATACTCTTTTGAGCAGTGCTAGGAGTACTGAAAAGGTAGTCTGAATTTGGCTCCCGAAAGTGCATTTCATTTTTTTGTATTTTTTAATCATAATAAACATTTAAAAAAAAATAAAAAATTCATAACATTATTAAAAAATATTTTCTTAATTATTAAGTAAAAAATAAAATAAAAAATCCCATTCGGGACACAACTTCGGAATCCAAATTCGGTTACCAAAGTATTTCTGTACTCTTTTTGTAGAGCTTTCCTACGTACAATTTTGCTATGTACTCTTTAACCTTCCTGTAGAGATTTCTACTATCTCTTCTACAGTTTCTCACAGCAACATGCACTGTCACCGAGCTCATCATCCCCCTAGGCATGTTTAATTTTTTATTTTTATTTTAAGATTCTATTTAAATATAAGAAGTATTTTATTTTATTTTATTTTATTATTATAATTTTTTTTAAATCTTTACATAAAATATAATGAATAATTTGATTTTTATAATTTTAAAATAATGATAATATTAAAAAATAACATTTTAACAATATTTTATTAAATTTTTAATTTTCATCTCAACTTACTAGTTAAACTGTATCTTAATTTTTTATTTTTTATTTTTCAAGTTTCAGATTTATTTTTTTGGTTTTTTATTCTAAAAGATTGTATTCAAATATTTTTTTACAAGTGGTGTCGCATTAAATCCTATAAAAAAATTATAAATTTAATAAATAAATGAGTTTTTCTTTTAATCATTTGCACGCATCAAATACTATACATCATATTTTTTTAATTCTTTTTAAATTTGATTATTTCTAAACTGATTTAGTTTTTCTACTCTAATACTATACTACATATTTGTTAAAAGAAACGAAATTAAATTAAAAAATCATGTGTAATGTGGTGGGGTGTGGTGTGAAGTTGATGAATATTATTATTTTGAAATAAATTGATAAAATTAAAAACTCCAAAAGGAAAGGAAATCTGGAAAGTAATATAAGCACAATAGAGTGTGAGTAAATATACGGAAGCAAAACTTCAAGGGATGGAATCGAGGATTACGGCACACACAGAACATCTTAGCAAGAAGGGGCGCACGATAAGGGAAAAGAAAATTAAGCAGGGATAACGTGCACACAGTGCTGAGAGGGCCCTACCTGCCTGGCCTGCCCTGTCTTGTCACGTCACATCAAACCAGCCCTTTTCTTTTTTTCTAAATCTAATCAATTACTACCGACCACTCATTTAATCGATTGACTTTCTTACTCGATTAACCGACACGTGTCAGTACATAGTCCCAATTTTAGTTTAGTTTTGTTCGATTTATGGTTTATTTCTGATAAAATCTCGTTTCCATCGTTGAATTTAAAATATATATTGAATTAATCTATTCTTTTTTATAATATATTATTATTATTTTATTTAATTTTTTATTTATTGAAATATCTTTTTTATTTTTATTTTCATAATCTCCAACTCTTCCAAACAATTTTCAACAATTATTTTTATTTTTATTTTGACAATTTATAAAATTAATATTTCTAATTGAGCAACAAATTATACTACTATTACTATCATTTTCATAATCCAACAATTTATAAACATATTTATAATTGCTATGTAGCACCAAGCATTGAATTAATGCAAATTTTCATCAATCAAACTTCAATGAATGCTAATATATACTTGAAGACAGAAGAAATGGCACAAAATACTTGCCGAAATGTAAGAACCGCGGGAATGAGAAGGAGAACATGCAGGACAAGATTTGTACTGAGAGAAATGTTACATATCAGGTAATATTTATTTTTACAATTATATTAATAGTTATTTTTTTTTTTATAGAGTGTGAGGTATTTTTCATAAGGTATGAAGTGTAGAATAGTAAATAGTGACTGATGAGAATAATTTTTTTTTGTAAAAAATAATAAAAAATAGAGCAATGCTACACAACTTCCCCAATCTCCACGTACCATATTTTTTAAAATTTAATATTTTTTTAAAATTTTTTTTGAGTTTATTCTTTTTAAACTAATTCAATTATTCTATTCATTATTCATATATTAAATATTTGATAAAAGAAACAAATAATAAAAATTAAAAAAAAGTGTGGTGTGTAGAGATTGAGTGAATAGTATGAGGTTATGTAAATTTTTTCTAAAACAATACTTATACTTTGCTACAGTTCAAGTCTTATTGTTGATGATTTTAATTTGACTAATCTAATGTAAACAAATTTGGGTTACATTAGCTAAATTATGACTTTTACTGTATTTGGCAAAGTCAATACCAGTGTTAAAAATTCTTTTTTAAAAATTTTTTGGAACTAAGATGATATTTTTTGGGATAAAAGATATAAGAAACTTGTACTCTATAGAATAATATAGAACACAGTTTATGAGTTTTCACGGGATTTATAGAAAAATATTTTGAGAGACAAATTTTTGTGGGAGTTTTTTCGTATTTTTGTTGAAAGATAAATGTTTTAATAACTAATTAGTTATACAAAAGTAAACATATAAATTTATGCAGATTGATGTGAGACACAAATTGTAAAATTATTTTTTTATTAAAAAATAGATATAATATATTACAAAAAATTGCGTCAGTTTATAAATTTATTTTTATAAATCATTTTATGTTGTAGCATTTCTTTTGTTAATATTGTTTTGAATTACTTTAAATTAGGAAAGTCAATTCAAATGATTTTTTTTTAAGACATAAAATAAATAAATTTGTATAAAACATGAAAAAAAAGTGATTGGGACACGGCCGGGAGACTTGCATAGGTATATAAGATAATAAACTTACAATCTTTTTATCACTACTTTGTTATTTTTAGTGTATTTTTTATTATTTTTTAAAGTATTTTTTTAATATATTTAATTATTAAGAAAAATTTAAAAATATGTATAATTTCCACTTTCTTAACTATTAAATAAAAAAAATTTTAAAAATTAAAAAGAGTAGTAGAAGGCTAATAGAAAAGTGGTAAACTATCATTATTCTATCAAAAAATCTTCACAACTTCTTACTATTCATCCACACTCCACATTTTTTTTAATTTTTTTATTTTATCAAATATTTTTTATATGAATAGTGAATAAAAAATTTGAAATAGTTTTAAAAAATAAACTCAAAAAAATAAAATTTAAAAAAATATAGAATATGGAGTGTAGATAAATAGTAAAAGGTTGTGTAGCAAAACTCTTAGGTTATGTTTGGGGCAAAGAGGAGATTTTTCATCTCTATCTCTATCTCATCTCATCATTATAATTTTTTCAAATTTTCATACAAAATATAATAAACAATTCAACTTTTTCAAATCTCAATTCAATTTTTTCAAATCTTAATATTTTAAATTAATATTTAAACTTTTATCTTAACACTATTTATAAAATTTTTAAAAATTCTCATTTTATCTCATCTATCAAGCATAGTTACAATGATGATTCATTCGTGGTCAATAAAATTATTTCTGTTAGGCGTTCGTCCATTGTTCATTCTCTATTCAGTCACAAATATAGTTATAAATGAACAGTAATTTTGTGATGATTCATTCGTGGTCAATAAAATCTAAATTTAGATCAATAATTTAGAATTTCTTAGGAAAAAAACTGAGAATGCTGTAACATCTCACATGGAGAACCATATAAAACGCAAGCAGTTTTTGCATTCAACCCTTTTTGTTTGAAACAAGACACATGCAGTTCCTGTTACCGAGTTGTATTCTGCTCTCTCTTTAGGTCTAGTTTGTTTTTATAGATGAAATAAGATGAGTTAAAATTAAAATTAAAAAATTAAATAAAAAATTATTAAAAAATATATTTTTTAATATTATTTTTATTTTAAATTTTAAAAAATTAAATTTTTTATTTTATTTTATATTAAAATTTAAAAAAATTATAATAATTAGATAAAATAAAATAAATTAAAAAAATTTCTTAAAAACAAGCTAAACTTATAATATCTTATACTTTTGGACAGAGGTGAAAATGCCATGGCCGATGCTTTCCGCGTTCAATGCCCTAGGACAGAGTTAAAAAATGCTGTATTTCTCAGAGTACGTGAAGACTGTAGCCATTCAAGGCAACGATATATAGCTCAGTATAATCGGGGTCAGACGAGGCACGTGATGATCATATACATCAGCGAATCTTACAAGCAATTGCCGGTTCCCGAGACTTTTCGTGAACAATAAATCTTCTCAACCTCCCAACATTCCACATTCTATTTTTTTTAAATTTTTTTTTAAAATTTTTTTTATTAAATAATTTTTATATGAATAGTGAATAAAAAATTTGAAATATTTAAAAAAAAATAAATTCAAAAAAAATTTTTTAAAAAATATTAAAAAATGTGGAGTGTGAAGTGTGGATGAATAGTAAGAAGTTGTGTAGCAAAACCCTTTCGTGAATGGTAAAAGAAAACAGCCCCTGCCGGGCCCCCACTATAATTTATCATCCCTAAATCACTATAAAAATACCCTCGTAACAACTCATCTTTATGCCAAAGGTCCCTTGGTGGCTTCGAGAGGCATAAGTGGGTGGTGGTAGACCGGTCGTTGTGGCTGCGTAGCTTTCAATACCCTAAAAAGCTAACGTTTTGGTGGGTAGGTTTAGATAGGGTTTCCGAGGTCATTAGGGTTTTCAAGCCCCTAACTGTGGGGTACTGGCCCCAGAAAAGTTTAGACTGCCAAAGCACTCGTATTTGGAATTAGTATCCATTCATGGATGGGTCTTTGCTGATCTTGGTTTTAGTAGCTAGGTAGTTTTTTTATTTTTTGGTTTTGTCTTCGGATCGTGAAAGATTTTGTCACTTGATGGGTGCAGATTTCTGGGGTTTTAGCTGCAAGTAGATGGATCTGTATTAATTATTAGGTTTTGAATCCACTTTAAGATGAACAGTTCAGCTGAGGTCTTAATTTCCAGGGTTTTCTTTCGCCCCCTCCTTTGCATGGTTGGTAAAAACCTGGGTGAAAGGAGTACTACTGAGGGAAAAGATCTATTTCCTTTTGTTGTTTTGAAGTGGGGTTAGGGTTTTGGATTGATGGTACTGATGATGAGATTCAGAACTGATGTAGGGTTTAAGGAGTAGAGCTCCTTGAAGTCCAACGGAGGGTCTTGCTGGGTGGATTGAGCTGCTGAGTTATGGATCCCACAGCCCTATCCATACCTGTTGAGGTAATTAATTTGGATAGGCTTGCGGCTTGCATATCTCAGGAGCTGCGTTACCTTAAGTCAGATCCTTGTTTGGATTGAAGGGAGCTCTATACCTCTACTCTTGTAGCTCTGCACCGTACTCTTCCGAATTTAAAAAATTAATTATATATTATTTCTGTTTAGCCTGTTCCAGCAAGGAACAAGAAAAGCAAGGAGGCAGGTGGAGTCGAAAGTAAGGAATAGGAGTCATATGATTTCAGACAATTTTGGCCTTCACTACTTTGCCTCTACTTTGATCCCTAGTTTCTTACTTTCGGCCCGTTCCAAATGCCTCATTGCCGTTCTCGTTTTCTGCTGGCCAGGTCAAATATTTTTATTTCCACATAATTTCTATTTATTTTGTTGCTGATTATTAACCTATTTCATTTTTCGTAGATTTATTTCATGTGGATTGCAGTTCCATTTCAGCATTCAATTGGGATGTTCTTTCCGTATTTTTTCTTTACAGTTTGTAGCCCTCGAAGGCAATATTCTTTCCATCTTCTTTGTTACAGTTACATTTGAAGAGTGCTTTTAGTAGTCCATGGTTTCTTCTTATTTTTCCCGCTTGCAGAGATATGTTTGTGCATGCCGATTGCCGAGATCCTTTCATTTCTAGGCCTTGCTATTGATCATCAGGAATTCATGTAGTTGTTTTATTATTTATTTATTTCTAGGCTTTATCCTCCTTATTAGCAGATATCTGAAGAGGTCTGATTCTGTTTATCAGCCGTCTGTGCAAGGTTTTTTAAGATAGTGAAAGTGGTTTCGGATGCCATGGCTTCTCGTATAATTGATTATTCATACATTTTCGTGCCTCTTCATCAGTAGTTATTATTGTTAGTTTCTTTATCCATATCGTATGATTTGATACTTTTATGCCGTTAGCCAATACATATGAAAAATTCTCATATGAGAATTTTAATACAATATTTAATTCTAAGTTTTGAAAACATCTACTTAAAACGAACGTTAAATAAACTGAAAAAAAGGTGAACTGACATGAACGGTCTGTGAACATGATAAATAATAGAGAGCTGCTACATACAGTCCTATGAAAGGACTGTATTATCCTCAAATTAAAACATAAATGGACCAAACTATCCTTTTTTTCTACACCTAAATCTGAGAACCACAATCCACAATTCATCTTTTCATTTTCTTTTGATATTTCCCTCCCCCTGCTGCCGTCCGTGCGTGCGTGCCCCTCAACCCGAACCAGCCTCTCCTCCATTTTCTTTTGACGATGACTTGAACAAATAATGCCAAATTTCTAAACCATTTTTTTCAAAACCTTCATATACTTGCAGGTGAACTTTGCATGTCCTGGCCCTTTTGATGATTGATGAAAGATAAAATGTAATGTATTGTTAAGGACATAGTTATGGACAAAATGTACTTGGTGTATTTTGTATTCTTGTAAACTTGGTGTATTGTTATGGACAAAATGTACTGAATTTTATTCAATGTTATAATGTATTGGGTTTTATTCAATGTTATAGTGTACTGGATTTTATTCAATGTAGAACAATATACATGAATTATAGTGTGCGAAAAATAATTCTCATTACCTTCATATACTTCACAAGTATGATGGGGAAAAATAATTCTCATAACCTTCATATACTTCACAAGTCTGATGGGTTTGAATATTACAATAAAATGTTGTAAACTTATCTATTACAACCTTTTTAACAACATTACATGTACTACTAATTTCTAATTGTTCTAAATCCTATCCAATAACAAAATATTAAAATTGCAAGTCCCCAATACATGTAGGGTCGCATTCGTGCATGGTTAATATCTTTTTGAAATTGTATCCTTGCACGGTGGAGTTTTCTGTCCCTCTTTTGGAGTTCTACTTCCCATTTTTGGAGTCTTTCCTCTCTCTTTTGGAGGCGAAGTTCTTTTTCACAAACAACTCTTCCTTCATTTTCTACTTCAACATCAGCCCATAAAAAGTACTCGCAGTATGGCTTTCCCTGCAACAAACATTTAATTAGTGTGACAAATCACAATTAATACAACAATATTTGAAAAAGGGTTGCATACACAAATTTATTTAGTGTTACCTCTCTATTATAATTTGGATAAGAATAAAAAGGTCGGCTTGGATTTTTTGGTGTTCTCGATAATTTTAAACGAGCCATCTCTTCGCATAGGCATTTTGGAGCATGATTTGAAGAAGATGAAGAATGCGATGAAGACATTGCGTATCAAAAATAGAGTGTTATGCCTACAAGAAATTATAATAATCTCTTAGATGTCAATGCATGCTGGATTGAAATTAGTACTGGAAATGCATTCTGGAATTTGATATTATGAGCTTGTTATTTGAGAATAAAAGAGATATAAGTGATGAATGTCAACTAGTAGTTTTACAATCAACTGTTAATTGATCAGCCAACTTGATCTAAGTGGTTTAGAAGTATAAAGTAAATAATGTCATTAGAGTCCATTGTTTACATTAAAGAACACAAATAAGGAAACAACAGCATTCTCCTCTCAGTCCAACTGATCGGCCTTAAGTGAATATTGTTAATGAATTCATGCAATAATTTACATGTAGTTTACATGTAGCCACTGCAAAATTGTGCCAAAATACACACACACACACGTATAGAGAGAGAGAGAGAGAGAGAGAGAGAGAGAGAGAGAGAGAGAGAGAGAGAGAGAGAGAGAGAGAGAGAGAGAGAGAGAGTAACGAGCCAGCTGATTGCTACTCAGCAGTACTCGTATTTGATTTTGAATGAAGTGTTTTTCAAGCAAGAACTCAAATATTGGTTAGAAGAAAAAGAGAGAAGCTAGCTTAATGAAGAAGATGAATGATCGATGTATGATACGTAAAGAAGGAAACCATGATTTACATGCACCTGCATGTTAAACTAAACAAACTATATGATCTAGTAGAACATGAGAGGGAATATATATATATATATACTGGGAGGTTCTGTCTCGGGATGCAGGGAAGGTACTCAATAAAATCAAACTCCACCTTATTGCGCATGCACCTGAAATATCTGCAATAATTCATCATATAACATTCCAGAATGCAAAGCATTCCAGCTTCTATGTATTTTTTTTTTATAAGTTTCCAGCTTCTATATATATATATAACATATAATAATATAAAAAAGAATCATTAGCAGAATGGAAGGATGCAGAACTTGTCAAATATGCAAACCTAATGATAAAATGCACAGGCCTCCACACTGTAATATCCATAATTGATCAAATAATCAGATTCAAGTTGTACATACCCATTCACAAATTTGAACAAACACGTAGAGTGCACAAGTATTTCTGAAAATATTTTTTACATACAAGTAAAGAGCAGTGCACAAATTTACAAACAATCAAAACCATCACAAGATTCACGCTCAAAGAAACCATCTTATCCCTCACCAAAAAAATTTGAAATAGCAGAGAAGGAAATCCCTCACCAAGAACACTTCGAATCGCAGAGAAGGGTTCGGGTAGACGACGTAACTTGCTCAGGGCAGCAGCGACTGCGACGACGATGGAGACGACGACGTGCGATGGGCTGCGATGGCGACTGCGACGGCGACGTGCGATGGGCTGCGATGGCCTTGGGCAAGCTTCGGCTATGGGTATGGAGATGGTGAAGTCGTCTGGGGTAGTTGCAGACTAAAGGGGTCTGGGAGTCTTGCCTAAAATGAAACGACTCGTTTAGTCAATTAGAATGAAACGCTACGTTTCATTTGAGGCCTGTATTGCAGTCCTCTTAAGCGGACTGCAATAAGAATTTCTCTAAATGATATATGAACAGTGTGTGAATAATATATAAACAATGAAAAATTGTTATGAACGGTATATAAATAGTACACAATTTATACAATTCGGTACTCTATAAAATTGTAGGGTACATATCTTTTTCAAAATTTGAAATTTAAAATGAAATGAAATAATTTTTAATTTTTAAAATTTGAAAAATGTGTGGATCTCATCTATTTATGGAGTTTTCAAATTGTGTATTGTTTACCTACTGTTTAGGTTAGATTTAGGACAGAATTGTGTATTGTTTACCTACTGTTTAGGTTAGTTTTAGGACAGGATTGGTAACTAAGATGAAATAAAAAAATTATTTTATTATTATAATTATTTTAAATTTTTATATAAAATATAATAAATAATTTACTTTTTTAAATTTTAAAATAATAATAATATTAAAAATTAATATTTTAAACTTTTATTTAAAATTAAAAAAATTTCATATTAATATCCAAATCTATTTTAACGTTCATGTTCTGTTCATGCAGTATTAATGTACTGTGTATGCCAGTTTTGATACTGTTTAAGTACTGTTTGACAGCTTTTATTATTCTATATTATTCATTTAAGCGAATGTTTTCATAATTTAAAAGATCAACTATTGTGTCGGGATATTTAGAGCATTAGTATTGGCTTGGTCAAATGTATCTCTAAATTTTAATCAATATCATACCTTTTTGCATTTATCTATTCTATTTACATTCAATCCCTATATTGGATTAGACATTTACTCTCTATATAATAATAAAATATTATTAAATTAATAATTTATTTATTTAATTTATTTGTATCACATTTTATAATTCTACCAATTGAATATTAATAATAATTATATTCTAATTAAATTAATATTAAAAAATTAATATTTTTAAAAATCATTTAATGTTAATAATAAAAAATATTGATAAAATTCATCTAAAATTCTATCTAAATTTTTTAATTACAAACCAAATCGTATTTTTATTGGAGTGAGAAACTAATATTTTAATATTTTCTTGAAGTGAGAAATTAATATTTTAATGTTTGGTGAATCAATAGTGATTTTTCATCTTTGGCCAATCACGGTAGCAAAAGTCTATTTTATTTTGGACTTGGCCAATCCAATGTGGAGTGTTTTTAGTACATATTATCTAAATTTTAACCAATCTTTAACTTTGGCCAAGTTAATGTTAGCGCCCTTAGATGAGATATTTCATCGGTATCGGCTGATCAAAATGAGTCCTATTCTTTTAAGCTCAATTTGGATATCAAAATTATCTCAATCCACATTTTATCAATATAATTTTTACATAAAATATAATAAATATTTTTTTAAAATTTTAAAATAATAATAATATTAAAAAATATATTCTAATATAATTAATAATTCATTTAAAAAAAATCATATCACTGTTCAAATCTTACCTTGATAAAATTTGACCAAAAAAATAGCTCTCATTACACAATCATTTGTTTTTTTTTTAATTTTATTCAAGTTAAATTAATTAAATTATTGTGTTCATCACATGAACTAATAAGAGAAAATCGCATTCAAATTCTATTTATTGAGATATCTTAATCTAGAAGTATATTAATTTAAAACTGGAAGAATATTAATTTAACTTTATATTTTATATTAAAAAATTATTTTTATTATAAAATAAATTTATGCAAATTATTTGTTTGTAGTGCAATATTCACGTGAGATTCTCTATAATGCCTATTCTCATTACATATGTTTAGCTGTCTTTGGTTGATAATACTGCTTTTACTTATGATGACATGCCTTTATTAAATTTGTTGATTCTTTCTATGGTAGGGTCAAAACTGCTATCAACAGATCCATGAAGCTTTTGTCATGGAATTGTCGGGATATTGTTCGACCCCATGTAATTTGAAGTCTTAGGACAAATATTTTGTAATCTTGATTCTTTCTTTCAGAAACTCTTTTGTCTAGTATTAAAGTTTTTAGTATTGTTAATAGATTAGGATATTTCTATTTTGTTCATATTTCCCCCATCTGGTAAGTGAGGATGACTTTTGTATATTTGGTGTAGTGGTTTGGATGTTAAACTGGTGTCTTCTGGAAGCAATATTATATCTCTATTAGTCTACTCCGACCCTCCCCATCATCCCTGGCTATTGAATTGGATTTACTGTCTAGCACAATACAAAGACAAACAATTTTTCTAGAACTCATTGAACAATATTATAGATTCTTTCTCGGGGCCCGTGATAGCCATTGGAGATTTCAACTCAATCACAAGCCAAAATGAAAAATTTGGGGGAAGACCATTTGCTAGCTCATCAAGCTCCAATGATCTTATATTATTCATTGACATAAATTATTCAAAATACAATTGGTCCAATAACCGACTAGGCCCTCAAATCATTAGAGAAAAATTGGACAAAGTTGTCTCTAATCTTCCTTGGAATGATCTTTTCCATATGCTTCTATCCAAAATCTCACAAGAGTGACTTCGGATCACTCTCCAATCATTCTCAATACTTCAAACATTGGAAACAATAAAAAATCCTTCAAGTTCGAGGATATTTGGACAAAAGACTCATCTTGTATTGATACAATAAAAAAGGCATTGAATTCTCACATCCAAGGAAACCCCTCTTTCATCATTGTTAAAAAACTCCAAGCAACCAAAATAGCCTTTAAAATCTTGAACAAAAATTCATTTGGTCACATCCAAACCGCAATCAGAAGCCTCACAAATTCACTCACTCAGATCCAAACAAATGACCCAACTCTTGACTCAATTCTTTTGGAAGAATCTATAAAGGAAAACCTCAATGAGTAGCTCCATAGGGCAGAATCCCTATGGCGACAAAAATCTCGTACTACCTCACATCCTCTGACCTTAATACAAAATTTTTCCATATTACAACATCCATCAGACGCAGGAGAAACTCAATTGAAACCTTGAAATTGGCTAACGGTCAATGGACGAATGATGCAACAAAAATTTCCACCAATTTCATCGATCATTTTAATAAAATATTCAAATCTACTCATCTTGATCTCCCACAAGACTTTGGAAACCTCTTCCCAAACAAAATCACCACACAGGAAAATGAACTTCTTTGTAGAATCCCCTCGGAGGAGGAAATTCAAAAGGCCATTAAACAAATTCCATCCACAAAAGCTCTTGGCCTAGATGGCTTCACGGGTTTGTTTTACAAAAATTACTGGAATCTGATCAAAATTGTTCGCAATCAAAAACTTCTTCCAACAAGGAAAACTTCTAAAAGAGATGAATCATACAAACATAGCTCTTATACCCAAAATTGAATCCCCAACAACAGTACACAACTTTCGCCCCATCAGTTTGGCAAACGTATGCTACAAAATCATTGCAAAGATCCTTGCAAATAGACTCAGATCAATACTCCCAAACATCATCTCGCCAAATTAAATAGCGTTTGTCCCGGCAGAATTATTCAGGACAACACCATCCTAGCGTAAGAAATCTTCCATCATCTTAAAAAGAAAAAAGGAAAATACGAGTTAATGGTCTCCAAAATTGACGTGGAAAAAGCGTCTGATTATATGGAATGACCCTTCATCCTAAACATCTTCAATAGTTTGGGTTTCAGCCCCACTTGGACAAACTTAATCAAAGAATGCATGTCGACTGTCTCCTACTCTATCCACATCAATGGCACACCCACTGGGTTCATCCACCCCTCCTGTGGCCTCCGTTGAAGTGATGCCCTATCTCATTTTCTTTTCATCCTAGGTAGTGAAGTTCTCACTCGCCCCATCTTAAAAGTGGAGATCCACAATAATCTAGAGGGTATCAACATTTCCAAAAGAGGTCAAAAAATATCTCATCTCCTTTTTGCGGACGACCTCATCCTTTTCGGAAAAGCAACCTCATTCACTACTAAAGCTTTTGCCAAATGCATTGACACGTATACCTCTTGGTTTGGCTAGAAAATCAACCATAATAAATCAACCATTCACTTCAGCAACAACACACTTCAAAACACCAAAAGAGGAAACAAGCAAAGTGAACAAGACCATTAAATATGAAAACTGAAAACGGAGGAGATGAAGAGAGGAGATTGAATACTTATATATGTGCACTGTATCTAAAAAAAAAAGTCAAGTCGTTGATGAAAAGGAGCAAGCATTTGTACATAGAACCAAAAATTTTAAAAACATGACAGACGGCTGACACATAGATTGATAGATTGATACAAACTAAGACAAACAAACATAGATTGACAAACTGATAAAACAGATAGACTTAGATAGACACAAAGTTGAGTTAGACAGAAAATGAAGACTTTCTGTTTTTGGAGAAGGAAATCACAGTAGATATTTTTTTGTTTAGTTAGAGTTCGGAGTTCAGAAGTCTGAGTGAATTTTTCCTCCGACTCCAAACTCCGTTTTTTTCCGACTCTGATGGAGTCAGAATCGAAGTGGACGTCGGCCAGAGTTGGAGTTGGTAGAGTTTTTGCCCACCCCAACTAAAGATACATATTTATCTAAAAAATGGTAAAAATGTTAAAAAATAAGAAAAATAGACCTCTTCCATGTCTCCTAGTGGTTCTGATTTTGCCACTCCTTTTATTCATAACCAGTTATTTGTGATAAAAAGAGCTTTTGAAATTTGTCTGATTTCGTTATATAATGAGTATAGTTATGTTAAAAATAAAGAAAAAAGAAAATGGAAAGAAAAAAATGCATGATATGGAAAAGCATATACTATTTCATTTTCTTTTTTTCTTGAAAACTACTATATTTCAAAGAATGTTTCTCAGAACTGTTTAAATATGGTCAAAAAATTAAATTTTGTTATTGAAAATAAATCATTCGGTCAAACCATCCAACTCTTGAGACAATAATTATTAACCATCAAGGATCTGAGGTTAAAGCTTCTCCTTTTAAAATTCTTGTTGTTGATTTCAATGTTTCTACTTCTACTTAAACAAAGAAGATTATTGAACAAAATAATTTTGTCAATAATTATTTACAAGTTATTGGTCAGCAATTGGAAAATATTGAAGAAAAATTTGAAAAATCTATTTCTTCTATTAAGATTGAAAAACATTTGGTCAACTTACCTGAAACAAGGCAAGCTTAAGTCTCAAGACTAACCAAGCCAAAACAATTGAAATAATTGACCAAATGCTTTCTGATTTACAAAATGTAAAAACTAAGAATTCCAAAACTTCTATTAGTAACATTGCTTGTGTTATTAATAGTAAAGATAAGAAGGTAATCTCTAATTGAATCTTCTAATTTCTTTACAAATCATGATATTGCAGTAATTGAAGAAAATTTTGAGAAAACTAATTTAGTAAAACCTGAGATAAAAAGGTTTTCGAGACAATCGAATCCCATGAGTTTCAACAAAAAATTGGAATTCCAAACCCACTCCTTCTGGTTATAGTTTTAAGAAATTTTTTTTCAAACACAGTTTTCTATTTCTTCCCATAAGCTTTATGAATTGAACATTGATGGATTATCTGAACAAAAAATCTTTAATACAATGAATAATATGTCAATGGTTGCTAACGCTTATGTTACTAACCATAATCTTACTCATGTTGAAATTGTTAATTTGTAAGCTACTGGATTTATCAGTACTCTTCGTTATTGGTGAGATAAGCATCTTATTGATGATTCAAGACAAATCATCAGAAATGTTGTTAGGATGATGATTATGGTATGCCTATTTTTTATACTACTATCGGTCAGGGTATCCCCGTGTTAACACTTTGATTTACACTATTGTTAAACATTTTATTAATAGCCTTTCTAATATCACTAATCCTATCATTAATTATTTGAATAATTTAAGATGCCCTATTATGTCTGATTATAAATGGTATGAAAATATCCTCATTTCCAGAGTAATGCTAAGGGAAGATAGTTTGAAACCTTATTGGAAAGAGAAATTTATTGATGGACGGCCTCATCTTTTTGCCCATAAGGTCAAAGATGAATTTACTCATGCTACTGGTTTGATTAACTATGATAATTTCATGTATGGTGATATTATCAATATTATTAAAAAACTTGGTATCACCATGTGCAATGATCAAAAGATGTTACGAAAACAGCTAAAAAATACCAAAAAAGCCAAATATGAAATGAGAGATTTTTATGAACAATTTAGCTTACCTCTTATTGCCCCTTCTAGGCAAAACCCTGTTTATAAAGATTCTGATAAGTTTTACAAATCTAAGAAACAAATGTCTAAAAAACGTGATGATTTTTACAAAAAGACATGTTTTCAAAAAAAACACTTTCCTCAAAACCTGCTAAAGGAAGATGTTTCAACTGTGATAAGTATGGTCACTTTAGTAAAGATTATACTAAAAAACCTAGTAGGACGAGAAAGATGATAAATCAACTAAAGATTGTTAATAATGCTAAGGAAGAATTTATTTGTATTTTGGAATCAAGATCCTTTTGATCATTTGGTAATGATGAATTTAGTACAAGTGATTCTGACTATCGAAGAGTCTGATTCTCCTAATATTATGTTTGGTTGTAAAAATTCTTGCTGCAAAACCATTAATGTTCTCACCAAGGGTGAAGAATAAGAAAACCTTTTGATTACTTTGATTAGCCATATTACCAAACATGAGCTTAAGGAATGATATCTCCAAAAGCTCAAGAAAACCACAATGAAAGAGCACCATGAGAAAACTGTTAAATCTAAAATTAGCCTTGATGAAACTTTGGAAAGATTCAATACGAAGAAATCCAAAGAAATTTCTATTAATGATATCTAGCATGAGATTATTTTTATTAAAAAAGAAATTGTTGAACTCAAGAGTGAGTTGAACAATATCAAAACTGATAATAGCTCTCTCTTGCACAAGAGTTATTGCTTTTGAAAATTGAAAAATAGTTTGATCAACACAATGTTTTCGATACTGATAAGCAAGATGATGGTGCTGCCACTAGTCATTAAGAATATCTTTCTGATACTGATAAAGTATGTTTGATAGATTGCTTCACTCCTTTAAAATGGGTTTTCAAATTAAAGATTGTTGTTTGCCATGAATCTGAATTCAAAGTTGTTGCTTTGATTGATTCAGAAGCTTATACAAATTGTATCTAAGATGGTATAATTTCTAGTAAATATTATAAAAAGTTTACTGAAAAATAAGTTTTTTCTAATGGTACTCAAATGAAGACTAAATATGAACTGAATAATGCTATTATTTGTCAAGACAATGTGAGTTTTAAAATTCCTTATCTTCTCGTTAAAAATATGACAGATAAGGTGTTCTTGGTGTGACTTTTATATCTTCTTTATATCATTTTCTTACTGAACATGATGGCATTACTACTAACCCTTTAAAGTAGAAAGTAAAGTTCGAGTTTGCTTCAAACTTTGATATTAGTAATGATAAACATTTGAATTTCCTAAAGTAGTAAATCAAATATAAAAAAAAATTCTAAATAATTATGTTTCAAATTGTTACAGTAAAAAACTGATAGTTTGGATAATAAAAAAACTTAATGATGTGTTCTGATCTTCCTAACTTTTTGTGGCATAGGAAGAAACATATTGTTGATTTGCCTTATATTAAAGATTTTTCTAAAAATAATATTCCTACTAAAGCCAAACCTATTTAAATGAATAGTGAGATCTTAGAATTTTTCAAAAATAAAATTCATGACTTGCTTGCTAAAATGATTATTAGACATAGTAAGTCACCATGATCTTGTGCTGCTTTCTGTGTTTAGAAAATTGTTGAGATTGAGAGAGAGACTTCTTGCCTAGTTATTAATTACAATCCTCTAAACAAGGTACTAGAATGGATTAGGTATCTCATTCCCCATAAGAATGACCTGATCCATAGACTTAGTGATGCTTTAGTTTTTTCTAAATTTGATATGAAATTTGGTTTCTGGCAAATCCAAATTAGTGAGAATGATAGGTAGCTTTTACCACTACCTTTGGACATTATAAGTGGAATGTTATGCCCTTTGGTTTTAAGAATTCGCCTAGTAAATTCCAGAATATCATGAATGATATTTTCAATTCATTTAGTTATTTTACCATTTTTTATATTGATGATATTGTTATTTACTCCAAATCTATTGATGAACACTGAAAACATTTTTATTCGTTTATGGATGTGATAAAAAGAAATGATCTTGTTGTCTTTGCTAAGAAAATTAAAACTGTTCCAAATCGAGGTTTGTTTCCTTGGTTATGATATTCATGAAAGACAAATTCGTCCTATTAGTAGATCCATCCAATTTTTTGATAAATTTTCCTGATGTCATCGCTAAGAAAACCTAGTTTCAAAGATTTGTTGGTTCATTAAATTATGTTGCTAAATTCTACAAAGATCTCAGGAAACACTATAAACCACTATATGAGAGGTTAGAGTCCAATCCACCTCCTTGGTCAGATATTCATACTTCCTTTACTATGCAAATTAAAATTTATGTCAAGACTCTACCTTATCTTGGTATTGCTACTCTTAATTCTTTCAAAATTTTTGAAATTGATGCCTCTAATATTGGGTATGGTGGCAATCTGGAGCTTGGAGTAGTGTACAAATTAACTATAGTACTATTAAATAAGAAATTTAATCTATAGTACGATGTATTTTTAAATTTAAAAGTGATTTGTTAAATTAGAAGTTTTTGTTACATATTGATTATAAAAGTACCAAATATGTATTAGAAAAAGATATTGAGAATATTGCTTCAAAATATATTTGTGCCCAGTAGCAAGCTATTTTTTTTTTTTTTGAAACTTGAATGGTATATTCATTAAGTAGAGACCAAATGGTCAATACAGTCTGGAATGTCCTCTAGCTCAATAAGTACATTATCAATAACTTGAGCATTTTTTGCTAATGCATGAGCTATCACATTGGAAGCTCTTGGTATAGATTGAACGGACCATGAATCAAATTGGTTTAATAGGATTCTAGTTTCCTTCGAAATCAAACCAGTTGAAGACCAGTCATCAATATTTCCATTAAGATCTTTCACTTTTTGCTGTGCATTTCCTTCAAGAATGATATTCCGTAGACCAATATTTGAGGCTAGGAGAGTAGCTTGTTGAGCAGCATAAGCTTCTGCAAGCCAAGTATCGGGAAATAAAGATAGCTTCATCCTCATTGTTGCTATGAACTGCCCTTGCCAAGCTATTTTAAGTGTTTTTTATGTTGATATTGATTGCATTAAGGGTTCCCAAATGCTATCTAACAAGGGGTGGAAGCAAGAAACAAAGAAAGTGACCAGATGACTAGATTAAATAGATAAATGACTAGGGGTGTAAATGGACCAACTGGACCGAGACCGGACCGGATCGAAAGTCCCCATAGTCGGTTTCAGTCCAATGAATAGGGGTATTTCGGTCTTCGGCCAGTCCCGGGGTGGGGATTTCCCGGACTGGACCAGACCGATCGAACCTAAAAGTTTTTATTTTTATTTTTATAAATATATTATTTTATATAATAATTGTATAATAAATTATGTAATTTTCATCTAACCTATCCCCATTTACAATATAAATTATAATACATTCACATTCTCTAAGTTAGTAACAAAGTAACAATTAACATTATCAATATAATTATATAATTATAAATTGATAGCTAAACTAAATCACTATAACTATAGTCTATAATTATAAAGAAATCACTATAAGTCTATAAGACTATAAGTTTATAACTATATATAGTATTAAATTATTAATATCACTATGACTAATGACTAAGGACTATAACTTTATAACTAATACTAATATATAACTATACTAATATAATATTAATACTATTATATAGTGTAATATATTGTATAGCTTTACTAAATCACTATATACTATATTACTAATCACTATATCATTATAATATATACACACACACACACTATAAGTCTATATGTAGTAGTAATAGTAACACTATAATAGTATAATATATAGTATTAGTATATATTAATATATTATAAGAGTTATAGGATTATAACATAATATATGTATAATAGTATAGTATTAATATCACTATAAATTATTACTATATATACCTAATACGCTAATACAATGATTTAAAAAAAGGAAAGAAAAAGAGGTCGGACCAAATCGACCGGACCGGACCAATAACTACCGAGACCGGACCGGACTGGAAAAAAGGGTGGACCGAAAAATTCGGTCCATGGCCGGACCGGACCGACCCACCCATTTACACTAGTTGACTAGAGTGAAAAATAAAGAATGTACAAGTAACTAACTACTGGGACCCGATGATTGGAGTCCAAATGGACGAGATGATTGGAGTGTAAATAAATAAAGGAAGCGAAAAGAAAGTAAACAAGATAAAATATTTAAAGTACTCACAAATTATCAATTGAAACAGTTGTAGTTTTTCATTTCAGATGAACAACAATACATGAAATTATTTAGGAATCACAAGGGAAGAGTAAGAAACCAGGAGAAGAGAATGGTTCTTAGGTTTTGAAACTCCTAAGGGTTCTCCAAATAATCACATCCTTCAACAAAGCCAAACCCTCTTTATATAGGCAAATAAAGACTTACTAGTACAAGAATTTTCTTGATGAACAATAATGAATAGTAAATATGACTTTTTTACTATTCATTTGATAATAGAAAAGCCACCAAAAGCAAGGGTATATCAGTAAGAATCTCTGACTTTTCCACAATTGAAATTATAGAATCAGTAGTGGGAATCATGGGGCCTTCAACAATAATTTGTAGTAGTTTTTGTTGGTTTATGCCAACACCATTGATTTCGTAGCTGGAACCAGTCAGTAGATCAATCATTAGATAAATTTGGAGTGGTTTCTGCATCATGTCCAAAAATATCATCAGGGTAAGGATTAGCAGAGGCTTCAGAGGATGTCTTGGACTCGTTATCAGAATCACCATCTTCATTATGGGGGGATTGTTTTAACAAGTAAACTAAATCTTTTTCCTAAGTCCTAGGAGAACAGATTTCTTTTTAGTCTTAGAAGACTTTCTTGATTTATCAGAAGAGGCAAGCACCAAAGCAATAGGATAAGCAAGTGCTTGAACCCTAGTCTTAGCAACAAGGAAATCCTTGAGACTTTCCAACTTTGGGGAAGGCAAGGGGAATTCTTTAGTAATATTGTCAATAACATCGTCAGTGTGAGGAAATTTTTTGCACCATTTGACGTACCAGTTTCTAGCAAGAATATCATTTTTCTTAACATATATCTCCACTTCAAGATCCAAGGGAGTTCTTACATAAGTGGAGAGAAACAGGAAATTTTTGGCCATGTTGGCCAGTCTTGTAAACCATTAGCAGAGTATTTGATTACTCCATTGATCTTACTAGGAAATTTTTGTGAAATAAGACCAAATTGAATCTACCATCTCAAGAACAAAAGGGAAATTGAGAATTGAACTTTTTATCAAAATTGATGAACCAGGAATGGGTCATTATAGCATCTTGGAATAACATGAATTTGAATCAAGCATCAATATAATCAAAATAATAGTAAGTGACCTCAAGAATGGGAAGCTTTTGGTGAAATAGGGATGTGTTCCCTATTTTTCTTCAACGATCAAATTCACTACAAAATGATGGATGCAGGAGACTTGTAGCAGGGATTGCGCACGAACGATCTAGGTGAAAAATGAGAAGGTGCATTTCGCACAAACCCACAATTCGGATTCCCTCCTTCATCTCCCCCCTCCATTCTCCTCCATCTCACTCTCCTCCATCTCCGAAGCTTCCGCAAACCTGATATGGGTTTATGAAACCTAACCTCTGCATCTCCGAAGCGCAGCCAAGCGAGATGGGTTTCTAACCTCCACTATCTCCCTCCCTCATTCGTGTTGTGACCTAAGATGGGTTTCTAAACATTGCGAAAATGTTCGACAATCACAAACTCCCCTTTCATAGATCCCATGAAGGTACTCTCTCTCTCTCTCTCTCAGGTGGATTCCGTTTTGTTCTTGACCGAAGGGTCAAAGTTAATTCATGTTGGGTCTGGATTATGAGCAATTTTTCTTAAATTATGAATTGCCTTGTTTGCCTATTTCTATTCAATTGAATAGTGGAGCCAGGAATAGTACATGAAATAAAGTATCGTAAATAATAAAACTCTTTCGGTTTCTGTTATAGTTTTGGCTTCAAATATGCTAACTTGTTGTCTGGAACAAAGTATGAGCAAATCATGTGCTTTGAGAAAGTATGGCACTTGTGACTTGGAAACCAATATCTGTGATGCCTTATAATTGTTGGTTGCAAACCAACGTTTAACAACAAAGAAATAAGAATTATGGATATTAATGAAGTGAACCTCAAGGAAATGTTACTTCTAAAAATAGGTGTTGGCAAACTAATCTCGTGATCTCATCTCATAAAACAGGTGGGTAAATTTTTTGTGTGCTTTGAATTATTTGATGATACACCACCAATAAGTTTTGTGAGTTGAAGCATAAATATATAAGCTTTTTGTGTCCTTCGCAGTGTCTATGCTTAGAAATTTATGAGGACATTATAGAATCTTATAAAGAACTAGATTACTAAACTTGTACGATCACTCTATGGGAATAATGTGCACCCAAAATTTGGGAGATATGAACCTACTTACCACAAATGATGCCGAGGACTAGTGGAGGAGGTGAAGTGTTCAAAACTGCCACAAATGATGCCAATGCAGACAAGGGCCGTGAAGCGTTGGGAATGAAATATGTAGTTGGTTATGATGTTGAAAATTGGCTTAACGTATTTAAAGTGTTTGATGTTATTACATGTTTACAACTGCTGATATGTCATACATTGATAAATTTTTGCATGTTTTCGACATTATAACTATTACTCTCATTAATATCCTGAAATTGTGCTTTGGTTGTGTGTAAGTTGGAATTGGAAGAACTAATGGTCTTAGTGTCAAAGAATTTTGTGGGTGCTTGTGTATTATGATTCCAAGTCAAGAGTGTATCATGACCTCAAGTCAAGATGAGACATTATCTCGATGGAGCTCCTCTAGTCACTCGAAAGCATATAAAACTGACTGATGTCCCCTCGGTTGTCGTCGGGTGACAACGGGCGAGGGCGAGGTTACATACACGTGGAGCTGGGCATCGCCTGTTATGAAGTCACACATACGGTCATCACCCATAGTGTGATGAAGGGAGTCAGAGAATGCAGATGATACATAGAGGATACCATGGTACACACCTTAATCTAAAACGGATGCTTTCAAAACAAAAATGTGATTTTCAAGTTTGTGGTATCTTGTGTGAGAAATGGGTATATACTTGTGTTTAGAAAAATTTGCAAATGTTATAATTCCTCTAAATTTATATTTTATATAATTCTATATTTTTCCACCTGCTTGTATTTTGAGTGTTAATTTTGGTTTCACTTATTGAGATTTTGTAAAATTCACACTGGTATCCCCACCTGTAGTTCCACTTTGCGGAATTGTAAACTTTGATGCAAAAGATGGGTATGAGTGTCAATGCTTTCCTCTAATTGAATTTCGTATCGGATCAAAACTTTTCCCACTTTACTTTAATATTAACGGTTATTTTTTAAATCGAGGTGGAAGCACAAATATGAAGAAATGCAAATAATAATAATAAAGAGTAGTAGGATGATGCTCAAATGAGATCAATGGGCCTTTGGAGCCGGGGGTGTGGAAAAAAAAAATCTTCACAACCTCCTATTATTCACCCACATTCCACACTCCACCTTTTTTTTTTAATTTTTTTTATAAAATATTTTTTATATGAATAGTGAATAAAAAATTTGAAATAGTTTAAAAAAAATAAATTCAAATTTTTTTTAAAAAAATATTAAAAAATATTAAAAAATGTGAAGTGTGGGTAAATAGTAAGAGGTTGTGTAGCAAAATCCGAAAACGTGCAATCCTCATAAAATACACTCCAACGGAATGTTACTTTTATCAAATCCATCTTGTTGACTCCTTATTTCCATGGATGTGTGTTGGAGAAACAAAGTGCCTTTTTTTGTCGAGTATTGCCACACAACCTCCACCACACTCTACATTTTTTTAAATTTGTAAATTTTTTAATATTAAAATTTTTTTTTTGAGTTTATTCTTTTTAAACTATTTCAAATTTTATATTCATTATTCATATAATAAATATTTGATAAAAGAAAAAAAATGTGGTATGTGAAGGTTGTGTGAATAGTAGAAAATTGTGGAGATTTTTTCATGGAAAAAATATAGATGATTTTATGCTGCATTCCAAGTTGGCTAGGAGCGTATGGGCGAAGATATTTAGCACTTTGAAAAATGATAAATACACAATACTTTTCACCACATATTTCACAATCATGTTTTAAAATGAAGGGTATTATTGTAAAATTCTATATAAAAATAGCACCACTTTACAAAAATATTCTCATTTTACATCATGTATTGTGAAAAGTGTTATGTGTGTATCATCACTCGGTCAAAATGGTACCTTTAAGTGCAATGTGGTGTATTTAACAAGAATGCAATGCTCATTTCGTCGACGTCTGTGAAAGGATGGTGACAAAGTAAAAGCTATCATGCTCAACAATCTCTATGATTGGTTGAATGCTTATGCCAGTGGGTAAGTCTCCAATCTTTTAGTTTCAAGAATTTCTTTCGTCTTTTGCCTAGATGGCTGGAGTTTTTTGTATAATTGGTTGATTGGTTGTACCCCTTTGCGTTGTTAATGAAACTTGTGCATTTCTTATCAAAATATTAAAATCTAACTTTTTTATACAAACAAGGAGTATCGCCACACAATTTTATTTTATTTTTTATAAGTAAGAATCTTTATTGAATAGAGTGAAACTAGACAATGCCAAAGTACACTGGAAGTATTCAAAGTGAGATGCCTAATTACATTCTAGTGAGCTGAAAAGAAGATAGAAACTCATAGATATTCCCACCATTCAATACAATAGCAGAAAACTAACTGTAAGAGAGAGAATACAAATAAATTTCAGATTTTCTCTACTGCATGCTCCTTGTTGTTAAAACACCTATCATTCCTTTCCGACCATAAACACCACATTAAGCAGAAAGATATCATTCGCTACACTGCTGCCAGTTGAGCGCTATTATCACCATGCGATTTTCCAATAATTGAGACAAGTTCACACAGCCCTAATATGATCCACTTTGATTTGATTAATAGAACATTCCCCTCCTACCCCCTCCTACCCCCACCAAAATATCCTAGATAGCGGTTACAGACTCATAACATGTAGATTTTCCCTACATTTCCCTTGCTTTTCAAACGAGTTTTATATATTTCTGGTAACAATACTATCTTGGAATCTTTTCTGCAAGTTCAATCGATCTCACACATAATATGTATAAGCATGTGGTGTACATGTCCAACACATCAAAGGCGTCAAGAGAATGTCTATCCTGTAGTCCTACTCACAAGTACGCGCGCATATGTATTGTATGTGGGTGTCCTTATTTGCCAAGTTATTTGCTTTTTACAATTGCAGAATTAGCTTTCAACTCGGGGAAAAGAAAAGAAAAAACTTTATTACTGAAAAGACTCATAGGGTAAAGGCATCTCAAGTACTTCTATATATTGCTTCATTATCACAATTTGTAAATGAAAAACATGCAGTGATACAAAATAATAAATGACTCGAAGGCACCAAAATAACACAGCATCGAATACCAAGTAAACATACTAAAGTAAATATTATCATATATATATATATATATATATATATATATATATATATATATATATATCTATACACACACATTTCTGGGAGTTCCTCTACCTATATGCACCCTGTATCTGTCAGCAAAATGTACGACTGACAAGGACTAAAATTGCTTCTAATGAGTTTATTCATAGTTATGATGCAAATCATAACAGCAGCTTACATAAACTAGGTTCTTCTTAAAGATTAATCTCCCCCCCCCCCCCCCCCCAAAATAAAATAACAACATCTACTCTACATCACACTGATCCCAATTAGTTGGAATTCTGGCTTAGTTGAGTTGAGTACATAACCTTCATTACATGAATGACAAACTTACTTAGCTGAAACCAGTGAAATCAACACTTGCGCTAATGAAAAGAGGTAGATTTTATTATTTATATTTTTAACACTCCCCCCCTTAAGTAGGCCCAACACGTGGAATATTTAATTTATTAGTTGAAATGAAGAGTTAGGATTTGAACTCAAGACCTTTGCTTTGATATCATGTCAAATCACCACTTATCCAAAAGCTTAAACTAAAAGGAAGAGGTAGATTTTAGTATCAACATATTTAACAAAAGCTAAAAATTTAAGAATTTAATGGAAATAGATTAATGCATTAAAATAGTTGTAACAACTCACATGTCAAATTCGTAAGTGCTAAAGTAGCAAAACTAACAAAACAGTAGAGGCAAAATCAATGCTTCTCCCAATAATCTGATGTCAATTGTAATCTTCAGCTTTTTTCATCCCCACTGGGACATGGATATTCCCCTAATCATTATTGCAGACAACAATTAAAAGAGTAACCATTAAATGCAGGTAAGTAATGAGTAATGCTATGTATAAGCCTGAGGTGTCCAAGCTTCGCCCAAACCCTTTGTAAAAAAGTAGATACCACCAGAAAATTGATCTTTTTACACTTTTTCATGGTGGGGTCCACTTTTTTACAAAGGGTCTGCGTGAGGTTTGTATACTAGGGACTTGTACAAAGCATTACTCATAAGTAATATTGTGAAATCTTAGGAACAAATAGTAGAGCCATAGCGTTGAATCTAAAAGAAATATGACATCAAGAAATAGAGCATACCTTATCATACTTCATACCAAGTGTAACACACTACCGTTCTGTAAATCACTTTCCAAGTTCCAGCCTCTAGAAGAATAAAAACTAATAAGCTCCAAGACTAGCAGACGAGAGAAGACACCGAAAAAAAAAATGCATATTATCTCTTTGATGCTACTTTCCTCAGTTCCTCTATATGATTTTCAATGCTAGTACATGCAGTTTGAATTTCAATATTTTTCTGACAAAGCTCCTTCCATTGTATGGACAAAGCATTAGGCTTAAATGCACTATTTTGCTGATAAATCAAAGAAGGAACCTAATTATCAGATCAAAATGCAGCAAAGAATTGAAATATAAGGTGGGATAGAACGGAAGAAAGTTAAAACACCTGACGATATTTCCTTTCACAATTCACTGTTTCAATCTTTGCATTTGTTCCTGAGCTAATTTTTACATTCTGGAAAACAATGAAATAAGTGAAAAATAATACTACGAGCAAGACAGACTATGAAGAGAACATCAATTAATGGTGGTCATATTCATCTAACATAAAGCATTAAGCTAGTCCATGTTACGCCTCAAAATTAAATTGCTCCATGTGCTTTTTAATTGAACCTTTTACTCCATGTGGTTTTAAGAAGATCAAGTTAATCCCTCTGTTAAAAATCAGATAGTAGATTGTTAACTATGCTGACAAGGCATGGCAAGACGTGTCAAAAAAACTTTAAAAAATAAAATAATTCTAAAGAAAAGTTTTTTTTTTTTTTTTAGATAGGTAGTCAAGAAGTTTTATTCATAAAAGTAAGCAAAACTCAAGTACACTAGAAGTATACATGAGAAGTACCTAACTAGGATTTACAACCGAAAGTAGAAAATCATAGACATTTAGCCCATTAACACCAATGGCCCCCGCCCATAAGAACAATATTTTAAAAAAGAAAACTTTATGCTCATCCATTGTTCTCTCTTGCCAAATGCACCAATACATATATATAGGAACCATTTTCCAGATTGCTGCCACTTGTGAATTACCACGGAGGCCTCTCCAGCTTGTTAGAAAATCCACCAGTCTAAGAGACATGACCCATGATAATCCAATTCCCACAAAAAAATATCCCACATCGTCCTAGCCACCTCGCAATGTAAAAGCAGATGATCTACTAATCCACCATTCTTTTTACACATACAACACCAATCCAATACCATACCTAGCATTTCCTTAAATTGTTTGTGTTGAGAATCTTGCCCAAGGATGCTGTCCAAACTCCAAAAAAAACTACTTTTGAATGAGCTTTTGTCTGCCATATACTCTTCCATGGAAATGTGGTCATTCCCGGGCTCGGTTCTGCCACAATCATTTACCCAATAGAACTTGGTTGAACTTTATATAGAAATAAATAAATAAAAAGCGGTGGAAAAAAACTTTGTATAAAAAAAATGAAAAAAATTCAAAATCTCAAAAAATATAAAACTTAAAAATTCAGAAAATAAACTTTCAAAATTACAAAATACTTAATTATAAAAAACCACCGATTAAGAAGGGGAGGGACTCCCCTCCAGATGTCGCCCAAAAAGTGGTCCCAGAACTGCACAACGTAGCGGCCTGATCTGGGCTGTCACAAGAGCCTGGAGTGGCCCTGCGGCTGCAAACCACCTTCATACCTCGCCTGGTCTTTTCTTTAATTCAGTAGTTTGCAATTTAAAAAAAAAAAATTTATTTTCTGAATTTTATATTTTTCTAATTTTTTGAGCTTTTTTTTTTTTTTTTTTTTTTTAGTTTCAAGTTCAATTATTTTTAATCATGTTTTAAGTTTTAAACTTTTTTTTTTACTAGTCAGTGGCAACGTGCGCTGCACGTTTGCCCTGTGACCAATTTTATTATGTTTCAAATTTTTAATTATAAATAAACAGTGGAGATATTCTAAAATTACAACGGAAAATCATAATAACTGATCATGATTTATTCTTAAAAACTTAGTTTCTTTGCACGTATACAAAAAAAAAAAAAAAATTAAGTCGGCTTGTTTGCAAGAGTTTAATTGCAGACTATTTGTGTTTATTGCATAATGCTGGTTACCCATTTCAACATATCATGGAACCTCCGATTCTAACTAACAATACAAACTCTACAACAAACAGAATAATTGGTTTAGAGGATAATAGATTTGATGGTGGGGAAACTGAAGTGGCATGTGAATCTCCTAAAATTGAAGAATGTATTAAGGATATACCAATTCCTCAAGAACTTGATGATGGTAGTATCAAGAAATCTCAGAATGTCCAAGTGGATGATGATGATACGATTGAGGAGCTAAAGTCGGGAATGGAGTTTAATTCCCTTAAAGATTTAGTAAGTTATTATAAGTAATATGGTTATGGGAGAAAACATTTTTAAATTATTAGTAAGTTATTTAGTAAGTTATTATTAGTAAGTTTTTAAATTTTTATATAAAATACAATAAACATTTCAATTTTTTAAAATTTTAAAATAATAATAACAATAATAATAAATAATGTTCTAACAATATTTTATTTAACTTTTAATTTTTATCTCAACTAATCTCATCTAAATTTAATATCCAACCTTAAAAAAGAAAAAAAACCTTAACTCACCTAATCGGCAAAAGAGCAAAAGCATAAGAGAATCGAATTTTATGAGAAAAATAGGGAAAAAAAAGGAGTAATTGATGAGGAATTGTGTACTGAACGTGTGCTTAGTTACAAATATATAAAAATGAAAAATTGATAGCAAATGAGAAATAAGAAAGTGAAGAAATTTTTTTAAACAAAATTAAAACAAGTCATGGGTTTACATAACTTGAGGTAAACCTACTATAAACTTAATAGAAATGATAAATCCATATAAATTTGTGTTTTATTTAGTTATATAACGCAAAAGTTTAATAAGAAAATTTTAATAAAAGCTTAAATTAATAATAAAAATATTAATACTAAAATTTTATTACAAATTTTAAAATGTAGAAACAAGGCTGCAAGCGAAAAAATGATGTTTATTACAGTTTGAAAATTAAAATTAATGTTAATGATAATTTTGTTAAGTTTCTATATAAAAAAAGATGGGGTGAATTCATTTGGTTATGGGAGAAAACATTTTTAAATTACGGATTTTACTGAAAGATTATTGAAAAAAAAATTATTTTAATTTCATCTTTTTTATGAGAAGATAATTTGTTAGTAATTATGAAACATTTATTCATAAATATGTAAAAAAAAAAATTCAACATTATATAAATTATTAGGAAAGGAAAAAATTAAAAATGTATTCTAGATTATATTATTCTGCACTATAAATAATGTTAAACCATTGCGTTATTCCAAAGGCAGTTTAGTTTTTAGTTTAAGAATGTAAAGCAAATCATTTTAATTTACTTTAAAAAAGTTTTCATAACCTTTTTTAATATTATTAAAACAGAAGCACTATAAGAAATAATAACAACGAAAAACATTAATTTATTTAACATTCTCAACCTTGGCTAAATAAAATAGTAATAATGATATATTATATTTTTAAATTATTAAGAAGTTATAATTTATTTCCTTATGAAAATTTGTAATTATACCAAGCAAGCTACTATTATTACTCTTAATAGTTATGGTTGGATGTGTATATTGTATATTTGTTATTTTTAAAATAAAAATATAATGTGTTAATTTTAAAATTCAAAACTATAGTGGTAAGTATTAAATAATTTAATCATATATTTTATAAAGTCTTATCCTTTACATTTAAAAAAAATTAAACAAACTATAGTACATTAGAAACTGTAGATCTATCTCAAATAGCGTAATTAATTTCAGATTAATTAATAAACTATTCAATTTATCTAGAAATGAAAAAATATATATATTTAAGTTTACTTCTTAATAAATCATTAAACACAAATTATTAATAAAAGGAAAAAATTAGATTTATACTAAAATTTAATAGTTCAATTCGATATTTACATAATTCAAAATTAAAGGAAATAAAATGTTGCACAACATTAAAATTTAATTTTTAAGATTTTGATTTTTTATTAAAATTTTATGAAAACTTGGTATCAATTTAGAAAAAAAATACTATAGTCTAATTGTAAAGCTCAACTAATTTGTAATGTTACTCATTTTTCACATCTAAAACCTAAAAACAATGTTATATCTTTCTTTCGATAAGGATAAAAAAATCTATTTTTTTTTATTTTTTATTCAATTTTTTAGACGATTAAACATTAAAAAAATTTCACAATATCATTAAAAATACTTTTTTATAATAATAAAACGAAATGAGATGAATTAATAGTGTTTTTATAAAGGGGGCAAAATAGGAAAATATTTTCGGATGAAACACTGTTCATGCCCGATTCGCCCGGTTGCTTAGATCGGCTCGCGGCGGTTAATGACGGCACGATAGGGGCTGAGATTGGAAGGGGAGGGGCGACGGACGGAGGCGAAGAGAATGGACCGGGCGGTGTTGGCCACGCCGGCGTGCGGCGGCGCACTGGAAGGGACGAAGAAATGGGTCGGCCTCGGCATGGATTCGCTCGTCGCGGCGGTTAACGGCGGCACGATAGAGGCTGAGAATTGAAGGGGAGAGACGCCGGCCGGAGGGAAAAAGAATCGACGGGTTGGTGTTGATCACGCCGGAGTGCGGCGGTGCTCTGCGGGAGAGGAAGCGGACGGGGAAGGGGCGAGTGGCAAAACGGTAATTTTCGAATACAATCAGGGGCAAAATGGAAAAAAGTCAGGGACAAAACGGGAATTGAGAAACAAGAGCAGGGGCAAAACGGGAAAAAAAATGTTAGACGAAAACACTGTTGTTAAGCCATCCGCACTTTATATATTAGTAGATAAGTAAGTTTTAAACTATTTTTTAGCATTTTCACATAATTAATGGTTTACTAACTGATTTTTTAATGGAGGGATCAATTTGACCTTTCTTAAAACCACAAAGAATAAAAAGTTCAATTAAAAAGCACACAAAGTAAATTGATTTTGAGGCAAACCACAGGGATTAACAATGTATTTAACCCTAAAGTTTAACTGCTAATATGAAAAAATAAATATTATAAGTTTAACTTGTTGGTTGAAATATGGCAATGTTACCTTTAGCATTCACATGCATTAAGAATGGGACTGAATTGACGCATTGCCAAGTACAAGTTTATGCATGTCAAAAATGACGGAGTTACAGCATGTAGTATACTTAAGGGGCATCACCAAGATTGACGCATACTATTAGCTAAAGGTGCAAAACTTCATGATCGACCTCAATTCCCCATAATGATTAGGTAATATATCACACACCTTAGAACATTAGAAAAATGCATCAAGATGTTCATGATATGAATCAAAGGCTCGCGTAGGTATAAGTGTCTAAGCTCAGCTGAAGCATCCAGTTCACTAGAAGAGCTACATGTCCGATGAAGTAAGAACCTACCGCGTGCCGCCATTGTCCTAACGAAAATGCCAGGGTGAGTGTCAAGAACATTTAAAAACATTCCACTTGCACAGTATAGAATGTTAATATCAGTGGATTTTGCTTTACTCATTTTAAAAAAAAAACGCCAGTAAGAATTCAGCGTGTTGGAGTTATGGGATATATGAGAATGTGAGGAAAACTTAACAAGTTAACATGATCAACAAAATGCAAGTCACTGAAGCAGGAGAATCAATCTGAATAATGAGTGCAAATGATTAATACACTGGAAATCGAATCTTGCAAACAAACCTTAATAACAGTGCTTCCAACCGTTGGATGAACTGCTTCCAGAGATCTGGACCATATTTTACCATCAGGTCCAAATTTTCCAGACTGCAAAGAACCATTATAATCCTTATGAGTACAGGGAATGTATATTTTGTACTCAAGCAGACAAAACAACATCAAACGCATACAACTGTTTGATGATCAGGATCTTGCTGCATGTTATAGTTGTAGTAAAGAAATTCATGTACATAGACTCTGGTAGGTTGGTAAGACAAAAAGGATCGTTGAATCGAGAATATTGCAGAAGAGTCACAAGGAACCAAGTAATATTAATTACTTAGATAACAAGGAAAAGCCTATTCAAACTATTTTAGCTCGGGGTAATCACAAGCAAATTCAATAACAATCTCCACAGAAGGATGGCTCAGCCACTTCAGGCAGAGGACGCTGAGCATTTGTTGAGGGCAAAGTATAATGTACCTATATACTGTAATTTTTTTTTTTTTTTTTTGAAAGTATATACCATAATAACATTATACATATTAGTTATCGTCATGGAGTAATTTTACAGCTTATGTATTGAGAATTTCTTTATCTCACTGGAGCACAAATTACACCCAGGCAAAAGCCGGGGGACAGATTGAAACAAGTACATGCTACAATATGTGCTTGCACTTCCTTGGCCACATCACATCACACAATAACAGGAAAAAAACAATTATTCTCCTCCCAACAGCAATCAAAGTTCCGCTAGAGTTGAATCTAAAATTTTCAAGAATTATGATCATTACTACCATATAACTACATCACCTGATCATTTGGTACTGTAGCAAGTATTGAGCTCTTTGAAGTGTCTGCTTCCAAGCTGTTTCATCATTCCTTTTATTCATTGACGGTGGTTCTAAATTATACCGTGAGTCGAGAGGCATTGGTGGCTTTCCAGCTCTCACACGCTCAAACTCCCTAGCAATCATAGGGTGATTCTGAAATTCAAAAGTCCACAATCAGACATGCTACTTCACATTCCTCACATCACAATTTGTTCTTAAATTGGCCATTTAGATTAAAATCTATAATGCTGCTAGAAACAAAAAATGGGTAGAATAACACATCAAAACATTAAAAAAATCAGGAAAGAAATAACAAAAGCTAAAATTCAAGCAAGAAACATATAAGCTTCGTTTGGATGTCAAACTCATCCCAACTCATCTCAACTCATCTCAATTCATCATTACAACTTTTTCAAATTTCAATACAAAATATAATAAATAATTCAACTTTTTCAAATCCCAAAACAACTTTAATATTTAAAAATAATATTCTAACAATATTTTATCATCTCAACTCAACTCAACTCAACTCAACTCATCTCAACATCCAAACGTACCTGTCAGGTTAAGTGCAAGGCTTGCATTGGAAGAAACAGCACTTTTGTCTCTTTAGTACATCATCACGACTACTTGTGTGTGCTCATGCTACTTAGCCTCTTAGAATGGGTATGACAATGTTGCAAACATAATGTTACGACTTCTATGAATCATAAAAAATAGCCAGGAGATTTCCTATAATTGAAAAAAAAAAAACATGTCCAAATTAGCCTTTCCTTCTCTTATCCTCTATATAGCTCATCCTTGGTCCTTAAACTATTACTACTGGATCATTTTTTTATATGTAGAACTGGATCAATATAAGTACGAGCATTATATCTGAGTCCATAACTGACTGTTTACCAGAAGGTCGTTCCCCTCTGATCCCAGCTGAGCTCCCCAAGTCCTCCCTCTCCTGCCGCCAGTCAGGAATAGCGTGAGGCGTATGTGTGCTAAGTGCTTCCCCTTCTATTAGCTAGGTATCTGGCTGTGGAGGTCTTTCCCTACCCACCGATCTGAGTACCGAAACGATTGTGTAAGCGACTCGATGCTTCTTTCCCTATGCTATCTTTTACACGCATTCATTGGTGCATTTCCTTTGTAGGACTGCTCCCCTGGTATTAACCGCTCTTTTTCTACAACCTCTTTTGGAAGAGAATCTGTTGCTTAATCTAATAGGTTGTACGTACCCCAAAATTAAAGAATGAAAACCCATAACGGTCCGTTTGTTCACTCAAGAAACAAATGAAAAATAAAAATGAAAGCCAAATCTCCAATTTTATGTTTTTATTATATATGGCCTTGTAAACGAAGATCTCCTCCGAAGAAATCCTTGCATGGCAGAATATTCACATTAAAGGATATAAACAGTCGTTTCCACAAGGATTTCAAAAGGAAAACAGGTTTAACCTACACGAACACTCTAATGAACTTCTCCAGTTTTCTAAAACTCACAATTTTAACATGACAGCCAAGATTTCTCTCTTCACTTTCTTCAACAGCCAAAGAAGGAATTTTTTTGTCTTTTATAGTCACATTACAAACAGGAAAAAACTCTGAGTTTAACTTAATATCAGGATATCTCCCAGAATTTAAATTTATTTATTCTTTCTTCCACATCCTAAATTCCTCAGCTGACTTAACAAAGACTAACCTCGAAATTGAAATTGGGCAGAGGAGGCAGGTCCTTGAGAAAGTCGGCGGGCTTCTTGGAGCTCCAACGCATCTCTTCCTCAACCAAACGGTCCACCTCTTCCTTGACTCTAGGGTTGGTGTAGTCAACGTCGATGTAGGGCAAGGCGTCGATGACTTCGGCGCTGGATAATCCGGGCCATGTGGGGCCCGATGACTGCGGCGGAGCTTCAAGCATTAGGATATCCCCGTTTCGGTTGTGATTCGCCATTGTTGCAGGCCTGAAACTCTCCAAATTCCAACCTAAATAGGCTAACTTACAGAGTGATGCAGTGTAGACTGAAGAGCAGTCAGCAGAGCAGTTCTTTTTTTGTTCTTTCGAGTTTTGAGCAATTTTCTTTTCATCGTCAAGAGACTCAAAATTATAACTTTCTTTTATTCTTTTGATAAATAAAGTTTGTCTTATATTCTCTAAAAAAAAATTATTTAATATTAAAAAAAGTTTTGCAATTTAGACCATAAATTATCAAAAATTATATATCTTTTATTTTCACAACTATTCTCAACTAATTTCATCTCATCATTACAATTTTATCAAATATTATATAAAATAAAATAAACAATTCAACTTTTTTAAATCTTAAAATAAAAAATATATATTCTAATAATATTTTATTCAACTTTCAACTCATATCATCTTATTTTATACGCAAAAACAATCGAGGCTAAGCCACTTGTTTTTCATCTAGTGTTCTTTTTTAGTTTTTTATAGTTTATTTTGACAGTGTAGGGTGCAAAAATTTGAGCGTGTAAAATGTATTTCTCTAAAAAAATATGATTATCCATACGTGCTATGTGTTTTAATCATTTCATGATATTTATATTTGGTTTCATCATTTTTTGGTCATCGATTTTATCAAATATTTTGTGTGAATCTAAGGTTGTGTTTGGGTAATGAAAATATCTCAACACTTCTCAACACTTTTCATACGGATGAGAATACTTCACATGCCAAATAATATTTTTGTACTTTCAAACATATCTCAGCATTCCTCTCTCTACACAGTACAGATACTGTTTGCACTCTCAACAGTATTTCACCAATTTCAGTTGAGATCACTTGCTGTGCGACAGAGAGGGAGAGGGAGATTCGTGGTGGCTGGATCTGCGAGAGGTGGTTGCCGGTGTGAGGTGGTGGAGGTGCGGTAGCCTAGATGGCTGCGTACGGCGGCCCGAGTGGACAAGAACCACCGAAACCCATTTCGGTTGGGTTACCGCAGGGGAGAGAGAACGCTGCGCGTGGAGGAGTTCGGTGGTGGCTGGGAGAGTCGCCGGCTTGAGGGGGAGCTGTGTTAGACCCCCACGTAAAGTCGCCTCCAAAGTTGCCGCACATGTCCTAGCCATGTCGGGGACATGCCCCTTGATCATACCACGAGCATGCCTTGGCCCGTGTCTTGTCACACACGGGGCGCCCAGCATGCCCATGGTCCGGCCACATGCATGCCTTGGCTCGTGCCTTGACACGCACGGGGCGCCCAGCATGCAGGCCATGCTGATTAGACTCCCACATAAAATCACACACAGATCGCTCGAGCGGGGTGTCGAGCGAGTGTCGAGCGGAGCTCTCGGGTTGAATTCGCTCGAGCGGGGTGTCGAGCGGAGCTCTCGGGTTGAATTCGCTTGAGTGGAGTCGAGCGGAAGGTCGAGCGAACAATGGCTCGAGCGGACTGTCGAGCGAAGTTCGAGCGGATCTCTCTGTATGTTTTCGCTCGAGCGAAGTCGAGCGGAGGGTCGAGCGAACCTTGGCTCGAGCCAAGGTCGAGCCACAGTCAAGCCAACCCTCAAAAAGGGTATTTTCAGCATGAAAACAAGCCCAAATTCGACCCCATGCACCACCTTAGCCATGTGGTCCATACCACTATCCTTATTTATGTTATTTTAATTATTTATTCCTTTTATTTCTTTTATTGCAAAGGGACCTTTTGGGGGTTTCCAAGTTGTAACCTTATAAATAGGACCCTTAGTCATTGCTTTGACATCTTTTGACAATAGCCTTTGTGGACTAAGTTGTTCTTGAGATCACCTTCGGTGCATAGCACTTGGGCTCTTTGGGGTGCAATTCGTGAATCCCTAAGGAGAGGATCACACTTTGCAATTCGTGAATAAGTGTGATCCATTCTATCTATCTTATGAGTATTTTTCCTTTCACTCTCTTGTTCTCCATTTAATTCTTGTTGATCTTGTTAGTTTATGTTCTTGTTCATACATTGTTCATCCATGTTCTTGTGAGTTTCGGCCCACAAGTATTTCCCAACATCCATTTGATCCTTCTACCCTAGCATAATTTGACCACCACTTGTTTGCCCTACCTTCCATAAATAAACCAAATCCCAAAATACCCTTATTATCATTCATTCCCTCCATAACCGAAATCCCTACTTCCCATACTAGTCCAAATTCAAATTTGGCTATTCAAGCCTTATTTGAATTAGTCTAGCTGCCCACTCCCCTTTCCATATTAGAGTTTCCATATTGGAAACCCTAGTTGACTCACTCAAACCCCCTTGGCCAGCCAACAACCTAATCCTAGTCAAATCTCAAGTTTTTAGGAAACTTTCCAAAAAACTCTCACTTGCCCATTTGACCAAGCTTGGCCGCCCATCACCCTTGCCTATCTCCAAACCCTAATTCATCTTACCACACAAACCCTAGCCGCCCATCATCACTCATCCAAACTCTAAACCCTAATGCAAGTGGCGCCAACCCTAGCTCACCCTAGTGCCGTGCACCACTCCCCATTGTGATCTCACACTTAGCCATTTTTCCCACTTTCCATACACTTCCAATTAGCCTAAACACTAACCTCACCCTACCCAAAGTGCCACCATAGACCGTCTTGAGCGTGAACCAAGCAAGTGAAGGACTTGGAGTCGGTCAACCAAAGGAGCCTATTGCCGAAGAGGATTTAGTGTTTAGGGACTTGACCGGGGTCCCTAACAAGCTGTCCGTGGTGGCGGTGAGGCCGGGCGGTCACGTACGGCGGCGCAGGTGGAGAGAATAGGGCCACACCCATTTCAGTTGGGTACCGTAGGGAAGAGAGAGAGCCGCGCGTGGGGGAGATCGGTGGTGGCTAGGGGAGTCGCCGGCGTGAGGGGGAGCTGTCGATGGTGGAGGTGAGGCCGAGCGGCGCACGACAGTGCCGGGCTGGGCTGAAACTATTTCGAGCGTGGTTTCGAACCGAGCAAAGGAGGGAGAGAGAGAGAGAGAGAAGTAAAGAAAATAAAATAAAATCATTATAATAAAATCACTATAATATTTATTACTAAAAATAAAATTACTATAATATTTATGGGACCCACACATTTTTCAACTATCTATCCAAAAGTCAACAACTCAACATATTTTATACATCAAAAAAACTCAAACTACTCTCAATGAGACCCACAAACTCACTCTAATTTCTACTCACAATTATTCACAACACTTCTCGCTATCCAAACATAGCCTAAATCCTTTAAATTTATTCATACATACAAGTATTGGGTATCTTCATGCCACTCTTATTCAAGGTGAAAGATTTATTTTCAAAGTATTCTAGTGAAAGGTCTAGAGAAAAACATTGATTTTACAAATTAATGTGATTTTATGTGATACATTAATCTAAGTTAATTTCTAAATTTACTTTTATAAAATCACTTCGTAGTTAAAAGTATTTCTCTTTTAGCATTAATTGAGTCAAGCAAAGGAAATAATAAATCAAACTCGATTCTGCTTTGTAAAACGCATCTGCATTGTCTATTGTTGTATTTCTTCAAAGGAAGTTCATATAACTGCTTTAGGTTTCATTTCCAAATAGCATGAATAACTCCAAAGGTTTACCTAATTTTATTTTATTTAATTTGGGAAACCTTTCCAAGGTAGGATCCTTCAAACCCACCTCTGCAGAGTAAACCTTAATCCCATGCGCCGCATCTTTGGAAGATTTCGTTTCCAAATAGCATGAATAATTCCAAAGGTTTGTTTTTTTTTTTTAATGTCGGGAAACCTCTCCAAGGTAGAGTCCTTCGGACCCATCCTTGCAGAGTAAACCCCAATCTCGTACACCTCACCCTTACAAATTTTTCCACACGAAACTGATTAAATCGGAGGCTTTTCCCAAAGGCCCCAAATGATTATTTGCACCCATGAGGTGTTAAATCTTGGACCTTGAAGAGAGTGATACCCCAAGACCAAAACCTTCGGCTTCACCACTTAAGCCAACCCCTTGGGGTTAAGGTTTACCTAATGAATCTACATTACAATGACAGTTCAAATATGACATTGATTTGCAAACTATAACTACTTCTCTCAAAGGACTGCACAGCTGAGTTCTTTGAAATCCATTAATATGAAACTGCATGTAGCCTCAAATGCATCACTGATCAAATTCTAAAAAATAATAATACACGACATTTTTTACAATTCTGTTGTTCTAAATGGAGAGTGGATATATATGCAACATTTGAAATTCAAGTAAAAGAAATCTTCAGTATTTTTTATAAAGTGGTACTATCGCACAAATTCACAAAGAATATCAATTTGTGAAACCACTAGACCAACCCGTTGGAGTTTCATAGTTAAGTACAGGGAAGATCCTTTACAGAAAGAACTACAACACACCATCATTCACCTCCATAATGAAGCTTTATGTGTCTTCAATTTCAGGGAGTACAGAAGACAGTAAGAGGATGAAAACTTTTCTGATAGTAGAAGCAATCTACTAAAGAGAGGAATAAAAAATTAAAGTTCTCAACCTTATTTTTCTTTTTTCATTCCTCCCAAATTGTTGTAAATTTTGAAAACCCAAACCCAGCCTCATTTAAATTTTTACATCAATGATATCCTTGCAATAAAATTAAGATGCGAGTAAAAATTATGATTAAGCTCACTCACTAATCTATGGGGTAGGCATGTTTGCATAGAGAAGAGTGAAAAAGACTTCAACTTCTGGAACGCTTTGAATAATTTGGATGAACTGGTTTGTACTAGGCTCGCCAAGGAGCACGGGACCCGTCTGTGCAACTCGAGCCAGAAGTTTGGCCAGTGCCATCCCTGATGTTAGACTGCCTCCAGATTGGGCCACCATATCTTCTATCAGAGTACCAAGCACTGCCGTCAATGCTATCTCGACAATACTCCCAAATTCAGTACTGCAACACAAAGAAAAAGAAAACCAGATTATTAAAAAAAATAAGTTTTGTTTGCACATCCTTAAGATATCAGTCATCGACTGTTGAAAGAACCAAAACAGTAACTTTAGTGGATGTTTGGAAGATTCTGGGAGGACTAAAAACATGAAGTCCAACTTGAATTCAGGAGGAGAAAGAGGGTGGGGAGGAAGAAAGAAAAAGAAAATTAAGGTATGCACTAAGTTTATTTGAGTCTTAATTACTGCAAGAAACAAAAAAAAAAAAAAAAAAGCACACAAGAAAATAACGAGAACCATGTATAGTTTGTTGATAATTCTATCTTCTATTTGAGCATGTTTCCAATCAGATCCAGCATCTACAAAAGCCAAAAAGGAGGATGTTGGAAGAGGAAAGTATTTGATTGAATATTCGATATTGTTGTTTTTGAGGAGGGCATGGCTGGTAACCAAAAGAAGACACCCATGCAACGGGTCATAATAAAATATTCTTCAAATGCTTCCTTCCAAATTCATGATCGAGAGGAATATGAGAGATTGTGACCCCATCTAATGGCTAATGTATTGTTTAAAACTTGCTTCTGTGATGCCTTGTCCTGAGTTTTCCAAGCATACTCCAACAACTGGTGCACTAAATCCATACTTGATTTGTAAGTCCATGCAACAGAATCATGTAAAATAATTCCTACCCATTTATTAAGTTACATACAGCACGCAAAAAATGTCAGGAATAATAAGATACCTTGCCAACACCGCTTGTGTCTCCATCATAAGTTGGTAAAATTTGGTAGCTTCAGAAGGAATTTCGTTGTCACTGCTGGAGGCTGTAGCTACTTTGTAGAATCTAGCATCCACAGGCATCATGTAGTTTACCCAGTGATGAGGGCTTCTGAGGCTCTTGAACCTTTCAAGAATCAGCACAATAGTTTTATGAAGTTCTGTAGTGTTGAAGGCCGACGTTACCTTCTTTCTGCACGTAAAAATGTTAACAAACTATTAGAAATCTCCTACATGTGATTGTATATGTTTTCCTTTACAATAGAATATTAAATGATATCCAGATATTGTTTTATATAACAATTTGTAGTCTTTTTCAGGGAGAATTAAGCCAACGCATCACCTTTCTAATCTGAGTTGCTAAGTGCTTATGTTCAGTAACTTCATCGATAGAAGGTATAAGCCACATTTTAGGGGATCTTACCTGAAGGTCCAGTCCAACACGCCTTAAGTCATACAGGGCCCAGGGGTCCCCATGGTTGTTTAAGTTTTGAAGATACAAAAAGAAGCCCAGAATTAGACTAGACTGTCTGATGGCATAGCATTGATAACCCCATTGAGTTCCAAATTCCGAAATCCAGTGGACAAGATTTAGTTTGAAAAATCAACTGTATATACATTAAGCTTGAGTATTGACCACCAAGAAGAACAGACATGAATGTGCATACACACATACATATGTAACTCTTTCACTTGGAAAGACGGCCTAGTCAAATTTTACATCCCATTTTTTTTCTATTTCAAGGCCTTCATTCTTCCTCATTAAGAAGTAAGGAGGTTCATCAAGTAGGCATTCAGCAACCAAATGATTGAACTAACAGGTGAATTCTCCACAGATAGTTGGATTGATATGCACAAAACTTTCTAACTTTTAAGATGGTTCATGGTACCTTACCCCTCAAGAATTTCTGTTGCTGCAGCTTGCACATCAGAAATCAAGGTGGGTAACCCATAATTTGAGAGAAAATCAGCACTAGCCAGATACATCTGCTCATCATCCCGGTCAATGGTATCAGCATCCACCTGTATAAAACAAAACAAAAAAATGTGACTATTTTAAAATAATAGAAAGGGGGGACACTTCGGGCCACAATTTGTTTTAAGAGTGAACCTGTAACAGGTCCCATGGGATTTGTCTATAACACAAGCATATATTTAATAGCCAAAATACAAATTAAATATTTGTTTTTTTTTTTTTTTTTTATGTCGGGGAACCTCTCCAAGGCAGGGCCATTTGGACCCACTCCTGCAGAGTAAACTCTGGTCCTGTGCACTGCACCCTCGGAAGTTTCCCTATATGGAACTGGTTAAATCGCTAGCTTTTCACCAGGAGGTGTGGCCCCTAGAGATAGTTTGCACCCAAGGGGATTTGAAACAAATAAATATTTGTTGTGGGAGACAACAAATAGAATGCTAGTGGGGAATAATTATTACCATTCAATCATGCAGAAGTCCAATGAAGTGACTGTTTATTGAGAAACAAAGTTCAACACAATTGGTGATGATGTCTAATACCCTTTACAGGCAGTAATATGCTGTGAAGTAAATTGTTGGCAATATGCAGCTTCATTGATTCCTCCCAAAGTAAATTACACTCAGCAACCCCTAGGGGTTGGCTCAAGTGGTAAAGACCTTGGTATTGATAGTATACTCCCTCTAGATCTAAGGTTCGAATCCTCTTAGGTGCAAACAATTTCTAGGGGCCATCGGAATGGGGGAAATTCCCCTTGAATTACCCGAAGCGCACTTGCGAGAAACTCTTTGCCAAAGGCTTGTGCCCCCGGGATTAGTCAGGACTTTGTTCACTGATCAAAAACATAAAAATGAGAATAAAGGTAGGGACTTACAAGTGAATAAGAGCTTCCAAGATCACGTGCAGTATTAATATATAAATGTCTCCCCAATATGTTGACTTGAACTCTAATGTACAAGCTCAGCATCGTCATTGCCCAAAGGGACAAAACCATTCTTGTGAAACCTAAGAAAACAAAAGTCCAGTACAAAGGTTAAGTATAATATCTTTGATACACTGAGTATACAAAAAACATGAGTAATTATATTCTCAAGTCGGTGTGTAGAGCACGTCATCCACATCACTTAAAAGGTAAGATTTGATTTGTATGATTCAAAATTTAAAACTTTTATTCCAAATCAAATTATGTCATGTAAGCAATTAACTAGGTGTGCTATCCACACCAGCATATAAATATAATTTTTTAAAACATAATGTGAGACAGTATATTACTCCTTTGATAAGTAATTGATGAATGTAAATAACATTATAAAATGCGATGTACATGAGCTAGTACATTACAAGCACAATAAATGTATGAACACAAAATTATAATAGATTCATACTTAGAATTTTGATTCTATCCCATAACTCAAGCTTCTCTGAATGTGTCAAACTGTTCGGTTGACCCTTTGCTTTCTGGAGCCTCTCAGTAAGATGAGAGTGGTCCAGTTCTTCTGCAATCCGACGACTTAAATTATCCATTGCATGAGGCAATGTTGTCGTATCAGCTATTCTTTGAATGTTATCAAAATGGGCTTGCATTCTATTATATTGGCAAAGGAAAAGCAATGTTATATGTTAGAACCCAAAAAATACATACTTCTGAAAACAACATTCATGATCCCCAAGGAGAAAAATAAAACATGAGATCTCTTAACTGGGCCTTAATGAATTTCTCCCGCTCAGCAAGTTCTCTCTCCAGAACAGCGACCCTATGCCGCTTGGCATTGTAAAGCTTATACAGAAAATATCCACTACCTAAAACTCCAACAGTAACAAAAGCCGTCCTCCTGTACCTCCTCCAGAAATTCCTATCTCCACGAACACATACCAAGATCAGTGACAAGAAATTGGAGCTCAGTAACAGTTATTTCCGACACAACGCAATCACAGCACAGGCATGTTCAATTAACCCAGAGAGAAGTAAGCCATCTAAGCATAAGACCACTCATTTCTTAGAAAACCCATATATAAAACAACAAACGCAAAGAATGAAGAAGCAACTGATTGAACAAAAAGAAAGTAAACTATTCCAAATTCAACCAAAAAAATGGCTGAACAGAATCAACATAGAAAGACAAATACAGAAACCAGAAGAGGAAAATAGATAATTAGAACAATAATAGCATAATTTAAAAGATACCCAGAATTAAAAAGAAAACAAAATGCAACGTATGAGTGAAAACTGACCTTAAAGAAAGCATCTTGCTGCTATAAAACCACCCAAATCTCCATTATTATGCCTTGGATTTTGAGGAACCCATTTGGATTTGTACAACAGAAGGAATGTTATCAGAGAAAATAAAAAGAGCAAATTTTTGGTTCAAAGGAAAAGAAAAAATAATGAAGAGGGACCGGTTCCTGATTTGGAGTTACAAGCACTCTTTGTAGGAACCGCCGACAATACGATTAAAGGAATTAAATACAGAGGAGAGCAAGAGAACGAGGGAGTAAGAGCCTACAGGTGAGATTCTTATCTCGAGGGTTTTAACTTAAAGATTCCAGAGAGATTCCAGAGAAGGGGGGGGAGAACGGTGGGTGCACTTCCTTAAGAGCTTTTCGAGCCCAATCTAACCTTTCTTTTTAATTTTTAGGAAGATATAAAAGTAGAAAATGAGCTGAATCAAGGTTGTTTTCTACATCAAAAAAAAAAAAAAAAGGTTGTTTTCAGACTTCTAGTCGCCAGAAGTCACTTGTACAGTTTCAAACCAATTTTATTTCCATCTTATATAATTATTAAAAAAAAAAATTTAATTTTTACATAAAATATAATAAATAAAAATATATATTATAATAATATTTTATTTAACTTTTAACAAAACAACTCATAAAGAAAAAAACTAAATCTTTAAAGATCCAAGTGAATGAAAATATATATTTCGGTCACATAAACAAATTTATAAAAATAAATGATATAATTTTATCTTATATGTTATATCTATTTTCTAATAAAAATAATTTTATAACCTAATATGTTAAATAAAATTACGTAAATTTATAAATTTATTTTTATAAAAAAATTTTATAATCAAAATTTTTTTATTTATTTATGTGTTGATATTGTGTAAGGATAATAATACATTTATACCTCTTTTATCTGCTTTATTATCCTTTTTTTTTTTACTATTTGAATTTGAATTAAAAATTTCAGAACATGATCTTCTTGTATAATCTAAAAATAAATAAATTCAATCAATAAACATAATCATGTAATTTAATTAAAAATAAATTTTATAAAAATTGACTTGAAGGGTAAAAAAATTTCAATTTTTATAAAATTGAATTTTTTTAATTAAATTATATGATTACATTAGTGATTGAATTTATTTTCTTCTAAATTATGCAAGAATATCATATCTAAAATTTTTAATCCAAATTCAAAGAGTAAAAGGAAAAGAAAAAGTTAAATAGTAAAACAATACTAAATGATATGTAAATATATAATTACCCATTGTGTAAAGGTTAATATTATATATATATATATATATATATTTTTTTTTTTGATAGAAGGTTAATATTATATTGAATAGGAGCTATTTGTGTGAAGTTAGGAGATAGATTTCCGTTTAGTAATATATATTTATCAGTTGTAAAGGCTAATAAGTAATAATAAATAGGATCTATATAAATATTTAAAAAAATATTGTAAAATATAGTAATGTTAGCTACATTTTTTTTATGTACATCTCAAATTTAACTTCATTTTTCAAAAATTAATATATAAAATCTTCATATTCTATAACAACAAATATCAATTTTATATAAAATAATACTTATCCAATTTCCCTTATTGGGGAAGAGAACTATTTTTGAAATGTACGTTGTACTTGTTGTCTGTTTACATTGCTTGTCAAAATAATAATTGTTATATGCTTATGTACACATTCTTTTTAGTTGTAACGTTTCTAAAAAGATGAATCTATTTAAAGAAAAAAAAATATTTTAAAAGAATTTTTTTAAACCTTTTGCAATAAATCTCATACAAAATGTAAAATTATTAATTGACAAGTATGAATTTTAGAGCTTAGGAAAAGGAATGTTATTGCCAAAATACACAAATACATGCATCTATGGAAGGGATTTGAAAAAAAGAAAATTATATTTGGAGAACTATATACCATATATCATCCATGTGACATATTTTATTTAAAAGATAAATTTTAAAATTTAAGTCTTATAAACCAAATTATATAACGTAGGTCGTATAAAAAAATCCCTTTCTATGCAACCATCCTCTAAAAGGAGAAAAAACGAATAGTTTGGATTGAGAGAGCCTCTTAACTCGACTCATTTCATCTCATATAATTATTATAATTTTTTCAAATTCTCATATAAAAAATAATAAATAATTTAACTTTTTAAAATTAAAAAAAAATAATATTAAAAAATAACATTATAATAATATATTAGTTAACTTTCAACTTTTATCTCATCTCAGCTCATTTCAACTTACTCTTTAAACCTTCCCAAAGTCGTAGGCACGCAACTCCTTTATGAGTTGGAGAAGAATTGCTCCCTCAAAGTTAGCGTGGATCCTCAATCCACTCCCACTCTCCACAATGGTTTCTCTTTCACTCGTTGTCCCTTACTAAGTTAGGGTGCAAGCGTGAAATAAAAGGGTTACCATAGTATCATACTCTATATCTCTTTTTTTTTTTAATCCAAAATAATTTGAAAGTTTTTAATTACAAATTAAAAATATTACCTTGATTTTATTAACATTCTTGAATTTATAGATTATTTTTTTATAACTTATTTAAAATTATAGCTTAAAAATGTTTTAATCATAAAGAGTCTCACAAAAGTAAATCTATAAGTTAATGTGACTTAATGTTATACGTTAGATTATAAAATTACTTTTATTGTAAGACAAATCTAACGTACCACATCAACTCATATTAATTTATAGATTTTACTTTTTATGAATACGTAATTTAATACCTCACCTAAAAATGAAAACATGTTAGAAAGTTACCAATGCTAATATGTTGTAAATGATAATCGGCAGATCGTAGGTGTTGTTACTTGTTAATAACATTAGGGCATGTTTGAATGTTTAAAATATTTTAAAATTTTGTGAATAGTAATAAAATAATTTCAATAAAAATATTTGATTGAGTTTTGAAAAAATAGAGATAAAAAGTTGAATAAAAATATATTTTAAAATAAATATTGTATTGGAGTTTATGAAAGTAGATATATAAATTTAAAAAACTATTTGAACCTAATTCTTTAATATTATTTTTATTTTAAAGTTTGTAAAAATTGTATTGATTTTATGTTTTGTCTTGTGTTTATAAAAGCTGTATTGATTTTTGTATGATTAATAATTGGATGAAAAAGTAGAAAATTTAAAATTGAAAAATATTTTATATTTAAATGATATTTGAAAATGAAGTTATAAGAAATTTTGAGAATTTTGTAAATTATAATATTTGCCAAATATTCCCTAAAAGAGACTATATTTAAGAGTAATTTGATCACTAAACTCTAGACACGAATTTTTCTGTAAGCCAAACCACACAAATTGTCAAGATGATTTAGCAATTAACTTAGGGGTTGTTTGAATTAGGAGGAGAGTTGAGATGAGTTGAGGTGGTTTGTAAATAGTAGAATAAGATATTTTATTAATATTATTTTTAAATATTAATATTATTTTAAGATTTGAAAAAATAGATTGTTTATTATTTTTTGTATGAGAATTTGAAAAGATTCTTTTAAAATTTGAAAAAGTTAAATTATTTATTATATTTTGATATGAGAATTTGGGAAGATTCTTTTGGAATTTGAAAAAAAAATATGTTATTATATTTTATGTAAGAATTTAAAAAAATTATAATGATAAAAATAAGATGAGTTGAGGAAAATTGAGAACACTTTCAAATCCAACATCTCCTTAGTTACTACCTAAGGAATGGAATTGATTTTTTTTTTCTTCAAAAAAAAAGAAAAAAAGAAAAAGAACCAAGGACAGGTAAATCCGGAGTAGGAATAAGCTTGTACAGGTTTACAAACAATCCTTAGGATAGGGTTTAGAAAACCCTAGGGCAAATATATTTGCATACTCTTCTCTCTCTCTCTCTCTGATATAAATACAATTCGTTCACTCATTTTCCTCCTAAAAGCCATAGGAGGCGGCAGCATCAGTAGCCAAGCGGGCGAAACAGAGAACTTCAAGTGGCAACGATGTCGGAAGGACTTGTACTCAGAGGTACCATGAGGGCCCACACCGACATGGTGACGGCCATCGCCACCCCAATCGACAACTCCGACATGATTGTCACGTCCTCCCGGGACAAGTCGATCATCGTCTGGCACCTCACCAAGGAGGAGAAGACCTACGGTGTGCCCCGCCGCAGGCTAACTGGTCACTCCCACTTCGTCGAGGATGTGGTGCTCTCCTCTGACGGCCAGTTCGCTCTATCGGGTTCCTGGGACGGCGAGCTCCGACTGTGGGACCTTCAGGCCGGCGTCTCCGCCCGCCGCTTTGTGGGCCACACCAAGGATGTTCTCTCTGTTGCCTTTTCGATTGACAACCGTCAGATCGTATCCGCATCCCGCGACCGCACGATTAAGCTATGGAACACACTTGGTGAGTGCAAGTACACCATCCAGGATCAGGACGCCCACACCGACTGGGTCTCTTGCGTCCGGTTCAGCCCCAACACGCTTCAGCCCACCATCGTCTCGGCCTCATGGGATCGGACCGTGAAAGTCTGGAACTTGACCAACTGCAAGCTCAGGAACACGCTCGCGGGTCACGGTGGGTACGTCAACACAGTGGCTGTGTCGCCGGACGGTTCATTGTGTGCGAGCGGAGGCAAGGACGGGGTGATCCTGCTCTGGGACTTGGCCGAGGGGAAGAGGCTCTACTCGCTTGACGCTGGCGCGATCATTCACGCGTTGTGCTTCAGTCCCAATAGGTACTGGCTGTGTGCGGCGACCGAGCAAAGCATTAAGATCTGGGACTTGGAGAGCAAGAGCATTGTGGAGGATCTCAAAGTGGACCTCAAAACTGAGGCTGAGAAGGCGGATGACAACACTTCTAATACCAATAAGAAGAAGGTATATTTCCTTCCAGAAAAAAAGTTGGGTTTATTTGGTTTATTCGGTTTTGTTTATTTTGTTAATTTATTGGGTTTCGTTTATTTGTTGGAATTGGTTGCTAAATGGGCGTGCTATGCTGATCTGGTGTGTAATGCTTGGTATATGTACCTTTTATTGATAGGTATTTTTTGCTCACTGCATATTGGCGATAGTTTAAATTGTCAAATTATTTTTTGAAATCTAAACGGGACATGATTTATAAAGTTTCAGAATGCTCACGTCTGCTCACTCCATTGAAAAAAGTAGGAGAAATTTGGTACCCAGGCTAAAAATCTAAGTTTTTCATGGTGTTCACTTTCTTAGGGAGTGCTTGCACATTCTAGAATTGTATCTAGCATTAATCAAAATATACTATATATACAAATGTAATTGGTAGTTTTCAACCATGTAGTCTTGTTCTGGTTATTAGAATGCAACTTTGTATTGCTCACAACTTTAATTTCTTTCCTGTGGGATTCTACTTTCGAGATGATAGGATTAACTTTTTGTTTGCAATTTTGTTTATTGGTATTTTCCCTCTCGGACTATTAACCCTTGCAAACATCATTTGATTTTGCCCCTTTCTAATTTGATGTAACCACCATGGGCCGATTACAATCATCAAAATATTGTTTTCCATAATTTGTAGGGTATTATGAGAACGATTAATTTAATATGTGAATCTGTGATAAGGATTTTCTTTCTTGTAATATGCCAACTTTGGCTTGGTTTCTTGATGTTATCTGTCTTATAGCTGCATTTTACATGTGGGCTTTGAGATGATGCTATTTTGTTTCCTTGGTTTTTCTGTTTATACTTATGTTTTGAACTGCCTTTTTCTATTCAAAATTTTGTTAAACCCATTGGTTTAGTATTGTGTTCACTTTACGAATTGTTGTATTCCTTAGCAATAGAATCCTCTATTACTTGTTAAAAAAATAAATTATTGTATGAGCTTGAAAGTGATTTTGATAGAGTTTGCTATATTACACCCTCATCATACCCTTATTCCACAGTGATGTGGCACTTTCAATCAACTATTGGATCAACTCTTGTTTATTCAATGGTTGATGGGTTGTGCCATGTTAGCATTTTTTTCATTTTAAAAAGGTTTCATGGCCCTTCCATGGTCTGTTGAGTGTTTTAGATGGTGTTGTAAATTTGTAATTGCCAGTGCTTCGTTAAGTGCACCAAGTTTAGTCCCAATCTATATGTTATAAATGTTGTATTATTTTGTATAGATTTTGGTATGACATCCTCGACATGATATATAGTATCTCATTTATCTGATTTTTTTTAAAGATAAAGTAGTGTGTATTGTTCCTTAAAGTAAGGTTCTGTTATTGAATGACTTTATTTGCTGAAGGAGGTTAATCTATCTTATATTGAATGACAAACCATGACAAAGATAAGTTTTTCATTCTTAATTATTCACTCAAAGTTAGGGTGTCTATCCTGTTAGGTAATTGACTAATAATACATTGGGAGTTTGTGTTTCTTGAGGATGGTTTAGATACATTGGGAATTGTGTTGCTTGAGGATAGTTTAGATACTCTCATGCGAAGGATACAAGTTCTGTTTATCAAATTGTTTTCTATAATTGCTGCGATAATGCTCTTATATTTTTTTCAGGAGGAATTTATTATTATTTTTTGCTATTGAATTATAGGTTATCTACTGCACAAGCTTGAGCTGGAGTGTTGATGGTAGTACACTGTTCAGCGGATATACCGATGGTATTATCAGAGTTTGGGGTATCGGCCGTTACTAGTAAAACTTGAGAAGTATTGTATGCAATTTCTGTTTTGAGGACCCAGCTACTCTTTTAATCTTTTAGTAGTTCTCAAAGTTTTAGGGTTTTGTTGGCTTCGCTAAAACTTTTGCTTATTATGGCTTTGAGGCCAATAATGTTTTGATTTTGGTTTTTACATTAGATATTATATTAGTTTTCCCGATATTGGATAAGAAATTTTTGTGCTTTCATGCCTTGGTTTGATAGCAGATATATATGAGCTCTTTTGTTTGTGGTGATATTAGCTCCTTGTAGGTTATTTCTATTTTTCTTTCCTAACAGCAGATGATAATATGGACTCCTTGAGCGAACAAAGTTGCAAGTTATTATAGGAATGCTATACACTACACTACTATCCTACTGTATAAGACGTGTCACATTTATTATCATTGGATGATAAATGATTATCCAATAAAGTATCGTTTAATGATGATAAACGAGTTACATTTTACATAGTGGGATGAAAGTGAGATGGTAGTGTGGGATATAGAATTTTCTTTCTAGGAAATACAACAAGTTTACAAAGTATCCATTTTAGCCTTAGACTTGGATACACATACAAATAAAGATGGAATGAAGAAGTTTCCATTAATTGATAGAGCGAGCATTGAAGCATCACATATAAAGGTGGGCAAGTTCTTTTTTTTTTTTTTTTTCAAAACCTTTTTATCAGTCCGGACATGGGTCTTTGCAGAGGCTCTGTGAAATAAAGAGATGCTCTATCAAGCGAATCATTTGGGTTCCCAAATCACCTGGACGACATGAACAAGATGGCAACACTCGGGCCAAGAACAGGCTTAGTTATGTTTGGATCGTGAGATGAGATGGTTTTAATAAAGAGTTGAATAAAATATTATTAGAATATTATTTTTTAATATTATTATTATTTTAAAATTTAGAAAAGTGAAATTGTTTATTATATTTTGTATGAAAATTTTAAAAAATTATAATGATAAGATGATATAAGATAAACAAGTTTTGAATCCAAATGGACCGATTATGCTTATTTGTTCAGTTTTTGGCTTAAAACGGTGCGATTTAGGCTTCGTTTGGTTTCCAAACCAAACTCATCTCATCTCACTCATCATTACAATTTTTTCAAATTTCAACACAAAATATAATAAAAAATTTAACTTTTTCAAATTTCATAACAATAATAATATTAAAAAATAATATTTTAACAATATTTTATCATCTAAACTCAACTCAACTCAACTTAACTCATTTCAACATCCAAACGCACCCTTAGTTTCAGATGCCTAGGTACTAGCTCTTTATGGTACACAGATAAGATTCTCTACAACTGATTTCAAAGCAATGTTAGAAGCCAGCGAATTTTTCCCTGAAATTAACGAGGACCCGAGGTTCCTTTTTCTGGGAGAACGCAAACCCAGATCTGTCTTTTGTTTTGGAAAAAAGCTGTTATGTTCAATAAATTTGACCGCGGTATTTGACCGTTTAGCCAATTTTTTTTTTAATTTTTATATATTTAATAATTAAAGAAGTAATTTTAAGTGTATTAATGTATTTTTTTAAATATTTAATATATTAAAAAATATGAATAAAAAAAATAAAATTACAAAACGATATGAATGTCAGGCGGTTCGCTCTTTCCTGAATTCGTGCCGCTATCTATTGACTTAATTCGAAGGATGTTTTGACTGGATCTAACCTTCTCAATTGGCAACATAGATGACTTGCATTCATCTAATTGATGGCTCTCGATGAGACCGGAAGGCAGCAACCTCGCATTTTCATCCCAAGGAACTTGACTGACAAATCTTCAGAACCTGTAATTTCTTATCAAGCTTATTACAAACAAATTGTCAGTAGTTTTCTACACCAAGGGTATACGCATCAACCCGCTCAGGTTTCTTTAATGAACCAATCCCGTGAAATGACGAACAAGTTCCTCAAGTCAAAATGAGACAGGCAAAGATCAAACTTACAGAGAGAATATACAAGGAATATCAAATCAGTGCAGAACAAGTCCTGCTACAATCAAGCAAAGTAGGTATCAAATAAAATCCATCAGATCAAGATGATACTGCCTGCATTCCTATGCAAACTAGAAAACACAATTTATGCCTTTTCCTTTTTAAGAATTTGAATATCATCTAACTAAGACCTTACAACTCACTTCCATGAAGCATATTCTGAATAAAGAAATAATTTGTACAAATTTCAAATAAACAAGTCTCATGTAAATTCTTGTAAAAAAGTAGACTCTACCTTAAAAAAGTACAAAAAACTTATTTTTTATTAGTAGGATACATTTTTTTACAAAAAACTTGTATGAGACTTGTTTATTTGAAATTTATACCTAGTATTGCTTCTCTGGATATGATCCAACTTGCCAAAACTGTGTTTTAACCTAACCAATTAGGATAAGTAATGATCTAACGTAATATCAAAGTTTGAATTTTATATATAAAATCAAGTTTTAATATCAAAATTCGTATTCGTATCAAGTTTAGGTCGCATCAAATCTCATTTGTGTCATATATTAGTCAATCATAATTCAACTAATTTAATTAACGACATTAAATCCCTTAACCCTAACCCAATAATTTTTGAGTTGGGTTCATGTCTAATCTGTAGGTTGTGACAAAAGATTATTAACTTTGAATGTTGTGTGTTGGGATCGAGTCATAAGAGATCGAGCTCGACTTAACTCAAACCATGAGTCAAATCTATTATCCCTAATGACGCAAACCATGGTTTCATTCTTAAAACCTTCTCATTAAAAGAAACTGAAAATGTGCAAGCCCCTTATAGTTTAATCGAGAGTACGCAAAGAGGGGCCTCCGCCGGTCTTCAACCAAGTCCTTGAGAAAAAGGAAACATAAAGATCGAAATGTTTCTAGCTTTGTCCCTTGTCTACTTCTCTCTATTTCCCTCCCTTTTTTAGGCTTTATATTTGTTAATCTAACACTGTTTGGACTGACACTTCTCTCAAATCAATCCAACTCCAAAGATTAGGGATTGTTTGAAAAGTTAGATGTGGTGAGATAATATGTATTTTAAATTTTTAAAATTTTTTTTTAAATATTACTTAAATATAAAATATTTTTTAATTTTAAATATTCAACTTTTTATTTAATGATTATAACTTTTTTAAATTTTTAAATAAAATATAAAAAACAATACAAATTTTTTAAATTTCAAAACAAAAATATTAAAAAGTTATATTCAAACAATTTTTTAATTTTATAATATTTTTATTTAATTTTTTTCCCCATTTATCAAAATCTAATAAAATATCTTAACTCAAACTATTTCACTAGTACTCACAAACCATTTCATTACTATTCACATAATTCTTATTTCATTTCATTATCCAAACATATTAGAGCAAACCCAATCAAATCAACAACCACATCCTCTCGAAGGCATTCCCACAAGAATATCTCACACTCCCTTATGGATTGAAAGCTCCTTTACCGCCCATACTGCTTGGAACCTTTTTTGTTTTTGTTTTTTTTATTGAGGGACTTCTCTTTGAAAAAAGATATATACAAATTCTAAATGTCTCTTGCAAGCCCATTATAAAAAAATAGACTCTATTATATAAAAGTGTGAAAAACTTACATTTTTTTGATGGAGACCACATTTTTACAAAAAGATTATACAAAACGTATATTTGAGACTTGTATCTAGCATTATTAGAGTATTAGCATTGGCTTGGCCAAATGCATCTCCAAATTTTAGCTAATATCATACTTTTTTACATTTGCCTCTTCTATTTACATTCAATCCCTACATTAGATTAGCCATTTACTCTCTATATAATAATAAAATATTATTAAATTAATAATTTTTTTATTTAATTTATTTGTATCACATTTTATAATTCTACCAATTGAATATTAATAATAATTATATTCTAATTAAATTAATATTAAAAAATTTATATTTTTAAAAGTCATTTAATGTTAATAATAAAAAATATTGATTAAACTCATCTAAATTTCTATTTAAATTTCTTAATTACAAACCAAATAGTATTTTTATTGGAGTAAAAAACTAATATTTTAATATTTTCTTGAAGTGAGAAATTAATATTTTAATGTTTGGTGAATCAATAGTGATTCTCCATCTTTGGCCAATCACTGTAGCAAAAGTCCATTTTATTTTAGATTTGGCCAATCCAATGTGGAGTGTTTTTAGTACATATTATCTAAATTTTAGCCAATTTTTAACTTTGGCTAAGCCAATACTAGAGCCCTTACTCATTTTCTTTTACTAGTTATTACAGTGACAATTGAATAGGCAGTCCACTAGCTTAGGTTGAATGATTGAACAAAGTTGACATCATATTTCTTAGCAAAAAAATAAAAAATAAAAGATTCATCTATCAAATTATGGTGTTTTTTAAATTAAACACTCATTCATGTGTTAAAAAATTACAAAATATTCCTAATTTAAAACATATATAGTTGTGTAAATAATTCATGTATGTCTATCATTTTTTTTCTAAAAGTATTAGTTCTCTATTCTTATTTATTAGCCATTAAATCCTTCTCTTTGAGATCGATGTTTTAGCTAGATTTTTATGCATCTATAATCTCAGGACAAACATAGAGAAGTGAAACTGAAACGAAACTATTCAGATTTAACATCATTAGTGTTAATGGTAACCAACTCATGTAATTGACTTTGCACGTATATATGAGTTATAAAGGGGCTTGAGATCTCTAGTCAGCTAGCTAGCTTCGTCTGTGCCCTGTTCTTCAGGACACAGTCCAAGCTTTTTTTTTTTTGAAACAATCGAACTCTTCTCATTAAATAACCGAAGTTACAAATGTGACATATTACAATTTGTAGAAAGATTTACAAATTTCAGATAATAGGCCAACTAAACAGCAGCTAAAAGGCTCATCCTCACATAAATTTCTTTATGGAAGTCATTGTCTTAACTTCACACAGAGTTCACACCAATCGGGGAAATATCTGTTACCCAGAAATTTCCATCCCCTCTAATCTCGCCAGGAGAAAGAGTAAGGGCCACGGCCATAGACACTGAGGTCAAACAGCCAAAACAAAAAAGAGACTGAAAAACACCCTAAAAAACAAGCGAAAACAACTACCAAATCTGCTGATCCACAGGTTCGGTGTCACCCTGAGTCTCTCGTCCACTGCAGACAACGGCACCTCAAGAACTGGCACGAGCACCCAGTTTTCGCACGGACAATGGCCGTACTGCTACCGGCCGTAACATCAAAAACCAGTCTCAAAATACTTAGGCCCCAGAAGCGATCGACCCAAAAATAAAACACCTCACACCAGTCAACAGTACACAAGGAGCAGAAAAACAAACAAAAACCGAAAAAGAAACGGAAAAAACAGGCCAAAAAACACAAAAGGAAGAACAGTGAACAAACAAGAACTTTTCATGCTGGGGGCAAACTGACGGTCGATCTTGGAAGTACCGGAGATAAGGAGTCCAAAAAAACCGAACGTGGCGCCGGCAGAGGGCTCCTCAGTGGTGCGTGGTGACCACGCGCCGACGGGGTCCAAAAACTACGACCCGCGCGTGCGGGCTACGCTCCACTCCGATGGATGCCGGATTTGGAAGTCTTGAAGATCGGCAGCTAGGCTTCATCCCGGAGGTGCGCGTGTGGACGTGCTACTGCGGGAAAGACGCGAACGGTGCTCCACCCGTTTTTGGCCTGAGAAACACACAAAAACAAAGCCGAAAAAACTACAAAACTAATAACCGGAAGACGAGAACGAGGAGGAAAAGGAAAATAAAGAGAGGAGGGGAGGGAGGAGCCGAAGCCCCTCCCTCTAAAACCGAAACTGAAGTTTTGAGTTTTTTCTTTGAGAGAGAGCTTTGAGCGTAGAGAGAAAGAGGGTGGTCGGTACTCCAGGACACAGTCCAAGCTAGCCAACTAACTAAACATTCATTTCATTTGGTTGGCACCGAATATTGAAATTTGAAACCTTGAAGTTTCCATCCAACACATGACTTTTCCCAAGTTTTTATGGAATCAATCTTTCTTTTCTTTTCAAATTACCATTAATCATCCACACAAACTGTATCACATATATAGCTATCATGAATGATAATGTACAAAACTTTTCACATATTTAACTCTTATTGTATTAATATATGATAACGATGATCGGTGGATCTGTCTACTTCTGGGAAGTTAATTCTGTTTATATCCACTACTTTAACTCACTTTGCAAATAAAAAAGATATGGGTTTATCCTATTTAGATCTGGTTTCGATAAAAAAATCCTTTTATCTCATCTGAGTCATCTCATCTAATTATTAATATCCAAACATCACAAACAAAAATATTTTTTAATTTCAAATATTAAATTTTTTCATTTAATCATTACAATTTTTTTAAATTTTTAAATAAAATACAAAATACAAAACACAAGAAACAATTCAACTTTTTTAAATTTTAAAACAAAAATAATATTAAAAAATAATATTTTAACTTTATAATTTTTTTATTCAAATTTTTTTCTTTCATTTTTCAAAAATCTATAAAATATCTTAATTCAAATAATTTCATTACTATTCATAAATTATTTTATTATTATTCATAAATTATCTTATATCATCTCATCTCACTATCCAAATGAAGCCGTAGTAATGATTTTGCCCCCCATAGCTTGACATTTCTGATCCTGCATGAGTTTTTCCTTGCATGTTATCTTGCAGTGACTATGATGGGACATAAAAGGGTCTAAAATATTATACTTTGCATCAAGATTCATTAGAGTTCTTGCTTGAATTTTATTGTTTGCAGACAAAAATAATATTTTAATAATATTGCATGACCAATAATGATGTAAAACTTATCTATCCAACTTTAATTTTAGAGTTTAGACTAGATCAACTCTAGAAGATCCAAATCCAGCCCGAAAAGTAAATGAGTTATTATTATTATTTTTTTCCCAATGCAACGCAAATAACATGACATTAGCTGGTTTGGAAGGAATATTGCGGTTGAGACATCGGCCTGATCGTGGCATGGGCTAAAATGTCACTCGAGACACAAGAAGGAAAGAGATTAACATCTATCCTCCACATGAATTTTTTGGTCTAAATATTTTTCGAATTTGAAAAAAGATGGATACAGTTTGTGAATCTCATAATATTAAATGCATGCATGCGTAGATCCCAACATTAATTATGGTGATGTGTTGATCCAAAAGAAACTGGTTGGCATGCAATATAGAATATATAACCAGGTGAAGTAGTGAAAGAGGAACTCATTAACGTTGCTCCGGATCCAAAAATGAAAGCAAGCTTAAAGTTTAAACTCATTTGAGTTTGCATTGACTTTTTAATGCTGTTTGTTATCCATTGTTGGCACAATTAATAGAAATGCAGATGGAAAATTCTCAACATGAGTGAAAGAGAGGTACGTAGCTAGCTAGCTAGGGACTTAAATAATCTTCTTAGGGTAATTATCAATGAGCTATTTAAGCATAGTTTGTAATTTGTCATAATTTAATTGACTTATATTTGAAAGTTTGTGCAGCAATTCGCAGACTTAGAAGTTTTTGATGAGGATGAATGATTATATTTAAAAGTTTTTACACTACACACCATCTACGTGACATAATTATATTTGAAAGATGTATAAATTCTAAAAATTTAAATCTTACAAAACAAATTATGTAATATTGATAGTCTGTAGAGTCAAAACTTTCAAATAGCACTATTCGATGAATATTCTGGAAGATACTTAGCGAATCGGTCGGTCTGATTCTATATTTGATTTTGAAAATTGAAAGGAATTTGTATTTATACAATAGATCACTGAAGTGAATGAATAGAAGCAATGCTGAACATTAAACGTACATGCACATACTTCAATTTATTATTGGAGTTAAAAGTAATGAATTTCAGTACATCATGTAACGTTCGGGTAAGGGTAACGAATTTATAATGATCGATCTTGAATGAATTTTGGCATACAAAAACGGTATTTAATGAATATTAATACATGCATGTAACCTTTCCTAAAGGTAAATACTATATTTAATGAAGAGAAATATTTTAGCTATAAAAATATCTCACAAAAGTAAATTCACAAACTGACGCGATTTGATGCCGTACGTTCGATTGTAAAACTAGATCTAATGTAAATGTATCACATGAAACCATATCAGTTTTTGAGTTTACTTTAAAGAACACTAAATTTGTTATCATTGATCTCTAGCGTTATGGTTTATTTTTATGTAATGAGATGATTGGAGGAGAGATTCGACCCTTGAATCTAACCAATTAAGCTCAATTTGGATTGAGAGTGACTCAATCCATCTCATTTCATCATTACAATTTTCATACAAAATATAATAAATAATTCAATTTTTACAAATTCGAAAACAATAATAATATTAAGAAATAATATTTTAACAATATTTTATTAAACTTTCAACTTTCATCTCAACTCACTATCCAAACTTAACCTAAGAATGTTGGAATAGGTGATGACACCAATATTGTTCTCTCAACTCTCTTATTTGTTTTATCTCTTACGTACCCTACTTTGTTGATTTTTACACATTATTTAATTTTTCATTTTTAAAAAATTTCAATTTTGAAGTAGAACTAATTTAAAGAATTATAATATATGCATTTGCTTAATTTCCCTAATTCCACAACAATAAAAACATAAAAAAGGAGATAGCTAGTTTCCACTTTTATATTAACAAATTTTCTCTAAAAGCTTTATACTTAGATTTTGATATGATTTATTTATTTATCAATGCCATATTGCTATATAATGTGCATATATTGAAGTTTATAAAACGTCTACTCCTTTTTAAGCATGACTCTCTGATCTCTCTCTCTCCCTCTCTCCTTATTCTTATTATTCTTTCTGTATTTGTTTTCTTTTATTTTTATCACTTCATGATACTAATGATCTTAAATAAACTTTATTCTATTTTTTTTTAAATCCATTTTAATAACCCAATTCAATCCCCAAAAAACCGACTCCCGGGATTATAACTATACCAAATATGTTCCAAAAAATGTGGGGAGAAAATAAAATAAATGCATCTCTGGCGAGGACTTAGAACACTTATAATTTTGACACCATATATATATATATACCAACCCCAACAAATACATATATATATATATATATATATATATATGTGTGTATATATATCCAATATAACATCATTGAGCTTTTAATCAATGGAGGGATGGGGCCCCGATTTGTACACTTTTGTCTTCTGCTATTCGGATAGGCTGGCTTGGCACCTTTACATGCACCCCTTTTAGATGGTCATGTGCAACAGCAACTTTATATATAAGATATCCCCTATTCCTCTGATTAATTATTGTCCTTTCAAACTGATCAGTTTAATTGATCTCAATCTCAAAACAAGCAGGAAACTCTCCCTTTCTTTCAGCACATTATGGCCTTCTCTGGTCTATTCTCTTCACCCTTCATCCACCCACAACTTCAGCATCTCGTTGCCAAAATGACCCTCCTAGACTCTTTGTTGTTCTATGTCAGTACAAATATCTCTCCATATATATCTTTGATCACTCACTTATATATATATATATGTAATATGAGATATTATACTCTTTTTTATCAGTACTTTGATACATGGTTTTCCAAATTAGGTTGTGCATTTCGTGGACAAGCTGGGGATATGGCATAGACTTCCAGTACTTCTTGGAGTTGCTTATTTAGGGATCAGAAGACACCTGCACCAACGTTATAATCTGTTGCATGTCGGAGGAGCCAATGGCCGGGGGTATGACGCCGATGAATTTGCCTACCGGACGGCAGACGGAACATGCAATCACCCTAGTGATGACACAGTGGGTAGCCAAGGAACCTTTTTTGGCCGGAACATGCCTCCATCAACTTCACGATATGGGGTAAGTCGTGTGTTGCATCCTAATTACAGATTCGTGTCTTGCATGAAAGTAATTATTGGTAGTAATTCTACAAGACAGGAACCTAAAACTTCAGGTTTTGCCAAGCAAACAAAGATTGCTTTGTTCTTTCACTTCAGGAATAAATCATGATACAAGTCCTTAATTTCCCTATTCCCTTTTCTATGTCTAAGGCCTAGAAACCCCACCAGAAACTGATCTTAACATACTCCATCAATAAAAAACTGTGTTGTATATCAATCTTCCTTATAAACTCACGAGGGTTCAAGTGGGAGGAGTTGTTAAATTTTTATTCAAATTAAAAACTTTTTTTAATTTGGTTCTTGCGACTAATTGAATTTGGCATCTTAAGCTACCATCTTCTGTTAATCCTGCCAATATTTCCTGCATTGTGAAGTACTGCTCATTAATTGATGGCATCTTTTAAAGGGAATCCCTATCAACACGCCCACTAATGATATATAGCATTCCATTTGTAACCGTTGTTGGCACCTTCAAGCAATTAATATTTGAGTAAAAAGTGATTATGTGCAGCAGATCATTACGTGTTTATTAATGATTGAATAATTCTACTATATTGACTCATTTTGCCTTTTCATTTTGACTGTTTATGTATTTAATTTTTAAAATTTTTTGTTTTACTTATTGATTAAGGAAATAATTATTAGTGTATTAATATATTTTTTTATTTTTTAAAATATTTAAATATGTAAAAAAATAAAAAAATAAAAAATAAAATTTGTACTCGTTCAACGGTCAAAATTAGACGGCACACTAGCACTGTGAACCCTTTTTGATATTTTTGTGTGAACCCTTTTGATATTTTTGAGTGAGTTGGCGTCCCCAGCCACTCAAGTACAGTTCCTACTAATTACTGTCTTTATAAGTTCTGTGTTCAGAATTAGTTCATGATTATATAAGTTGTAGGTGACATTTGCGTTCAGAAAATTTTACCCTAAATTATTATATATATTATTAACAAACTCAACTATAAAATCATCAATTTTACATAATAAATTATCATTCTTTTGATAATTTACATGCTCAATTATGATGTAATCGATAAAATTATATCGATTTTATCGACCTTAACAACTAATTAGTCTAAAAACCAATATTGATATATATTTCCGAAAAAATTATAACTGAATATGGATATTAATTGCTGATAAATATTATAATTTGGATGACAAGTTTTGGAAAAAAATGATACTGGAACGTCAAAATTTAATTAATTTCCCTATTAATTTTTCCAAAACAAACAACAGTTTTATTTATTTATTAAGCACACATATTTAGTATTCTTGTTCACTTGAAATTATACTGTATGGTGACCAATACTTCCTATCTATTTCTCTACAGCTGCTAGAGCCTCATCCAACAGTCGTAGCCACAAAGCTTTTGGCGAGGAAAGAATTCATTGACAATGGAGATCAATTTAACATGATAGCCTGCTCATGGATTCAGTTCATGATTCATGACTGGATTGATCATTTGGAGGACACTGAACAGGTTAGTTTTTACTCCAAATTATCCCATTCTATGCTTGCGTTCTAGCAAGTAAATTGCAACATATATAGATTTTCTTTTCGAAAATCATACTGCGACATAATTAAGGATATATATATATATATATATATATATATATATATATATATATATATATTGATATCTAACCATATCAATATAAGACATACTTTCTACTTATCTGTCAATCATTTGATACTACGGCATTGAGAGGCGGCCATCATGTGGCTCAAACAAATAACAACCTGTTTAGACACATACATTCATCAATTAAGTAAGAGAAATTATTGTTTCGCAATTCTTTTAAACAGGTGGAAATCAGTGCTCTTGATCATCAAGAGATTTCAAGCGAGTGCCCCTTGAATTCATTCAAATTTTTTAAGACCAAAAAAGTTCCCACAGGTTCGCCTCATCCAAAGATTGGCTCTTTGAATACAAGGACTCCTTGGTGGTAAGTAATTTGGAAGTATTGCCTATTAGTCTTATAAGTGAATACAATTGGGAACGAGTTTGCATTCGATCCTTTCTCTGCCTGCATGCATAGAAAATGGAAGAAAATGAGAAAAGTTTTTTTTTTTAAAACTGGGAATTCCATGTGAAAGAATGTAAGATTGAATGTTTAGTACTTTTCTTTCCTCAGCAACCAAACAAAGCATTTGGGTGGAATTATCCATATGCAATTGACTAAAAATATTTGCCTTTAAATATTTATCAAAGAAAAAACATAGTTTTTAGTTAATTACAGATAGAACTGCTAATGAAGCTGGTCTTTGTAAACAATGTCATATCATCATATCATGTGTTCCAATTTGCTCAACATGTTAATAGGCAGAATAAAAAACATAAAAGAGAAGAGGGCGGATTTCACCCGCGTTAAGATTTTCGGGAAACATGATGCAAAAACTAAAATTGATGGGAATAGATAAATTTACTTATTTCAAATAATTAAATGAGAAATAAAATATGGAGCCAGGACTCAAGTTTAGGATCTTTGTTTTGATACCAAGTTAAATCATTACTCGTCCTAAAACCTTGAACCAATGAAAAAAACTAGAACTAATTATTTCAATTACATTTGGAACTCATCCTCTGTGGCAAGTTTCTAGTTTCTATTATGTAGGGTGTAATCAAGAATGTGCAGTGAGGATATCAACTACAGATAAACTCTGTTTTCTACTTTGAATGTCAATACTTAGAACTCCTCTAGTTTGGCAGAAAACAAACCATTGCAAAAGAATATATGGATTTTGAGAGAAGTGGAGTTCTTTTGACATGATTAGGGATGGGAGTGTGATATATGGGAATAACAACGAGGGCATGAAAAGGGTGAGAACATTCAAAGATGGAAAGTTGAAGATCTCAGAAGATGGGCTTCTTCAGCATGATGAGAAAGGTATTCCTATCTCAGGCGATGTACGAAATTGCTGGGCTGGCTTTTCTCTTCTACAAGCCTTATTTGTCAAAGAGCACAATGTTATATGTGATTTGCTAAAAGTACGTATGCTAATTTGTTTCCAATTAACTTCTATGATCCTTTTTCCCCATGGTGAAAGTGGATACTTGTGTACTTGAACAGATCCGACATCTAATTTTTACAAAGAGCAATGACGTTCTTCATCTTTGATTTTATCATTCTCAATCATACCAACTGATATGACACATTTAAAGAGCTTTGTAAAACATTGCTCTTTCAGTACTTGGTTTTACACCAACTTTTTTCAGAAAACTTGCAATGTTGCTGCTCTTAAAGATCAAAATGCCTTATTTCTGTTGCATATATATATATATATATATATATATATATATATATATATATATTCATATGGAATCACCAATCTGATCATGGACGCACTTTCTAACATGGAAATATATATTGTTTAACTAATGATTTAGTTGATTGCTCTTTGCTTTTAGGTACATTATCCTGATCTGGTTGATGAGCAGCTGTATAGGCATGCCAGATTGGTGACCTCAGCTGTCATTGCTAAAATTCACACCATCGATTGGACTGTTGAACTCTTGAAAACAGATACTCTTCTGGCAGGGATGAGAATCAACTGGTAAGATATTAAAAATATATGGCTTTTATTTGATTTAGGTAATGGTAATCACAGAGGTTTCTGCAAATTGTGAGAAAAAAAAAAAAAAGAAATCCAACAAATTTGAGAGTAATGTTTGGTGCAACTTTGGTGGCAATCGTTCCCAGTTTAGATTTGGTGGAAATCAAAACGTGAAGCATTTTTCCTTGCAGGTATGGATTTTTGGGGAAGAAGTTTAAGGATTTATTTGGACATATTCTGGGACCAGTACTGAGTGGATTAGTTGGTCTTAAGAAGCCGAGAGATCATGGTGTTCCCTATTCATTGACTGAAGAGTTTGTTAGCGTCTACAGAATGCATTCACTTCTACCCGAAAATTTTGTCCTTAGGGACATTACATCTTCAACTTCAGAGGACAAATGCCCTCCTGTACTAGAAGAGTACTTCCTCTTTTCTCTCCTCACATTGCAGTTTCTTTTACCTTTAATGGTTCTCTTGCATTTTTCTGTAGAGAAAAAAGTTCGAAAAAAAAAGCTTTCAACCAATCAGTAGAATTATTATTCTGCAAAGATTGAAGATTTGAACCCAACTCAAGCATACACCCAAACAACTAGATCAGAGAGAGAGAGAGAGAGAGAGAAATCAACAACACACCAACTAAATTGAAGATTCAAAACCCAAATCAAGAATACACCAAAAAATTGAAAATTCAAAAGCCAAATTGAAACCAAAGCATCCCATAAATTGAAATCCAAATCAACCCAAAGCCCAAACGAAGAAAGAAGGAAACAGACTTGTGCAACAGTGCATGCCACATTTAAAACCAGAAGCCACATAGAGAGATACTGTCATTTTGAGGAGGAGGAGAAGAAGAGCAGCACAAGGAAGGAGGAACTCAGATCGGTGAAACTCAGTTCTGATTCAGGATTTTCAAATGTTTAAAAGCTTTTTGATATATAAATATAAGACTAAGATATATTATATTAAATACAGGTGGGGGTATTAAAATTATTGGGGTGGATATTCTACTCCCCTGCCCTCTTAAGGTAAATTGTTTAGTGCATGTGGTATTGGTATTTTGTGTTAATATTGTCATTTAGGTTTTCTTAATGACTAATGCTATCTTCTACACTTTTATCCTATCATATTGACATGCCATTGTCAGTTGATCCTTTAATTTTTCTTTAAAATATAGGAATTGATCTAATAGTTATAAGTAGTAGTGTCACATCAGCATAGTGAGATAGAAATGCAATAAGGATATGGTATATAGCAAGTCTTTTTCCTAATCATTTAAATGGAAAAAGAAGTCGAATTAATTTTCTGTTTCTTTTTTAAAATGAAAACACAAGGGAGAAAAAGAAAAGCGGTTCTGTAACACAAAATGAATGTTGCCAGGCCAGAAACAGTACATGACTAACTTGACTTGGTGTGATACTCCAGGGTGCCTATGAGGAAATTGGTGGGTAGTGAAGGAGAGAGAAGCCTATCAAGAATTGGAATGGAACAAATGTTGGTATCAATGGGTCATCAGGCTTGTGGGGCAGTCACATTATGGAACTATCCATCATGGATGAGAAACCTAGTAGCCCATGATATTAATGGTGAAGATAGACTAGATCCAGTTGATATGGCAACCATGGAAAGTAATCCATCTCATGCTTCATTTTCTGTACATAGTTTCCATTTTCTTTAATATCTCAACATAGCTAGATCTAACTTGATAAATATTGCATGATTGATTAGTCTATAGAGATAGAGAGAGAGGAGTTGCTAGGTACAATGAGTTCAGGAGGAACTTACTATTGATTCCTATTAGCAAGTGGGAAGATTTGACCGACGATGATGATGTTGTTGATGCACTCCGTGATTTGTATGGAGATGATATGGAGAAGCTTGATCTGCTGGTTGGCTTGCATGCAGAGAAGAAGATCAAAGGATTTGCCATAAGTGAGACTGCTTTCTTCATCTTCCTACTAATTGCTTCAAGGTATACTCGATCAAGAAACGTTATTTATCGTTCTTTTAATCATCGTTCTTTAGTCATTTCCTGACGTAGCATCAAATGATTGACATATAAGTAAGAGATAGCAAATAGTTTTTAATAATTGTACATCGTATTTGGAGTTGATGAATAGCATTTCGTACTCCATTTCTTGCTCTAACAAAATTAGACTTTGGATTTATTGTTAGACACTTCATGCTTTTCTTGTGTACAATAATGTTGGTTAGGAGGCTAGAAGCTGATCGCTTTTTCACAACCAATTTCAACTGCAAGACTTACACAGAGAAAGGTCTAGATTGGGTTAACAAGACTGAGACTTTGAAGGATGTGATCGATCGGCACTTCCCTGAAATGACGAGAAAATTTATGAGGTGTTCCAGTGCATTCTCAGTGTGGGATTCAATGCCAACTCCGGCTAACTATATACCCTTGTACTTACGATCTGCTTCATAATGATGTTATATTTAGCAGTTCCAACGTGCAGTGGTAATCTTCATAGTGATTGATTGATATTATAAACTTTTAACCTGATTAAAGTTATCCCCATCACACGGATTAAGTATATCATTGAATAGAACATGACCCCTTAAAATTACTTAAGCCCAATAGTTCGAATCTTAGACCCTTACCGCTTGAGCTAATCCCTAAGGGTTAATTGATTCGGATAAACTTGTGAAATGCTAATGCTTCTATCTGCATATCATCATTTTACAAATTATTGTAGAGACTCATTGTATACGAAGTCTGAAGTCTCCAGTGCAGCTATCAAGATATACCTCATACTTTTAACAAATGGAGCTTGTAGCTATCAAGAGTTGATCGTAGTAGAGCCTTTCAACCTTCTTGGGGAATGGTGGTGATGGCAGCTTCCATGTTTAGAAACGAAAATGGTGTGTCCTAAATTTCAAGAGAAACAGGATTCCAAGTTGACATTTATGCAGGGGATTACAGAGCATTTAAGATAAGGAAACTAAAACAAAGATTCCAAGATTTTATGAGGATGAATCAAAACTAAAACAGCAATATTCATTGAAGATAAGATATATAGCACACTACACTATCAACTGCTGCAAGTCCGAGTGAAAACAAGCATAAAAACATGAAGATACAGCTTGTTTCAGGAAGCATGGTCCTTTATTACTGAGACACTCCTAAAAGAACAAAGCAGCTCTACTGTCTGATTATCAGGAAGATATGATCCACGAACATCATAACCGTTGCAACAAGCAACATGCAATACGTAGAAAGGTCCTGAAAACAAGAAGCAAAGAATTGTTACTACATAAGTTTTTTTGGATCTATAGTTGATTTGTATTACTATATAAATGAAATGCATAAGGATTTTTTTTTATATATATAAATCCTATCATTTTTATTATTCTTTTTCACATTTAAATTCTAATAATCTGGGGTTCAATATACAGGCAATTCAATAGTGAGAATCTAAAATACAGCAGTCTGGATACATGAAGATCTCTCTTCAAAAAAAGGAATGATACCATGACAAACAATATAGTTCTATTACAGAAGCTACAGATTAATTTCATCTCAAAGCCAATTTCATGACAAGAAATGATATTTGTAGTCCTAAAGTGTGCAAGTCCCAGACACTCCCTTAAAAAAAAAAGTAGGCAAATCTAGTACCCACATGAAAAAAAAAAAATCATTTTTTTAATAGTGGATCCTACTTTTTTTTTCAAAGGGAGTGCGTGAGGCTTGCATACCCCAACTAAGTTTATGAAAACTTCAACAAAAGAAATATTTCAATCGAGAAATTCTGGGCCAAAAAATTCATTTGGCAATCATTTTAATTACATATTCTGCACTCTGAAAAGCATATCATTGAAATAAATCATCTCATAGCTACCACCTGCAATGGTTTTCAAGTATACTCTATATCTCATACTCCAAGCATTAAAAACCAAGCACAACAGTTTCCATGAAAAAAAGTATAACTGATCGTTTACATCCAAGTAAAGCAGGACATCCACTGGCTAAAAGCTGGGAGAGCACATAAAACATGGAGAAGAAAGATCTCGCTGAAAAAGGAGAGAACCAATGTGATATCTCATAGTTTACACTCTTGCATCAACCGGAAGAGATGTGATCGTAATAACTTCTTTCAGTCCAAATAACCATCACATTAGCGGATAAACCACTCTCCAACCAACTTCTCATCAACTAGCCAAACAAAAATTGTATAGTCGATCCTAACCGTACCACTGATAATATACACCATATCAGAATAAAACTTACTAATGACTGAAATCCCACTGACTAGAAATTTATCAGAAGAATATTCAAATATAATACGTCATTGGATAGCTTCTAAACACAACAAAATCACACTCTAGGAAGTAATCATATCCATTCTCCTCCACCTTACAACATGAATTCATAAACTTTACATGTAGAAATCAGAAGCAAATGTAGCCTACCAAACAACTTAATGATTAAGAGAAAATAAAAAATGGCAAACAAATGAGAACAAGAAACCCAAAAGGAAAAATGATATCGATACGTAAAGCCACGCGAACTTGCATCAATTCGATCCATTTACATTTACACAATATCCCAATTAACAATCTACATAAAGAAAAAGAATGCAGCAAGCAAGGGCCCAAATTGTGCAACCTCAATCCCAGCAAATATTATTTACATGAATAATGAATTTTACCTCTTGTGGAACCGTACTGTCGGGCCATTCTAAGCCGAAATGGAGGGAATCATTCCGGTCTTCCTGGCGTAATCGAATATGCCACCAGCTTCGATGACGGGGCCGGCGTCCCCAATCGGCTTCAACCTGTACTCCTTGCCGGTCGTGTGATTGATCAGACGGCTCTCGCTGAGCTCAATAGTCAACGTGTCCCCGGTCTTACACTCCTCACAGATTCTCCCCTCGGATTCCAGAGGATACACCTCCCCCGTGGCCACCGAGTTCCTGAAGAAGATGCGCGCGTAGGATTCCGCCACCACAGCCGCGACCCCAGCAGCGCCGAGCGCCACGGGGGCATGCTCACGGGACGAGCCGCAGCCGAAGTTGTAGCCACCGATCACGATGGAGTATTTCGTCTTGGTCTCGTTGGGTTCCACGAAACGAGTGGTATAGGAGTCGGGAAGGCCGATGAGGGCGTACGAACCGAGTTTTTCGTACTCTTCAGGCTTGGAGGGGACGAGGGTGAGGTACTCGGCGGGAATGATCTGGTCGGTGTCGATGTTGTCACCGACGACGTAGCATATGCCATGGAACGTGGTGGAGGTTGATGATGACTTGTCGGCGGCGGCGGCGGCGGATGCTCGAGGGGAGGTGAAGGAGAATGAGGAGCTTTGAGAACGAGCGGTGAGGGATCTAAAGGGGTGGGATGGGGTTGTGGCGAGGAATTTGAGGAAGTGAGGTACAGTGGGAGAGAGAGAGGATCTGGGAGACACGGTGTCTCTGGTGAAGGTAGGGTTTGAGGAGCAAGATAGGGAGGCCGCCATTTCTGTTCTGGTTAAAAGAACCAGCAGGGTCGCGAACGTATGTAGTTTGCGATGGGATAATGTATCGCACGGACCAAACTGGTACTTGTGGCTTGTGCTATTATGTACGGAATGTGCCACGTCATCATAAGAGATTTTTTTTTGTTTTTATTTTTAAAATAACCTCATTCATTGATAACGCGATCGTTACAAGAATTGAAAACAGCTTGAATTTTCCTCCAACTCACTTAAGTAATCAGTTACATATAACGAATCATTTCCTAGATCATGAGCAACTAAATTACCGTGACTGACAAGACTCACGTTTTCCACTCATCATATTGAGCAAATGTTTCTTTTAGATCCGAAATTATCATGCCAAAGTAGCCCTCTTGTTGTTTCATCTGCTACGTTTTGGAATTGAGTCTTGTATTTCTCTCAAAGTAGCCAAACAACTGCCATGTTCATCTCTATTGAAATAATTACTCAAGATGAATATCTAGTGCTCGATAAAATGCTCTACAGAGAAATTTTCTATTGAATCATTTGTTTTCATACTTTCTACCGTGCCTTTACAATGCTTTTATAGACAAATACATATGCTAACGGTTTTCTAGAAAATCAGTATTAATAGACACCTATCCTATCAAGAATGATCTCTTGTTTCCAGAATATTCTTTGTTGATGCTTTGCAGTGCCCCCCTCGATTCAAGTGGCACTTGTGAAACAGTGAGGCGTGATCGAAGGAGTACAAACCATGTTGCTGACAATGGTTTAGTGAGTATATCCGCTACTTGATCCTTGCTTGACACAAAGGAAACATTAAGTGTCTTGGCTGCTACACGATCTCGTACAAAATAATAATCCAGTTCTACATGTTTAGTTCTAGCATGTAGTATTGGATTTACAGACAAGTAAGTAGTCCCTAAATTTTCACACCACAAAGTTGGTGGATCTTTCAAAAAAATTCCAAGTTCAGTTAGAAAAGATTGAAGCCATAATATTTCACAAGTTGTATTAGCAACAACCTTATACTCAGCTTTAGTAGATGATTTAGTAATGATGGGTTGCTTTTTGGAATCCTAAGAGATAAGATGTGAGCCAAAAAAGATACATAACCCAACAGTGGATTTTCCATCATCAGGGCAACCAGCCCAGTCAGCATTAGAGAATGCAGAGATAATAGGTTTTGAAGTTTGGGAATAGAAAAGACCAAAATGAGGAGTTAATTTAAGATACCGAAGTATACGTTTGACAGCTTGTCAATATAAAACATGTGGGTTATGCATGTATTGACACACTTTATTTACAACAAATGATATGTCTGGACGAGTAAATGATAAGTATTGCAAACTACCAATGACACTACAATATAAATGTGGATCCTCAAAAAAATTTCCCTCTAATGTTGAGAGTTTTAAGGAGGATGACATGGGAGTAGAAACGAGTTTTGCATTATGTATATTAGTACGATGAAAAAGATATGAAATGTATTTAGATTGACTTAAGTACAATCCTTTATAATTTCGACAGATTTCAATGCCTAGAAAAAAATGCAATGGACCTAAGTTTTTGATAGGAAAGGACATTTCTAAGGCAGTAGTGAAATCAGATATTAATTTAGAGTTAGACCTAATGACTATAATGTCATCTACATACACAAGAACAAACATAGTATGAGATGCATTATGATACAAAAACAAGGAAGTGTCGGATTTTGATTCTTGAAAGCCCAATGAAAAAAGTTTGGTACTGAGCTTTGAAAACCAGGCCCGAGGGGCCTGTTTTAGGTCATAAATGGCCTTTTTCAGCTTACACACATGATTAGGAAATTCCGGATGAACAGAATTAGGGGGTTGCTGCATGTATACTGCCTACTCTAGATCACCATGCAAAAAGGCGTTTTGTATGTCTAACTATGGAGAGAAAGGTAATAGCAAGGGAAAGTATAATGTGGATGGTAGAGTGTGTAATAATTGGAGAAAAAATTTCTGTGTAGTCAATGTCGGCTTGCTGATGAAAGCCTTTGGCTACAAGACGTGTTTTTTGTCTTTCTAAAGTGCCATCAGCTTTTCTCTTTGTTTTAAGTATCCATTTGGGACCCAAAATATTGAAAGAAGCTAATGAAGGAACCAAGTCCCATGTGTGATTGTGTAACTGTGCGTGGAATTCTAGTTTCATGACCTCGCGTCATTTAGGGAATTTAACAGCCTTAGTGTATGAAGTGAGCTCTTCTAGAAACGTGTGTAGTGACTGTGAGTGAAAGTGAAGGTTTTCGAATAGGCCAAGAAATAATACCAATAGTGCGTGTGAGAGGGCATGTAGTATTTACCTTAGCACGGGTTATAATATGATGGGTGTTTGAAGATGGCGTTGGAGCAGTTGACACTGGAAGAATGGGATTTGCAGGTGGAGGTAAGTTTGTGTTTTGGGAATTTAGGGATTGCGATGTTGAAGAGGGATATTTTTATGAGTCGGGTGTTGTTGAATTAAGGGGTGAATGGGGTGGGTTAGAGTGAGTCGAGGGTGATGGATGCCCAGTGGGTGCAAAGCATGTGGGAACGAAAGTGTGGAAGCGGAAGCATTAGAAGATGATGTGTGTGTTGGCGAAGATGGGTTTGACGAATGTGAAATAGGTGGGGCCTGTGAGTGCAATGCCCGAACCGATTGAGAATTAAAAATAAAGTCAGTGATGGGCAGTGGTGTAATGGTCTCAAACTGAATGGGAGAAGCAATTTGTGTATTAAATGGAAAGTGATTTTCATTGAAAATTACATCCCTAAAGATGTAGATTCGGCCTGATGGAAGATGAAGACATTGATATCCTTTATGATCTGAGTTGTAGCCCATAAACACACAAAGTGTTGATCTAAAGTCCATTTTATGACAATTGTATGGATGCAAATTTGGCTAACATGCTACGCCAAAGGTTCGAAGAAAATGATAGTCAGGGATTTTTTTGAAAAGAAGTTGAAAATGAGACTTATTTTTTAAAATCGGTATAGGCATTCGATTTATAAGAAAAACAGAAGTTTGAAATGCCTCGGACCAGTATTTGGTTGGCATAGATGCCTAAGCTAAAAGAGATAGTCTTGTTTCAACAATAAAATAGTGACGACGCTCAACCATCCCATTTTGATCATGATAATACAGATATGTAAGACGATGAATAATACCAAATGATTGAAGCATTTTTGTAAATGGTTTAAATTCAACACCTCCGTCTATTTGCACATTTTTAATTTTTGAGGAAAAATAGTTGTGGACATAATTCAAAGAGGCAAGAAAGATTGAGGAAACATCAGATTTGGATTGGATTTTCACCAAATATATTTAAAGTAATCGTCAATAATGAAAAAATAAAACCTACAACCATTTGAGGATAACAAGGGGGCTGGACCCCAAACATTTAGGAAAAGTAACTCAAAAGGTTGTGTAGACTTAGAGGGCGATGGATAGTGAGGAAGTGCATGTGCTTTGCCTTGATAACAAGCTGAGCAATGTGAGATATTTGTGTGTGAATTTGTTGGAAGCTTAAACTGACTAATTACAAAAGTAGTAGTTTTCGGGGATGGACGTCCAAGTCTACAATGCCATTGAAATGAAGAAGTGCGTTCACCCATGTGTGCTTGATGGGAGGTCGAAATTGATGCAGGGTGGTGGTATCTGCAAGTAAGACATACAAGCCATTTTCAACAGTTCCCTGAAGTAGAACCCCTTGACTTTGCAAATCCTTCACAAGAAAATAATTGGAATGAAACTAAAAAAAAATAAAATTATCAATACAAAATTGACGAATAGATAACAAATTTTTTTTATAATTGAAGGAACATGAAAGAGTTGAGAAAGAGGAAATTTTCTAGAGGGGGTGTGCATTTGAGTAGAACCCGTGTGAAGAATAGACATTGTAGAACCATCTCCGATGCTGACTTGATCCGAACCCTGATATGAAGAAGAATCCAAATTAAGGTTGCTAAACTCTGAGGTGAAATGATTTGTTGCTACAGTGTCGAAAAATCAGGAAATAAAATGTTGTGGAATGGGTGGTAATATTGGCTGATAACGAAGGGGGTGGGGTAGTTTGGTAGCTATGATCAAACCTGTGGTAGCAAGCTAAGGTAACATGGCCAAGCTTGTTGCACACTTGACAATGGGGCCTGTTATCAAATTGAGTGGAGAAGGAGGAAATATTTTGCCTACCTCCCCCATGTCGCCCACGATAAGGTTGAGAGCCTCTACCCTGAGATGATGGACTAAAGGAATTGTGGTGCTTCATCGAGGTATTGTGAGCAGCAAGAAAGTGAGTAGTTAGCATGGTTTGAGCTTGAGAGCTAAACAAGATTCATGGGCTAAAAGGAAGCTGTATATTTGTTGAGGAGGAAGTGGACCAGCCCTAGTTGTGAGAGATGTGACTAAGGGATCATAATCTGTCCCAGGACTAGCCAGTAAATAAACAGAGAAATCTGAAAAGGAGAGGGGCTACCCAATTGCGCCTAAGGAGGTAGCCAAGGTTTTGGCTCTATGAAAATAATCAGTAATGGACTCATTGTCCTTTTTGAGAGTGGCAAGTTGATACTGAGTCTACATTACAATGGCAAAGGATTGAGAGGAAAAGAGGGTTTGCAGCGTAGTCCAAGAATTGTATGCAGTATTGCAATCAAGAACTTGGGCTAGCACTTGAGCCGAAAGAGATGAGTTAATGGCAAAGAGTATAAGCTAGTCATGCAGGACCCACTGAGTATAGGCAGGGTTAGGAGCATCATTGTCCATGGGGGGAGCCATTAGAGAGGTGCCATCCACATGATCAAAGAGTTAGTGACACTTAAGGAAGGGTACTATCTGTGCCTTTTAGAGCAAAAAGTTGTCATTTGTGAGCTTTATAGTGATAAAATAGTTGGTCGAATGAAGTGTGGGAGGAGGGACCATGGAAGAAGGATTTTGTGTTGTGGAGTTGGGTGAGGAATCATTAGAAGCCATTTGGCCCTATGTTAAAAAAAAAAAAAATTAAATGTTGCTGGAAGAAGACGTGAGTCTGAGATACCATAGTGAGATAATTGCTCAAGATGAATATCTAGTGCTCGATAAAATGATCTAGAGAGAAATTTTCTATTGAATCATTTGTTTTCATACTTTCTGTCGTTCCTTTACAATGCTTTTATAGACAAATACATATGCTAACGGTTTTCCAGAAAATCAGTATTAATGGACACCTGTCCTACCAGAAATGATTTCTTATTTCCAGAATATTTTTTGTTGATGCTCTGCAGTGCCTTGCTATCATCTGCTGTGAATAGTTTGTTGCTTGCCGTGGTGTTAGTAGGAAATTCTTCTAATTTTTCAGAGTCGTGGCCTGCCTTGGTACTGTCCTTAACAATCTCTGACAGTAGCACTAATTCCTATTTAACATTCTTATCAACTGCCACATACTAATTGATTTTACAAAAACCTTGAGGTGGACATTCCCACATTATTCTTCTTTGGTTAACAGGTGAAACTTGAGTAGCTTCTCTTGTCTGTTTTGATGAGATCTCTTCTTGCAGGTGTTTAGCTCTTTTGATTACAGAATTTGGGTCGATGTAAATGTTCTTGAAAACTAGTTGATTTCTTCTCCACCATAAGGTCTAGAATATTAAAGTTAGCTCCTGCATTTCATCCTTATTTAATTTCTTGAACATATGTTGCATCAGTTCTATGACACTCTTGATTGAGTTCTTGCTTTTATGTATTTTCCAGGCGCAAGAGAAAAAATTGAATTAGTAGTGCATTGGCTTCAAGAACTCAATTTCCATATCAAATTAAAAAAAGTTTTAGCCAAGAAGCATAAGGTTACTCTTGAGAGGCTGAAAATTCCAATGATGTGTGTGAGAATGAAAAAAAAAAAGCCATTTCTGGTCCGTTGGTATCCTCCTCTTGAAAGTTGAAGTTCAATACAAATGAATCTTCAAAGGGTAACCCTAGTGATGCTAGATGTGGTAGTGCAATTAGAGATCACAGTGGTAGATTCTTATTTAGTTTCTCTTGTTTAGTATTAAGATACAAAATAAATAATAAAATCTACGTCTTTCTATCAGTTTAAGCTTTTGGGATAAGTTATGATTTCACATGGTATCAGAGCAGAGATCCTGAGTTCAAATCCAAACTCTACTGATCTGTCATATTTAATTAAATATTCTACGTGTTGGGGCCACCCATTGAGGGGGAGTCTGGCCCACGTGAGGTGAGTTTTAAGATACAATATAAATAATAAAATATACCTCTTCCTATCAGCTAAGGCTTTTGGGACAAGTGGTGATTTCACATTTAGTTTGAAGCAACAATCGTTATGGTTTTTTTTTTTCTTTTTAAACTTTGGGAAGAGACCGCCCTTAGTCTATGTGATTACATGATTGTTGATGTTAAACATGTCCATAGAGAATGCAATTAGCTTGCATATAGGCTTGCAAATATGGGGGCTGTAAGTAAACTTTTTTATGTAAATAATATAGATATTACATAGTTTTACTTGCTCTTCTTATTCTTGTAAATTGTTTGGTATATTTTAGTTTAGCTTCAATTGTGTAGATTCAAAATATTAGATGTGATTCCTACATACACCTTGTGAGTGGGGTACATGGAATCGACCGTAACCAACCAAAACTAGTTGAAACTAGTGGAGAATTGGTCAGTCAGCAGTTCAAACTGAGGGAACTCAACGTCGATTAGATCGGTTCTGTTTTGAACCATATTCAAACCGGTGAACTGACTGATTACATATATTTATTTTATTCTTATATAAAATAACGTCATTTAATTTAAATTGAATGACGTTGTTTTATCAATATGTAGTTAGAAAAAGAAATACGACGGCAAACCAAACACTTCGTTTGATTACTATGTGGTTAGGAAAAAACAACACGTCGTTTTGGATTAGGGCTGCAACCCTAACCCGAATCCCTCCCTCCCTCCCTCCCTCCCTTTTCTTCTTCTTCTTATTCTTCTTCATTTCTCTGCTCTCGTCTCAACTCTCACTTAGTCCATTGTCGTCTCTTCTCATCTCTCAGACCTCTCGCAATCGATCTTGCCTCTCCCTTTGTCGGCCTCTGTTCGGTTCGGTTGGCATATGTCTCTCTCTCTCTCTCTCTCTCTCTCTCTCTCTCTCTCATCCGTCCCAATCCAACCCTTAAACTGTTGAACTGATTGGAACGGGTTCGGCTAGGTCGGGTCGGTCAATTTCTATCAAATAAGAAATAGATCGGTTTTGGATTGAAACTAAACTGGCTAGTTGGTTTTCAAGCCTAATACACATTGGTCGTTTAAGTTTGCGTTGAGAATTTAGACCTCCCAAATTCACCCATTAGGATCCACTATTTGCAAGAATATCAAGAAAAATAGATAAATAATAATAACACAATAATTTAAGTGGAAAACTCCCAAACAGGAGAAAAATTACCAGACCCAGAGAAGAAAATTCACTATTGAAAAAATTATTACAATCACACAATTTTTCTCTTTACCCCAAGGACACCCACAAAGCTTTGTCATTAGCAAAACTTTAATTCTCACATTTTCCTCTTTTACAAAAAAAATGCCAAAAGAAGAATTTAATTAAAGTAAAAAAATTACTAGTTAAGCTTTTAACTGGTGCACTTAACCAATGAGGTTAAGCCTCCTTATATAGGCCTTGGGCCTTACTTCTCATTCATTTCCCACCAATGTGGGACAAATGCTAAAAGAGCAAAAAATCTAACAATCTCCATCTTGCGATTTTGGTTACACTCCACCTCGATGAATCTTCATAGCTTCCGCTATCATGTTCCACCATAACAGTATACCCACTTAGAATAAACCAATTCTATACATTTCACTTCGGCCCATATTGAAAACAACCTTACTGAAAATTATGGTGTAACTTCCACATTTGGCTTTCCTGGAAGTTCATAAGCCATTGATATGAATTCCCACCACACACCCTGCATTAATGCCAAACCAATGTTTGTGTGCAAACTTGTGGACTCGTTAATATTTACACATCCTCTATCATGACAATTTTGGGATTTAGCGGCATGCCATGAGGATGTACATGTCCATTTTCAACAGACATCGTTTTTCATGGAGAGAGACATAACGTTAGTTTCATTTTCAGTTTTCCATTTATTGAGTTGGAGTCACTTGCTGAACCTGTTCCTTGTACTAGCTGTTTCACTAGACGCTAGTATCACTGCTGACTTTAGGGGTTGGTCTGCCATTCAACGCCTTGTGTAATCATAATTGAATCAAAACATCATTAATTTACACTTGCCACAAGCCAAAATTGATTCTCCCATCAAATTTCTCTACCTCAAATCTGATAGGATTTACTTCCTGACATTGCCTTGATGAATTTTACCATAGAAATAGATAGTGCTCACTAAAAAAGTTCTCAAGAAAGATTAGAGGGTCATAATGGTCTCGCTTAAATTCCAATCTTCTAGACAGAACCTCCTTAGACAGTATGTATCCACGCTACCACACCAAAGCTACACCCACCAAAAGAACCTAGTGTCTCTAATACCACTTGTTAGAAATTTGGACCTCCCAAATTCACTCTCTAGGATCCACCATTTGTAGGAATATTAAGAAAAATAAAAAAATAATAACAACACAAGAATTTAAGTAGAAAACATCCAAAACAGGAGAAAAACCATTAGATCCAAAGAAGAAAATCCATTATGTTAAAAATTATTATAATCACATAATTTTTCTCATCACTCTAAGGACACCTATAAAGTTTTATCACTAGCAAAATTTTAACTCTCACCTTTTTCCATTAAAACAAAAGATAAAAAAAAAATTTAACTAAAATCAAAAGTTACTAGATAAACTTTTAACTGGTACACTTAATCAAGAAGGTTAAGTCTTTTTTTATAAGCTTTGGATCCTACTTCTTATTCATTTCCTACCAATGTGGGACAAATGTCACAGAAGAGCAAAAAATCCAACAGTTTGTAACCATGATTTTCATCCGTTTGAATAAAAAGAAAAAATATTTCACTTATCAATTTAATATTTTTTAGAAAAACAATGACCAAAACAATTGTTGTTTTAGATCAATTTTCTTCTTGTTAAAAAATTCTCCAAACAATTATAAATAATAATTAATTTGGTTTGTCAGTCGGAGTATTGTAATCGCAATGTTGCCTCCTTATTTTTGAAATCTGCTCCTCTTCCCGCCATCTTCTCCCGCTCGAAATGGAAACCTTCTTCGTTATTTCCTCCTATTCTGAGCACCCAAAAATGAAAAAGAGAAACCCAAAACCCAGGAGTATCAGAAGGAACAAATGGGTATCAAGGATCTTCTCAGATTTATGAAGCCTCACATTGAACCCATTCACATTAAAAAATACGCCGGCAAGCGCGTAATTATCCTTCCCGGTCTTCTCCTCGTTATTTCTTCCTAATTTGTACTAGTTTTTAGACTTCTTAAATGTTTTTTTTCCAATAATTTGCAGGTGGGTATCGATGCTTATTCGTGGCTTCACAAAGGAGGTAGCATTATTGTAGCTTTTTTGGGTTTGGCTTTGTGGGAGGAAAGAAATTAACCAAAATGTATTGACTTTTTTCCTTTTTCTGTTTTGATTTATATGGGGCAGCTTATTCATGTAGCATGGAGCTTTGTCTGAATTCAGATAGCGATAGGAAAATGAGGTACTTGGAGTACTTTATGCACCGAATCAATCTGCTTCGGCACCATAAGGTAACCCCCGTCGTCGTTTTCGATGGCGGCAACATCCCATGTAAGGGTGCCACCGAGGAAGAACGACACAGGCACGTATAACACCGCCCCCCGGGCTTTTCTTTAGTTTTTTTTTTTTCAAACTGTTGTGTGATAATTTAGACTCCCCAATTTGTAAATGTTGGGTATGTGTCATTTTGATTCAGAAAAAGAAAAGCTAATCGTGACTTGGCAATGGCAAAGCTCAAACAAGGGGATGCTAGTGCTGCCCATGAACTCTTCCAGGTATTATGGGCAATCAACATCTTCCATTTCTTCTTCTTTTTTCTTTTTTAAATGGTATGCTGCCAATCTACCTTGTAAATCACCAAATCTGTTTAGCGAAATGATTGGATTACCTGCATAATCTTGAATGTTAACAGTTCCATAGTCGATAAATTGGTGTTATTTTGGTTAAAATAAATTAGGCTGCTGAACTTATTGTCATTTTTTTCCACGTAAATGATGATTATACTCCAATTTTTAGAACTGATGTATTGAATTTCCGTGTACTTTCAAATTATTGTTCTTGATTATAGCCAAGTTACGAAAATGAGGAACATTTATGCCACTAAAACATTCCTTTATTGGCCCAAGTCTTGCTCAAATTTGTAAACCGTTTGCTTTGGACTAATTTCCCAAATTCCAATTTGAGCAGTTTGTGACTTTTCGGTGCATATCAGGTCAATGAGGTTCGCAGTTCACTGCATTAGCAAACACGAATCTTCTTTGATATTCTCATGGCATTGTTTCTATATGTGTGCTTTCACTATTTCAAAAGCTATGGAACATTTTAAAAAAATTTAATCGTTTTTACTTGTAGAGAGCAGTGAGTATTACTCCATCCATGGCGCATCAAGTGATACAGGTACCTAATTGCCATATTTATATTAGCTATATGCATCTTCTAGTTCTAGACAGCGAGTTTATTTCCATCAAGACTTTTTTTTTTGGACCTAGATTCACTGCTAGTAAATGTCTCCTTAGTGACTTTTCAGGTTCTTAGATCAGAGAACATTGAATATGTGGTGGCTCCATATGAGGCTGATGCACAGCTGGCATATCTGTGCAGCCTTGAAGCTGAAAAGGGTGGTATCATTTCTGTGATTACAGAAGACAGTGATCTAATAGCATATGGTTGCCAAGCTGTAAGAACTCCCACAAATATTTTGATATGATGCAGATGGAGGTCTACTGTTTCCTGAGGAATTGATCTTCATTTTGTGTCATTGGACTTAATGATATCTTTATATTTTGATTTGCATTCATTTATTACAGATTGTCTTCAAGATGGACAAATTTGGCAATGGCGAAGAGATAGTGCTAGACAAGATATTTGGTTCTGTGGCCTGTACACCTTCCTTCCGAAACTTTGATATGGACTTGTTCACAGGTGGGTTCATTGTGACATGCTAAATTTAGTTTGCATGTTTTCTGTATGGAACAAAGGGACGTTATATTATCATAAAAAATTAAAGGGTGGATTGAAAGTATTGACAAAAACATGGAAAAAATTATTTCCGAAAGCTGAAGGTATTTCTATACCTCATAATGTGTAACGACCTTGTTCTATTCATACATCTAATGTGGGTAAACCCTTCCACCAATTTTTGTCATGAAGCTCTCTTGACAAATTTGAAAGCAGATGGGCTCCTTTTTCTATCTAAATGAATGAAAACTATATCTCACATTCTTAGTGATTTTCTATAAATGCATTTGAAACATTGACCACGTTACTTGGTATTTTCACAGGTATGTGTGTTTTAGCCGGCTGTGATTTCCTTTCATCTATTCACGGAATTGGGATTGGAAAAGCTTATGCTCTGGTCTCCAAGTACCGAAATTTAGATCGCGTAAGTATTCTCTACTTGTACTTACCCAAAAAAGCCACAGAATAATGTAGAACTAAGTAGATTTTGTGTACAGAAGATAGATGTTATCTTTATAGCATATAGTATCAAAACAGGATGCATATAAAAGATAGATGTTATCTTTATTCCGAGTAGGTTAAAAGAGATGTAATATGTTTCATTAGGGGAGTTTCTGGTGGGGGCAGATGTTAACTTGCATCACGATGCATCAAGGGCATATTTAAGAAAAGCCTATTAGTGATCTTTCCACCCAGACAAAAAAAGTGACTTCTAAAACAAGTTCCAATTTTAACGTATGAGTCAGTTTAAGATTACATGGAACAAGTCATAATCTGGTAGTGCCACCACATACAATCTGCTTCTATTCCACTGAAATAAAAGGAATAGCCTTCAACAGCGTGTATTTTCTGAAGAGGTTGGTTTTGATTTGGCCGACTGCCAATTTGAGGAAGTGTACAGGACAAAAGCTTATAATTATTCCATTAGAAAGGTCTTCCACATCTGTCATTTGTTCTGCTAATGACTATTTGGTTTCTGCGTATTTTTGCTTAAGCAGATGACAAGAACTCAAATATTTCTTCTTCTGTTTCCTTGTTGTAAGAAATGGAAAAAATCCACTTGTATAAGACCACCGGTGGTATATTGCACTGTTCAGTGTTTGTCTAGTTTCTTTTCTTATGATCTCTCAAGTTTCTGTCTGATATAAGGATCAAAATCCTTACATGTTTGTGCTCTACCTAGAATAGTGGACATTTTGTGCTTATCCACCCATTGTTTGGCTTTGATCAACCTCACAAACTGATGCAAGGCTCTAGTAATATTACTGCATTGGATTTTAGATCTGAGTTAAAAAGATTCTGATTTATGAATTGAGATTTCTGGCAATTTTTTTTATAACATCTGTGAGTTTCAATTCCCTTCTATTGCCTAGTTTGGGTGTCAAAGTATTCTCAAGCTTTTCGAGAATACCTCACTACTATTTATTATTTTATTATTATTATTTACCTATTTTTATTATTATTTAATATTTTATTATTACTTTTTTACTACTATTCACAGAATACCTCACCTTCAACTAAGTTTTCAAATTTGCATATGGGCTTAGTCCATCAAAAACATTTATGATTTTCCTAAGAAGCTACTAATTTAAAAAGATCTCCATAAGCAAGCCATAATCGACTAGACTTTTCCCCTGGGTACCATTGAGTTATCAAGAAACATTTCTAACGTCCATGTTTGCATGACTGTACTTTTGGACTGGAAGAATTCTTATTTTGTTTCTTTTTGTTTCAAATTTTTCTTACTGGTATATAGTTTTAGAAATTTGGATAGCGTAAATGATTGTGCTATACGATGTTATCACTAATATCATAAGTGTTGCATTTTTACAGGTTCTATCAGTTTTGAAGTTTGAGAAGGGCAATCAAATGCCTGATGACTACTCTAAATCTTTTACAGAAGCAGTTGCAGTTTTCCAACATGCCCAAATGTGCGTAGTTTGTGAAAGTAAATTACGTACTAATGGAATAGATCATGGGCCATCATCAATTCCTCATTCTTTGTTGCATATAGACAAATGCATGCTGGCTTATTCCAGTCAGCTAGTGATAAATATGATGCCTTTCTTATTACTAATTTGCAGATATGATATTGACAATAAAAAGCTCAAACATCTAAAACCTCTTCCAGAAAAACTTCTACAGTCTCTGAATGGAGAGCTTGAGTTCCTGGGACCGTATCCTTTTTATTTTCTTTCATTTAATTATTTTTTTCTTCTGAATTCTCGATATACTAAAATGGTACCTATCAAATCCTTTTCAGCAATTCTACCATGACAGACACTATGACCTACCATCTTATACGTACTGGTACCATTGCCCGTTTTATTTGAGGTTTGAACCTGTGAGACTTTGTCCTGTTTAGCATGGTCACATGTCTGAGTGTTCTTGCTACATTCCTTTGTGTCTTGGCAACTGCTAATTTTTGAGAACCCTTAAAATGTGAAATTGCAAGGAATAATCCAATCACGGGTATGGTTAAGAGAGTGGGGTTTGTGTTTTAGATTCATAGTTTTTCATTGACCAATAATAAATGGAATCAGAGAAATGCCTACATCAATTGCTAGTGCAATTGCTGAAGGTTATTTAGACCCTATAAGCATGGAGGCTTTTGATCATTTCCCAAGTTCTGGATGCCATCCAGATTCCGTTGTTATCCAATCCTCTGGTCAACTAGAAAGTCTTGAAGCTGCTGCGGTATCTACACAAGAGAGCTTCATCACAATCTCTTCCTCCCACAAAACCAGCAAAACTGATGTTTCAGGCAAGTTATTTGAACCCATCTAATGCATATCAACCAGTTTCCAATATAAGATATTTAATTTTGGCTAGCAGAATTTGGTTTACCAAGTAAAGAAAGCAAACACAATGAGACTTCTTTTTTGGCCCTCTTGCTAATTCTGAAGTCCTCCATACAAACACAACAAATGCATACATCAATCTAAGCTTGTAAGTCATGAATTGATATATGAATAAATAAACTAATCATATCCAATCACGTACATGTATGTGGTATATATGGGTGGATACACAGAGAAACAGACGTCAGTTTCAAATTCAAGTAAATATCTGAAGGAAGCTGCAGCACTAGAGAAACTAATTTTGCCATCAGAAATTCATGGAACAGTAGAAATTCCAACGGTTCAGAACAGAAATTCCCAAAAGGTTCCTGACAACAACCCGTTCAAGAAGAGGAAATGGGATGAAATCCAGTTAGATCCAATAGAGAGCATTACTGAGCAAGTTTCATTTGCGACTGATGAAAGTTTGGGCATCTTGTGTGTCACTCCAGACAACACTCCATTAAAAGTTCTTGACAAGTCTCCTAGAAAAAGAAGGCTCAGTGACATTCAGTCAGATCAGACAGCTGGTCATGTTTCTGGTATAACAGACCTAGGATACTCAGACACCATGTGCATAAATTTGGAATCCCAGGAGAGTGTAAATTCTAAGCCTAAAAGGGTCACAGATGGAAAAAGGAGAGAGAAAATTGAGAAGTCAAAAAGGGGCAGCAGCAAGAGTTCAGAAAATAAAAAGAACAACAGTATCTTGAATTTCTTCTCTCGTGTATAGTATACAAATGAATTTCATTTGTATTTAATTTTTTTTACCGGGTAATTTAGGCATTCTTTGAGCCATTTGTTCATTTCAAAGGTGAAGATTGCCGAAAGAGTAGCTCATTTAGGACTTGGTTTAATGTTTCAAAGGTGAACCGTTTATTCATTTCATTTAAGGAAGTTGGGAACTTTTGTAAGCATGCTATTATAGGTTCTGCCTTGGTAAAGAACAAACCTGGTAAGGAACTAGTCTCCCTGTCAAACGACTTCTATGAGTTGAGGTGGCATAGGCAGAACCATTTTCTTAAAAAATGCTGCTGTTATTTGTTGGACAAGATTATACTTTTTTACCAACAGAATTTCTGACCAGAGGATTTTCTGACTTACAGCAAGTGTTGTGAAACTTGATTGATTATATCAGGTGGTGTTCTAATTACCACTGATTTGCTATTCAAGAATTAGGTAGCTGGGAGGAATCTCCCTGAAAACTTGTCTGGGAATCGAAGCAACTATTTCCACTGCTGCATTTCTTTCAGTATCTACAAATCCAAGCAGGTTGCCGCTTTTTTCCCTTTGGTAACTAGAATAGTTGCATATGTACATTACAAAGGCCATCATAAATCATTATAGATGTCATCAAAGCCTTTCTTGTGCAATTTTGTAATGCGCCCATATCAGATGGACAGAAATTATCTTTACAAATTATTTACCCCAAGGGGTTTGAACCTTAAAACCAAAGACCAAACCTATTACCACTCAAACCATTTACCTATGGGTTCTTGTGCAATTTTACAGTTTATTGACTTTGTTGAGTCATATGAAAGGGAAGAAGCTAAGCACTAAGTAGGGATGTTATTAACTCCACCATGTAAATAGAAAGTTTTATGTCATAAACACACTATTTCAAATCGACAAGAATATAGCAGGCTGATCAATGCTTGTTTCTCTGAAGTAGACACTTAAGCCAGCAGGCAGACATCTTTAATTCGGTACCCCTTGAGGTTGGTGTAATCGACATAGACAACTCCAAACCTTGTAGTGTAACCTTGTCTCCATTAATAGAAGTTGTCAAGCAACGAACGAGCAAAGTATCCAACAAAACAGCTTGCTGATCTTGTGGGGTCGTGCAATCCCTTCGGAAGTGTGACATTACCTGGGTCATCCATGCCTGAAAACCAAACATCAGTGTTTTATATGATTTTCTGAACAGGAACATTAATGTAGAGAGCCAATAAGAATTTGCCTGCAAATTTCAATTGATTAATATATATTAAAAGTTTGAATCATGCATTGACAGCATTAAATTATGTTTATGATTGAATTGGAATTACTCTTGGACCAGTAGGCCAGCACTCCATTCTTTTCATCTACATAGGTCAAGATAAGAAAAGTTAGTGAGAAGATACATTTTAGGAAGAAAAGTATATAGTGTCAAGATTTAATTAACTGCTTGACTTTTCTTTGTAGAGGAAGAGGGTGACAATTACTAGCAAATATATTCAGCACCCCAGTCCTGCTGGTAGCCCAAAACTTTCGGTTTTGGTTGGCGTGGATCGATCATACATGATTACATGTGCGTAGTAAGGATGCACAGTATATATATTGATTGATGTTAGCAATGTCTCACAGCTCGGCAATAAAAATTGTGAGGATCAAAGGAGTGATAAGGAGACCCAAAAATCTTGGAGTGATAAGGTTGTGAATCCTCTCAATGATTTCAAAATCAGTGGAGAGAGTTTAAGTGATCAAGAAGACTTGGGGGCAACAAATTCAAACCAAAAGATAGTTCAACAAGATGAGAAGATATCGCATGGCATAACAGCTCAATCGGATCTAGCAATCATTGAACAATAATGCATCAGTTTGAGTTCAAGTCCAGATGCATTTTGTTTGAATCGGTCAAGTAACAAAGTCTCTATAAAACGGTGCAAATTTGTTTTTTTAGCTTTTTAAATAGTTGTTGTTTGTTAGCTAGCTACGGAAATAGTGCAGATTTGTTTATGCCTTTTTTTTTTGTTTAAATAGGAATCAATGTATTGTGAGTGCTCACGTTATTGGTCTTCATTGAATAAAGAAATATACAATCTTTTATCCATACTAGGGTTCTTTTTTTCATTTTCTTCTCTTGGTATCTCAGCCAGGTTGTGAGCACTCAATCCATTCCTTCCCTTTGCCATGACATCTCTCTCTCTAATTGTCGGAAATTTTATTACCCTTAGACTCACTCTAGCCAACTACCTTTTGTGGCTTGAACAAGCATTAGCTTTAGCAGAAAGTCAAGAACTAGTCGAACATCTCATCATAGAAGACTCAGTTCCCACCAAATATACCACTCCAACTTCAAACACAGATACCATAAACACCGTACCAACACTCAAAAAATTTCATAGCCTGGCTTACATTTGATTGCCTTCTTCGCGGGTGGATCGTAGGCACTCTCTCAGAAGAAGCTCTTGAACTTGTTGTCGGCTTAGATACAGCATACTCAGTATGGGAAGCTCTCAAAAATTCATATGCTCAAGATTTGCAGGAGCGTGAATTTACACTGCGACAACAATTAACATATCTTCGCAAAGATGAAGATAAAACCATTGCTGACCACATTCGCATGTTCAAAGGCTTGTGTGACAATCTTGAAGCCATCGGAAAACCTGTCTCGAACAAAGAAAAGATATTCTGCCTGCTTAATAGTCTTGGTCCTCAATATAAGACTTTTACTACTACCATGTTGAAGCCTCTAAGGCCTACCTACTCTGAGTTAGTGTTACAACTTAAAAGTCTAGATCAGAGACAAAACTGGTTTTTTGGTAACACAGATCTCACAGCTCGACAATTCTCTCCTCAACTGGCTTTCTATGGTCAACATCCTCAGTAGTAGTCCTCCACAAGATATCTAGGAAACTCACAACAATCCACATCAACAGGGCATGGCTTCCAAGCTCAACATCCCAGAAATAACAATAGAGATTACTCAGATAACTCGGTCTCCAACATAAGCCAACGTCGTCCTCCGCCTCCTGTTGAACGCCATATGACTCTTGTAGAAAAAGACTTGTATCGTAAAGAAAGGTCCCAGTACTATGGAACAATGGGCCATATTGCAAAGCTCTGCTAATGGGTACCCAAGAAGCCTACTTAGACTGAGGAGATCCCTCAAGCTCTTGCAGTCCATACCTTGGACAACACCGTTTTAGATACAGAGTGGACTACTGATATTGGAGCTTCTAATCACATGACAGGTAAGTCAAGTATGTTGTTTAATATTCGCAAATATGTGGGATCTGATTTAGTACTTATTGGAGATGGTTCTTCCTTGCCTATTGTTGGAGTTGGTGATACAAGTATAAAACAAAATGCGGCTACCTTACCTCTTCAAAATATACTATTAGTCCCTGATCTAACTAAGAATTTGCTATCTGTAAGCCAATTAACCACTTAATTTTTAATAAATTGTGAATTTTATGATATTAATTTTTGTGTTATGGAATGGGAAACGGGATAGTCTATGATAAAAGAGAAGCACAAGGGTGATCTCTATGTTCTCTCTAACTCGTTGGAATTGCATTTCTCCCATCGTTTTAAATCCGGGTCGGCAAAAGTTTGGCATCAACGTTTAGGACATCCACAATCTTCAGCTTTACAATTATTGAAAAATGAGCCTGTAGCCTGCACAATGCCAGATTGTTGTGTATGAGGAAGAGAGATTTAGAGAGAGACCGGGTTTTATAGTGAAGAAATTCGAAACGGTTTATAGGGCGGTTTATTTGATGAAACAATATAAAAGTTGAAATAGTGCATTTGGGTGTAAATTTGAATCTGTTTATATATTTATATGTAAGAAATTAAATGAAACTTAAAAGTTATAGCAGTTCATATTAAAATATAAATATACACAACAATCCGCACATTATACGGGTTATAGACTCGTATATATAAATATATAGATATAGTTTTAACAAAATAAATTTATTTTACGCAATAAAAATAAAAAATTTAAAAACAAAGCATTACTTGCTATTTTTTATTTCTAAACTTCAAAATTTAGATTGGATATAGATGAACACATAAAACTTCCGATTACAAAAATTCATCGGTTTCAAGATTTAAGGTGTAATTTTTTTTCCCTTTTTAACAAATCTATTCTTTTCTTTTTTCAATGCTCGGTCGGATTGGCATGACTTTGCAACTTTTGAGGATAGACCATTGCAACTTTCCATGTAATATACTCTTTTGAGGGACTGGCATGGCTCTCCATGTAATCCATTCTTTTGAGGGACAGACCATTGCATGGTTTGCAACTTTGCAAACCACTGCTTGACTTTGCATTTTGCAGTGAAGCCGAATAGTGCAGGCTGAATGCCAAGTCATCAAGTAGAACTTGGCTTTTATATAATTAAATAGATAAGGGGTTGATTGAAGTTGTAGAAGCGTCTAAATTGAAACATCTTTGTGATAGTTGTCAGTTAGGAAAGCTTAGCAGACTGCCTTTCTCTTATTCTGAACATTCAAGTGTTGTTGTGTTTAATAAAATTCATTGTAATTTGTGGGGCCCTACTCTAGTTTTATCTATTAGAAAATTTATATACTGGAAATTTTTTAAATATACATGGATTATTCCTCTGCAACATAAATCTAACTTTGTTGATGCATATTTGGTTTTTGAAAATTATGTGGCAAGACAGTTCAACAAATGAATAATTTTTTTTTTTGTTCAAATAGTGGAGGTGAGTTTCTTAACTCGAGATTGACATCTCATTTTTTGACAACTGACATACTTCATCAAATATAATGTCCTTATACTCCTGAGCAGACAAGTTTGGTTGAACGACACCACATAATTATTCGAGAGTTAGGAATGACCATACTTTTTCATTGTGGTCATGGAACTTATCTTATCAATTAGTTACCATCATCAGCCGTTAGTTTTGAGACCCTATCTTTTATGTTGCATGGAACTCATCTTGTATATTCTTCAATTAGATTTTTTGGTTCTAAATGTTTTCCGTATACATGGGACACACGACATCATAAACTTGATCATAAAACTGTTATGTGTCTTTGTTGGCTATAGTGATAAATATAAAGGATACAAGTGATTTCATTCTTCTAGCAGAATTTTTTTTGTTTCTCAGCACGTGGTTTTTGATGAATTAATTTTTCCATACAAGCAATCTTGCTCTACAACAACCATTTCTGATTCATCTCATGCTATTAGTATTTTTGACACCTGGCTTCCTCAAACTAACATTGATTTTCATACATGGACTACATCATCTACGCTGCCACCTTGTTTAAGTCCTTTGCCTTCAGTTGTACTCGACACTTCAGTTATGCAACATGGTGAAAATTCTGAACATTTCAATGTGTCACCTTTGACTTCTAGTCAACCTTCATAAACTCCACCTGAAAATAACATCCCAACAATGCCTTCATCTAATGATCGTATAGTTCTATCCTTGTCTGGTGTTTAACGTTCACAAGCCATGGGTTCAACGCAAAATAATGAAGCCGGTCCATCCTCTTCAACAACTCATGAATTATTTTAGGACACTAACTTTCTAGATGTTTCTTCATAGGTTGTCTCCTTAGCTTCTGCTGATGACACAGTGCAACCTTCTCATTCAATGGTCACTCAATCTCAACGTGGTGTTGTTAAACCAAATCCAAAGTATTCCATGGTAGTCACGACGACTTATACTATTTCTCGAGAGCCACGAAATATTCGATCAACATTGGCTCATCCGTGCTAGAAAGTTGCTATGGAAGAGGAACTTGTAGCTTTACAACAAAATAAAACTTGGTAACTGGTTCTATGTTCTGCATCTATGCAGATTATTGGAACACATTGGATATTCAAACCAAAACTCAAACCTGATGGGTCTCTAGATCGACTCAAGGCTCGTTTAGTCGCACAAGGGTCTGACTGTGGCTCTTATTTGGCAATGGTCCATTCAACAACTCGATGTAAAAAATATCTTTTTGCATGGCTTAATTTCTGGAGAAATATATATGGAGCAACCACCGAGAATGACTGATCTGCAACATCCAAACCATGATCAATTGATGAGCTTGTCAACTCCTTCATTCAACTCCTTAGCAATGAATTTGCAATGAAAGACTTACGGCCGGTTCACCATTTTCTTGGCATCGAAACTTCTCAAACAACTAATGGTAGATCTTCATCTCTCACAAACCCATTATGCTCTTACCATACTCGAGAAAACAGACATGGTTGATTGTGAGCCTATGAGTATGCCTCTAGAAGCAAAAACAAAATTTTCTCATAAGGATACCCCTCTAGAGGACCAAAACTATTTTAGAGGAATTGTTAGAACTTTACAGTATCTCACTCTTACACGTCTAGATCTCTCATTCAGTGTTAATTATATATCTCAATTTATGCATGCTTCCACTGTAGTACACTTGAAAATGGCTAAACGTATTCTTTGATATGTCAAAGGAACTATTCACTTGGGATTGCATTTTTGTTCAAACACTACACTTGATTTGTGTGCGTTTTCAGATGCAGATTGGACAGGTTGTCCTACCACTAGATGCTCCACCATAAGCTATTGCACATTCTTTGGGCAAAATCTCATATCTTGGTGTGCAAAGAAACAACATACTATCTCTCGATCAAGTACCGAAGTTGAGTATCGAACCATGGCAAATATTGCAGCTGAATTGACATAGTTGACCTTCATCTTGAAAGATCTCCAAATTCCAATGTCATCTCCTCCAATTCTGTACCATGACAATTTCAGTGGTCTACACATGACCGTTAATCCTGTTTTTCATGCACAAAGTAAACACACATCGAATTGGACTATCATTTTGTGCGAGAATGAGTTGCCCTAAGTTAGCTTATCACTCGACATATCTCTACTATTCAACAAGTTGTTGACCTCTTCACCAAACCAATGTTCAAAGCTGCTCTCAATTATTTTCGAACCAAACTGTGCCTTCAGCCCCAACACAGTTTGCGGGAGGGTGTTAGCAATGCCTCACAACTCGGCAATAGAAATTGTGAGGATCAAAGTTGTGATAAGATTGTGAATCCTCACAACGATTTCAAAATCAGTAGAGAGACTTTGAGTGATCAAGAAGACTGGGGGTCAACAAGTTCAAACAAAAAAGTAGTTCAACAAGATGAGAAGATAACGCATGGCATAACAGCTCAATCGGATTATGCAATCATTGAAGAATAATGCATCGATTTGAGTTCAAGTTCAAGTTCAAATGCATTTTGTTTGAATCTGTCAAGCAAAAAAGTCTCTACAAAGCAGTGTAAAGTTGTTAGTTTGTTAGCTTTTTAAATAATTGTTGTTTGTTCGCTAGCTACGTACGGAAATAGTGCAGATTTGTTTATGCCTTTTTAAAAAAAAAAATAGGAATCAATGTTTAGTGAGTGCTGTTATTGGTCTTCATTGAATAAATAAATATACAGTCTTGACTCTCTTTTTTCCATACTAGAGTTCTTCTTTTTTTCATTTTCTCCACCATTGATACTCCCAAAAATCCATTCAACCCTCATGACCTGCATCTTGATCTCTTCTAATTTCGTGAACGTACGTGGTTATAAGAAACCAATGTTGATGGACTTTTAATTGACATGTTAATATATTTAGAGTATATTGAACTGGACCACGATGATTTATTATTACGAAAAATACCATCAATATGAATCATAAATTCACTGTTCCTAATAGCATTTGATTCTTAACCCGGAAAGAAAGGCTGAGAGCTCAAAGCTAGCATTGTGGGAACAGTAGTGATCTTCAAGACCAAAGATACAGTTTCTATTGAGACACATTAATATAACCCATTATGATAAATTTGATGGGAATGATTATGATCTTCCCTAACTACAATTTATTTGAGGTAGCTGAACGGTTTTACAAGTAGTATCAAAGCTAGAGGTTATGCATGGGTTCCAGTTGCGCAAGAAACCTGTGTCCCTTTATTTGTCTATAGATAATTTTGTAGAAGCTAAATTTTACTGTTCCATCTGCCCTTCTTCAATTATTCCATGAGAATGACTAGATCAGGTGAGAAAAAAACGAATCTTGTCTTGAAATCTTGACTATTTTCTTTTTCAACAGAGAAAAATCACCTAGTAGCATATAATTACAGAGAGATTGTAGAGAAGATCTTTGTAGTAAAAATAGTACTAGATTTGAATTTTCCAGAATATTTAAGCTAGTACTACGTACGTGCCCTAGCTCTACAATTTATGATATTCTTATTGATATTTTTATGTAAACTTGAAGGTTTCAATCCTGTTAATTATCTTGTGCATATAATCTGCAAATATTATATATATAACACTACAAAAAAAAAAAAAAAAACGAGTAAGTATTTGTGACGGATTATTTGCGATGTGAATGACTATTTACGACTAAAACATAAGACTCATTTTGACAGAAAATCATCATTTTTGTAAAAAATAATCATTTTAATAGGAAATAACTGACCACAATTTAACAGTTTTCTTATAGTGATATAATTATTTTCATGTATGTGTGCACATATTTGCTCTATCAAGTTTCAAATTTGCATTCTCGAAACCTTGGGAATAGTTGAAGTACTGTATATTGTATTAATTAACAGGGAGATGATCATCAACCAATCAGTGAGAACAGTTGGGTTGGCCGGGATATATAATGCATGATATGACATGCCTTCTAATTAGAGATGTTCTTGAACATTATTTGTAACTGTTCTTATTAGTAGTAATTGTCTTTGTCTTTGCCAAAAAGAGTCCCTGTTGTTGTTCAAGATAACAGTTTCTGCAATAGGGAAAGATCAGTCACACAGCAAAATCGAAGTTGACAGTGAATATTGTCTTGGGAAGATTTATTGTTCAACAATACCTTGTTTCTTTTCAACCTGCAGACACGTACGTACATGGCATTTCTGAAATGTGAAGGAAATTATAGTCGAGCTCGGCCACTTGCTGCAATTTATAATTCAACGACAGAATTAGTCAACAATTTGGTAGATCTATGGACTTTTAAGCTGGAATCTATATATAGACCAAGCTGGGGATGAGCAAAATAGCGGCCTAGCTAAGAGTGAGTGAGAGTGAGTTCAGTGCAGATCTTCTTAAGGTGCGTTTGGATCTTCAACTCATCTCAATTCATTAATTATTACATTTTTTTCAAATTTCAATACAAAATATAATAAACAATTCAACTTTTTCAAATTCTAAAACAACTTTAATATTAAAAAATAATATTCTAATAATATTTTATCATCTCAACTCAACTCAACTCAACTCAACTAACTTCAACATCCAAACCCACCCTAAGAATAAAATAACTAGTTATGATTCGGGAAGTATTTCGTCTCATTTTATTATTATAATTTTTTAAAATTTTAGATAAAATATAATTAATAATTTAATTTTTTATTTAATTTTTTTATATTTTAAAATAATAATGATATTAAAAAATAATATTTTAATAATAATATTTTTAATTTTTATGTTTCATCTTGTCTCGAAATTTAAACCAATCCAAAAAATTACCACCTATCTTGGAGCTGCATTGGGCACAAATTCCCAGGGATTTGGTAGCATCGATCATGTCCAGACGATCGATTTTCTAGGACAAGATCAACACTTTCAACTCAAGTCCTGCAGATGGATAAAGTTTCAACTCGACTTTCTATAACTAAAATTCAATGCTACAATATTCTAAATCATCAATATTTATAAGTAAAATCCCAGCTGATGGTCAAAAACATCACGTCTAGTGTCTTCTTTAAATTTAGAATCTGAAATGAAAGAGATAGAAATTATATAAAATGAGTTTATGGTATTTATTGAGCTCTTCAAAAAATTCATACAAATAATATCTATCGTTTTATATGTTTATTTCTCTTACTTATACAGTCAGATTCTTGCAATTTGAATATCTTAATTGGTCTATACATATGTATATGTAAAATTACTTCTTTTGCATAATCATTTGACCATTCAAACAAAACTACCACATTAGCTTATGCATATTTGAGATTAAATAATAATAAAATATTATTTTTTTATTATTATTAATTTTTTTCTAAAATCAAAATTTATATATATATTTTATAATTAGCATCCACTATATATATTTGAGATTAATAATACAAATGTAATAATAAAAAATATAATTTTTTTATATATTATATTAAAAATATATAATATATTATAATAATAAAATGAATGTGTATGTGAAGATTTGTTGTATTGTTGAGGAAGAGAGAAGAGAAAAAGATTGAGAGAGAAAGAGTGGAAGGAGAGAGAAATAACAATTAAAATATGTTTGATGTAGTGAATAGTTTTACTGTTCACTGCTAAACAAATTTATACATATACATAAGCCAATATGAATATTTTTTGAGTCATATTATGTAAATATAATTTTATATATAGATATATATAGACTAATACTAATACTCTTAGTCAGTATTTGTTTGAAAGCCCAAAAGATAATGGAGAGAGCAGTTTCAAAGCTAGGTGATGTTGATATATCTGGTTCGTACCCAGTGACCCACAACGATTTTTGTGTCTGGTTAGAACCACCGCCACGTTGCCGATTCACGAGACTCTCGAAACGTACGTAATTAGGGCCATGCAGGACCACCTGATGATCTACAAAAAAAGAAAAAAAAAAAGTTTTCCCGAATCACAACCGAAACTCATGCCTGCATGCATTCATAAGCTAGCTCCCACCTAACACCATGCGGTCTAGTTGCTGCAGTTTCACCTACTGCTGCATCCACCATGCAAATTAACCATCTGATCCACTACTTTCAACCTCTATCGTCTTGGCATGGCAATAGCCTATAATCATCACTTTACGTACGTACAGCTTGACCACACTCAGTTCGGAACCGGCCATTTTTCTTAGGAGAGCTGACTTTTCTATGGCGAGATGTATTTGTAAAATAAAAAAATATTAGAAAATTAATCATAAAAAATGCTCGATAATTTTTCAAATAATGTAAAAATAAAATTATAAAAATACAATTTAATGTATGTTTCAAAATTTTAAAGATAATATTTCATAAAATAATATTTATTTATTATTTTTTTTGTAAATATGACATATTTAAAAATTATTTTCTTTATAAAAATTATCAAGTGATTTTATAGAATGTCATCTTTTATTCTAATATCTAAGTTAGTTTATCAAATTTTATGTTAAATCTATCTATTTTGATGTCACATTAAGTATAGAATACTACAATTGAGATCTTAAATAAACTTTTTCTTACTCAGTTAAGTTTAGATGATAAATCAACTACACTATTTATTTATTTATAAATAATCAATCTTAAATGGTTTGTCTAGTATTTTTACTTTAAATTCTATATTTAGAAACTTAATATTGTGTAATAAAAAACTTTGAGTTCAATGTTAATAGTTTATTATTCCTTCTAATCTTAATTTTAATTTAATTTTAGTGTGACCACATCTTTGAAAATAAATAATATATAAAAATTATACAAAATCAAATTAAGGGTTATAGGAAAACAAAATAGAAATAGACATTTCTATGTATATTGAAAATTTTCAAAATTTTAGAAAGTATATGAGAATAAAGAAATTATAAATTTTTTAGGGGGTCGATTTTTATATACATAAAATTATGAATAAAATTAAGAGGTTATTTAAAATTTTAAAATTTTAAATTTAGGGGCCACACCTAGCTACCAGCAACAGGACCTTCCTTTTCCACCTCGCGCGCGCAAGAGATCGTGGTCAGAATATTATGAAAGTGATTTTTGGATTGGCATGTATTGACTTTGGTTAATTGCAAATCAACCGAATAACCACACACAATATGATTAATATTATATAGAGTCGTAGAATATATAGTATTATATAATCATTTTAAAAAAGAGTAAAATTTGTTATAAAAAAATTAATTATTTTTTTATATAGATATTGTATTTACTCATGACTTTTTTTTAAATAGATTGTGCAACGATTATGTATTCTATGACTGCATATATAATTTCTATATATATAATGAGTTTTGTTACTTGTCATCTCTATATACTACACACACCACACTTATTTTTATTTTTTAAAATTAATTTAATTATTCTACTCATCATTCATATGCAACATATTTGATAAGAAAAAAAAAAAATAATATATAATATATGATGTATGGAGACGATGATCAGTAGAATTATTCTTTATATATATATATATATATATATATATATATATTATGCACACACATTTGCATGATGACAAATTGCCGATGGAGATCAGGTCTGTATATATGTACGTATAATGTGCCAATGGATATTAATAATGGAGCCAATTAGGATCGATGGGCCTATCGCCTATTGATATTATTTGAGCCAATTCGGATGACTCCTGCATGCTCGATCGGTCCCTAAAGTCATATATATTTTTTGGAATAATACCATAATACAAGTTTTACAAGACACTCTCAATGGATTCTTTATCTTATTTTGTAAAATATATTATTAAAATATATTTTTTCTATTTTACATATTGATTTTTACAATATACTATACATCAGTTTATTTATTTATTTTTATATCATTTAAATATTATACTTTTTAATATATTTTATTCATTTCAAATAAAGAGTAAAAAGTAAATAGAGAAAATAATTAAATATTTATACAAGTGTGAATAGTGTTTCATAGATATAGAGATGGTACTGTTGCAAACTAGATATTAGTTATAAAATACATAATCTATTAGATGGGTTATATTGAACTATTTCCTTCAAATTTTACAAAAACATAGGTTTTACATAACCTATTGAAAATACATGTCTTTTGTAAAAATGTAAATTTTATATTTAAAAAGAATAGATTTTATATTTTATATTTTTTATGGTATAGTTTACTTTTTTATATCAATAAATTACATAAATTTTATCTATTTAGAACTTATAGAAATCATTATTCTATATTTTTAACTTTAATATTAATTTAGGCTCAGTTGAGATTGAGAAATACTCTCAATCTATTTCATCTCATCATTATAATTTTAACAAATTTTTATATAAAATAGAATAAATAATTTAAAATTTTAAAATAATAATAATATTAAAAAATAATATTTAAATAATATTTTATTTAACTTTTATCTCAAATCATTTCATAATCTAGTTTTAGCCCGTTATCTTAAACCTAACCTTGACTCATGCATGCCTTTTGGGTTTCACCTTCCTACGTACTGAGAGAATAGCTGATTGGGAGGCTCCTAATTTTGAACAGTGGATGCGAGTTGAGTCATTAGATCTGTCACCTAGCTAGCTAGCCTATCTATAAATTCTGCCGACCTAAAAAAAAATTATATAATAAAAAATCTTCACAATCTCTTACTATTTATCTATCCTCTACATTTTATATTTTTTTTAATTTTTTATTATCAAATATTTTTTATATGAATAGTAAATAAAAAATTTAAAATAATTAAAAAAAATAAATTCAAAATTTTTTTAAAAAAATATAAAATATAGAATATGAATGAATAATAAAAAATTATATAACAAAATCCATTATATAATATCTTGATCATCATCCTAGCTCCATCGAACCGACATATATATAGTTTTTTTTTTTTTTTCTAAAAGGTAGGTTAAAAAAATAATCCCTATGTTTTGGATAAAAAAAGACCCAAAACCAGATAAGTCCACGTTTTTGGTAAAAACATCATGGATTTATATATAACTTTTTCTTTTTCTTTTTTGAAAACTGACGCATACATACATGTTAACTGTTAAGTACGCACGTTAATTATGATATGCTATGTCAAGATCGCTAGCTAGGATACAGAAAATGACATTTCAATCGCAGTAAAATTATTTATTACGTTATCTAATCATTTCATTGATCTATCGTAATCTCTTATGCATTCTCGATCGTCCGATTCTTTAAATTTTTTCTTAAATTTTGACAAAGAATGAGATTTTCTATAATTTTATCATAAATTTTATTTACCTTTAAAAAACATTCTACATCATATTTTCTATCATTTTTCTACTCGATTAAATAATATTTCTCTATTTTTTCTTTATTATTTTTTTCTCTCACTTTTATTTATAAATTTAACTATTCAATATTCTTTCTTATGTTTTGAATATTTTAAATAAAAATTTTAATTATTTTTAATATTTTTAAAATTATAATTTTTATATATTCGTATTTATTTAAATTATTTTTAAAAATATAATAAATATGAGTATGAGAGAAAGTATAGATAATTGTAAGAAGAATTAATTTAATTGAAATGAATAAAATATTGATAAAAATGATTTAGAGAATGAACAGTAGTTCCTTAAATACTACTATTCACCCTCTAAACATTTTTCATAAAATAGAAATTCGGATGGAGGGAAGTCTTGAGAGCATTTCTTAAATTTTTTCTCAAATTATAAAAAAGAAGAAGGTTATAAACCACCGAATGAAAATGCTCTTACATGCTAAAAGAGCTTTTCATTGTATAATATTATTTATCACAATAATAAACGTCCCACTTAATTGCCTAGCTAGCTAGCACTAAGATTTTAAAAAAATCTTTAAATTAAGACGAAAGGTTTCCCACTATTAATGATAACTAACAAATTATATAGATCAGGCAAAAAAGAGTACAAAACGTATTCTTTTCCAACCATTTAACTCTTATAATATAATTTTATCATTACTTTTTAGAAAAAAAGACTATTCATCTTACTATAGATATTAACTCTTTGTTACCTACCACCTCTAATTTGATTTAATTCCTCACCAGCTCTTAACTATTTTATTTCAAACTCTTAGTATTTCCACCACTTAATTTTGATTTTTTATATATAAAAATGACTCTTTCTCAAGATTATAAGAATATTTTTGCATTTTAATTAGAGTCTTTGTGACCGAAGAAATTCAGACAACAAATGCATATATATATATATATATGCATGATAGTTAGGTAACTAAAGCTATCTGATCCACGTATATATTGCATGGTTCGACAACTAGTATTATTATTTATATATAACTTTTGAAGCACAAATTAGCTCTTGTTGTCCTATCAAATCATAGAGAAATGATATATACAAACCATAAATGCACAAATCTTACAAAATTCCTTTATAATAAAGTGTGAAAAATTCATTTTTTTCTTGATGAGACCCATATTTTTATAAAAGACTTATGCAAGACTTGTATATTTGGGATTTCATGTAGTTAGTATGATTTTTTTTTTCTTTTATATAAAATGAAATATTAATTGTAAGTGTAATGCTTATAAAATGTCATAATATATTCATCTTCTTCTTTTTTTTTTTTTTTTTTTCTAAGCAAGCAAATTATTCATCTTCTTACCAATATTGCTACACACCTTTTATTATTACTTAATTTGTTCATTATTACTTTAGTTTGATCATTTATTATTACCATTTCATTTTGATCAATCTCTTGCACTTTCCGTTAGTTACTGCTTTGTTTGTTATCTTTATAATTTAATTATATGCATCTTTCGTCCATAATATACATTGCGCGAATCATGTGCGCCTTGTACTCTTATTTAAGGTGACGCCATGGCCACGAGTGCAATGTTGAAATGTATCCAACATTTAAGCAGCTAAGAAAGCATGCATGCAGAGAGGTTGGTAGGAGCAACCAACACTCTAGCGCGCGCGCACCGCGCATACTTTATTTGTGATTCTCAGAAAAAAACGAGGTGGGAAAACCACCAGTCCAAGTCAAATGTTAAAGTCTGCACTTATCTAACCTTAGCTAGTTCAGTTATACTTATAGTAAACCCCACCAATATTTCATTCTCTTGTTCTTTCTAATCTGCACTGAATTCTTAGGGCTTTTTTTTCTTCTTTCTGTGGGATTCAGTCCGTCGATGAGGAAGCCTTGCTGTGAAAAGAAAGAGACTAACAGAGGATCATGGTCCCGGGAAGAAGACCAGAAACTCAGTGATTACATCAAACAACACGGCGAAGGTTGTTGGCGTTCACTTCCCAAGGCTGCTGGTATTAATTCTCTCTCTCTCTCTCTCTGTGGGGAATTTCTCGAGCTATGCTCTCCATGCGAATACATGATATTGCATGGCTGCTCTTAAATTCCATTATTCTTAATTTTTCTTGTAATTCTTGAGACCCTTTTTCTTCGTCCTCTTCTTTTCACATGTTTAATTACTTTTTATCACCAATTGATGAGTGATAATCGTCGAGAACCAATATAGATTAATTTAAGCTAAAAAGGGGTTAAAAAAGGTGGTTTGGTCTGATATTCTTATGTTGATTAGGGTTGCGTCGTTGTGGTAAGAGTTGCAGACTCAGATGGATAAATTATCTAAGGCCAGGCCTTAAACGCGGCAACTTTGGAGAAGATGAAGAGGATTTGATCATCAGGCTTCATGCTCTCCTTGGGAACCGGTGGGTGGGATATATATTTAGATTGTTTATTTTTCTGCTAAAATATTTTTATTAATTCACAAAAACAAAAAAGGGGTTCGGTGAGGGTTCAAAATTTTCATTACTCATTGCAGTAATCTTTGCATAAATTTTCTCTGCTATGTAGTACGTACCTGTACATGATATTAATTACCTTTTTTGGCTTTGGAAAAAGGGTATTTTTAGTGACTTCTTTCCTGATTCTTTAAAATTATTCACAAATTATATATATATATATATATTTATATTCACATGACGATCGATTTATATATATAGATGGTCACTGATAGCGGGAAGGTTGCCTGGACGGACGGACAACGAGGTCAAGAACTACTGGAACTCTCATCTAAGGAAAAAGCTAATACAGATGGGAATTGATCCTAAAAAACCACATCAGCTGGGAGGGAAAGCAATTTCTTGTGCTGGAAAACCATTATTATCCAATAATCAAGCGCCTAAGCTACTGACCATCCATCGGAATGACAATCATCATGTCTTGAAATTTGAGAGGAGCAGTCTTCACATCAAAACCTGTCTGCCAGACTTGAATCTTGATCTTACTCTAAGCAGCCCAGCTCCAAGTACTACTCTTGTGGAAGAGAGCTAGATGACTAGCTAGCTACCCATCGAAAACTTCAAAAAGTTCTTCGCTTTCATGGCCTCTGATCTTCTATAATCAAAGTAGTTAACTCATATATATATATATATATATATATAAGATCTGTTGGTGCAAAACTGGAGATCGAGTACTAAAGATAACATTCAAACTTATCTCACGTATTTTAGCAGTGGAGGAGTTATATATTTATAGCATGTTAGTGGTGATGAATATATTTGTGTGAAGTAGTATATGGCTAGAGATTGTATTTTTCTAAATTTCTCATGCCATACCTGTTTTTTTTAATATTCTTCGAAAGGGGATCGAATATATGTAATTTGACTGTAGTTTGTACTACTTTAGTTATATATTTCTAACAAGCAGATCATGTATGCTTCAGTGCTCATGTACAGTATTTTTGTTGCCTTAGAGCATCCACATCCCATGCATGCCCCAAACCACCATTTTTCCTATAATTTGAGGTTTATTTTAGGGTTTTGATCAAAATACTCCTTACATCCCAATCCCCATTTTAGGGAAAAGGTTTAGGAGATGAACAGTAGTTTTCCAAATATAGAAAATAACTATTCATCCCCTAAACTATTTTTTATCAATATTTTATTCTAATACATAAAATAAATTATTCTTTCAATCATCTACATTTTCTCTCATATTCATATTTGTTATAGTTTTAAATAATAATTTTAAAAATAATTTAATTAATTACGAAAATATAAAAAAATAATTTTAAAAATATTATCATATCCACAATAATAATTTAAATTTTTGTTTAAAATATTCACTAGAGTAATAGTTTAAAATATAAGAAAAATATTGAGTAGTTAAGTTTGTAAATGGAAGTGAGAGGAAAAAGTAATAAAGAAATAATAAAGAAATATTATTTTAATAGCATAAAAAAATGATAGGGAATGAAATGCAAGGAGTTTTTTAAAGATGAGTAAAATTTAGAAAAAACATTTAGAAATGTACTTTTAGCTAAATTATAGGAAATTTCATGAGGAATGAGATATGAATGCTCTTATATATATATATATATATATATATATATATATATATATATAATATTAAGTTATTGAGAAGTACACAATTGGCTGCAATATATAATTATATTAAGGTGTAGTTTGGATAGTGAGATGAGATGAGATGGTTTTAGATGAAAGTTGAAAACTGCATGAATAAAATATTTTTTATATATTATTTTTTAATAATATTATTATTATTTTGAGATTTGAAAAAGTTGAATTGTTTATTATATTTTGTATGAGAATTTAGAAAAGTTGTAATGATAATATGAGATGAGATGAAACATTTTCACTATCCAAATGGGGCGGTGTAATGATACGTACACCTATAAATTTTTTACAACTAGTTTACAACTAATTTTAAATCAACCAATGTAATTCATGTGCCACTTCATTAAAATATAATTTCAATTTTACATTATCACCCTTCATTTTAAGTAGAGTTGTAAAATAGTTGTAAACTAATCATAAGTTTATCATTTTCCATATATTTATTTCATTTAGCTAAGAGGAAGTTGAAAATATTTAACTAAAAAGTAAATACATGCATATATATATATATATATATATATATATATATATATATATATATATAAGGAATGCTATGTATCAGTCACTATTCACTCATCTTACACCCTAGCCCACATTTATAACTTTTTTTCATAGGTGTGAGAGTGTTTTTCATAGGGTGTGAGAATGGTTAAGATCCTTAATTATGTTTGGATTAATTCGCTGTCTTTAGTGATTTAATTTTTTGCTGCAATATTGCCTATTGGGTATATTGTCGTCGTTGAATTTTGTTAATAAAGATGATAATTCACAGAGTTTTAAAAAATAGTGAATGATTTTTCAAAGAATTATATTTCGATTAAAGTGATTTGTAATTCTATATCTTCCAATTGGGGATTTTGAATAAATCTCCAATTGTGTAATTTATTTAATCAAGAATAATTAGAAATATTTGATTTGTATAAGAAATTCCTGATACTTTACTATTTGTAATCCCATGAAGTGTGAAGTAGTGAATAATGACGGATCAAATTTTTTTTTTCTATATATATATATACACACACATGCGCGCACACACACATGATATGTTTGAAAGTTCGGCAACCAACATATATAATATGTGATTGTAGAATATTGAAGGTTTCATGCGTGGCTGGAACTAGCTAGTATGATCTTTAGGGGTTGCAATTGGTAAACTTACATGTGCAGAATAAGTTAATTAGCTTACGTAACTAGGTGACTTTCCTTTCTAAGTTCTTATATATAGCTATGAAGACATGTCAATATGGTATTTTCTTTATGTACGTACCTAGCTTTTGGTAATTATTTGTTCCATCAAAATGGTAGCTATTTATTTATTTCGGTTAATTATGGTTACTACCAACCTGCTTTTATTTCGGGAATGGTCCCTTCTCTTCCCCGCGTCCCTTGCCCGCTCGTACCCACTGAAAGAGAGGGCGAATTGTCCAACCTAGCTATCGTCCAGGCCAGAATCTCCATCGAAAATTAGAATACCAAATCCAACAACGTGCAACTGGATCCACAATATCAATCAAAACCAAACCGATCTCAAATCCAATCAAATAAAGTTTCATTTCAAACTCAAACTGATCTCAAATTTGTTCTAATGATTAATGATCAAGTCAGATTCGATCTGCTCAGACTAGATAATCAAATATGATGAGTAGATTGTTAGATCTAATATTCTGCTTAGATCTTACCATATTTGATCTTTAATTCTCAATTTCAAGTCTCTATCAGCTTCGAGAACCACGAGCGTGACCTTGAGATAAATGAGAGAGTAAGAGAGGAGAAGAAGAAGAAATAAGGATCATACGAAGATAGGAGAAGAAAGATAAGGAGAGAAGACAAAAGATATGACTGAAATTAGGGTTATATAACTAGGTGGGTTGGATCTTACTAGGCGAGTGGGGTCCCATGCATCTGGCCCTGACTCGCCTTATTAAATTTCTACTCTTTTTAATGGCCGGGTGAGTGCCTCGCTAATTAAACTATGCGCGTGATATGCTAGAACCTCATGAAAGGTCTCACAGGAGATGGTAATTGGATTGTGCATGAAGATTTGCATGATGGGTATTGCTACATGATCTCTTGTTAGATGTTTAGTTGATGAAACTAGATAGGACTTACTAATGCTTATTATAACTAGGGCTTCAACAGTAACTTCAACTAGTTTTTTGGGGGTATAATGATGCCGGTTGTGACTGACCCTTTGCTTGGATAGATCGTTCAATACTTAAAGTTGCATGCATGCATGAACATGCATGATATATTGGTTTGAAAGAAAAAAAAAAAACCATATTTGTTAAAAACTGTAGGTAGCAGTACATGCAAGTGAAGCCTTTATTTCTAGTGCATGTATAGAAAGCTATATAATGACTTGATTTGTTTGTTTAATGAAAAATGAATTAGCCACAAAAATATCTCATAAAAGTAAACCCACAACTGACGTGTCTTGATCTGATATGTTAGATTGTAAATCTACTTTTATTATAAAATAGATGATTTAACGTATCATATGAAACAATGTCAATTTGTGAGTTTACTTTTGTGGGATCTCTTTTTGTGATTGTAGCACTTCTTTTATTTAATTAGCCCAAATGATGACTATTTTAAATTTAATTTTTTTCTGGTGTCTTGGCAATAAAAATATGTGATATCCTAGGTTAATTAATCATGTAAGACCATCGATCTCATGATTCGCCATATATATATTTATATATATAATGATGACTATAATTTGGCGCCTTATTACTCAACATATATGCATGCAGTGTGATATTTCAGATTGTGAAAATCTCATATATGATAGCGCCTAGATAGGTAGCTATATATATACATATATTAATTGTGAAGGCGTTTATAAACATGATTATGATGGTTGTGAAGTCTCGCACTGCATATATGGATGTTACAAGGCCATGAGATTTTTGAATGGCTCAAATTAGTGTTTCCATTGAGATTTTGACTGATAATTATATTGTAGATATAAAGCAGATGTGACTAGAGCCATATCAAGGCTATAACAAGTGGCCGTATTGGAGCACAGATCCTCCAATGCTACAAAGTTACTAATTGGGTGTAAAGATCATCGCAAACTATGCGTAAAGATAGCATATATAACTAGGCTATAATATATAAATTGATATTATACATACCGGCCGCAATCAGGGTATAAGAATATAAATATATATATATATATATATATATATATATATATATATTTATATGTAAATGTTACGGAAGTTCTTTCCATTTTTATTGCATTACGAATAAGGAAGGATCATCCAGTAAGATCAACTCCAGCAAGTATAGGAAATATTCTGTTTTGGCAATATTGCTCTGTTTTGGAATAAATCAATTAGTAATTAATTTACTTATTATGCTTATTTTTGGTAAGTTAAATAACGTGAGAACTATATTATTGTAAGGGAGGATGAATGGAAGATATCAGAAAAGTTATTCACAATCTTGTCTTGAAGAGGTGTGTTTCTCATCAACCTTGATTATTTTCCTTTCTTATTTTATTCAACATAGGTAAGGCCCGGAGACTTGATCCGGCCTCATTTCCAGTTGAACCACCAATAACGCGTTCGGTAGCTAGAGCTTGTAACATTTTGGTATCAGAGCCAGGTTATGGCGGACTCTCGAATTGAGCGGTTGGAACAACAAATGGCTAATTTTAGGAGTCTTATAGAACGCTTAATGAAAAAATTCGAGGAGACTAGTGCGAAAGTGGATTCTTTGGCCAACAAGAGTTCTGGTGATGGAGAGGGATCGGGGTCAAGGAATAGGAACGGAAGGAACTATGGTGGTGGTAACAACTCGGTAGTTCCCAAACTCGCCAAGTTGGACTTTCCAAGATACAATGGCATGGACGATCCGACCAGTTGGATCTACCGCGTGGAGCAATTTTTTGACTATCAACAAACGGAAGAGATTGAAAAATTACCACTAGCCGCTTATCACTTGGAAGGGGAGGTACAGATGTGGTATCAATTATTCAAAGATATCGAAGAAATCACATCCTGGAAGGCGCTAAAAAGAGGACTTTGTATTCGGTATGGACCAACAATGTTCGAGGATCATTTTGGTTCGTTGAGCAAGCTGTGTCAAATTGGAACGGTTCGAGAATACCAACTGCAATTTGAGCAATTACTGAGCCGAGTTGGGGAGTTGGCCCCAACTCATCAATTGGGATGTTTCATAAGTGGACTCAAGGAACCGGTGCGAACTGACGTACAGGCGGCTCGACCAACGTTCATCACGGACGCCATTGGCCTTGCCCGATTATTTGAAGCAAGACATGGTAAGAAACTATTGACAGTAGGGGCCAAACAATATGAGTCCATGGAACCAACAGAACCCCCATTGCCTTCGGCAAGTTTATCAAGAACAAAAGCACCACCTATTCGGCACCTCAGTCCTGACGAGTTACAAGAAAGGAGGAGGAAGGGACTCTGCTTTAATTGCGACGAGAACTTTGTTCCCGGCCACCATTGCAAAAAATTATTTTTGATCGAAGGAATTTTTTCTGAGGAAGTAATGAAGGACGAAGAAGGAGTAGACTATGGGTGATCAAAGCTCAATTTCTGAAAATTTTTCCTTGGAGACAAGGAAAATCTTAAAGAGGGAAGGAATGTTATGGAAGTTCTTTCCATTTTTATTGCATTACGAATAAGGAAGGAGCATCCAGCAAGATCAACTCCAGCAAATATAGGAAATATTCTGTTTTGACAATATTGCTCTGTTTTGGAATAAATCAATTAGTAATTAATTTACTTATTATGCTTATTTTTCGTAAGTTGAATAACGTGAGAACTATATTATTGTAAGGGAGGATGAATGGAAGATATCAGAAAAGTTATTCACAATCTTGTCTTGAAGAGGCGTGTTCCTCATCAACCTTGATTATTTTCCTTTCTTATTTTATTCAACATAGGTAAGGCACGGAGGCTTGATCCGGCCTCATTTCCAGTTGAACCACCAATAACGCGTTCGGTAGCTAGAGCTTGTAACAGTATATATATAAATATATATTTATAGCATGCATTCCGAAAGGTAATAACTCATGCAAGGCAAGTGCTAAGAACGTTTTTATGTTTAAATACAGAAAAAAGGACTTTAGAAAATAGGAATGAAAAAAGCCGAAAACACCCGCTTCCTAGTGCATGTTTGGGATTGTGGTGAAATATAACTTATAGTTTTAAGGCTTATAGCTTATAACTTAAATAATAATAATCTATTTACTTCAAAAGTTGTTTACTATTTGTTAAACATGTATTTAAAGCACTTTTAAAGTTAGTTGCATTCATTTTTTAAAAATATACAATTATCTGCAGAAGTTTTTCGATAAAAGCTTCAATTTAGTGTTTTTTTAAAAAGTAGAATTTCAGCCTTTTTAGGTGATTAAAGTATTTTTTATAAATTTATCAAACATATCATTTTTTTTTTATTTTAAAAAACTTTTAAACAGTTAAAAACACTTTTTAAGTTTTTAAACTCAATCTCAAACAGTTAAAAGAACTTTTAAAAGAACATTTTTTTTTATTTTAAAGAACTTTTAAACAGTTAAAAGAACTTTAATTTTTAAGTGCGTTTGTTCAAATATAAAACATGTATTAATTTGGGAACTGTTTTTTGAGTAAATTATTTTACAAGAAAAATGAGAATTTTTTTTGAATCTTTTTATTGTTTGGTGTGCATAATCTATTACAAAATTGTAATTTTTTAAAATAATTTTGGTATTTATATGTCAAGTTATACTTCTACAGTAAAAAATTTCTCTCACTTTCTAGTCTCTCTCTCTCTCTCTCTATATATATATATAATAGGGTTAATTGTAAAATTAGTTTTCGTGATTTGAATTGAATTAAGTAAAATAATTACTCCCTGCGATTTTTAATTTAACTATATATGCTGATGGCATGCCACATGTAAGAAATTAAAACCAGTAGTAAAATTATATATTATATATATATAAGACTATCTTAAAAACCCTTAAAAATTAAAAAAACATGTTTAAAATAAAAATGAAAAAAGAAAAATAAAAAAGAAAAAGGAAAAGGAAATCCGAGAAAAAGAAGGAAAAAAAGAGTGTTACGTACTTTATTAGACATGATCATTATATATAGAACAAGATTGAAAATCATGAGTTGATGAAAGTTTTGAGTCGAAGGTAATATTTTAAGGATATGTTTGGGGCAAAGATGAGATTTCTCATCTCTATCTCTATCTCATCTCATCATTACAACTTTTTCAAATACCCATACAAAATATAAAAATTTTTAATCTAACTCCTAGAAAAGAACGCTAGCATGGGGTAAATTTCATGCATTGACCAACTCCAATTCATCCGAGCTAGCGTGCCCGATAATCAAAACCAAGAAAATCTTTTACAGAAATGATAATTTTATGGCAAAAATAAACAAGGCAATTAAACATGATTTTATTTTATGTTTTATAGACTTCTTTTGTAAATATCAAAAGAATTTAAATCCGGCCTTCTTCTTGGCAAAGTGAGCAGGGACAAAGGCCCTATGAATTTATACATGTTGTGGCTCCTAAGTACGTTATATATACGTACGTAGTTGTTTGTGATCACAAAAGTTAGAGATAACGTTATTAGCTTTGTTGACTTGATGAAAAGCTATATATATATATATATATATATATGATCAGATGATGACGACCAAACATTCAAAGGAAAAGTTGTAGGGCCTAAAGTAAACATTAAAAACAAACCAATGTGCAACTTCCGATCATGTATCATCTGGAAGGAGTTAGTTGCACATGCATTCAGCTTCGATCGAGCACCTTATAACTAACGCTTTGGACCATTAATATTACTGCATGTCAAGATCATGTTACAGTATTTTCAACAAAATGCATGCATGCTGCATGCTGATGAGTTCGCTACCTAATGTTCAAGTAATTGGTTATGATCGTCAGTTATATTTACTCATGCACTTTGAAGTTTCAACTAATAATCTTACTCTCTCGTACGTTACTATTTTCTTCACACTGTTTTGCCTGAATTTTCTGACTTTTAGCATTAACTGATCATCTTCTGAGCAGGCTAGCTATTTTTGTTGAGGTGTCTCGGTATTTATTTTTGTTTCGGTGCAGTACTGTTTGTACTTCTCTTGTAATATTGATGGCAAATTAAATTTCGACAAATCATCGATGACTTGTCGCCGCCGTGCAGGCGGCTAGTTATTCAACATAAATTAGGAATTGAGATTGAGAAAGATGCAAACAGAGAAATAACTCTGAAATAAACTTGAAGATTAGGGTTCTATTGATAAGAGTCAAAAAGTCACATTCTGAAGCCCATAAGCCGGACTTAAATAGCTAAGATGTTTAGGTAATTGTCCAAATAAGAAATAAAATAAGTATCTCGTCAAAATCTGGCCCCAAATATGAAATAAAAAGGAAAACGATAGGGATTCCGTTCCCTTATCCCACTACATTTTTTTTATATATATTTCTTAGTTTTTTTTTACATAGTGATTAAGAAAATATTGTTTAATAATATTATAATTTTTTTTCTTTTTTTAAAAATATTTAAAAGTATTAAAAAATGATGTGAAAAAATATTTAAAAGTGTTTTTTTTTCACATCATTTTTAACACTTTTAAATATTTTTTAAAAAAGAAAAAAATTCACAATATTATTAAACTATATTTTCTTAATCACTAAATAAAAAAAAACTAAAAAAAAAGGAACGGGATCCCGCTCGGGATCTCTAGCATTGTCCAAATAAAAATCATCTCTCACAACCTAAAGTAACATATCACCATAAAATAACAAAAAGAACTGGAGTCAACAATTCGGAGGAGAAAACGATTGATTGCGGGGTTGAGACAGAGATCACCAGGCATAGCTTAGTGACCAGGACATGCGTGCTGACAACAACTTTCTGAATTGGGATCACATTCACGATTCCGATATCGATAGCCAAAGTGGCCAAAATACCGACGTGTACGCAATATCGCCCCAAATCCAAGTTCTTTACCTTTTTATGTCATATCTACACCAATCTACCTTTTAGAGGTAGTTTAGTAACACCAATGTCGAATCATGGCCAACTATTTGTGGTCAGGTATATCTTGTAAAAATGATTATTTTTTGTTAAAATGAATCTGTTTTCATTATAAATAATTATTTTCATTACAAACAATCCCTAAAAAATGCTCGTTTTTCTCAATGACATCATACATGAATCCTTGTGCATCATCTTGCTGCATACCGCAACCTTACTATTTTTTTTTTAGTATTTCCACTGCAATTAATCTTATGATATTGTATCGTGGTGGTTTGAATGGAGATTAGCTTAATGGTTGTAGCTCTCATGTGTGTCTCTAGAAAGGGAGAATCAAACTAAAACTCTACCATTCGTGCCTTTGTTTTCCTGCATTGACAAATAAGATGTTTTATTCATTTTTCACCCCCATCGATCATCGATCCTAGAAATAACGATCGATTCACAACAAACCATGCATGTTAAGATACAATCTCATGTAGATAAAGGAGCTGAAACAAACAGAACCCAGATTAATTTTTGTAACACCCAATATTGTTGACAATTCTCACTATATAACTACAATTTCGTTGGTAATAGTACTCAGTTTTTCGTTGTAAATAAATTATTGCAACAATTTCCAATCGTTGATCGGTCGATGTTGGAAGTACCATGATCGTGTGGACAAAGCTCAATACCAACAAAATATCTTATATAATCTCTTAATTATGCCATCTGCTTCATTATCTAATATTGTGTAACAAACTAATCATCTATAAATAACATATAGAGGCTTTGTCAAATATTCGGGTAAGGCTGTACAATTAATGTACAATGCATTAAACCATTATTTTGATTTTACATGCCATCAGCCGGGTCTATGGCCAATGTTCCTATGGCCTAGCTCCTCATGATCTTTTGCCTCAATTAACCTCCATCACGAGCTAGCTACCACAAGAACTCCACCAATCTTTAAAACAACATTACCAATAAAGTAACATGTGAATATATCTTCAATGGAATGCATCAGTTGTACTTATTTGAAAAGATTGCATCTCTTTGACTTCATAGATCATGGCACCAATCCCTTATGATCTCCGTCACAACATATTGTCATTACATATGCAAAAGGTGATACCTCAGTCATTGCCAATATTGACTATCTAAATTGGCATTTGCAAGATCAATTGATCATCAATTCTCTCACTTTCTCTCCATTTGAGTTCTTGGCTTAACTCTAAGGTCTCGTTTGTTTATACAGTTCAGATGAAATGAAATGAGATATTTTGTTAAAAGTTGAATAAAATATTATTATAATATAAATTTTTAATATTATTTTTGTTTTAAAATTTGAATTGTTTATTTTATTTTGTGTGAAAGTTTAAAAAAATTGTAATAATTATATGAGATGGAATGAGATGAGATGGTTTAGTTTTGTGCAATCAGACCAGCCAAAGCGTAAAGCTGTGAGATAGAACATAAATTAGACCTCACAACATTTATAACTATCCGAGTGAATTTAAGTTTAGACAACATTAAATGCATGGAACTCATTTCATATACTTGTTTCTGATCTCACACTCTAGGTCTTAGAATTCAGTTGAAATCTCTAGAAATCTCTATCCGTGGTAGGGGACCTCACTTTATCTCACTCCTCTAGCATAGGAACTACTCAAATATCATTAATAGTGCAATAAGATACAATCTTTATATCAATGAGCTGAAGCCAAACAAAGTATCGTCCAATCAATTTGAAAAAAAAATAATCCTATCATTAAAAAGTATAAAAAAAATTACTTTTCCAAATAAAACTTACTTTTTTATGGAAAAAAAAAACCTTATGCGGGACTTGCATACTTTAATCTTATATCTACTCTTATTAGACTGTGTCTGAATGTTGAACTGACTTGAATTAAGTTGAATTAAGATGATAAAATATTGTTAAAATATTATTTTTTAATATTATTATTATTTTAAAATTTAAAAAAATTAAATTATTTATTATATTTTATATTAAAATTTAAAAAATTTATAACGATGAGTCGAAATAAATTAAAATAAATTTGAGAGCCAAACTAGCCCTAATGCTTTTATCAGTCAGTCACTAGTGTTGACAATTCTTATCTTATTTCTGGGTATGTTATATCAGATATACTTAATTATTTATTGTGTCGCAACCTCATGATCTATAGGCTTTACAAATCTGGCAAGGCAGTACAACAATCCATTATATATATATATATATATATATATATATATATATATAAATTAATATTACTTGAACTAGTACTTCATGAAATGATATAATAATCATTTTCTATGGTCTTTCTATTCTTGTTTCAGACTTCAGGCTTTCAGTTGGGTGATAAAGTAGATATATATAGTTATGAAAATCAATGAAGAAAGCTGGATCGAATTCTGCGATGCTTCATAGTTAGTTTTTTCTTTTTCCTCTTTACGTGTGTCGTCTGATTTTTTTTTTCTTTTTTAATGTGAATTTTCTATACCTTACGAAGCTCGATGATTGATCAGAAGAAGTTCTTCGGTAGGAACCTTCTCATTAAAAAGGTAATTCAGTTCGTACTTTTTATTATTTTTTTAATATTCATAAAATAATTATGGAACCAGACATGTCCTAAGGTTTCTGATTGTGGTTCTTGTTACACGTGTGCTTATATGGATAAGACTGTGTAGGTGGGAAGAGTACTTTCCTTGTTTGAATCTAACTTTCAATCAGGAAACACGTGACCAAGCCTACCCGATAGAATCAAATATCCACTAAGCATGACTTTAATTGCATGAAGAATTTTTTCCTTTTTCTTTTTTTTTGAAAAAGTAACCATATTGCATTATCATTGAACTTGGATGAAGAAATGACATGTGAATCCAGCCTACCCCATAGAATCTTTGCAAAATAGAGAAATAATACTTGCTTATATATAAATTTGAACATATTTTTTAAAAGAGGTGGATAAATATGAAATAAATATGAAATATGAAACACAGTAATATATATTACTGTACGTACGTTTGCGTGTGACTCATGACTGAACCTAAAAGCAAATGGATGGTGCAGGGGCACAGTTATACCAACCACATAGAAATATGATGTGGTTTGCCTACGTATATATATAAGTGCTACCTGAAAGTCAAACTCCAGCTAGAAACCACTCTTTTATATGGCCCTTTGCTCCTTAATTTCTTCATTCAAGGTCGTCGTTGCTTTGAAAACACTCCATCTTCTCTCTCTCTCTCTCTAGCTCTCTCGTACGTTGTTCGTCAACTCCTCGTCTCTTTTGCTCCAATCTCCATCTTCTCTGTGATTAATTGTTTGATAGGGTTACAATGAGGAAACCCTGTTGTGAGAAGGAAGGGAAAAACAAAGGAGCTTGGTCCAAGCAAGAAGACCAGAAGCTCATTGATTACATCCGCAAACACGGAGAAGGTTGCTGGCGCTCGCTTCCTGAGGCTGCAGGTATTTTTTTATATTAATTGTCTTCTAAAACAAGATGCATGTGTGGAGAGAAGAGACACAAATATTTCTTCTTCTTCTTTTTCTTCTTCTTCTTCTTCTTATTCCTCTGCCCTTTTTGAGGACTTCAGATTAAGTACATATTAATGGTGTCTTGTGGGGTTCTTTTATCACTGATATCAGGCTTGCTTCGTTGTGGTAAAAGTTGTCGATTAAGATGGGTAAATTATCTAAGGCCAGACCTTAAACGAGGCAACTTTGGAGAAGATGAAGAGGACCTTATCATCAAGCTTCATGCACTCCTTGGAAACAGGTTCAGACATCTCATCTCAGAGTATAATTTATATACGGCCTGTTCAGTAGATAGTAATTGGCCTTTGGATAAGCAATAAAATTCTTGAAAAATGAATTAAAAGCATATATATATATATAGCTATTTCGTTATGATTAATACATTATATATGGACATATATACAATATTGATGTGTATTAATTAATGTCTAAAATTTGGTTTAATTTAGGTGGTCGTTGATAGCTGGAAGATTGCCGGGCCGTACAGACAATGAAGTGAAGAATCACTGGAACACTCATCTTAAAAGAAGACTGGCTCAGATGGGTATTGATCCCGACAACCATCGCTTGGGTCGACGTCGTCTCATCCGCCCTAGCAAGCTGTTGTTCGTGTCGAATAACCATACATACAATAAAGAAGTGAACTCTCAAGCAGAGGAATTTCCAGTAGTACTCTTGAATTCTGATACTGACGGCCCAGAGATCATCAGCAACACCAACATTAGTATGATTCGCAGCGTACCCGACCTGAATCTTGATCTTACAATTGGCCTTCCATTTATGGAGTCGATGAATCAAGTTTGTACATGATGAACACTGTCCCCCTTTAATTTTAAGATAGAGAAGTAATGTAGCGGACGACAGTCCGTACGTTTTTACATGATGTGGTACATTGCTGATCAGGACAGAAACCACTGAAAGTTTTTGTTTGTCTCAATGTGAAAGTGTTATAATATTTTCTGCAAACAGAAACCCATTTTTGATGCCCACAACCAACAAGCTGGCCATCAATATTAAACTTCATTTTTCCAACTGGGGGAAGTCTCCAGTGCTAACAAGGACTTTTATTTTATTTTAACTTGCAGCTTATGAATTTACAAAGTCAAAAAAGGGCGAGAATTTTGGACTCTTAAGATCTTTTTTGGGTAAGCCATTCAAATCATGTAACCAATTATGAGTAACATGATTTATTATTACTTGAGCCAATGACAAGATTCCATTGAACACAATTATTTCTTGACAACCGCAATTCTGAAAGAATGCTCATCGGTACCATATCTGCTATCATACTAACTTGATCTTTCCTTTTGGAGAGCTGCAACCATTGTATTATACGCCTCCTCCATGGAGAGGTTAACAGAGAGGAGTAACCAAAAAGAAGTACAAAATGCTCCCATACTTTAGTAGCTAGTCTCCCATTTTCAAACAAATGATTCATATATTCTATCTTTGGTGAATTGGGGTAGCAGACACTTGGATGCAATGGGTATCGCACATCCTTGTACATGTATTGCTGCATCAACTAGTACTGCATTTTGATAGAGCTTCCATCCAAAACTCGAAATTTTTGGAGGCAAGATATGCTTCCATATACAAGTACTACAAGGAGAGAAAACACCAAATTAAATTCTAATTAAATTCCAACAAGACTTTAGAGAAAATTTACCAAAGTAAGATGCATGGCTTCCAAATTCTCAAATCTTCTCTTTCTTTAATTTGAACTTTGGATTTCAAAACAATCTCTTTAAGTGGATTTCCACCAAGTTAAGAAATTAGATTGATATTAGGCTCATATTGTGTCTGTTGATGTTGTGTTTACCACTTGGGCCTTGCCACAATTCCAAACCAGTTGGGCTGCAAATAAAGCTAATAAGGGTGTCTCGGTGGCACTTGAGGTCACTCCGATGCTAAAATTAGCGAGGATCTTAATAATGGAGGACACCAAATGTAGAGGAGAAATAGGAGATGAGTCTAGTCTACCTTTCGCTTGGAGAGAAGGCCACCATTTATACCAGGTTGGGGTCCTACTGCTGAGGTATCATGATGCGAAGCCATGATTCCTTTATCCCAAGGCTATTTTATCAAGGCGCATGATGGGTCTTCTCCTTTAAAACCGAACTATCCCCTGCTATGAAAGACCCCACTGCCCGCACCTCACGATCGTCTGTTTGCCACATGCCCATATCGTGAGACCAGATAATTTTTTGAGTCCCGAGGATTACTCCCTGAAGCCCGGCCGGGCCTGATAGTCACATCTTCCAGGGCCGACAGCTAGGTTATGGGTTTGACTGGGCTTCCTGGTCCTGGCCCTTCGCCTGCTTCAGTTCTCTCCTCGAGTGGCCTGGGGTCTTCATGACTTGGGCCTAGACCCTTCCTTAGAAGGTCCCCCTCACAGTGTCCCAATGTCTTTAATCCTTAATTTAGGTTGGTTGATGGTAAATCCTTTTCTGATAGTGAACCATCATTTCTCTAGTTTTCAAACTAGAAATTAGCAGCACATTCACCAATTATCCAAGTACTATGTTCCATAATGAAATGTAGAAAAGTATACATAGATTTCCACAAAGAAAAGTGAGATTCTTGCAGAGGATGCTGATAAGGCGCAATTAGATTTTTTAGCATATATTTTAGGAATGAAATCAATCCATAAAGATGAAGAGTTCAGAACTAGCCATGCAAGTTTACAATGTACAACCTTGAAGACCTCCTATAAACTTCTTAGCCCAAGACTACTTTCTTCTGTCGGTTTACAAATATAATCCGAAGATACACATTTCCTCTTCCTACTCCCTTCATATTCACCCAAAAAAAAAATTGAGAAATTTTGATGAAGTTGGTTAATAAAGCCCTTAGGAACATTCAAATTACAAGATAAAATGTGTGTAAGAATGGGTGACAAAACATGTTTAAGCAAAATCAATTTACCCCCTAAAGTACATTTTTGTTTACTAATAAACACACACATATACAGATGAAACAATATTACTCACACATGCATGCACCCTGGAACAAACATTAATATTGCATATATGCAATTAGCATCTTAATTCTTAGTACCCCTACAAAGCGCTAAGAAATCAGCTTACCATATATGATTATGCAAGTAATTAACCTCTGAACCCAAAAGTAGCATGATAAGTTATGAAATTCCCCAACTCTTCTTGCCTTTTTTCCCCAACCAAGAGAGATATATATACTGCACATTTCATATTGTTTAATAACAAAATGGGGTCGTTTTAGTTACTGGACACGAGCTAATTATTAGTCAAACACAAAAATTTGGAAGCTAGCTAGCTGCGACTCAAGCTACAATAGCACAAACACATGATCAATCAGTACTACACTTGCAATTGCATTTAATCCTACTTTTTCATCTTCTTTTCTTCCTTCAAGTTAGATCATGAATCAAAATGAGTTGAATTAAAGGTTTAGAGGGTTTTTTTCTTCATTTTGTTTGTAATTGGACCATGTCAAAAGCTGCAGATCATATGACCAAATATTATCCTTATTAATTGAGGACACTACCTGCAAGGTCCTGCTACGTACAAGGATCGATGCATTTGATTGACGCTAATGACTGATAATATTACATTTGTGTTTTTTCTTTCCATATTAAAAACACATGCAAATGCACTCTCAATTAGAGGTGTAACCGGTCCGGTCGTTTGGTTTTAGACAAAATTTAGGGCTGAATTGGTATGCACCGGTTTTACATTTTTGAAAACCGATTAAGCACTGAATTCCCTCCTAAACCAGTACCTCAAGTTTTACTAGTTTTGATCTGGTTCAGTTTGATTTTTCGGTTTTATACTAATTAGTATACTCATTATACTAATTATAATTAGGCCATAAAATGTTATTAATATATATATATATATATATTATGTTTAAAGCATATGATCAAATAAATTTTAATGTTTAAGATTAAAATATTATGTTATAAATTATAATAACATTATCTTATATATAATTATAATTTATATTATTATATATATTATATATAAAAGTATATATATAATATAAAAAATATTATATATAATATTAAAAAAATCAATTTAAAATTATATATAATATAGTGAACCAGTCTGATCCTAAAAAGAATAGAACCGGAACCAGATCGATACTGGCTGGTTTTTGAACTAAGGGAATTGGTCTCAGACCGGACCGGTTCCACTAGTTCGGACCCGTCCGGACCAGTTTTCCGGTTAATTTTTATACCCCTACTATGAATCATTGGCATCGGTCAAATGGGTTGGGCATATTACTATATTAGCATTTTTCCCCAACGTGCAAGACTAGTTCGGAGGATAGTCAAAAGATCACAATTGGTAGTCATGATTAATTAATTTAAAACCTAATTAAGTCAAGACAATACGAATGGATAATAAGGCTGAATTAATAGTGGAAGGTATGAAGGTTCTGTAGTAATTACCAAACATTCAAGTACTAGCGCCAATGACTTGTTACAGGTGAAACTATGTCCCAAACCACTCAAGTTGTGATCAAGAGATATTCTGACAACTTATGTCGCTGAAAACATGAGTTTGAGAAATTCCTACGATTTGAAAACCGTGCTATTCCATCTACCATTCAAGATGTATATATGTATGCATGTATGTATGTAATATGTATGTATATATGTATGTATGTATGCAAGTGGGCAATTCTGATTTTAGGTTTCTGGCTTTCTATCCATGATTAATCCCAAACGGCTAGCTAGCTGCGGCCACCAATAAATTCTGATCATATATATCCCCCCAGGGCCAATATTATTTCTGTCCTCTAGGTAAAAAACATAGAAAATTAATTCTTTGTCCCTCTCCCCACAAAAATAAAGATCAAGTACAATTATTTTCCCCAAAAACCGATAATACTCTTTTTTCTTTTCAAAAACATAAAAAATACTACATAATTAGTTTTTTTAAAAAAAAAAAAGTGTTCTTTTTTCTTAAAGATTAAAAGTTTCGACCAAAAACTAACAAAAATAAAAGTTATTATTATTATAAATTAAAAACTTAATGCACGAATTTTCTAGTCCAATCCTCCCTTGATTCTCGTTCAAGAGGGAAAATACTAAAACACTAAGGCCTCATTTGGATAGTCTAATGATTAGAAAATAAATATATGAATGGTAGTGAGATGAGTTGTGAATAGTAGTAAAATAAATTGAATTAAGATTTTTATTAGATTTTGGGAAAGGAGAGATAAAAAGTTGAATAAAAATATTATAAAATTAAAATATTGTTAGAATATAATTTTTATTTTGGGATTTGAAAATGTTGAATTATTTTTTGTATTTTATATGGAAGTTTGGAAAAATTATAATGAATGATTTTAATGATTAGATAAAAAAGTATGAAAGAATTTGAACAGTACTTTTGTTTAGGTAGTGTTTAGATGTTGAGGTGTGATGCATGGGATGGGATGAGACCAATTGTGTATCCAAACGGGGCCTAAGATCTTTATCTAAAATTGATAACCTTTCATTAAAATAGATGTGAGATATATATGATCTGTAAGTTGATGAAAATATTCATAATATTTTTTAGATATTGAATTAAGTTTATATTATAATTATATTATGTTATTGTATATAGTAAAGTAAACATTAATGTACAAAAAAAGAATTATATATATAAATATAAATATATAAATATATAAATATATATATATCTATATATATATTATCAGATCACTACGGTCACCTTTGTTCTAATCAAAAGCTAGCATTTTCACTTTCCAAGGAAAAACTAGAGGTAGCATGAAAACATACGCAAATTTAGATCCTCTTTAATTACCTAGCCGAATTGGAATATCTAATTGGAGAGAGACAGACTTAAAATTAAGTGTTTATGAAGGCCCGATACTGTCTGAAAATCTCATATGGGCAGCATTAAAAGATGGTAAGGTCCATAAAATGTATTATCTATCGTTCTCTAAAATTTAACTATTTAAGTTAACTTGACAAATAAAGAGAATCTCTACTATAATTTTCTCATTAATATGTCATTGTGAGCAAGGAGGCTAAGCTAGTCAATGAGTATATATATATATATATATATATATTTATATGCTGATGTAAGTAGAGCACAAGAGATCTTATATAGGTAAAAGGCTAGGGTTCATGATCAGGCCGGTGTATAACTTGGACTTACAAATCAATTAGCAAACGCTCCGTTTTGAATGACAAAGCAAACATTGGTAGTGTTCAGGATACCAAGCCTCAATTGGACTTGTCAAAGCTTTTTCATCAGCCGTCGGTACGTATTAATTTATTGGTTCTGGGTGTGATCTATCGACGAACCATCCGGCTTATACTTTCTCTAATCATAGCTTGAAAAACGGCTGATGCATATATGTACATACATACACACACATATATATATAGAATGCGTTCTTGCATGGCAATCTCACTAATTAATCATTTAATTAATTACATATATACAACTTGATCAAGACTTATTTATTCATCTCCAATATCCTAATGATCATGCATGTATATATATATATTTTTCTTTCTGATACATGTGGGAGGGGAGATTTGATCCTTAGTTCTCTTAATGAGAAATTAAGGTGTCGCTAATTGGTCTAAAGGAACTTGGCAATCATGCATGTATATATGCTAGTAGTGAAAGACCATTTGCAACCTCAAGCAAGCAGCTGATCGCTAAGCTCCATATATTCTCTAAAATTGAGTTCAAGACTTCTTGAAGTCGGATGATCTTTTGATTTCATGTTAGTGGAGGCTTTGCTGTGTAAATCATCGAATTTCCCAACTACAACCATAGAGTCTTTTTAACAAAGTTTAGCCAAAATTTGGCTAGAAGATTTATTTTTATAAATTTAACTAGCTACTTTTCAACAATATGCCAAATAACAGACTCTCTAAATCTATCACTATTATATTAAATTATTGATTTTAACATTTTCATTTATTTTAATTCTAATTTTAATTTAAATATTTATTCATTATTAAAAAAGTACACATTAATTTTCTAACATTCACATTATATATTTCTAATGGATATAATTTTCTAACAGTCTTTTTTTTACAACAGTCATATTCTTTCAACTTATATATTTTTCCAACAGTCATATCTTTCTAATGATCATATTTTTTGCGCGGGAGGAACAACAGGTAGTGAGAATATAATTGTTTATAGTGAAAATAATATTGGGCTGGCTAGATTTGGCCAGTGAATAAATTTTGAGCAAAAATTACTGTTTATTTATTGAGTAGTACTCTTATTCTAAAAAACTAGATCTCATGTTGCACCAAGATATATATATATATATATATATATATATATATGTATATATATATAACATCACTTGTCATTATTTATAGAAATTCCTGCAACTGAATATGGGTCATTAATATTGGCCCCGAATTTGAAAAAGAAAATTAGGATAACTCATTATTGTCTGTACGTACTAGGATATTCGATCACTAAATTTTGAGGATATAGATAAGTGTGTACGTAATTTATATATAAAAGTCGTCACGTTATCATGAAGGACAGGAACAAAATGACAAATCTGAATGCTCTTGAAAAACACCATAGATCTTCTTCTCCATGGCTATCCAAAGGCCAAGAGATCGAGCGAGCCTAATTCCTGTAAATTCAAAGAGAAGTTTCCCTCTCTAACAGAGTAATTAAGCCCAATTACTGTTAATTATATTTTCTTCCTAATAATTATATATTAAGCATATTGGTCAAAGTAATCTACATATCACATTTGAATTCAACACTAGCCAGATGTTATCAGTACTATTTGTGAGTTATAATTTAGAACGTTAGTTGATAGTAATTCTAAGAATAATAATTCGTTGTGTGGTCCAGTACTTCACTTTACTTTAAGATCATATATATACCAACACATCAATTAGACATCATCATCACTTCCATGGTTAAACTAAGTTTCAATTAAACATGTGTTTTAGATCTTTTGTGCATTAGACTCATTAATTAATGATACACCTAAATCACATATTATTATATGACTTGTGGACTATATAATGAGAAGGCTGTGTTTTAATGTCATACCTCAACTCAAATATAAGAAATGGTGATCCTACAAGAAAAATTCGCTGCAATAGACTCGTTTCAAATCATGTATTAAGGCAATTGCAAATAAGTATTAGTGGCAATTTTTTTCACTATTGACTCAAATGTGACTTGCAATATACTAATTATTGGATATATCATCATATTTAAAAGTGATATTATGCAACGTAATTCATAATCTATAAAAACAAGTACATATTTAGATTATAATATTTTGTAAAAGTGGCGGAACCAGCAATTTTTTTGGGAAGTCCAACTTTTTTAACCATGTAACATATTTATGTAAAACAAAAAAGATTAAAAATCATAACAACATAATTATATATAAAATTAGATCTCGATAAATTGCTACATAGATGTAGAAATAAAAGTATAAAAACACAATTTGATATATGTTTCAGATAATTTCTGATGATAATATTGTTTCATAAAATAATATTCATCCATTATTATTTTGTAATGAAATTATATTTAAAATTTATTTTCTTTATAAAAACTATCAAGCGATCTTTTAGATGGTCATTTTTCATTCTAGTATGTAAACTAGTTTATTAAGTTTCATGTAAAATTTAGATATTTTCGTGTCACATTAAGCATAAAATGCTATAATTGAGACCTTAAATAATTTTTTTTTCTTTCTTAATAAAGTCTAGATCAGAATAAAACCTCTTAACTATTTTATATAAAGATCATCAACCTTAAATGAGTTTTATTGTGTTTTCACTTTGGATTCTATATTAAGAACATGATATTCTATAACAAAACAAATTAGGGATCCATATTAATAAGCTTATTACTTCTCCTAAAATTAGTTTAAATTTAATTTTGGTGAAGCCACATCCTTCAAAATAGATAATAGATAAAATAAAAATAAAAAAATTATACAAATTTTTTTATACTATAGGCAAAAGCATTGAAGAGATGCATTTTTAGGTATATTAACATTTTAGAAAATTTTAAAAATCATGTGAGGATTAAAATTTTTCGGAGGAGGCCATTTTTTATATTTATAGAATTATAAATAAAATTTAGAAGATATTTTGAATTTATAAAAAATTTTAGAAGGGCCGTGACCACAGGTCCACAAGCATAACATAGGTCCGACACTGTTTGGTAGAGGCCGGCAGGAGACTTCTTGATGGTAGAAAATCTACCCAAATCCGTGGTTCTCCCACTTTCCAGCCCTGTCCATAGTTCCTGGCACTGATAAATGAGAACGCCAGATGTCAATATTCACGAAGAAAAAAAGGGACGGCTGGATGGTAGGTAGCTGGGAATTGAGATATTGCTCCTGCTCGCCAGGGAATGGCTTCCTAAACCCATACCTCCCTAAATATGCTCTTCCACGTTCTCAACCCCCCATCTACCTCACCGGCCCACATGATTTCTCTTCGATAAGTACCATCTTTATCTGTAAGTCAATGCTAGCTGCTGCTCTGATACACATGAAGGGTTAGTCTCGCTCTCTCTCGGCTATAATAAACGCATGCTGGTCTTAGTTCTGCAAAGAAATATATAGCCTCCTAGCTTTCGTGTCTTAACCCAATAGCTATCCTGTCCTCCATTACTATTTCGGTTCTGTTTGGCAGTGAATTTGATATGCAGTAGCTGGAAAATCTCTTCTTCAAGGTTGCAGCTGCTAGCTAGCTGCTTATGTTTTATGTATTTGTACGGTTTATTGATGATGATGATGATGATGATCATTCGGTGAGTGGTTTCCATGCCAACCTTGTCAAGTGAACAGTCTCTTCCAGGTTACCTTTATCTCGTTGTCTGTTCGACCTTGTACTCATGATATTGTTCATCTTTTCTGAAAAGACAGAGAAACCCTAAGTAAGAGAATAGACATGAACTTAGTAATTAACAGCTAGGTGTAACAGATCATGTCGCAGCCGATTAGTTTATGTGGTTTTGCTAGCTTCTGCTCGGTGATCTAGACCGCATCATGCAGATCAGATCGATGGAAATCACAAAATTTATGGCTTGTCTGCATTTCTATTAATTATGTTTTCCTTGTCTTCTACATGCATCTTGATCAATTTCATCACTCTTAATGAGTTAACTCCCAACAAACTTATTTAGTTTCAGTTTCCTTTGCTAGTACTTGTCATCATGCTTTCTGACCTGTCGTTTAACGCATTTGGGAAACCTCCTAATTTCTAAAACAGGAAAGAAAAATTTTCATTCATGATCATCAGCTAGCTACCGAGCCCTCAAAGGAAAGAGCAAATCATGTATATTATATATGTAGCCTTCAGGACACTGGTTTTGAGATCCCAAAACGCATTTCTATGTTTTATTTTTGCAATTTTTTCATGGGGATTTTCTTGGCATGCACATGATTTCTTCCATTCATATACTAGTAGTATTAGTACGGTACCACAGGAGACCAAGAATAATAATGTACCTGAGAGATTCTCTCTCCTCGGATCATTAGCTACACCAAACTCATTCAAAAGAGAATAATATTCCTCCTCCTCATGTTCGGATTATTAGATGCACCAAACCAACTAAAATAACTAATGTGTCAACCTTGATTATAGTGAACAATTAATGACCTGTTAAATAATTCATTGATCACTTAAAGTACTAGATCAGGTCTAATGATTTTAATTAAGGCTTTGTAATTTATATATATAAGATCATCATTTAAATTTTACGAATTATCTAGTTAGGGTCGAGTACTACCGCACACAGGTGTTGGATCTTCTTCGAGGTCGTATTTGGTCGTGTGTACATGTTGATTGATCTATAAAAAGCTCCCATGAATTATTAAGCTAGGCTCAAGGTCGGTGAGGCAATGAAATTGAGGTGCATTAAGCGAGAACTGTTTGCTTGACAAGCTTCGCATGGACACCGCAGTACTACTTCTGCCCCTGATCATTTCTTCGATATGCTTACAAGAATTTGCTTGTACAATATATATATATATATATTATATTCTCTCTCACACCAACACACAATATATATACTTGTTTTTCCTAATTTTCTTGTAATCTTCATATATATATGTTTTTTGTTGATACATTTTTTCAAAGTAATGGGCAATAATTATTGGTCGTATGACCCATATATATATAGATGATATCGGTATTGATGGTGGTGTACAATATCCATAACTTGGTAAATAAATATAATGCAAAAAATGGAAGAGAGAGAAATTTAATGTGGTTTGGCATTTAGCCATACATGCAACATCTTATTTTGTATTCAAATCAGGAACAAAATGAAAAAATATCTAAATTATATATTATTAGTAGTCCTTATTTGTCTTTAAATCATACTTGTCTTGTTCCATTTGTCCATCAAAACTTTTTGGCTTTACCTTTTATTGAAGTGGAACCTATTGAAGCGGTTTTGCCCCAACAACCAACAAACTATTGGAGTTAATTGGGGTAAAATTTGGTTAATGAGCTCCACTGTAATAAAAGGAAAAGATCAAGCAAAAACGTTTGATTTGACAATATATACAAGGCTCGAGGGATAAGATGTAAAAAAAATTGGCAAAGGATAAAAATGGTTAGGTACAAAAAATGAGAGCAGCGACAATCACGGGGTCTTCTTCTTCCTCTTTTTCTATCCTCTACTTAACTCCTTTTCTCGCCAAAAAGACCATCACGTATAGAGAGCTAGAAGGGAGGGTTGAGATTTTGTATTTCATCCTTTTTGTAATAAAATATCTTTAATAAACTCAATAGACTTAGAGTATTATTATGCTGAATCACGTAAAATTTGTGCCTCATATATTTGATCAAATCTTACGAAAATAGCGTAGCTATATTGTAAACGTTTAATTCTCTAATAAGCTAGGTGGCCACCGGGGGGGGGGGGTTCAAATCTGGTTCCTCCATTTGGAGACCAGACCTTATATACCTTCTGATCCAAAGTGATAACATAATGAAGATAAAAACAGAATGAAAACTTTTCTGATTTCATTGATTTGTATTGAGTGCTATTATAAACATAAATCAAATAAAAGATTCCACCTCAGCAAAAGTCTTAGAATCTTCAGGAATAAACCATTAGCTGTACATTCTGGCAGCTAGTACAATCCTTTGTCATAGATTCTTATTCTCCTTGTTGTACTACATCCATTACTCTGCTTGTAACCAAATGTCTATATAAAGACATGCATGATATTGAATATAGCATGTGAGGAAATCATTTCACAAAGAACAGTATGTATTCTTTTGCTACATTTTTCTTTCTTCTAATATGGTATCAAAGTTGCTGACTAGCAGTCTCTCGATCCATCCCTCAGCCCCACCATGACTACCTTCACACCTCCTTCTTCCTCTTTTGTAGTTACTATCAAATTAAAGAAGGATAATTTCTTGCTATGGAAAGTGCAAATTTCCGCTTACCTCAAAGGACAAGACATGTTTTCCTTTGTCGATGGAACTCAGGTCATTCCTCTCAAATATCTTCCAATCGATCCCACTGCCGAGGCTACCACCACACTCAAAAGCAGTCTTGATTTTCTTTCTTGGCAGAAAACAAATCAGTTCATCCTTAGTGTTTTATTTTCTTCTCTTACAGAGTCTGTCATAGGACATGTTGCCTCGGCAACTACCTTAAGAGAGCTATGGCTCACTCTAGAATCAATGTTTAGCTCCCTCTCTCAGGCTAAAGAATTTCATATGAGGTTTCAACTCACCAACTTATCAAAAAATGAACAATCGGTTACTGAGTTCTTCAATAAAGTCTGAATGTTAGCTGATACTCTTGCAGCTATTGGAAACCCCCTCTCTAACAAAGAATTCGTCACTTACCTTCTTAATGGTCTTGGCCCTTCATATGAGTCTTTTGTTACTTCAATAACTACCAGATTCGATCCTATCACCCCTCATGAATTGTATTACCTTCTTCTTATTCATGAAACCAGGCTGTTTCATAACTCTCGTAACACCAGCCTTACTTTTTCTCTCCAACCTTCGGTCAATTTGAGTACTGGACAGCACCGTGATCAACGAGGGAGAGGCACTTATAGGGGGAATCGTGGTAGCCATGGCAGAAATAGAGGGTCTTACAGAGGTTGTTCTTCCCAGCCCTTTTAAAATTACCCACCATCAAACACTTTCCAAAATAACTACTCTCCATCAAACACCAATCGCCCCATCGGTCAAGTTTGTTCTAAACCAGGTCACGTAGCCTTACAATGCCACTACAGGTTTGCCCATGCTTACCAGCATGAACCACCACAATCATTCACTGCAAACTACACCTCTTCCACTTCAATTACTGACCCAACTTGGTATCCAAATTCAGCTGGTACCCATCACCTCACCCATGACCTTTCCCAGTTAAATATCTCTTCCGAACCATACACAGGACATGACCAAATTCGTGTTGGCAACAGGAATGGATTGCCTATTGAAAATATTGGTGACTCATCCTTTCTTTCTAACTCATCTTTTCATTTACATCGTTTGCTTTATGTACGTATTATTACAAAAAACTTGGTCTCTATTTCTCAATTTTGCACTGACAGTAGCTGCTTTTTTTAATTTCATTTCAACCATTTCAATGTCAAGGACAAAACAACCGGGAAACTCCTCATTAGTGACTCAACCCATGATGGCCTATACCGGTTTCCACCTCAGTCGCATCCATCGCACTTTTCTTCCCCAACAGCTCTTCTCGGTGAATGCACTTCTCTCAGCCAATGGCACCGGCGACTTGGTCATCCCACTCTTGATTTGGTCTCCCATGTATTGCGCTCCAACCATTTGCCATATTTCCCCACAGAGTCTCAATTTACCTGTCCTGAATGTCCACTTGCAAAAGCACGGCAATTGCCTTTTTCCTCTAGTTTAATTCACACTGTTAGGCCATTACAGTTAATTTGGGCTGATGAATGTGGCTCAGCTCCTATTGTATCCAGAAATGGGTTTAAGTATTACTTATCCATAGTTGATCATTACACAAGGTTCTCATGGATTTTTCCTTTAAAGCTTAAATCAAATGTTTTGTCAACTTTCACTTCTTTTATTACCTTTGCAGAACCCTTTGCAGAACGCTTCTTCAATAATAAAATAATAACTCTTCAAATCGATGTTGGGGGGGAATTCTGTTCTCTCACTCCCATATGCAAAAATCTTAGCATTACTCACCGATTTTCATGCCCACATACCCACCAACAAAATGGGCTTATTGAATGCAAACATAGACACATTGTAGAGACTGGGCTTACTCTCTTAGACCAGGCCTCTCTTCCATTTTCCTTTTGGGATGATGCGTTCGAAACAACTACTTACTTAATTAACTTACTTCGCACTCCGGTTCTAAAAAATAAATCTCCATATCTTATGGTCTATCACAAATCACCGGATTACTCTTTTCTTAAAATTTTTGGATGTGAGTGTTGGTCAAGTCTTCACCCCTATAATCGTCACAAATTAGATTTTCGGTCCACATCATGCATCTTTCTTGGTTATAGTACATCTCACAAAGGCTATAAATATCTTGATCTTAAATCACATCGTCTCTATATCTCTAGAGACGTTCTTTTTGCTGAAACCAATTTTTCCTACACTAAACACAGACATCAACTCAAAACAATAATCCCACGGTTTCTCTTCCCTGCACATTACCATTCATCTTGAGCCCACCTCCCTTCTCGTCTCCCAGCCCAACTTCCACACAACCAATTCTTCCACTGCCTAACACAACACATACCATAGGCCCCTCCAATACTCAACATAGCCCAATTCTCTCCCAGCCCTTTACATCTCCTACACAACACAAACAACCTTTGTTGTCTTCCCTTGAATCTTCCTCTGCACCATTATCCATCTCGCGCATGATCCCTCCTCGATCCCCTATCATTACACGATCACAGACTCTTTCTTCTAGTCCTCGTGTCTTCAATGATGGCACGATTCCCTATCCAACACGAAATTGCTTCATTTCTACCAAATCCATCCCCGATGAAACATCATCTTTTGTCCTAGCCTCAAAATTTCCAAACTGGCAAGAAGCCATGACCCATGAATATCAAGCCTTGGTTCAGACCCAAACATGGTCACTCGTTCCCCCTACAAATGCTTCTAACATTGTTGGTTGCAGGTGGATCTTCAAAACCAAATTGCATTCAGACGGCTCGATTGAAAAAAGAAAAGTTTGGCTTGTTGCAAAAGGATTTCATCAACAACCTGATGTGGATTATACAGAGACCTGCAGCCCAGTTATACAACCCACTACCATTAGGTTAGTTCTCTTAATTGTCATTACTCAAAATTGGTCTCTCAGACAAATTGATATTCAAAACGCCTTTCTTCATGGAAGGCTAAATGAGATTGTTTATATGCAACAATCCCCTGATTTTTTAGACCCTCATCATCCTAATTAAGGGTGTAACTGGTCCGGTCCGGTCCGGTTTTAGACAAAATCTTGGACCGAACCGGTATGACCGGTTTTGTATTTTTCAAAACCGAGTACGCCCCGGTTACCCTCCTAAACCGGTACTTCCGGTTTTACCGGTTTCCGGTCCGGTCCGATTTTTCGATTTTTTTTAAATATAAGTTTGACATTTTGTCATTAAAAATATGTTTAAAAAAAATTGTTTTAAAAAAATCTATTATACTCTTATTAATCTATATTAGACTATTAATATAATTATAACTATAGTCTATATTAGATTATTAGTACAAGTTATAAACTTATATATTATTATAACTATATATTAGTATATATTAGTATTAGTGATAAACTATATATTAGTATAGATATATAATACATTTTTTTTTATAAGTAGTATAGCTATATAATACATGATCAATTATATTTTCATTTTTAAGATTAAACTTTTATTTTATAATAACATTATCTTATATATAATTATATTAATAGTATATGATCAAACAAATTACATATGTTCATATTTAAATTAACATTTTATGTTATATTTTATAAATTATGATATGAAATTATTTCATATATGATATATAATTATATATAAAAATTTCACATATAATTATACATTATATATAAAACTTATATATTAATATATATAAAATATTTTGTATAATTTTAATTTTGTATAAAACTTATATATAAAATATTATTTTTTATATATTTTTTATCAACCGGTTCGGTCCGGTCTGGCCCAAAAAATCTTAAAACCGGAACCGGACCGGTTCCAACCGGTTTATGAATTATAAAAACCGGTTCCGGACCGGACCGATTCAAAACCGATAAAACCGGTCCGGTCCAGTCCGGTTCGGTTCGGTTTACTGATTTCTCGGTTTAAATTTACACCCTTAATCCTAATTATGTGTGTAAACTTCACAATACCATCTATGGCCTCAAACAGGCACTACGTGCCTGGTTATCTGAACTAAGCAACTAGCTCCTTAGTTACGGCTTCACTGCCTCCAAAGGGGACCCCTCCTTGTTCATCTTTCATAAATCTGATTTCTGCATCTTTACTTTAGTTTATGTTGATGACATGGTTATTAAATCTTCATCTTCTCTTACTACTGATCAATTTCTTGAGGACCTTAGTCGAGTTTTTCTTGTGAAAGATTTAGGGCGATTATCTTACTTTCTTGGGTTGGAGTTAGACTATTTACCCAATGGTATGCTTTTGTCACAAAGAAAATATATCTCTGACATTCTCATAAAGATAAATATGACTGATGCAAATCCTATTTCATCCCTCATGTTAGCGTCTATTAAGCTCTCTAAATTTGATTCTCCCTCATTTGATAATCTTATCATGTTTAAGAGTGTTGTTGGAAGTCTCCAATACCTATCCTTGACCAGATCCGATATTTTATTTGTTGTAAACAAAGTTTGCCAGTTTATGCATGACTCTAAACTCACACACTAGTCAGCTGTAACAAGGAATATGAGGTATCTTAAATACTCTATTAATCGTGTTCTTTTTTTACCAAAAATTCTAATCCTACTCTTCATGCTTATTTGGATGCTAATTGGGCGGGCTATCCTGATGATCGACGGTCTACTAGAGGTTTTTGCATCTTTTTGGGCCACTATTTGATATTCTGGAGCTCTCGTAAACAAAACACAATTGCTAGATCAAGCACAGAGGCTGAGTACCGTTCCTTAGCAACCACTACAGCTGAGCTTATTTGGTTAAAAACCTTGATCAACGAACTTGGATTCTCTCTTTATCATCCACCTATTCTGTGGTGTAATAACCTTAAACCACATATCTCACTTCCAATCTAGTCTATCACTCCCGTACCAAACATATGGGCATAGACTTTTACTTTGTTCGAGATAGAGTCGCTGCCAATACATTTCAGGTTTCTTTTTGTAGCAACAATTAGGGGTGTAAAACGGTCAGTCCCGACTAGAGAAACTGACCAGACTGACTGATTCGGTCTAGATCGGAGAAACCAACCAGTTTGGTCCCAACCAGACTGGACCGAAAATCCTCATGGTCAATTTCGGTCCAATAAGTAGGGGTATTTCGGTCTTCGGTCCATTTTCGGGGTGGGGATTTCCCGGACCGGACCGACCAAACCCAAAAATTATTATTTTTATTTTTATAAATATATTATTTTATATAATAATTGTATAATAAATTATGTAATTTTCATCTAATCTATCCCCATTTACAATATAAAATTATAATACATTCACATTCTCTAAGTTAGTAATAAAGTAACAATTAACATCATCAATATAATTATATAATTATAAATTGATAACTAAACTAAATCACTATAACTATAGTTTATAATTATAAAGAAATTACTATAAGTCTATAACTATATATAGTATTAAATTATTAATATCACTGTGACTAATGACTATAAGTTTATAACTAATACTATTGACAATATATCTTCATCTAACCTATCACTATTAACAATATAAGATTTTAAATATGTTATTAACACTTGTTAATATTCTATCTATTAACTAATATATAATATCAATTAGTTAATTATATAGTAATTATATAAATTAATAATGTAATTTTCATCTAATTTATTATTATTGACCATATAAAATATTTTTTATTAAGTTTGTTACATAATCCACATTAATAAGTCATTTAGTTTAATTTAGTATTTTTAATATTTTTTTATTAATTGATTTTAAAAAAAAAAGAAAAAAAAATAGACCGGACCGAATGGACTGGACCGGATTGATAATTACCGGTCCGGTCCGGTACGGTCCCTATGGGTGTTCGGTCTGGTCTTGTCCGGAAAAAATGGTGAACTGAAAAGGTTCGGTCCATGGCCGGACCAGACCGGACCGACTGTTTTACACCCCTAGTAGCAATGACCAGCTTGCAGATGTCTTCACCAAGCCGTTGGTTGCTGTCAAGTTTTCTTCTCTAAGGACGAGTCTCAATGTGTGTGACGCCCCATTGGACTTGCGGAGGCGTATTAACATAAATCAAATAAAAGATTCCACCTCAGCAAAAGTCTTAGAATCTTCAAGAATAAACCATTAGTTGTACATTATGTTAGCTAGTACAGTCCTTTGTAACAGATTCTTATTCTCCTTACTCTGCTTGTAACCAAATGCCTGAGCTGTACAGGAATAAACCATTAGAATCTTCAGCAAAAGTCCTTTGTTAGCTGTACATTCTGTTAGCTAGTACAGTCCTTTGTAACAGATTCTAATTCTCCTTGTTGTACTACGTCCATTACTCTGCTTGTAACCAAATGCCTTTATAAAGGCATGCATGATATTGAATATAACGTGTGAGGAAATCATTTCACAAAGAACAGTATGTATTCTACATTTGCTACATTTTTCTTTCTTCTAAAAGCTATTTATACACTAAAATAACAAATAAAAGAATAATGAATTTACAAATAACTTGAGAGAAATAGGTAACGGTTTTCTCTCTTGTTGTATCCTAAAAGATTCTGTGACGATGATGTACAATTGGAGGAATGACCCTTTGGTCGTTACGTTACTATTGTATTGCCTAGAGTGCTCTCCATGTGTTTGTGAAAACTCTTAGAAGAACTCTCAGAAGAATTACTTAGCTTGATACAAAGGACCTTGGCAGGTCGACAATGATTTTAATTTGTAATGTAATAAACATATATATACTAACCACTAGAACATGATATGAATACTAACATGTATATATAATGTAGAAAGTTCTACATATAAACCTACGGAATTAATTATCATCTTTTCTAATTTGATTCATGATCTGTATCCTATTCGTTAAGAAAGACCTTTAAATTCTTCTCCAGTAATATGACAATAGCTAGGGAAGTTTACACTCTCCCTAAATTTGAAATTTCCCAATCTTACAATCTGCAACTCTATATATAGATAATTTAATATATCTAAACCGTTTCAAAAAACCTAAATTCATATATAATTAACGAATGCTCATTTACAAAATTATTTCTTCTAGAATGATTTTATTTTTTATTTTAGTGTTCCTAAAAACCATGAATTAATGTAAATAAAGATATACAAATTACAAGAAAAATTAACTCAACACAAGCATTGAAGACACAACAAAGCTGATGATCTATGCTTGGACCAGTCAACAGTACTACCCTAATCAATTAATTAGGAGACACAATAATCTATTCTCTTTAAAAGGGTACTACTGCCTGATCAGACTGCTTATAAGCTAGCTAGCTGTAATTAATCTTAGGCTAGGCAGAGTCGTTCATGAGTACCTTAAAATATGAAACTATAATTACAAGCAATTTAATAATAGTTGCATGCAGTACAGTATTAATTGAGCCAACTCTAAGCTGAACTCAACATTAATTTTCTACTTATATTAATCCAGCGCACCGGGCCTCGACCACTTCGGCAAGGACTGAAGTTGGGAGGTTCATGTAATACTTTTTTTTTTCTTAGCAAAGTAGAATATTCATAGATAAACTAGCGGTTGCAAGATACAAGAGTTAATGGGGTGAGAGTTCCCTACAGTCTTCCCAAACTAACATATTACAACACGAAAAATAAAGAGAGGGATCTGGAGGCAAAAGTATGGCTCCCACCCATTTCCCACTAAGGGAGACCGCTTGGTGAAGGTTTAATATAGTCTAATAAACAGACTATAGAACTGCGACTGGAAGCCGTAGTATGGGGTTATGTGCTGCAACTTGTTGGTCTGGACTGGCTGGAAGAAACTTTCACGTCCATTTTCACTCGATCCTTGGTTAGAAAAAGCGGTAACATAGTGTTGCAACCGAAAACTATGACGAATCGCCTACGGAAGGTCGTTCCTGGCGGTGGTAGCGTGTGCAGGCCACCCTCCAATTTTCACTCTTCTGGTTGAGCCAGACCTCCATGCTTGTAACCACCACTATATCTATCATCTGCATCAAAATCTACAATTTTGAGAAGCGAGATCGTATGTGAGACTACAACGGTGAGATTTAGCAAAATCTTAATAAGTGGGGATTAAGACTAACACTCATGAATGCATGCATGGTAATGGAAATGAAAATTGTGCAAACAATTTATATAAGGAGAAAATGATAATTTGGAATTTCACATTTAACTAAAATTTAAACATAACCAAGTGGCATTCAACTTCAATCGCTTTGACAAAAGAAAAGAAAATGATAGTTTATACAACCCATTTTGCCAAGTTAAACATAACCATGTAGATCTCAAGGTTATCACCCGCGACCAATATCTGAACGTGCCTAGCCCCCACCAGTCAAGGGGCACCCATTAGACCTAAGACAATTATATCCTCCAAGTCTCAGTCAGGTTTCACATGGCTAGAGATATTTATATCCTCCATGTCTCAATCGGGTTTCACATGGCCAGAGATATTTATACCTTCTCAAACCATTTCACACACTAGGCCTGAGAGATTTATACCCTCTATCTCTCAATTGGTTTCATTTGGCTAGAGACATTTATACCCTTTGAAACCAATCACATTGGTTTGTTTGCAATCGGTCTGAGTTTTAACCAAAAAAATCCAACAATCTTGCAGATTTAAGTTTACGCACAATTACAGTTCAATGGCAAGATAATTAGCAACATACATCAATTAAGATACAATGCAAGAATACAACAGTTAATTACATCAGGAAAGACAAAACACATGGAAAATTTCCAACAAGCACTCACTTTATGTGATCCGGTGCAAGGGACGGGATTTCAACCACACATTCACAAGTTGTAAGCTCGTGCAATAGTGAGAAATTCCAACACCCCATTGTGATTGAAGAACGGTGTGAATGAGGAAAAGTTCCATTTATTATAACATAACAACAACAACATTTCAAATAATAAGGTACCACAACACTAGTGCTACCAAATAACAAATGGAAAGCAAGTGTTGATTCTATCAGAAAATTAAACCAAAAATCTCAACACTTCACAAACAGAACTACAAAGATAATCCCAACACTTCACATAGACCCTTGGCCACCACACAGAACCACAAATAGAACTATAAAGATAATCCTAACACTTCATAGGGGCCCTTGGTTATCACACAACCAAAATCAAAACTACACAGCTCAAAATTCTCAATTTCCATCAACACTTTTTATCAAGGTTAGTTCCGAAAGGGAATATTCTGGATGATTGAGACGTTTCAGGCTCTACTTGTTGTTCGTGGTTGTACCTGTCGGAGGGTGACACGGTGGTCCTTCGAATGGTTGGGTGTCTCGGGTAAAGAGGGACAGTGTGTGTGTGTGTGCGTGCATGCGTGCGCACATTGCTGGGACAAAGAGACAGTGAACAAGAGAGCGACAGGGAGGAAAGGCCTAGAGGAGGGTGGAGTTGGGTGGCTAGCGGCCTGAATATTCCAAAGAGAGAGAGGCAGCAAGCGGCGAAGACAGAGAAGGAGAAAGGGAAAGAAAGAGAGTGTGAGAGAGGGAGGAGGGAAATCTGAGGGAGATAGTGAGATTGAGAGGGAGGGGAGCCCAGTGGATGGCATAGCATGGTGAGGTGGCGGCTTGGGTTAGGGTTTCCAAACCCACAAAAGGTTGGGTTTTGGAAGAAAGTAAGAGAGTGAGTGATGATTGGAGAGGGAGTTGGAAGAGAAAGGTCTACGATGGTGTGCGGTGCTAGAGTGTAGTGGGCTACAGCAGCGGAGCCCCAGAGAGAGAGAGAGAGAGAGAGAGAGAGAGACGAGAGGGATCTAAAAGAGGTGAGTGAGGCCGAGAGATGAGGGGGAGATGATAGAGAGAGTGAGGCTGTCGGAGGGAAGAGATAGATGGTTGGAGTGGGGAGGGGTCCCAACCTATTTATAGGCCAAAAAGGCCCCTTGAAGTATGGCACAGTGCTTGGCTCGGATTGGAGGAGGTGGGCGGTGGTCAGAGATGACAATAGATGGCTGAAGCTAGGTGACCCGTAGTTAGGGGTGAAAAAAAAAATCGGTGAATCGGTAAAAATAGGGCTGGACCGAATCAAACCGGTGGGTTTGGTCTGGTTCGATATTGGTTCCATTTTTCTCAAAACCGATCGAAATCGGTCAGGTTCTGATTTTCCTTTTTCTAATTCTGGACTGAACCAGATTGATTCATATATATGTTTTCAATTTTTTATATCGTATAAAATTTTTATATGATTTTTTATATTATATATAATTTTATATATAATACATATAATTTTATATAAAATAATTTTGTATTATATGATAAATTACTAATTAATACAATATTAAATTTTAAAATCCTATATAAATAACTATATATTATTGCTATAGTCTATTGTATTAGTAGTTATACTAATAGTATATCATTATAAGTTATAATATAATATAATATACATATACAATATTATATATACTGTATAATATACCGAAAAATTAGACCGAAACCGATAAAACCGGAAGTATCAGTTTAGAAGTGTAACCGATGCGGTATCGATTTTTCAAATTTCAAAATCGGTATATACCTATTTGGTTTTCAAATATGTCCAAAATCGGATAGGTTACACCCCTACCCATAGTGCGAGTGGTTCATGGTAGGGGAAGGGGGAGACAGAGTGGGAAGAGAGAAGGAAGAAGAAAAGAAAAGAAGACAGGGAAGGCTTTAGAGGTAGAGTTTGGCTCCAAGGGGCAAAAACGATGTTGTTTCATAAGGGGGCTGGGCTTTTCTTCTAAGGCTTTGGGCCTTCTTGCTGGCTAGGCTCCACATATATCGTTTGTGATGAGCATCCAAAGTATGATCAAATATTACAGCATCAACTGGCCCTTAATTTGTACACTCGACTAATGAATATTACAGCTGACTTTTTTTTTTTTTTTCAGGGGATCAAATTAAACGATGAATAATTAATTTTCTTTTTATTTCTAATATGCACATACATGCTATTTTAGGTTGCGTTTGGATCTTGAACTGAATTATGTTGAGTTGAATTGATTTAAATTGAAATGATAAAATATTGTTAGAATATTATTTTTTAATATTATTATTATTTAAAAATTTAAAAAAATTAAATTATTTATTATATTTTGTATTAAAATTTAAAAAAATTATAATGATAATTGATAGTAATTTGGACTCCAAACTTACCCTCAATCTTGGGGCTCTTTAAGTTCATGGGCTGCACATCAATTGTCCCATTGTCAGACCATACTTTTGGGCCAATGTTTGACTTCAACCCTTAAAGGATTTCTGCACTCATCATTTGATTTGCTTTGCTTTGCAAGTTCTCTTTAGCGAAATAAATTCCATTAATTTCTTTTTCCGTGGCCGTTCCATATAAGGCAGGCATTATTTGGGAAGAAAATTCATAAAGCATGCATGCATGTCGTATTGCCGTAGGACTATTTATCCAGGTTTCGATCCAGAAATATGGGTATTCCCGGATTAGAACCTGGATTATAAATCCAGATCGAAATCCGGACCTTATTAATTCCGGTCAGACCCGGGTCGAAATCTGGATTCATCTAAGTTCTTTAAAATCTAGGTTCCAGGTTCAATCTGAGTGTTTTTTTTTAATTAACATAAAATCTTATATTGTTTATATGATGTTGATGTAGAATTAGAATGATTTGATAAAATAAAATAAAATCAAAATGCATGGGACATACATGATACCATCTAATACATATTACATTGTTATATTGTTTGAAGTAATTTGTTAAGAATATTATAAAACACATATATTACTTTAATCATATTCTAATACACAACAATAAACTACAAAATTTGGTGTTCTGTTTTTTCATACTCCTTATTTCATTATTCCCTAAAAAAAATTTCATCCTCATTAGTTTTTGTCTTTGTAGGTTCATTGTCTTATCATAATCATTGATATTAATTAATACGACTATGACAAGAAAAAGAAACTTAAATTGGCCTCTCCATTGCTCTCTCGAGGGAGATGCATGGGCTCAGGCCAGCTATCAACATTCTCGGGCCACACATAAACCCTTAACCCATCCACACAAATCGACTCACGATTAGAGTACGAAAGACGTACAATAGAATTAGTTGTCAATTTTGTACTTTAAATTATATTTAAGAATATTGATCTTGGCTCGTTTGATTAAACAATAGGTGGGATAAGATGAGATATTTTATTAAAAATTAAATTATTTATTATATTTTATATAAAAATTTAAAAATATTACATGAATTAACATGTATAAAAATTAGCGACTTCCTCTCTATATATATCAATCGTTCGAATGAAAAATTATTTAAAATATGTCGCATCAAATAATTATGAGTTGGTATCAAAGTAAGTTATGAAGTAATACGTCAAGGTAACCCCTTTTGTGAGAAGGATGACATAATTTTTCTCCAACTAAAACCAATTAAATTGGTGAAGGAAGATTTGGTTGGTAACAAAGAAGATGTACATGAATCAATCTTTCACATATAATAAGCAGCACAAAGTGATGAGTTACTTTGTATTTTCAATGGTTGCCTTATTTATATTTTTATAGGACCAGGCCCACATTAGAATAAGCAATTTCCAGCTTTTTCATGCTTGTAAGAGACAAAATGAATTCGTTCAGTGTCAGGCTCAGGCTAGCTAGCTAGAGCGAGCTTTTATATCGATTCGATGCTTTAATCATGTTTGATGCAACTGCTGGATGTTAAGGTGGGCAGCCCAATTGTCTAATTATTTTGTACAACAATATGAATAATTTGATCAGCTCACATGACGACACACTTTAAGAAAAAAAAAAACACAAAGTGACAGTTTTGATTGTGTATTATAGACAGCGGGAACACAAGTCTTTGACAACATCTTTTTAATTCAAATACCATATTTTTTGTTGAATTTTTATAGTGAAAAAGATCCACATCCTCTATCTATGATTAAACACTATTGTCTTAGTACTTGTGTATTATGGTTTTATATAAAAAAAAATAAAAATAATATATAGCTGTCTAGCTACTCTTTCTCCGTCACCTTTTTGTTATAAATTATGTTCTGCATTTTCGAGTGATAAAAATAAATCATCAATGTCAATTAGGTTAGAGCTGCAGATTCCTATCTGTTGCGTTAAAAATTGTCCAAAAACAAGTGGAATTGATGCATGCGCTGGCCTGGAGATCAGCAGTCAAAAAAGTGATCAGATCGAACACTTTCATGCAGCTCTTCAAACTTTTAGTACAAAGTGTTAGTGGGAACCCATTAGCTAGAGGAAGATATATAGAGATCAACCTCAAAAGCATAATCTTCAATTAGAAATTAACCTATAAATTATTATTATATATCTTAGATTTGGGAGCATATGATCATATATCGTTTTATATGCAAGTCTCCAAACTTTGAGATATTAAATTATTTATTTTAGCTAATGACAAAGAATACGATTAAAAAAAAAAGACAACAACTGCTGCATGCATGTCGACACCGTCTAGACCTCCTCTCCATACCCTTTTTTGGAGAGAAAAATAAAAATAAAAATAAAAATAAAATAAAAAAAGAAACTTTAACCTAGAAGCCTATCATACTCATTAATTACATTTAAGCTGGGATTATTAATATTTATTAACATATTTAATTGTTTTGAAAATATTTTATTTTGTTGTATATCTTTTTCTCAATTGCTAATTGATATTTTGCATGCCTTCCTGATCTCTCCTTTGCCACACATATTATTAAGATTAAACAACTTAATTGGTAAATTGCCATAGATTTACATCGCTTTGGGAATTGGGATAATGCTTTCGGCGCCTGATGCCTTTTGTCAGCAATGTGTGCACAGTTCAACATATCCGCTTCCAAATATTCTCTCTATGTTAAGTTCAATTTTATTATGAAAAATCAAGGAAAGAAATACATTATGGGGCATAACACCTAAAAAGTTTGAAATATGTTAAAAAAAAATGCAGTAATTTAGTAATCATTTTACAAAAAATACAGTTTTTTTTTTTTGTAAAAATAAACCTGAATGTTGTATTTATCATGTATCAGTTGAATTACATAGTTTATCAAAATTTACAAGCTTTTGGATTTCGTGAGGATTGTCCTAGCTCCGCCCATACTTTCTCTTCTTTTACAAGTAAAGTACTTTTTGCAAGGCTATGTGCAACACAATTACAGTCTCTATTCACATACAGAACTTCCCAAAGCTTTATGTTCTTCAGTACCCCCTTCAATTCCTCTATCAGTTGGTCATGCCACTCCCATGAAACTTCATCATTGTTAACAGCTTTAATCACAGTTAAGGCATCACCCTCGAGTTGCATCATGCTAAAGTTCAATTCATCACACAGCTTCATGGCCCTCCATAGAACATAGATTTAAGCCAAAACAGGATTAGAAACACTTTGTCTAGGACTGCACAATAAGACTAGGACTTCATCACAACTGTCTCTAATCACCACGCCAATCCCACCTCTGTTTTCATTAATCTTCAAAATTGCATCCCAGTTGACTTTAACTATCTCCCCAACAGGTGGTTTCCGTAGAGTAACCCCACTACCTTAAGCACCATTCCTCTGGTCACTTCCTTGCTTGGTTTGTGCTTGCTGAAATTCTATTAAACAATCAATAGCTTGATTAAATACATCAGTAGGCGGGAATCACAGACGGGACTATACCACCATCCCTGCTTACCACCATCCCTACAGCTCATTTCCACACAATAGATACCCATTAGAGTACTGGAGGCGGGAATCACAAGCAAAACTCTACCACCATCCCTACCGCGTGCACCGTAGGTGGGAATCGCAGGCCGAACTATACCACCATCCCTGCTTACCACCATCCCTATGCGTGCACCATAGGCGGGAATCACATGTGGGACTATACCACCATCCCTGCTTACTACCATCCCTACAGTCTCTTTTCCTTTTTCTCACATGAAAATCCTGTTTTCAAATAAATACATGAGCATGAATGCAATTACACGAAAACTCAGTTTTCATTTATAAACATAAATATGCGTGCACATACAATGAACAACACTCAACATCAATATCCAACAACCAATAAATCTCAATATAACCAAACACACAAACAACTTTATCCTCCAATCCATCCGACCCCCTTACTCATCGGACTCAGTCCGGCACAACCAACCAGTTTACAATAAATGAGTGTTAGTGTAAAAATACATTTAAATCTCAAAAGTTATTTGAGAAAATACTTACAGCGCTATATAGTAATTTTTGAAAGATCATGAATGAGCTAGAAGCGGCAAAACAACAACTGAGTAGTGTAAAATACACTGTGGCCGTGGGTCAAAAATAGTGAATTTTGAACGAGATCAAACGAAGACTTGAGATTACAAGAGTAGGGCCTAGAGAGGTCGGTGAAGCTAATGGTGGTGGCCTGTGGTGGTGCGATGGCGGCGCTATAGAACAAAGAAGGTCGCGGCTTAGAGTTTCTCGTGGGGACAAAAGCCAGCGAGGGAGGAGATCAAATTGGAGTGGGGTGGTCGCCGGCCAGAGGGGAAGAGGTTGGGGTGGGCGGTGGCAACCACGGACGATGTACGGTGGCGCAGTGAGCTTATTGGCCGATCGGGCTTTACTCGGTGAAGAGAGAGGAGGAGGGAGCGTGGGAAAGGAAAATCGGGGTAGGGGTGGTTGCCGGGAGGTGGCGGTTCAGATGGGCTGGGCGGTGTCGCCGGACGGTGGCGCTACCGGCGGACGAAGAATCGGACGGTGTAGAGAGAGGGAGTTGTTGTGCGAGCTGGGAAAGAAACAGAGGAGAAGGAGAAAAGAAAAAAAAAAAAGAAAAAAGAAATGAGGTCCAATCCTCACAATTTGGATCCAACGAAAATAATTTTAAAATAATAAATTTAATAAAATAATTCAAACGTAGTGAAAAGTTTAAATAAAACAATAATAATTTTAAAACCTATAAACAAACTAATTTAAATTAAAGATCAATTTAAATGTAAAACAATAATTAATAACAAGAAAATATTTTAAAAATAATTTTCACAACTTAAAAATATTATAAAATAATATATCAAAACTCCCAAAATTTTAAAACAAGAGAACCAATTTTTAAATTAATTAAAATAATCATTCAGTTAAAATACATTAAAATACGGGGTATCACAATACTTCCCACTCTACCTCTATGCCTACACTTCATCGAATGCAACATCTCATAAGCAGCTATAACATTGTCTGAAATCAGCCTCCCAGAAATAAATGCACTATGGCATTTTGAAATAACATCATCCAACACCCTCTTAAAACTATTTGCAAGAGTTTTTGTAATGATTTTATAAATAACATTGCAAAGAATTATAGGCTTAAACTCATTCACACTACTTAGCTCACTTACTTTAGGAATTAGTGTTATAAAAGTCTGATTGATAGCATCATGCAAACTGCCACCATTCATGAATACCAACACTGCATTACACACATCATCCCCCACCACATGCCAAAAAGACTGGAAAAAACAAGCCCCATAACCATCAGGTCATGGTGCCTTCAAAGCTCCCCTTATTCTCAAAGTCTCCTCGACTTTCTTCTTTTCAAATTCTTTTTCAAGAAAAACATTCATAGAGGCTATTACCCTAGGCTCCACAGCCTCAATACACTCTTAAATAGTTTCAGCAGATGGATTTGCACTAGCACAAATCTCAAAGAAATGATCTCTAAAAACAGTAGCAATGCCTTCCTCATTTTCCCTTAAAATTGGCTAACCATCTCTTATAGACACAATCTTATTCCTTCTTTTCCTCTTATTAGCACACTCATGGAAGAATCTAGTATTCTTATCTCCCAAGTTGTACAAATTCCTCTTAGCACGCTGCTTCCACTTCACATCTTCTTGTTCTAGTAATAGACCCACCTTTTCTTGCAAAGCCTTCAAAACCTCCATATTATTCTGACTTAAATTTTCTTGAATTTTATTAATCTTGAGAGAAATCTGTTCAATCTCCCTCCCTCTCCCCTTATCTCTCCCTTTAAAACATGATAATAAAGAACCATTGCATGACTTAAGTCTCGACTGAACTCTCTGAAGAGGTTTTGCAATTGACTATCCCTTCTCCCATCCTCTTCTAATCATATGTTCACATTCTTCCTGCTTTATCCAACAAGCCTCAAATCTGAAAGGAAATTATTTTCTCTTCCTACTTTGCTCACCTTCAACCATGGATAGTAGCATATGCAAGTGATCTGAACACCTTCCAATCAAAGCCTCTACTCTCATTTCCTTGAAAAGAGATCTCCATTTATCGTTCACTACAAACCTATCCAGCATCTCTTTTGTAAAATACTTATCAATGTGCTTATTGGATCAGGTAAAACCACTCCCACGACAGCCAATATAACCTAAACCACAATCCTTCAACACCTCTATAAACAAATTAATTTGACTCTCAGCCCTCCTCTTTCCTCCCACCTTCTCCTCGTGCCATAGAATTTCATTAAAATCTCCTCCTATACACCAAGCTGCATCATTTGAAGGCTTCCACTTCCTCAATAAGTCCCAAGAGAGACACCTCCTTCCTATCTCAGCATGGCCATAGAACCTTGTAAAGGTCCAATTTCTTTCACTTCTTTCCTCTTTAACAAGAACATTGACATGCCAATTTGAATAATTGACCACCTCAACCCCTTTCTCCTCCTTCCAGAACAACATAAGACCACCTTTCCTCCCAACAAAATCCACAACCAGGCATTCTTCCATGCCTAGTCTCCTCTGCAATCCTGCTATTTTGTAAGATCTAGTTTTTGTTTCACAAACAAACACCAGTGTAGGCCTCTTCTCCTTAACCATAAGGTTAAGGTCCTAAATTGTCTAAGGGTTGCCAAGCCCTTAGTAGTTCCAACATATGATATTCATAATCCCAGGTGGTGTTGCTCAACAACCACCACCCCTAGTCTGTCATCATCACAGACCAAAACATCATTGCCTCTCATCCTCTTTCCATCCTTCATCAGTTCACAATCATCCTCCCCACATTCAAAATTTCTTTTCAACACAGAACGTGAACTAGAAAGCTTACCTGACTCAAGCCTAGCTCAAGCCCTTCTCTTCCATCTTCTTACTTTCTTGAATTTGTTCCACTGCATTAGAGCTCATCCTTTCTATCAGCATCTTACTTTCATACACAAAAAAGAAATACAGTTTGGGATAGTACACTTCTGCTTTCATTCATTTAAAAACAAATAGACAAGATTATTTTTAGTGAGAAAATAAGTAAACTTTTGTCCCAATTTTTTAGTCTTGACTATTTATCTTTTAATTAGATATATCTAATTGATTTTTAACGAGATGTAAGCCAAATTCATCCATGCCTAGCCTGCATGGAGAGGAAATCCCCTTTTCATGCGTCGATTGCATAACATGCGAGCTGGCCTGCACCATATGGCAAGGTGAGGAGATCAGGGAGATTTCTCTCATCTCCCATATTTTTTCTTTTTATTTAGATAAATTTCATATAAAGGAAAATTCTACATATCACACTCATATTCCACATTTATCGGCCATTATGATCGTGAGTAGATCACATTGTTCATTAACCTTTGAATTTTTTTTAAATAAAAAATAATTTAAGAGTGATAAAAGTGCCACATTTTATATAGTGGGATGTGTGTTGTTTGTAGTTTGTAGCATTACTGTTATACAAATAAAGGGAATTCAATAAGAGAAGTCTTGCAACCACAAGAAGTCTCATAAAAGTAAACTCACAAACTAATATGATTTGATTTAATATGTTATATCTACTTTATAATAAAAATAATTTTATAATCTAATATACTATATCAACAACGTTAGTTTATGAATTTGTTATAAAAAATATTTTTTACAAGAAAAAGATGTCAGGTTTGATTGGGTATATACAATATAGTTAAAAGAAAATCCATTATATTCAAAACCATTTGTTGATAAAAGCAACAAGCTAATACAAATTAAATCCAAAACCAAATCCTAGGAAAGTCAAAAGAAACCGAAACAAAATATCAAACCAATTACAGATCTTGAGAAAACCAAACCCAAATCCAAAACTCTTTTACCGAACACGATGATTAGACTTCCCAAAATGCTAACACAACGATTTCGCTTGTAGTGAAATTCTATTTTATACCTTGAAATATACCATTTTTGCAATCTGTACTCTCGATGTCAGGGTAGGGTTACAAGTATATTTATAAAAAGAAAAAGTCTAGCCAACAAGCTCATGATGCGCTTTGAAATTCGGCTATTGTGCTATTTTTTTTAACGATTAACACTGTTTGAATTAGGATAAATGAATATTTATAATTATAGAATGCGTAAAAATTGTGTAATTTTTTTAAAAATAAAAAATAAATAAATACGAGATCTATATAAAATTAATTAATTTTTTAATAATCAACTCTACTCTTTTTTAAAACAATTGTACGGCGTTTGTGTACTTCATAATTGAACATAACATTACTCTTAAATTAGTTCATCCTATCGGAAAAGTCTATTCAATCCGAAATAATAGAAGACACGTGTCACACTATAAGGCTACTATGAGTTGAACATTTTTTTTCTTATTTTCAAGTTTTAAAATATATATTTTTACAAAATTTAAAAATAGAAAACTTCAAAACAAAAACTAAAATGGTCACAGCCAAATCCAGCCACCCATGGTGGCTGGAGAGGGAGGGATCACTCCCCGCCCCACCAATGGCTTTTTTTTTTGTTCTATAAATAATTTGTTAATTTTATCCTAATTATAAAAAAGAAAAAAAAAAGGCATAGAATATGTGGTAGCCTTACAATGTGACATGTCTTTCATTAGTTAGGATGGATAGAATTTGTGAACATAGAGGCTAATTCAAAACTTGTTATAGCATGGAGATTTGAGTTTGGATGTTGAGTTGAGTTGAGTTGAGTTGAGTTGAGATGATAAAATATTATTAGAATATTATTTTTTAATATTAAAATTGTTTTGAAATTTGAAAAAGTTGAATTGTTTATTATATTTTGTATTGGGATTTGAAAAAGTTGTAATGATGAGTTGAGTTGAGTTGAGTTGGGTTGAGGATCCAAACGCAGCCTTAATCCTAAAAAGATCGCATCAGAACCGAATCTCAAATAGGATAAAACATATGGGATTGTTGTAAAAAAATTTCATATAAAAAGCTATGATATTTACTACTAGTCAGATTTTTCATCGATCATAGTTCCAAACTTTAATTGGGTATGCAAACTACTAAACATCAGTCGTATATAGAAAATTTTCATAAAGAACTCGACATTAAGACTGAGCAAAAATTCAAAAATTCAATTCCGATTCTACTCCGATAAGTGGGCATCGAAGTCGGATCGGAGGCTATGCAAATCGGAGTTGGAAGTAGGGCACTCCAACTCCGACATTGTCGGTGCTCAACCCTACTCGACGTTGATATAATAGAAGATAATTTATAAGAGAAGTTTGAAGGAAAAATAAGAAGAATAAACTCCATCCTCATAAGCCAAATTTTGATATCCCAATAATGATTTTTTTTTTTTTTTGAAATAGGATACTGTATTGCATTTTCATTGAACTGAAATCAAAGGTCGGATACAAAGAGGGATCTCATCTAGAGAGATCATGCTATCACATATGCTAAGGGCGTTTGTGCTTAATACATGAGCTATGGAATTGCAAGCTTTCTTTGTGCGCCTTACAGACCAATTTGAGAAAGAGTTTAGAGTAGATATTGTGTCCCTAATCAAAACTCCAACATAAGAATCTGTAGACGTCGTGCCCTTGAGATGGTTAGTTACTTTTGCAGACACTCCTTCCATGATAAGTTCCCAATAATGATTTGTTCATAATATCATCACTAATCCCCTGCAAACTTTAGAGGTAGCCATAACTCAACTTTAGATCCAACCGAGGCCGAGGGTAGCAAGCAGCCAAAAACTCTCCCAGCCCCACTGCATCGGCTTCCTCAAACCCCACCACCCTTTTGTTCATTTGCTTTTAGCTCCAAACATCAACACCCCACCACATCTCCACTACCATTACCTTTATTGATCTGCATTCCCACACCTCCAAAATCATAAAGCAGAAAGAAAACCCACACACAGAAGCATTTCTTCACCCAGAGAAAGAGCCTTGCTTTGTACCAATGTCCCCAAACCCACCATTGTTTTCTTTCTTCGTTTACTTTCCCATTCTCTTTCCCACCTTTCTGTGTCTGGCCAATCTGGACCCGGCCACGATCCAACCATTCCTCCCAACCCAATCTCTACCAGCAACAATTCCTGCATTCCCGGAACAATCCAATGTGGCTGGCTGCCCACTAGACCTCTCCGATGAACTCTTTAATGGGATAAAAACCGCATGCAGTAGCTCAAAAGGTGGCTCTAATGGGGAGCTCCGCCAAAGCCGGTGCTGCCCTGTACTAGCAGCTTGGCTTTACGCCGCCTACTCTGCCACAGCCCTTAGCAGGGCAAGCAGAGTAGCCGCAGCAGTGGCGGCCAGTCATGGTAGCAACAATTCCTACGACCTGCCGCTGCTACCGGATGATTCAGAAACCTGTGTGGATGACTTAGGGAAAGCCCTCAAGGCAAAAGGTATAGAATTGGAGAGACCCAACGCCACCTGCGATGTGGTGTACTGTTACTGCGGCATTAGGTTGCACACGTTGAGCTGTCCCGAGGCGTTTTCGGTGACTCAGAAAGGGAAACTGGTCGGGGATGAGAGCGTGAAGAGGTTAGAGAGGGATTGCTTGAGTAGCAGCAACAATGTGAATGGATTTCCAGGTCTTGGTGGGTGCTCCAAGTGCTTGAACAGTCTCTATAAGGTGAGTTCTTCTCTCTGTTCCGTCGGTTGTTTCAACGATCACTTTCTTCCATGCAAATATTTTCATTCTTGAAAATTACATCTTTGTTTTTTCTGTTCTGATTTTCACTATAGTGGCTAAGGGAGAAGAATTAAAAAGAACAAAATGGTAGTCTTCTTCATCCAAGCTTTGTAATTGGGAAAGTTTGTGCTAGTCTGTCAAAGTCCTTAGGGTAATTTGTGACGCGCCATTAGAGCGAGTCCATTGTTGCCTTGCCACCTAATAAACCTGAAGCATAAAAGACAGACAATGAAAGAACGAGAGAATGAAACATTATAGTTCATTTTTTCTTTTTTAAGAAATTGCCAATTTCTGACTGTTTCAATTCAATTTTTGGCCAATTGTAATGAATTGGTTAAATCTTTTGACTTTTGGGATTCAATGGAATTTTGCTACCCGGACTTAACTCTCACCTCCGAATTATAGGATCTAGATTCTTGTATTTGTGTGTGTGTGTGTATTCTCTGTGCTGGTTAGTTTCATTTTTCAGTGTGAGGATTGGAGTTTGCTTAAAGGCTTAAGAGGTTAGAATTGCACCTACTAATTGGTGATGTACAACTTTATTCACCAAACGTGTGTGGTTGTCCAATATTCAATGTCCATACGTCATTTGTTTTCTAATTGAGACAATAATTTATGTAGGTTAACAAGAAGAAAACTTCCAATTCAAGCAAATCAGGGGACAGGACCACCAAAATGAACAACAAAGATTGTCGACTAATGGGTCTGACATGGCTTCTCGCGAAGAATCGAATGGCCTACATTCACATGGTTTCAGAGGTGTTTCGAGCAACCTTGATGAGCAAGGATGGCTCTGATCCTCGGTTGTGCGCTCTCAACAGAGATGGATTGCCTCTGGCTGTTGATTCCTCTGAAATCTCTGGCCATTCTTCTTCAAACACCCTTGGAGCACCCATCTACCTCAGCATGTTATTAGTTTCTTTGCTGTATCTGCTTTCTTTGCTAAATCGTTAGAACTATAGACTAGAAATTTGGACTAGAAAATTTGAACTGTGATTTATAGTTCTTGGACTCTTTTTTCTTAATATGCAATGCCAATTTCTCCTCTGCATGTGTTATGTGTAGGTAAATTTGAATGAGCTATTTTTGCCATCTGAAGAAAATTTGTTGTTTATGTGGTTTTCTGAGCATAGATATAGAAAGCTAGCTGTTGTCCCAAATTTAAAAGATAAATTTTGATGTGGGCCTCCAATAGCATGTGCTATAGAAACTGCTGTTTTGTTTTTGAGGAGACGATTCTTAGCATTATGGACACTATTTTGGTGGCATTAATGCAGAACAGTTGTGTGTTTCACGGGAAAATTCATGGAATGTCAACATCTCACAACATGGAGCCTTTTATCTATTATGGTTTATATGTGCAGAAGATGAGGCATTTGAACATAGGCCAATTGGTTGACAAGCTGGCCGGGACACAGGCCTTCTATCTATAATGGTTTCTTGTCAAAATTAAGAAATCAAGAGTTTGTCACCTCTGGAGTTTGGAACAGCATAAATTTGAACCAGGTGTCAATGTGATCAAAGTAACATATAAACAATATCAGAATGAGAGAATTTTTTTGAAGTATAGGGATAGGTTCCCCATTTTTCTTCATTTACAATATTCAAAATGTAGACATTGTGATAGATTAATTTGGTTTTATCAATCTTATCATAGTTGAGTTTAATAATAAGATATTCTATTTGGAAGGGGATAACTATATAATATATATATATATATATATATATATATATATATATATATCTAGAGAGAGAGAGAGGGGGGATGGATTTATGCTCATTCCTCTATGAGAATATAGTATATTATATAGCATACATACACACATACATACACATATATATATATATATATGAAGAATAAAAATGTTTTTTTCATTAGTGTTCATTTTAATCTTGCTTGATGGTGATGGATGCGTGCTGCGACCATGATAATAGGCTAAAGTGACAATCCCTTTGGCCCAAAATTGGGAAGTCTCCTTGGATAGCTCAACAAGGAAACAAGAAACGACCTTGGAAAAATCTACCGGCCATTACATCACTATTTCTGTTTAAATCAGGATTTTTACCTTAGGATGCAATTGTTAAGGTAACTATTCTCAAATCTCATATACTTAAAGCTCAAGAAGAATCTTTGTTAGAATATAAATTAACCTTTTTAATCAGCTTAACTGGGATAAATAGTAAGTATGTATGTTCTATTTATGACTTTTTACTGACGTGGCACTCTAAATTTTTTCTCTCAGATTTGGAAGGCGATTATGGTTGTCGCATGGCCTAGGCCGCAGGCCCTATGGCTTCACTGGTGGGGTAAGGTGGTGCTGCGGGCCAAGGGTTCTGGTCAGCGCACGACAGCAAGTTTGGAGGGACGATTGGGGGGTGCGTCTAGGGCTTCTTCTAGAACGAGTTTTGTGGATATTGTGGTGGCCCGGCCTCAAGTGCTACCTGAGGTTGACATTCCGTTTAGGGAACCGTAGTTTTTGGATGACAAGATATTTTTTCACTTCTCCAGAGCAGAGATCAAACAGTCGGCAGAATCGTGTTCGCTTTTCAGTGGTGTTGAAATTCTTGCGAAGAAGGCCTTCTCTGGATCTCATGTAGGGGTGAAACCGGTCCGGTTCGGTCCGGTTTTGGACAAAATCTTGGACCGAACCGATATGACCGGTTTTATATTTTTCAAAACCGATTACGCACCGGTTATACTCCTAAACCGGTACTTCGGTTTTACCGATTTCCAGTCCGGTCCGGTTTTCCAGTTTTTTTAAAATATAAGTTTGACATTTTGTCATTAAAAATATGTTTTAAAAAAACTGTTTTAAAAAAATATGTTATACTTTTATTAATCTATATTAGACTATTAATATAACTATAACTATAGTCTATATTAGACTACTTTTTTTTTTGAGGGAGTCTATATTAGACTATTAGTACAAGTTATAAATTTATATATTAGTATAGCTATATATTAGTATATATTAGTATTAGTGATAAACTATATATTAGTATAGCTATATAATACATGATCAATTACATTTTCATTTTTAAGATTAAACTTTTATTTTATAATAACATTATCTTATATATAATTATATTAATAGTATATGATCAAACAAATTACAAATGTTCATATTTAAAATTAACATTTAATGTTATATTTTATAAATTATAATATGAAATTATTTTATATATGATATATAATTATATATAAAAATTTCAAATATAATTATACATTATATATAAAACTTATATATTTAATATATATAAAATATTTTGTATAATTTTAATGTTGTATAAAACTTATATATAAAATATTATTTTTTATATTTTTTTATCAACCGGTTCGGTCCGGTCCGGTCCGATCCAAAAAATCCTAAAACCGGAACCGGACCGGTTCCAACCGGTTTATGAATTATAAGAACCGATTTCGAACCGGACCGATTCAAAACCGGTAAAACTGGTCCGGTCCGATCCGGTTCGGACCGATTTACCGGTTTAAATTTACACCCCTAATCCCATGTGCGCGGCTTCATTAGAAATCAATGGGGATTTCGATCTATGCCTAACGTCGGTCAACTTTCTTCAATGCAAAATATCAAAGAATCAAAATGGGGCTTAATTTGATCATGAAAAATATTCTATAATGTTAATAGGTCATGTGAATACAGTAGACTTTCTTTTATTTTTCTCTATATATCAAACAGTACCGGACTTCACTCCCAGTTCATGAAAGAAATTAAAAAATATATGAAAAACTAAGAAAAATGCTGGGGCATTAATTACATATCGTAAATAGCTAGTGATATCAAAATGCAAGTATGCAACAGTTCGTCACAGCAAAGATGCCATATAATAAAGACTTCCTATTTCAATTAATATGAGTTCTCTCTTAATGAAATGGCATTGTCGCATGCACAAGTTACAGCTTATTCATTTCTTTACGTGGCATGCTGCTGTTGGCAAATTGGCGAGCTGTATCTGCTGCAGAACTGGGCCCCATAAAAAATGGACATTAGTCTTCTGATCAGCTGTCACGCGGACATCTTACTTTCATGGTCAGAAACTTCAAGATTATTACCGGTTGAAGTGATGGAATCCTCTTGTACAGTAATCAACGGCCAGTAGAAGATTTCAAACCATGCATGCATATGATAATTACCATTACATTCAGGCTGATTTTTCCAAAGAGAATCTCAAAGTCACAGGTAATTAATAATTATGAGGCTGTGCACTTTTTATTACCTTTTAAAACAACACCTAAACAGCCAATGCACCTAATTAAGAACAACAACACAGCAATGGGAGTTACAGAGAAAGCTGCTCTGTATTGCTTCGAGGTCCACCCTTCACAATCTGTGCATTGATCTCCAAAAGGCTCAGATTTTTTTTCCTGTGGGCTTCATCCACGAACCCCATTTGGCCAGACTTCAATTCATGCTTATCTTGTGGTTGCATGAGCCCCTGGAAGTTAATTATGCAGGTCACACATGATGCATTTATCAGGTGGAAGTGCATGGAAACCGACGGCTATGATTCAGCCATTTGTAACTGGGGGAGTAAAGGATGGTGGTTTTTCCTCTTGGCTGTCCTCACACGTGTTTGTTGCTGCTATTCATAACTTTGTGATGGCCTATGCATGCATCATAGATTACACAAATCCAAGGGCCCCATGCCATTTTACCTTTCACACTACATTAGTTTGTATATAAAAGCTCTACCCTGCAACGTCCCATGTCTCATCTGCCGGACACAAAAAAGCCTAGTTTTTTTTTTTCTTTGTTGCTGCTGCTTGTACTTCTCTGTTCTTCCTTTTCTCATCATGTCTGCCTCCGTTGATCCTCTTGTTGTTGGCCGAGTGATTGGCGATGTTGTTGACATGTTTGTGCCTACGGCGAACATGTCTGCCTACTTTGGCCCCAAGCATGTCACAAACGGATGCGATGTCAAACCATCTGCAGCCACCAATCCTCCAAAAATGACTCTCTCTGGGAACTCGGACGAGCTATATACCCTGGTCTGGTCTGCCTGCATGCATGAGTCTTTAATCATGTTGATGATCTAAGTGACTGTTTTATCTTTTCATTTGTTTGTGCTTGGATATATATTCTTGTAAAGGATGGTTTTTCATGCAGGTTATGACTGATCCTGATGCTCCTAGTCCTAGCGAGCCCAGCATGCGAGAATGGGTCCATTGGTTAGACAAGATCATGATGAGCCCCCTCAATTTTTTATTTTTCTGGCTAGCTTTGTATTTTCATTTCCTTCTTTCTTTGGTCCAAATATTTTCATGCAATTCGTTTGTGTTTTCAGGATTGTTGTTGACATTCCCGGTGGAACAAACCCAACTCGAGGTAGACACCAAAACTCTGTAGACTGACTTTCTTTCTTGTGTTTCCTTTTTCAGTTTTATTTCTGAGATCCAAATAAAGGCATATATTGAACGTTTCAATCTTCTCTCTTGCCACTCCCCAAAAACATGCATGCATGCACTCGAGTTGGTTAAGTTCATAGAATTCTCTGTCTCTTCTGAACAACCAGCTGCTGTACTCGGGGCTGCTTGTCTCAGATACTAATGGTAGAATGACATGGGGAATGGATGGCTGCCGCTGTAACCGCAGTGTTAAATAAGCAATTTCATCCCTGACAACTAGATCAGTGGTCATCCTTCCTTGATAGGGTCACAAAGAATCTTCGGCACCTCTTTTTCCACGCAAAATCAACATGCATATGAATGCCTTTCGTCGATCTAGGATGTTTCTGATTTCAGATAATCGAAATCATCAGGGTTACATCACATCCATGATGTGCCCCTAGCTAGTCTTGAAAAAAATGCTTCTGCCAATTGCTTATTACCAACTGTCACAACTCTCAAGCCGCAGAATTTGCAAAATGGGCAAAAGTATGTATGATTTTTGCACGCCCCATGCCTGATTCTGGCTCTGATCACCACGTGGTGCAAATTAAATATGTTCTATCATGAACATTGTATGTGTTTATATATAATATATATAGAGACATATACATATGCTTTCACTGATCTGTTTCTAACCAATATCTGCAGATATTTTTTGACCTTTTTTTGTTTTTGCTTTCAAATAAATTGCATGCAAGATTGTGGACGACACGTGTTGGGCACATAATCTGCCTAAGCATGGTTCCACTTTTCATGGTCAAACGATCGACATGTAGCAACGTGGGGTCCTTTTAGCCCAGATGGCATATATCTAGGTGTTCCACGTGGTAAACATGTAGAGCCCAGATGGTGCCCCACTTGGTAGAAATTTCCGAAATGAGTTTGCTAAATATAACGCAGAAAAACAAAAGAAACGTAAACTGATTTAAGGATGCTGTAACTTATCTTCAAAAACTGAGAATATTATTGTCTTTGCAGGGAAGGAGATACTGCCATATGTAGGGCCACGACCGCCAATCGGAATCCATCGCTACATACTGGTGCTGTTCCGACAGAGGGCTTCTCTTGGGCTCGTTGACCAGCCAGCCTCGCGTGCAAACTTCAATACCCGCATCTTCGCAGGGCAGCTGGATTTGGGTTTGCCGGTGGCAACTGTTTACTTCAACTCCCAGAAAGAGCCGGCGAGCAGGAGGCGCTGAGCAGTGGCAATATCGCATGCATGGTGGCATGCATAGAAAGATCAGCCATGATCGGTGGAACAATATTCGAAGTATCTTTTTTTAAGTTTTTGTTTGATGAACGTAGTAGTACTGTGGGTCGACTCTCTTCCTTCCTTTGGTTTGTGTTTTTTGGTGTAGGAGGAAGGAGGAAGTGAAGTGCCCATTAATTATCGGTCCCTTTTTTTCCGCCGTTAATATATGTTAGAACTATGTTTTTGTGGTTCTTTGGTTTTGGAATTATTAATATTGAAGCTTGTTTTGTCTTCGTATTTGTTGTTTCGTAACTTCTTAACGTATGGTATGAAGTTGGTATGAAGTTATATTAATTTATGAATTTATTTTTATGAGATTTTTTTTAACTGTAATACTTTTTTATTTTAAAATTAGTCCTAGATGGCATTTATTTGACAATAATTTTTAACGAATAAAAAATATTTTTTAAAAGTTTTTAACTATTATATATACAATAATTAAAGGTAAAAAAAATTGATATAAAATAAAGATCGTGTCCTCTAAACCGAACCTAGCCAATTAAAATCCAACTAATTTGGTAGAAGGAGCTAGACCCAATTAGATTTGAGAACTAGATTTCAATACTCAATCCTATTTGGCTGTGTATCAATTGGATTGGTTTTGCCAATTAAACTGCGCGCACAGATTTGAATCAAAGGGAATGTTTGGTTTTTGCAAAAGCTTGAGTGTAGCCCATCTTGGTAATACTTTGGTTTCTCAGAACAAAGGATCGAATCTTCTCTCTCCTATGTATCAAAAAAAAAAAAAAATACAATTGGCTTAGCAGCAACATCTATCATAGAATAATAATTTTATTTGATAATTTTTACATCACACACTATCTACGGAATATAATTTAGTTTCGAAGATAAATTTTAAAATTTAAATCTAACAAATCAAATTGTATCATGTGAATGATATGTAGTGTAAAGACATTCAAATAGCATTACTAGTAGAATGTGTACTTTTCGTCAAAAAGTATGTGATAAATTGAAGCCCAAAATGGAAAATCATCCTCAATCATACAAGCTTCGGAAAATTTTAGCTTGGAGGGGCCACACTCGATCCCTCAGGTAAAAGGTGTGTCACAATTTGTTGAAAGGCAACCTCCCTATGAGACTCTCTCGATTGCTTCTTTTAACTTTAATTGCAAGCTTATACATGTCGTTAAATTCATATAAAACAAGTCAAACTGAGCATAAAAAGATGGTGATTGTAAGGATCCAACGTTATTTGAGAGAGAGAAGCTCTTACTATTTATAATAATTATAATGAACTCCAATTATAAGTTTATATACGAGTCTGACTCATCCATGCCGAGTCCAATATTAGGTAGATGAAGTATGATAACGACTATGGCGCTTTTGAGTGTTTATCTCACATTAGTTATTCCTGGCCATTGGATCATGTTCTTGGACGTTGGCTTTCTCCATGAAGAGTAGTAGACTAGTAGTTTACAATAGGAATTTTTGCATCGTCTATCTTGAGTCCATTTAATAAAAAGAGCAATAGCTCCACCACGCTAATATCTTAATTCATTTGGGTGATGTTATGTTTATAAATGGGTAGGAGGATCTATTGAGAAAACTAGGGAGAAAAATTATTTTGACAAACATTATGTTTTGTTTTTTGGAGGTCTAGAAAAATTCCCTTGTCACTATCAATTATTTCACAGTACCCATTACACATTCGATTCCTCCAGCACCGTTTAGGAGAGAATCTATTGAGTTTTCCACATCAACTGTGCTAAAAAATAATCGGTGTTTTAGTTTTTTAAAATTATAAGTGGTGTGTTAACACACAGACTTATGTATAACAAAACTCTACCGTGTAGTACTCAACAAAATTCTTTTTGAAACTTAGGAAAAGTCTATCAAATATCACAATGTGATATGCAGAAGATCCCTAAAGCATTACTCAAACGTATTATGCAATCGACAGTTCCCAAAAGGCCATGAAAGTTGAACAGAAAAATCTGGATGATATGGTCTAACTATTTTTCGTATGTCGTGAAACCAGATTAAGGCAAGGTCCTTAATTTGGAGTCATCCACAAGGAATAAATCCAATCCACCAGAATTATGTACTTGGTAATCTAGGAGAACCTAGTACGGATTATAAACCAAATGTTGATAAACGTTACGCCTGCCAGAGCAGTTGATATGATCAGCTATGCGATCTATGTAAAGGTCTACAATGCGCAAGCGTTGTGCAGACCTTTGAAAAAAAAAAGACTCAATATGAAAAAGTGGATTTTTTTTCATATGGGTCCTACTTTTTTTTCAAAGGATCAGCGCGGTGCTTGCACATTTTAGACCTTTACATATGATTTTCCAAGTAATAAATGGCTAAAAATGGAGTGGTGAAAAGGCAAGGCAGGAATTAAGAGGATATCAGGCAATTTCTACCAGTCATTGACAATTTAAGTTATGAATTCAATCAAAGAAACACATTCAACTCCATTGGGGTATGATGGAGATAGGATGATGAAGTTACAAGAAGTTACCAGCAATCAGAACTAAATGGTTATATAGGTAAATGAAATGAAAATAAAATACAGATTCCCTGTTCTTCAAACCAAAATCTCTCCCTATTGTATATCACAGTACACAAAGGGGACATTGTTGTGGTGTCTTCCAAATAATGTTTGATTACAAGATTTTCTCTACCACTAACACAATTATCATGCAATCGAGAGTTAGCTTTTCTACCTGAAAAAATGAGGGTCTTCAGTGTAGATTTATGGAGCACCCTCCATCCATACCACGGAGGAAATATGCACTGAGCACAAAACTACACTATCTGGAACTCTTGAAAATATAGATCAGAGCTAGGAAATCAGGCATGTAGGGTGGCAACCTTTTGCAACAAGCCGTTGATTGCCTCATCATTGTCCTCAACAATCGGTTCCTCCTGCTGTTAACAAGCAAATAGACACATACATGATCAGATAAATGCAGATAGTTCCAAGAGAAGAGAGACAAGCACCAGATTAATGCTGACACTAGGTCATGGACCTTTTAGATTACATAGGTCATTTTGCTATTTTTATTACACTTTACAGTAGTGTAACTAGTGTTGGTGGGGCGGGGGGAGACCCTAAAAGCTGCCCATGAAAAAGAGTTGAATCCATTTAGTCTCGAGTAGCTTAAGCCAAAGACCCATCATTTGAGTGCAAGTAGAAACCACAATCAGAATGGCAGCCAGGAGAAAGCAGCCATCATTTTAAACAGTTAAGAACACCGATTGGCGGGTAACTTCGATGATGCTTATCACCCAAGAATGAAGAAAACCTTTTGCTAAGTCAGTACGGAAGAAAACTTCTGAGTTCTATGAAGACAAGAATGAAGACTCCAAACGCCATTTTTTGGGGGTGGGGGGGTTATTACTTTAGTTTCTGAGAGACTTTTACTGTCCACAGACAATCAGTTGATCATCTTATTTGGATAAATGCACTAGAGATTAATGGAGATGAGATCTATCATCAACATCCAGACATTGAAACAGGAGGGTATGTTTACAAGAATGGTAATTACCTCTGAATCATTTCTTGCTTTCACAACTACACACTTGGAAGCACTAATACTAGCGCTCTTCAACAGGCTTCGAGCACTGTGGTTCGGCTTGCTAGGTCCATTTTGTGTATCTGGATTACCATTTTCTGAATTATCATATTGCTGCGACCTTGGAGGACTCTCAAGACCTGTAGCAACAGAAGCTGCAGTTTGCTTTTCAATTTCACTTTTGGGGTCAGTAGTCTCATCCTTGGGTGCACAAACCCGCTCCCTGGAAAAAGTAAAATGCAGGAAATTTATATGAAAGCAAAAAACATCGTCTGACTTGGTTCATTAAATTTCCTATCCTTTTCTTTCAGCAACTGGGGATGGCTTAGCAGCCCAAAAATATAGATTAATTTATTACCAAGGAAAAAACCTTTCAATTTGAAAACCAAACGAATGATGCAACAGGGATCATTCTCTGGCCAAAAACAATTGAAATTGGGTATACTCTTTTCCACACTGACAGACGAATATCAGTAAGTACAAACTAATAACATGGCAACTTTCAATTTAAAGGCGTACCTAGGTAAGGAAGCATGCTGCCTTTGGAGTGGAGTGCTTCTTTCACCTTTACCATAATGCTCTTCAAGATGCGCAAACTGCCGTTTGAATCGATCTACACCACTAAATTGCAAAATACATTTTACTCACTGATAATCATAGCATGAATCTTATTTATAAAAAGAATTGCTTTTTAGCATATAACTTGAATTTCTGACTTGCATCAAAATTCAAACTGCATTGGTTCAATATTTATTCCAATCAGCAGCAAGATAAGCACAATAATGCTTTCCGCTAAGAAAAGAAAGCATGTTTGAAGCACCAAAACAATGTCTCAGACTATGGAAGTCAAGAATATAGGTCCCTCCATTAACAGGAGATCTCACACGCATTGAACATGGTGTTTAGCCCAGACGAAAACTATATAAAGTAAATACACCCGGGGCGGGGGTGGTGCCGGCGGATATAATTTCAGTGATGCCAACAGAATTAAATTTTAAAGGAAATACAAAGGATGCCGAAACCCCAACAAAAACATCAGAAGTAGGGTGCCAAAAAAACCATTTGATCTGTACCCTTGTTTGTTGGTGCTTTTTTATTGTTAAAAATCAATGGAACTGGTCAGAAGCAAACCAAAAGTGATCTATCAAGTTTGAATAGGCTACATCAAATAATTGTAGATTGAAAGCATTCTCATTGGCACTGTTTCCTCCTATTGGGTCCATGACTTTGCATAACCTAATTCAATCAATTTGGGAATATCTATGTAGTCCGTGCTAAACATGTATTCATTGGTTTAAAAAAAATCACAATTACTCCCGTCCACATTCAAAGCTGGCTGGAGCAGTGGTCACTGATACAGTAACTGCTATGTAAAGCTTTTGGGAGAAATGACTAAGAATTTAAGTAATAATCAGTATAAATGAGTAAGTATTTCAGACTTATCGCCAAAATTATTCATGACCAGCCATTCTTTATGGAGAAAAATTCCGAGATATAGAGGGCAATTGTGATGCAAAATGGGCAAGGCTGAGATCTTGATGAAGCTAAAAAAACAAAGTGAGGACTTTCATTCTCTCCATATACTTCCTGCGTACTTGGGCTACACCTATTTCCATAATAATAAACTTGGTTTTACTTATTAAAAAAAAAAATAGAAGCAATTGAGGACTAAACTCTTTCTTTTTTATACTAGGGAATGTTTACACCAAAGAGAGGACTAAACTATTAAAGTAAATTCTATGACCTGTAAGTTTCTTCACCGATGAAGGATTGCTCCATTCTGGCTTATGATTTTTTCAAAACTTATTACTTTAGCATCTATCTCATGCAGAGGCTCATCTTTTTAAGTTATATATCAATGTTGATTATTGGGGACTTTTTTTCTCTAAAAAACATAATGATGATCAGCGGGTTGTACATCATTTGATTGGGAAGTTCTCTCAACAGCTGAAGAAACTTATAATACACTGGGACCAGGTAATACAAAACTGCAGACATGGCAGAGTCTAGGCAAATTGTGAGTTAAAATCTAAGTCATGGAATCCTACAACAATGCTGGACAAGAACAATGGTGTTCTCTATATCGTAGATTTACAATTTCCTTCAATATGCCATAGATTTTGAACCATTGAACATTTAGAATCTAACAATTCCATACAATGACATAATTTAGAATCTGAGATGTCAGTACAAAGTAGACCGAATGACAAATGCAGCATTAGGTTTATAAAAGAAAATAAATAAAATAGCTCTCATATAATAACAATAACATAAAGTGAAAAACCGTAGACAATTGCCCAACCTTGGGTACATAAAGCTAGTCTGATCTCCACCTTGAAGATACTCCTGCAGCATCTGGGGATGATATTCTAAAATCTGTTTGATTCAAACACAAAATTTAATATAGCCATCATGAATAATAGAAGCCATTTTGCTACATAAACAAGCATCAAAATGTATCGCCATACCTCTCTATAGATTAACTCTCTAACATCATCTTTAGTCAGTTTCCTCCTCTCAAACTCAAACTCAAGTTTTGATATAGGTTGAGTGGATGAAGGTTCACGCTCCACATTAGATAAACTATTGAAGTAAGGATCAGATAATGCCTGTCAGCATAGGAGTAGGGGACATTAGGAGATATTACGAACTCAAACATTTAGATAAATGAAATTTGATTTATTTCTTAGTTTAATTGGAACCTTTGTCTGGAAATAGTTTGACTGAACATAAGTTACCTCTTCAGCCGTGGGACGATCTTTAGGATCAAATGCAAGTAGGCGCTCTAGTAGGCGAAGAGCCAATGGATCCGCATTAGGGAACTTTTGGGAGAAAGGAACTGGTTGCTTTTTCCGCATGCTGCTCAGATACCTTCTTGCCTTTTCATTCCGAATCTGCCAATATCATGGTAAAGTATCAGTTAAAATAAAATCAAAATTAAGAAACTCAGAAACACGATTGGCTTACAGTATGTGATTGGTTTGTCTAAGATAATGAAAAGGAAAAGCAACTAGAATGTGAAAACTAACTCTTGCAATAGATTCTTGAGCAGGAGTGCCAAGAAAATCAGTCATGAGATCTAATTGGTGCACTACATTTTTTCCAGGAAATAGTGGTTTTCCTGTAAGCATTTCTGCAAATATGCATCCTGCACTCCAAATATCAATAGCAGGGGTGTACTGCAAAACAATAAAGACCGTAGAAACAGTTCAATACCAATTTTACAAATCAAACATGTTAAATAGTTGATTGTAACTTGCTCATGAAGAAAAAGAAAGGAAATTAAAACCATTCCACTATATACTAAATAAAAAGGCAATGACAACTGTAGAAGGTGACAAATTTCCTATAGCAAGCATAGTCTTAAGACTCAAAGTAAACAACAACTCTTTCAACACAGGACACTAGGACTACATTCATGGCATGGGCAATATTTGCATTACTTTATTAAGCATCCTCACTGTTTGAAAGTCTATCATCAATGACAATATGGGTGTCCAAATAGGCTCATTGATCATTCCTAGTACGTATCACAAGGTTGGTCCAAACTTGTGAATGGACCAATTTGAGAAACAATTGAATGGACCTAATCAGAATTCAGGAAACTACCCAAACTTGGAATTTGGAAAATTATAACCCTGTGCCATTATGCGATCTAAATGGAGCAAAAAGCAAATTTTCAACCTTACGTGGATGAATCGTCCAATATTGAATCATGCGTCTCCATAGAAATTAATGAACCATGCCGGTATTAAAATGGGATGAAAAGATATGAAGCATTCACCAAGGGATGCAAAACGAATAAGGCTTTATAGAAGACACGCTTCACTTTACAAGATACTTTCATTTTACATTCACAAGGTACTTGTCAACATCCACTTCAAACACCAAAATCTTGAAAAATTGGCTATCGAGAATGGATAGCTCTATTTCTTTCTAACAAATAGTAGATATAGAGAGTTTGATGCTTTATAGTGATCTTCCATTAGTTAAAAAAATCACAAAATAAAAGTTCAGCTAATAGTGCAAAGAAGAGAACAAGCTTAACTTGGAATTAAAATTGCAACCACAAACAAATAAATAAATAGTAGCTCGAGTAGAGGAGGCCTTCCCAAAAATGCCCATCTAGAATTTTATTTAATAAAATATATGAGTTCAAGAAGTATGCAGTAACTTGTGTTGAACTTTCTGAAGCAGATATTATGCAAGTTAGACAGAATTACAAAAAGACTAACAAAGATTCAAAAGTAAGAGAGGAACCAATTGAAGGAACACCTATTTAACTTAACAAGAAATTAGTTTAGAAGAATCGCATTTTCATATCACTTCATCCAACAGAGCAAATGGCAATAGGATAATCAAGGTATTTTTGCTGCTCTTCTGATTCAAGATAAAAAAGCATCAGGTAAAAAAAAAGTAAAAAGCAGCTTACTTTCGAAAAAAACGAGCCACACAGTTCAGGGGCACGATACCATCGCGTTGCAACATAGTCCTTCAGTAGCAGCAAATAAGTTGGAAAGCAATGTTTCAGATGCTAAGACTAGAAATAGATTGAAAAGCAAACTAACAATATTTTCTAAAATTTTACTAAAAAATCGTAGTAAGAAATTCAGTGAAATGCAACGACAGAACAACTTACAGTCCAGAAAATTGCAGACGGGGCATCATTGAAAGACACACGAGCAAGCCCAAAATCACATATCTTTAATTTGCAGTCAGCATTAGCAAGAATGTTTTTTGGCTTTAAATCTCTATGAAAGACATTTGCTGCAAGTAACTTAGGAAAATTAATCAATTTCATTAAAGGCGAAGGGATTACTGAAAAAGACCAACCTGTATGTATATACTTCAGACCACGAAGAAGCTGGTACAAGAAAAACTGATAATGCTCGGGAGTAAGATCATCATTTGCCTTAATTACTTGATGAAGATCGGATTCCATTAGCTCAAAAACAACATATATATCTCTAAATTCCCGTCGTGAAGGAGGAAGCATAATATGCTTTATTTCTACAATATCAGGATGACGCAACAACCGGAGGAGCTTAATTTCTCTCAGAATCCTAGTGGCATCAGAAACATGTTCAAAAACGTCATTAATTTTCTTAATTGCAACCCTTTCTCCAGTATGGGTGTCAATTGCAGAGCCAACAACACCATAACTTCCTTTCCCAACGACTTCTTGAATTTGGTACCGGCTTGCCTCTCCGTACTCTGTGAAGAATTCTGTCTCTAACCCACCCTGTAGGAGGAATAGTAGTTGTTATTTATGAGAAAATAGTTGAAAATTCTCTACATGAAGAAAGGAAAAGAAAACATCAACTAATACAACTTGTTTATGTCATTGGTGCAGTAACAAATAATAAATTCAACAAAAAGACAGAAGCAGGAGACAGATATCTACGGCAAAAAACTACTCTCCTATAACAAGTAACAATAAATGGATCTTGAAACTTGCACCATCATGAAACTAATACCAGTTTCTCATATGTATAGAGTGGTGTTACATGTGTAAAAGCAACGGCGAATCTATTGAGCACCTTTTCCTGCATCGTGAGGTGGTGATGGAGCTATGGGCGGGTATTTTCAGCCGAGCCGGGCTGTCTTGAGTTATGCCTAAAAGTGTGACGGAACTTTTAGCATGTTGGTATAGGCAGCACCATTGCCCCCAGCTAGCAGCGACATGGAGGATGGTTCCTTTGTGTCTATTGTGGTGTATATGGTTGGAACGAAACGATAGATGCTTCAACAAGAAGGAGAGAAATGTGGGGGAATTATGGAATTTTTTTGTGTTTTCTTTAGTTCAATGGTTGGGTGCTATTGTACTAAAGGGAGGGAATGTTCACGAGTTCTTGTTTTCTTTCAGCTGTCTAGAATGTGATTAGGAGTCTCTTTTGTATACTTCCTGTGTACATGGGAGTTGCCTAGTTTCATTCAATCAATAAAATTTCTTACTTATCAAAAAAAAAAAGTTTCTTAGATGTATAGAAAATATTAACAGAAACTTAGCTGTCATACATGCATCTTTTACATCTATTCTGCAATATTCATAACCTTTCTAGGAAGCTGATGAGCCACCATCCCAAGTAACATCTTCCAACAAGAAAAAAATCAGCTACTTTTCTTGCCTTTGGGATGCCACTTTCAAAAGAAAAATGAATAATCTTATTCAATCTCATACATTGCAAATGCTTCGATGGATAAACATCTATCTCAATATCATGGATCTCAATCTTTCTCAGGATTTTAGTCACTATCGAAACAGTGTAGCCAGCTAAAGTGAAATATCAGTCTCCCTGGCAAGAAAAATATCAGTCTCGCTGCTGAGTGGAAAATTATTCTTCATTGTATTATGTGGTGTCTTTGGATGGAGGGAAATGGTTGATGCTTTGAAGATTGGGAGCATTCCATGGATGAGCTTAAGAGATTCTTTTTCAACATGTTTTTTTCTTGGGCTTCTGTCATTGATTGCAACGGGCTAGTTTTCATGATTTTCTTGTATTCATTACTAGTTCCTAGTTGTTGTTATGTCTATTCTTTGTATACTTCCTATGTAGTTGGGCTATGCCTACTTTTATTTCAATAAAAATTTTATCTTTATCCAAAAAAATATATATCTCCACATCCTCGATACCACCAATTTATCAAATGAAAGGCTCTCTACAAACTTAGATTAAAAAAAAAAAAAATACTGCCTTCATCCCAAATCAAATGCCTTACTTTTTCTTTTCGGAAAGTCCAAGAATATGTGTCCACTTTGAAAATATTAATATACTTGTGCATTCTCACATAATAGCCTTTGAAAAAACATTAAAAATGACACCTATCTATAATATGCATGAGACTTTTTAGGAAATTTATTATGTAGAATACTTTTCATTAATAATCTTGCCAGTTAAAAAAGGACATTGTAATTATGATCGAGGAAGTATATTTTATCAATTCCATAAGGTTAAAATAAAAAAACTAAAAAACAGATTTTTTTTTTTGACAAACAGATAGGAGAAAGGTAGATACACACACAGCCCCACTAGATTTCATTGACAATTTCATCCTACAAACACTTTGAAGATGTACATGGTACATTTAAGTTATCATGGATACAATTTTGCAGCACAATTCAAATGGACTATAAATCCAACCAAGAGATGAATAAACACAAACTGCCAATGATCAGAAAGAGGCTAATTAGTTGATTATGTGGATATAACAAAACTAGCGAGGAAAATATCAGAGTGAAACCAGGAACTATATAACAATAATACAGATCATAATGTTAATGAATCAATAAAAGTCAACAATCCCGATGGCCCTAGTCAAGAAGTCATATCATAAGGGTTAATAATGCAGCGGAACCCCCAGATGCACTACTTTATTGCACTACTTATCCATCCTCATAAAATACATTAACCTTAAACTGATGATGGATGGCAAGAGATCAAAGCCAAACATCACAAATTTTAAAAAATTCAGAGATCCTCGAATTTCAGCTTTTTAAAGTAATCAACACAATAAATTTGCAGGAGAATTGGTTCTAACATCCCTCTGCTCGGTTGCTGAGAAAACAAAGGAAATTAAAATAATCGACTGGTACTTGTTTCCTAGAAATCGAAAACACAATCTAATCAAGTTAAATAGACTAGAAAATCTTAGCTGGGTAAAGTCCCTGAGGTTCGACAACATCATTTTTCCAAATTTCAAAACACAAAACACGATTCTCTTCTACATTTTACCATCGAATAGACGAAACCTAAGATAGCAAGCCCTTATTTTAACTAACTTTTGCTGATCCAAGTCGAATGTCATTCGTGAATACGATAATAATAAGAAACGGATTTAAGGACCATTTTACGAGTTAAAAAAAAAAATAACACCAATAGGTAAGCATGAAAATGGAAATACTGTTCCTCCATTGATAGGGAAAACAAAACTCAAATCAAACAAACAAGATATGAACAATCAAATCAAATCAACACCCAGACAAAAAACAAAAGAACCCCCAAATTAAACCAAATGACAGAGATCTCAGCCATTTAAAATCAAAAACACCCAGATCTCCAAAAAGAGAGAAAAGGAGAAAAAAAAAATTCAAAAAAAGGAAGAGACCTTCTTTTGGGAATCCATGGAGCCAGGTTTGGAGTCGGTGGTCCGTTTGGGAACCTTAATGAGCTTCAAGCAAGACGTATCAAAGTCTCCCACTGGGGCTTCCTCTTCTTCTCGTTCCTCTCCTTGTTTTAGTCCTTTCTTACGCTTACGAACTACGTATGATTGAGCGCAAAGTTCGCTCACAGAAGAGACGTGGCCACAACTATCATCAATAACGATATTATTAGCGTGTTGATTATTATAGGTGGTAGTGTTAGTGCCTGAACCGTTACTATTTCTGTAGTTATCTGTGCGACGTTGAAACCAGCGACGAACCCCTTCCACCAGTGTACCTCCACCCCCCATACACACAAAACTCCCTTCCCACTTCCTCGTTTCCCAGCCACTCGATCTATTCAGCGTTGCCCTCCTCTCTCACTCTCTTTCTTCCCTTCCAAGAATCTCTCTCTATCTCTCTTCGTAGCTTTTGCCTCCTGCTCTTCTTTCTTGGGTTGTTTAGCTTGCCTTTCTTGGGGGGGCTTTGGGATGGGATAGAGAAAGTGAAACAGAGTCGTGTGGTTGCTTTTGAGAGATGGGCTGCAGTGTATGACTGATGCAAAAAAAAGGGTAATATAAACAAATGCTTTGCTCCCGACGTGTCGTGAAATCTGTGAGATCGTGTTGTTTTTTATTCAGTGTTGGGTTTCTTTTCCTTTCAATCATCGAGAGTTTTGCATGTTCTGTCAAAGACAAAACCAAGTTTTGACCTGACTCTTTGATGTCATCACTCTCAATCTCCTCCATTATTTATGCAAGAGTTTTTAGATGTTCCCTTCAAGACAAATTAAACAGTCATGATCAGGTAAAAATACTCACTTTTAGTTCTGAGGAGGCCACTTTGATGGATCTTAGATTAGATTTTTTGTAGGACACAGTGATTCCAAAATCTTAAATGGTGTTAAGAGTTTTGCAATCCAGATCCAAATATTCTCTAGTTTTGGAGGATCTAGTTACAGCATACTGGGATCTAATTTAAAATGCTAGTTTAAAAAAAAGAATTGTTACTATCGCAAAGAAATTTTATAAAAATAAATTCACAAATTGATATGATTTCATATGATACGTTAAATTTACTTTATAATCTAACATATCACATCGATCTGAGTTAGTTTATAGATTTACTTTTATAAAATTTTATTGTAGATAAAGATTTCTTTTTAAAAAATGAGTTATTGCCTTCTCCGATTATTAATTGTTAAAGAAATGGACACAAATAATATGTGTATGTATGAATTTCAATGGATCGTGGAAGTGCTTGTAGTATTGTTCATTTTGAAAATAAAAATTTTATGTGTAGTCACTTTTACGTACTATTTTACATACTCCACTAATATGATTGATTGCGTCATTTTTTTTAATATAAAATAATTATTTTAATCAATCACATTAATAGAGTGCAAAAATAGTACAAAAAAGTGACTGTATGCCGGAGAACTTGAAAACAAAAACACTCCCCAATTAATGTACTATATTTTATTATAGCTATAATGTACAATATTATAGCTATTCAATTAAAACAACTCCCCAATGGTGGTGGCTTTAAATGTTTTTTTCTTAAAATCTAATAAATGTGTTTTTGAATGATTTTGCAATATAGAAGCAAGGACATTCAAATGCTATACAGTCTAGTTTTACTTTGTAGTAAATAAAACAAATTGTAGGGTTCACTACAATTATAAAAAAAAAAAAACAATTTTTTTATATTGACAAACAACTATCCACATTATTGACACACAAGAAGTGTTATAATTACAAAAAAAAATTCATAAAAAATAATTTATAATTAATATAATTTCATATAATACATTAAATTTACTTTATAATAAAATTAATTTTAAAATTTCACGTACTACATCAAACTACGTTAATAAAAAAATTTATAACTAAAGTTAAAAAATTTACTCTTAAAAATAATTTCTTTTTTTTTAAAACAGAATAAATACACTAGTTTTAGAAGCTGGTGTAAAGAGGTTTGACAATTATGCAAGAGCATGGAGCAACCGCAGCCACACAATTAAAAACGCAAAAGAAAAAACTGCTCACTCTTGTTGAAAATTTCAGCCAATCAAAATGTAGGCACACATTGTTGACAAAATTGGACTTTGATTAATAGAAAAAGGCAAGAAAGAGTAAAAGCTTCAAAGTTAATTATAGGTCGTAAAATAATAAAAGTGATAACTCCACATTATTTTTCACAATATTTTATAAAATAATATTTTAAAATATGTTTTCATTTTTATGTGATGTATGACTCAATTATCCGGAAAGCAAGGTGGATTCCGTTTATGTCAATCAAAGACAATTATCTCCGTTGAAATAATAAACATGGAGGAGTTTGCACGCAAATGAAAGTTTTTCGTTTGTATAATTATAAAAAATATGCCAGCTGACTTTAAGATTGAGCTTTTATCATTACTCTTTGTTTTGATTATAAAAAAAAACTAACCATATCTAGCCAATTTGTAACTAAAAACTAACAGTTACAACTGTAATATCTAGACGGCCCACCAAAATATACTCACCGTTTATGTTTTATATTTTTACCTTGGTTTTTCTTTTGTTCACATTTTACACACATATGTGTCTACAAATAGCAGAAAATTGGAGCATGACACACTTCATTGAAGTCATGTCCCGTCAAATTGTTTGAGGACGTGTTTCGTACTCTGCAATTAGTCCTACCAACTTGCAACCAAAAAATGAGAGTGGCTCAGAGTTGTGAGCGACGCCTCCAATACCTAAGTCGTAAATCATGTTTTCTTACATTCAATTCAAGTGTCTTTGATGCGTATCTTGATGGGTATTTATATGGGTAGGTTGCCTCCATATGGTAAGGCTTGTCCTTCAGTTTGGCTTCATTCATTCTTCACTGTAATGCACGTCGTCAAGTCCTAATTTCGCTCATGTGGGGTGAATATCTTGTTGGGAGTCATTAATTCCCCATGTTATCCATTATATTATTAAGTCCATATTAACTTCGGCAGGATTTGACTTTCGTGCTCATGTGTTTTGGTAGTCTTGCTCATTTTGTCTCGAGATAGTATGTTTGTTATGTTTCTAACAACCACATGGCCGGCCCATGGGCCTTGGGGCTATGAACCTTAATCTTTGATCCACTCTCTTGAGTGGAATATTGTGAATAGCATATCCTGTAGTAGAATGGTCATCCACATTTCCAACCCAGACAGAGTCACTAAAGGCATTCAAATATAGGGAGCCCTTGCCAAAGTACAAACCATGATAAATGGTATCCTTAAGGTACCTTAACACCCTCTTTGCAGCATTCCAATGAGTGGAGGTAGGAGAGTACATGAATTAATATAATTGATTCATCACAAAGGCAATTTCTGAGTGTGTCGATGTGCAATACTGAAGTGCTCCAATAATCTGATGATACTCAATAATGTTGGGGAGAGGGTCACCTGTTGATTGGGAAAGCTTGACTCTTGAAGCGAGAGGACTGGAGCAGGGCTTTGCACCAGCCATTTTGGCTTGGTGTAGTACATCAACAATGTATTTAGTCTGAGAAACATGCAGACCAGTGGCATCTCAGTGAACTTGGATGCCTAAGAAATAAGATAATGGTCACAAGTCCTTCATTGCAAAGTCTTGTTGCAAGGAGGAAATCAAACTCAAGATCATAGATAGATGAGTGCCAAGAATGATTAAATCATCAACATATACCAGAATGAACAAATAAATGTTGTGATAATAATAAGTAAATAGAGAGTGTGATCCACCTAGGAAGAGTTAAAGTCAAGTTGCAATAAGGACTAAGAGAGCCGCTGAAACTAAGCTCTTAATTGGAGCTTGCTTAAGTACATAAAGGAACTTTTACAGCTTGCACACATGAGTGGGGGATTGAAGATCAATGAATCCAGGAGGTTGCTCCATAAAAACCTTCTCCTATAATTTCCCATGCAATAAGGCATCAGACACATCAAGTTGTCGGAGAGGCCAGCCAAAGTGAACAACAAGTGCTAACACTATGTGAATGGTGGAAGGCTTGATAACGCGGCTAAAAGTCTTGAAATAGTCGAGAATATCTTGTTGTTGAGACCCTTTAGCCACAAGGCTAGCTTTGAGTTTTTCAACTAAACCATCAGATTTTTGCTTCACTTTGTAAACCTATTTGTTCTTAATGATGTTGCGGTTGGGCGGCCTAGGACATAAAGACCAGGTCTGGTTGGCTTGCAGTGCTTGAAACTCCTCTTGCATGGCAGTTCTCCAATCAGCACACTTTACAGCCTGAGTGAATGATGAGGGAGATATAAGAATAACCTGAGAATGCAATGCACCCAAGGGATGCTTGGTGGAGTAATATAAGTGGTAGTCAAGAAATAGTTTGGGACGACAATTACCTATCTTAGTACGGGTAAGCATAGGATGTGTGAAGACGAGGTGACTAACACTAGAGGAAGTGGACTGGTTACCAATTGTAGGTTCTAGGGAAGGAGGCAAAACAGAATCTAAGGACGATGGGGAGCTAAGTGGATCAGAAGTGTGTGTGGTTGTAGTTGGGAGGAAGGTAGTGAAATATGAGGAATATTCAATTAAAGGAGAAGAAGCACGAGAAGATACCTGAGTATTAGCAGCATTAGTAGTGAGAGTGCAGCCTCTAGGATTAGACTCCATGACAAGTGGCCTCTGTAGGGATTGAGTGGAGGCACGAGTAAGGAACATGTATTCATCAAAGATCACATTCCTATTGAGGTAGACACGATTAGTTGAGGGGTCTAAGCAGCGATATCCTTATGATTTGAGCTGTAACCTAAGAAGATGCAATTTTTGGAACGAAACAATAGTTTGTGGTCATTATAGGCTCTAAGAAGTGGTAACAAGCACAGTCAAACACCTAGATTAATTTATAATCAGGATCTTTGTATAATAGTGTTTGAAATGGAGATTTATTTCTCAGGATAAAAGTAGGTAGTCGATTAATTAGATAAATAGCAGTGTTAAATGCTTCGACCTAATATTTTAAAGACAAATGAGAATGAGCAAGCAAGGCTAAACCAGTTTCGGTTATATACCTATGTTTCCTCTCGGCAATACCATTTTGTTGAAGGGTGTGAGGGCAGGACATATGGTGTATGATTCTATTGGATGAGAGAAATTGTTTAAATTGGTTGGAGGTGAATTCACTACCACCATCTGACTGAAAGTATTTTATTTTTTTATTGAATAAGTTTTCAACATGACATTTAAACTTAACAAAACATGGGTAGGCATCAAATTATTTTGCACGCAAAGGATATAGCCAACTAAATCTAGAAAACTCATCAATAAACACAATATAATATCGATAACCACTTATGAAAGAGATGGGAGAACACCATAAGTTAGAATGTATTATTTCAAGTGGAGTCCTAGACAATCGAGTAGAAATAGAAAAAGGTAAAGACTTGCACTTTGCTAATTGATAAGTCTTACAAATTGAGTTATTGTCTACAAAGCCCTTAATTGGAAGATTACATTAAGATTTCAACATCTTAAGGACACTAGATAGTGGGTGACCCGAACATAGGTGCCAAAGTGAAGAATCTGCAGAAACTCCAATCTGGGCAGTGTAAGCACTTGTTTTATTGGTTGAAGTTTGGAATTGAATAGGGTAGAGACCATCCCTACTTGGGCCTTGAAAAAGAGTCTGCCACATGAGGTTGTCCTTCACAAAAAAAAAAAAAAAGGATCAGAGTTCAGTTTAAACCAACAGTTGTTATCATGACAAATTTTTTGAATGGACAAAAGATTAACAACAGCATTTGGGCAATTAAGAACATTATTTAAATGGAAGCGAGAGGTTGGTGTTTCAAAGTGGCTAGAACCCGTGTGTGTAATATCCAAACCTGAGCCATTACCTACTAGAACCTCATCTTCACCTTGGTAAGGTGTACTAATTTGTAGATTACTCATATATGTAGTGATGTGGCTATTGGCACCACTATCAACAAACCAAGTATGATTTGTAGTGTTGTTATGATCAAAATTTGTAGCAATCATGACTACCAACTAAGCTGGAGGGTGTCATCCCTTGTAAGCAAAATCCATCATGTGGAAGCAATCAAGTGCTTAGTGACCACTCTTACCATATATTTGACAAGGACGTCTGGTTTGAGCAGGAAAGGAAGAGGATCTAGGCATGTTTCCTTTCTTTTGTTTTGATGCAGAGGATTTTTGTTGTCTATAGGAACCTCTTGAGCGAGTTTTTTTGTTGAAATGGTTCTTTTGTTTCTGAGAATAAAGAGCAAGACTACCTACATCTCAATCAGCTATTTGATTTTGGGTGCTAATTAGCATTTCATAATTTAGTAATTCAATTTAAAAATCATCAAAAGTAAGCGAAGATTCTCGAGTTGCAAAAGAGTAAGAGGTGATAAAGGCATGCAAAGATGAGTTTAAGTCACTGATGATATAAGAATCTAAATCATCTTCATCAACTGGTTTGCCAACAATGGCCAATTGATTAGTCCATGACTTAGCTATTTGCAGGAACTCTGTGCATGTCTTAGATCCTTGATGAAGTGATTGTAGCTACCTCTTAAGGTGTGCCACTTGAGAGCGTGAGTGGGAGGCAAAACGTGAAGCAAGAAGATTTGAAACTTGCTAGGACGTATTGAGTCCATAGATTAATGATAAGACAATGTCAATCAGGATTGCATTCAACTAACTTAGTAAATATTGATCCTTCTTTTCCCAAAGGACAAAGTCTGGGCTAATAGTTGATTCCAAATAAATAAAGGCTACGAAGGATTGGGGTGATCTAAGAAATCCATAGAAGATAATTGGTATTATCGAGTTTCACAAAAATAAAGGGAGCTATATTAGGTGCAGCAAAGGGAAGAGAAGATGAGGCCATAACAGGATCGTAGAGGTGTTAACCTAAGAAGCTCTGGTACCATGAAAGATTGCAATATGGTTTTGAAATAGCAGCCTACTTCCTGGTGTATATTCATTGAGTATATATTGAGTACATAGCATAATTCTGTACAAAAGGTTTGTTACATAAACTTATCTCTATCTATCACTTATCTTTATCTACAATATTTGAATTACAAGTGATCAATAACATGATAATATCAGACAATGCATATATTGATAAACTCTAACACTGGCTTGTTGAGATTTATATCTATTCTCTTGGTGACTATCATTAATACTTATAGAGGTGGAATTAGAGTGGGACTTGGATTCTGGCTCTGTTGAACTGTGTGCAATAGGTAAAGCTATCCTAACATATTGTACCTAGTACAAATCATATTCAAGCATGCCAATTTCCTCGAAGTTTGAGAACATAGGGGAAGAAATTAGATCAATGCTCAAGAGTTTCAATTCATACAAGGTGAATCATAGTAAACGTGTGGGAAATGAAGTGGCTCATAAGTGACACAATACATTAACGAACCAAACCCATGAACAGGGCAAGGAGCTGGACATTTTAACTAAGGGTGTAACTAGTTTGGTTCGATCTGATTTTGGACATATTTTAGAACCAAATCAGTATATACCGACTTTGAGATTTGAAGAACCGATACCGCACTGGTTACACCCCTAAATTGATATTTCCGATTTTACTAATTCCTGTCTGGTTCGGTCCGGTATATTATATATATATATATATATTCTAATATATAATAATATCGTGATAATATATATTGTAGTATATTATAATATATATTATAATTGTATTATAGACTATAGTGATATATTATAATATAGGAATATATACCAAAAAGGGTGCGGAAGAAGATAAACAATTGTAAGAGAAGAAGAAATAGGGACAAGATAACTGGATGAAAGTAACTAGATGAAAGCAAGACCAGATAACTGGATATAGTGAAAGTAATACAGGACCAGATAACTAGAACTAGTAATAATGAAAATAAATTAAAAGCACTTAGGAAGAGAAACAATATTTATTCATGGCGAAATAACTTACAAAAGGCGTAGGATTTTCATGAGAAATCCGGGTAGTATGAAAGGGAGAGAGAAGAAAAAGGTATGCAGAAGGAAATGAATCCTAAACAAAGTGATGTCTTCTTCTGAAGCAAAGTTCCCCTTTTATAGATGAGGGGGGCACCAATTACAGGAAATAAAGTAAATAGTGAAAATAGCAGGAATCTGGCAGTTGGAGCAGGAATTTGGCAATTGGAGTTTGCCAATATCGAAACAAGTGAGGAGGCCAATCAGTCTTTACGACGGTAGCCTTCCATAGTTCTTGTCAATTTGTACCGACGGATCATTCATCTTCAAATAATCTTGGGGTATCTTCTGACTCATGTCTAAATATATTGATGTATGGGTCAGCAACTGAAGCTTGCATCATTCGACTTGTTATCAAATTCATTAGAATTATCATTTTCAAGAGACTTCTTTAACAAATAAATCAAACCCTTTTTATTAAGTCCTCTAAGAACATTTTTCTTTTTAGACTTTGAGAATTTATCAGATTTAATAGTTGGATAAGAGGTACAATAACTTTTTCCCTCTGTTTAGGATTCTCAGTAGTAGTGGTCGCTTGGATCAGTGGGTATCCAGGCGATGTTGATTGATGAACAATAACAGGGAATTCTTCAGTAATTTTCAGATCTGGAGTAGTCTGGGAGAAATTTCTAATAATGTGATCAATAATGTCCTGTGTGTGGGGATATCTATCCTGCCATTTGACAAATCAGTAACGAACCAACAAGTCACCATTTCTCTCATAACTCCATTTTAGAATCCAATAGATCTTGTACCTTTTGCAAAAATGGAGGGAGTAAGGGACTTTGGCATCGTAGCGATCCAATTTTGAAACAATTGCATTAGCAAAACATTTAAGAGAAAACCTTCCTGCAGGTGACACTAGCAACCCTCATTTATCAGAGGCCAATCAAAACTTGCCACATGTGCAGTACACGAAAGAACTGAGGAAGCGCATTAGACCGAAATCCCTCCCTCCCTCTGAAGCCAAAAACTCTCGATCCCCCTCTCTCTGCTCTCTGCTCTTTCACTCTTAATCCCCCTTTCTTTGCTCTCCCTCCCTCTCTGAATCTTCAAGACTCCCTCTCTCTCTGCTCTCCCACTCTCGATCCTGCTCTCTCTTTTCTCTCTGTCGATCCCGAATGTTTACCAAAAACATTCAGGGGAAAAATCACGATTTTGTTTTCATTTCCCAGGTTTTCTCAGCAACCAAACAACACTAAGATTGAATTTAGGGGTCCCCACGCATCAGCAATGAACAGAGGCAAAACCAGATTTTTCTGCAAATGAATAGAGGCAAACAAGATATTTCCCCCCTTTCATTTAGTCTGTTTTTTGTCTCCCACTTGTGGATGTGAGAAATCTATGGTTTTTGTGGGTTTTCTTGAATTTGACGATCTGTGTTTACTTTGAAGTCCAACAAATTTCTGTAAATTTGGAAGTTGTTTCTTGAAAATTTTGAGGCCGAATTAGTAAAAATCAAAGAGCTCTATGACCTCCTCTAGGTCCATCGATGGTGACTATGAAGAAAAAATTATTTGGTTTTGCCTTTATTTATTTGCAAAGAAATGAAGAGGGGAAGAGCCATAACAGCACTACGTTTGAAGAATGCTTCCAACTAATTATGCTTGTACTAATTGACAAAATAATCTTGTTGAACCTGTGAGAGAGATTGAAGGAGAGAGAGGGAAGGAGAGAGAGAGATTAGGGATTTCGGATTAGGGTTTTTGTGACAGAGAGGGAAGAAGAGAGATAGAAGGAGAGAGAGGGAAGGAGAGAGAGAGATTAGGGATTTCGGATTAGGGTTTTTGTGACAGAGGGGGAAGAAGAGAGATAGAAGGAGAGAGAGAGGGAGATTAGGGATTTCGTGAGAGAGATTGACGGAGAGAGACAGAAGGAGAGAGAGGGGTTTTGTCTTCCGGGAGGGACTTCGTGAGAGAGAGATCGAAGATGAGAGAGAGTTTCGTCGAGTGGGAAGGGAGATTTCTGATCCCCTACTATGAGTCCGCACTGTGACTATTGAGGAACTCTTACGTGGCAAGCTCTCATTGGTCTCCGATAAACCCTCCTTATAGGAGACACCTGCCAGAAGCGGTTCTGAATATTTAATAGATTTCTGAAGTTGTTCAGGAAAAACTTCAGGAATGGGACCAAATTGGTTCCACCATTTTAAGAACCAAATGGAGAGTTTGCCTTTGAATTTCTTATCAAAATTAAGAAATCTCAGGAGTGACTCATGCCTGTAGTCTGAAATAGTATGAATTTGGACCAAGCATCAATGTAATCATAATAATAATAAACAATTTCAGAATTTGAAAGTCTTTTTGAAGTAAAGGGGTGAGTACCCCAGTCTTCTTCAGTAATGATGTTCAAAATGTAAGCAAAATTGATTTATCAGTTTTATCATAAATGAGTTTAATAATAATGGATTCTATTTGGAGCAGAATACCAGAATAATACTGGAGGTTTTTGGCAGGATTCTCAGGAATCTAGTGAAAACCTGGAGGAAAATAGCTGGAAGCTATTTTGAAATGATCTGTATATATTGATCGATTGAATTCAATATAGAACAGATTTTGGGAAAAAAGTTTTTTAAGATACTCAGTTTTCAAAACAGAGAAATACTGAGTGGGTTTAACATAAGAAATTGGTTTAGCATATGGGTCATAAGGGGTAGCAATAGCATAAGCAAATGAAGCAGGTTTAATAGTAGGGATACTCCTAATGGTAGTAAACCTATTGACAATCTCTAGTGGGGGAAGCAGACTCATTTTTAGTGAACTTGAGATCAGGAATTGGTGGAGGTGTAGCAATCTTTTTTCCTTTATCTTTCTTCTTGCTCATGGTTGCTGCAAGAATTCACGAGTAAGGAAATCATTAATGGAATTATTAGAACCTTATGAAGAATATCTTCAGAAACTCAAAAAGATGATGGTTCGTCAAGAACCTAAGACTTCTAAACAAAAAATTAATTTTCATGAAATTTGGGGAAGATTTGAAAAGAAAAAATCTAAAGATATTTCTACAAATAATTTGCAACGTGAAGTTGTTTTCACTAAAAAAGAAATTATTGAACTCAAAGCTGAGATCAATAATCTTAAATCTGAAAATGATTCTTTTAAACAATAATTATTGTGTTTAAAAATTGATAAGCAATTTGATCAAGAAATTCCCTCTAATAATGAGCAAATAATTGATTCTGATTTCAGCCAAAAAGAAGAAAAATCTTCTGAGAATTATATCTATTTAATTCATCATATGATTCCTCCTAAATTGTTTTATAGAGTTTATATTATTGTTTGCCATGAATTTCAATTTTCTATGGTTGCTATGATTGACTCTAGCTCGGATAGGAGTTGTATCTATGAATGAATAATTCCTAGTAAATATTATGAGAAATCTACTGAAAGATTATTCTTGACAAATAGATCTCAGATGAAGATCAAGTATAAGCTTAATACTACTCATGTTTGACAGGATAATGTTTGTTTTAAAATTACTTCTATGCTTGTTAAAAATATAACTAATAAAGTCATATTAGAAATTCTTTTTATTTCTTCTTCGTATCTATTTCTTTCTGAAAATGATGGTATTACTATTGATCCTTTTGGACAAAAAGTTGAGTTTAAATTTGCTTCAAAATTTGAAATTAATACAGACAAAATTTTAAAATTTCGCTTTCTATAAAAACAAAGCATTTGAATTTTCTACAATAGGAAATCAAATTCAAAAAGATTTCAAAACAACTCTCTAATACTTTGCTCTAGTAAAAAATAGTGATTTCTATAAAAAAAAAAAAAAAAACTGGTTAATAATGTTTGTTCTGATCTTCCAAATGCTTTTTAGCATAGGGAGAAACATGTTGTTTCCTTACTTTACATTAAAAATTTTTGTAAGAAAAATATTTCAATTAAAACTCGACCTATTTAAATGAATAGTGAGACTTTGAAATTTTGCAAAAATGAAATCAATGATTTGCTTGCTAAACAAATTATTAGGCCTAGTAAGTCTTCATGGTCTTGTACTGCTTTCTATGTCCAGAAAAATGCAGAATTGAGAGAAGGACACCCCACCTAGAAATTAATTACAAACCTTTGAATAAAATCTTAGAGTGGATTAGGTATCATATCCCTAACAAGAATGACTTCATTCATAGGTCATGTGATGCAGTTGTCTTCTCCAAGTTTGACCTAAAATCAGGATTTTGGAAAATCCAGATTACTGAGTCCAATAGGTATAAGACTATTTTTACTTTTTACTACCCCATTTAGATACTACGAGTGGAATGTGATGTCTTTTGATATGAAAAATGTCTAATGAATTCTAAAATATTATCAATGACATCTTCAATTCATTCACCCATTTCACCAGTATTTACATTAATGATATTCTCATATTTGTTAAATCTATTGATGAACACTGGAAACATTTGCAATCATTTCTGGATATCATTAGGTTGAATGGTCTTGTTGTCTCTGCTCAAACCAAGGTCAGATTCCTTAGTTATAATATTTCTGAAAGCAAAATTAGACCTATCAACAGGGTTATTGAGTTGGCTGACAAATTTCCTGATGTTATTTTTTATAAAACTCAGTTATAGAAATTTCTTGATTCTCTCAACTATATCGTCGAATTTTAACAAAATATGAGAAAACAATGTCGCCCACTATTTGAAAGGCTGCACAACAATCCTCCCTCTTAGTCCGAAATTCATACTGCTCTTGTTAAATAAATCAAGGCACATGTCAAGACTCTTCTGTGTCTTGTATCCCTACTACTGGTTCGTTTAAAATCGTTGAAACAAATGCCTTTGACATTGGTTATGGTGGCATTCTGAAACAAATTGTTTCACCAGACTCATCCGAACAAATTGTTCGATTCCAATCCAGAGTCTGGAATAGTGCACAACTTAATTATAGTACTATTAAGATAGATAAGAAAGAAATCTTATCTATAATACTATATATTTCAAAATTTCAAAGTGATTTGTTAAACAAAAAATTCTTACTAAGCATTGATTGCAAGAGTGCTAAATATATTTTAGAAAAAAATGTTGAAAACATTGCATCAAAATATATTTTTGCTCGATGGCAAGCTATATTAGGTGTTTTTGACTTCGATATTGAATATATTAAAGGTTCTAATAATTTCATTCCTGATTTTCTTACTCGTGAATTCTTGCAGCAATCATGAGTAAGAAGAAAGATAATGGAAAAAAGATGGTAATACCTCCACCAATTCTTGATCTCAATCTCATTAAAAATGAACCTGCTTCCCCCCTAGAGATTGCTAATAGGTTTACTACCCTTGTGAGTATTTCTACTATTAAACCTGCTTCATTTGCTTCTGCTATTGCTACTCCTTACGATCCATATGCTAAACCAATTTCTTCTATTAAACTCATTCAGTATTTCCCTATTTCGAAAACTAAGTACCTTGAAAAACTTTTTTTTCAAAATCTGTTCTATATTGAATCCAATCGATTAATATATACAGATCCCTTCAAAATAGCTTCCAACTATTTTCCTCCAGGTTTTCACTAGATTCTTGATAATCCTGCCAAAAACCTCCAGTATTATTCTAGTATTCTGCTCCAAACAGAATCAATTGTTATTAAACTCATTTATAATAAAACTGATAAATCAAAAATTGATTTATCATAGTGCTTACATTTTGAACATCATTACTGAAGAAGACTGAGATACTCACCCCTTTACTTCAAAAAGACTTTCCAATTCTGAAATTGTTTATTGTTATTATGATTACATTGATGTCTGGTCCAAATTCATGTTGTTTCAGATTACAGACATGAGTCACTCCTAGTTTCTTAATTTTGATAAGAACTTCAAAGGCAAACTCCCCATTTGGTTCTTAAAATGGTAGAACTAGTTTGGTCTCATTCCTAAAGTTTTTCCTGAACAACTTCAGAAATCTATTAAATGTTTTGCTAATGCAATTGTTTCAAAATAGGATCGACAGGATGTCAAATTCTCTTACTCCCTCCATTTCTGCAAAAGGTACAACATCCCTTGGATTCTAAAATGGAGTTATGAGATAAATGGTGACCTATTGGTTCATTACTGCTTTGTCAAATGGTGGGATAGATATCCCCACACACAGGACATTATTGATCACATTATCAGATATTTTCTCCAGACTACTCCAGATCTGAAAAATACTGAAGAATTCTCTGTTATTGTTCATCAATCAGCATCGCTAGGATACCCGTTGATCCTAGCGACCACCACTACTGAGAATACTAAACTGAGGCAAAAAGTTGTTGCTTCCTCTTCTGCAACTATTAAATCTAATAAATTCTCAAAATCTAAAAAGAAGAATGTTCTTGGATGACTTAATAAAAAGGATTTGATTTATTTGTTAAAGAAGTCCCTTGAAAATAATAATTTTGATGAATCTGATAACAAGTCAGAAGCATCATCCAAAATTTCAGTTGCTGACTCATACATCAATATATTTGGATATGAGTCAAAAGATACCCCAAGGTTATCTGAAGATGAATGATTCGTCGGCACAAACCAACAAGAACTATGGAAGGCTACCATCGTAAAGACTTATTAGCATCCTCACTTGATTTGATATTGGTAGACTCCAACAGTCCAATTGCCAGATTCTTGCTATTTTCACTATTTACTTTATTACTTTAATAATTGTAATTGGTGCCCGTCACTTGATTTGACATTGGCAGACTCCAACTGCTAGATTCATGCTCCAACTACCAGATTTATGCTATTTTTACTATTTACTTTATTGTTTTAATAATTGTAATTGGTGCTCCATTCATCTATAAAAGGGAAACCTTACTTCAGAAGAATGCATCACTTTGTTTAGGATTCATTTCCTTCCGCATATTTTCTTCTCCTCTCTCCCTTTCATACTACCTGGATTTCTCTTGAAAATCCTTACGCCTTTTTGAGTTTTCCTTGTAAGTTATTTCACCATGAATAAATATTGTTTCTCTTCCTAGGTGCTTTCAATTTATTTTCATTATTAACAATTCTAGTTATTTGGTCCTGCATTATTTTCACTACATCTAGTTATTTGGTCCTGCTTTCTATTATTTTCGTTAATTTATTTTCATTGCATCCAATTATCTAGTCCTGCACTTTTATTTTCACTACATCCAGTTATCTGGTCCTGCTTTCATCTAGTTACTTTCATCCAGTTATCTGGTCTCTATTCTTCTTCTCTTACAATTGTTTATCTCCTTTCGCACCCTTTTTAGTATATATCACTATATTATATATTATAATATATCACTATAGTCTATAATACAATTTTAATATTTATTATAATATACTACAATATATTATCACGATATTATTATATACTATAATATATATACTATATAATATACCAAACCGAACCAAATCGGAACCAGTAAAATCGGAAGTATCGGTTTAGGGGTGTAACCAGTGCGATATCGGTTCTTTAAATCTCAAAATCGATATATACAGATTCGGTTCTAAAATATGTTCAAAATTAGTATATAATATATATATATATATATATATATATATATATGATCCAGTTCGGTTTGGTTCGGTCCGATGTTAGAAAAAGGAAAATTAAAACCATACTGATTTCAACCAGTTTTGAGAAAAATGGAACCGATATTGGACCATACCCACCGATTCTATCTGGTTTACCGATTCCCTATTTTTTTTTTCAATCCGAATTTTAACTATTTTTCATATGCGTGGAGGTTCCTGTATATTAAAGTTATCCATTTTGTTGCTACCTTGTTTTGATTTCCTTTATTTATTATATACGTGCACAAAAGTCCTAAAAGTTTAAGTTTAATATAAACAAATTTAATCATTTAATTATATTATAATATTTCTCGTGGTGAGATTAACTGAAGTAAAATGTAAAGTAAGAGTTCAAACTCAATATTCCTGCTTTGATATGTTATTAAATTACTACTCGTCCTCAAACGTACTAAACCAAAAGAAAGAGACAAATTTAATCGTATAATTATATTCTAACAACTAATTATTACTTAGCTTTTGGATTGAGCAGTAGGGCTATTCTTGTGGAAGGGTATATAGTTAAGTAATAGAGGGGCCAAAGTAGCTTAATGCCTTGTTTGGATAAGTAGTTGATTTAAACGCATCTCATTTCATCATTATAAATTTTTTAAATTTTCAAATAAAGTATAATAAAAAATTCAACTTTTTCAAATTCTGAAATAAAAATATTATTAAAAAACTTTTTATTCAATTTTCAACTCTCATCTCATCTTATCTCAACTCAAAACCAAACCTCCCTTAAGAAAACGTGTTTAAATGGGCTCGAGATCTCAGAGAAGGGTAAATAGTCACTTCTACTATATATAATTAATTTTGCGTATTTCTTGCGTACTCTATTGATGTGATTGACCAAAATAGTTATTTTATATTTAAAAAAAGTGAAATAGCCAATCATATTAGTAGAGTATGCAAAAATGACTACACATAGAGTTTTTGTATTATAAAATAGAGAGATGAATTTTATAATTAATGACTGCAAACAATAAAATGAGGGTGCATGCAGGTATGTCATATTGAACGCGTTTGATCACATGAATGGGGTTGGAAATTAAATGGGCTTGAGATTCATGAAAAGGGGCAAATAAATTAAAATGAAAAATAATAAAATAGTTGTAAATGACATTAAATTAATACTTGTTAAAACCGTTATTAATAGAGAGACGAATTTTATAATTGATGAGTGGAAACAACGAGGCAGGAAATTAAAGCGGTGGCATATTGATCAATGATTTTTACATGAATAGGCGGGAGATTAATGGAATTAGAAATTAATTGTAGTCGAAATTGAAGAGAGGTAAATAAATTAAAATGAAAACTAATAAAGTGGTTGCCAATGACATTAATTAGAAAAATACTTAGATGGCTCGATAGAATAAAAAAGATGCTTAATTTGAAAATTATATTATATAATAGGTGTTAGATGCATATATATCTACTCTATTATAATAAGTAGTTATCTAACTGTGAATAGTAATTTTTGTTATTTTTCTGTTAATTTTTCTTATTTTTCCTTTAAATTCGTTAAGTCATGTTTTACCAAAAGACCCTTAAAATTTTTGACCATTTGACGTGTAGCTCACTTGTAGTAGAATTTAATGAAAGATTCTGTTTTACTAAAAGGCCTTTAATTGCCCGTGGTTAGATACTTCGCTGAAGTTTATATTTTTTTTAATCTTGATTTTTTATCTTTCTTTAACTTTGTATTTTCTTTTCCCAGACAAATAAGTTACTGACTTTTTTATTTTTTTTATTTAAATCATTATGTCAGGTGTACCTCGAGACTAATGCATCCAGAGTCGTTCCCTAGTATATATATATCACAACAAAGAAAATAAGCATTTGTGACAGATTATTTGCGACAATAACGATTATTTACGATAAAAATAAACTTATTTTAACAGAAAATAATCATTTTTACTAGAAATAACTGGTCACAAATAACCAGTTTTTTGTAATAAAAAATATGTCCAATACTTGTTTTGCAATAATAGCTTTGGTATGTTGGGGGCATAGCCACTAGGTTTGTATTCAGTAGCACAATGCATCTATATAAGTACAGAAAGGTAGGGGTTGAAGTCACTAAATTAGATGTAAACGAGTCCAGTTCGAGCAAGTAGTACTGTAGTAGGTGATCAAACATTATTCATTTAATTTTTATTCAAATATGAGTCAAGCCCAAGCTTATCACCAAGTTGCATTTTTTGTTTAGAAACATCTCCTTTATTATTTAGAATTTGTTCTGCTTTATTGACAAAATAGATTATTTACATTATATTTTATAAGTTTATCCACAAAATTTTAAGAAACAAACTTTGACCTTTTGTTAATATCTCTGTAAGTTTAACATACACACATCTCAATAATTATGTTTACAAGTATTCAAGTAATATGTTTAGTATTAAGAACATGTTCAATTTATCTGTTTAAATATATAAACTTTAAAGTGTTCTTATTATAAATATAGAGACGGTACTATAAATATCAATAATTATATTTATAAGTTTTCGAGTTTATATGGATTTATATAAGTTGAGTTGAGTTTTATACGAGTTCTATCGTTTAATAATTGATAATAATTTTATATTTATGAAAATTTTATTAAATAAACGAATGGAGTTGAACTTGAATTTGATTGAACTGATGACGAGCGGCTTGTTAAGGATTCTTATTTATTCACAGCCCTACTAAATTGTAAGATCACGCTGACAACATGCTTGATTGAAGGCAAAATTGCTATCTTAAAGTAAGAATTACATGGTACACCTTTCTCAAAGTAAGTTTGTTCCCCTACCTCACAGTCTTAATTATTCTATGGTGGGTTTTCTCAAGGAAGCACTTATGGTTGCTGGGATTTGTTAAATTTGGCATAAGTTTATTCATTCATTGTCATTGCATAATATTCTTGGAATTGAAAGAGGAAGGCCAAATAACACAAATTTATTACGACCACCAAGGTGGTAATCCATTTGGTATTATGAGCTGGTATTTCATGGTTGGGAGGTTAAGAATTCGAGTTAGGACATAAGTTGAAATTACTTGTGGTAGTAAAATACAACCTTTGGATTATGGGATGAGTTTTGGACCAACTAGATACTTTGGGGGTACTGAGGTGATGGGCTCGCTCTTGGAACAGTAGTTGTAGCTCAAGTCGGATATTCTGCAGTGAGAAGGGGCTCCTATGGTTACGTTCAGGAAGGATTGCTATGCTGATCGTCCTTGCCACCCCTTATTTGAAAGAAAGAAAAAAAAAACAAATTTATTACAAAGACCACAGTAAATAATAAATGCAGAAACCGAACATTCTTTTTTTTTTTAGAATGATATATTGTGGGAGATGAACTGGCTATACTGTTTTGATGGGTCAATTGGTACTTCGAATAGTTGAGACAGAGAGAACACAAGATAGGTTAATTGGTAACCTTTGGTATGATTTAGCTAAGAAACCCTCGTGCCTTGATTCTTTGGCTTGAAACTACGTGGCAAATTTTCCACGTAGGATAGATTAAGAATTTGATCATGAGCATTGTCAACGATATGAATTACACCCTATGTGAGATTAAGGTCGATAATTTAGATCACTTATTTTTCCCTCATTATAACAAAAATGATTATTTATTATGAACTACTTACGATCCACTATTTACAATGAGATCATACTTATTTTCGTAAGAAATAATTATTTTCATAGCAAATAACTGACCACATGATAAAAGCGTTTTTTTGTAGTGTCTTGCCCTTGTGTCCGGCCAATGAATCTTGCAATCAGTGTACGTGTGAGGAGTGAGTGTAGAATGCCGAATCCATGAGAGTTGTTCAACAATCATCCCAATGAGCAAAGTTAAGGGTAAATCATTATATTGTAGGGTGACTAAGGTTGTCATTAGTAGTCATTATGGGAGCTAGTGCATGCCAACCATCATGGGACGACAAATAGCAAGCATATAGCCTAACCCTAAAACAAAGCCAAATTTGGCTAGAGAACATCTAGTACACAAGCAATAAATTAAGTGAGGGCAAAAAAATCCGATTAATTGTAGTATGCTTTAAAGCAATATTCGTACATCAAAATCATGCCCCAACTTGTATTAAATGTTTTAGACAATATTTAAAATATGGTGGACCTAAACAATTTATCTATCGCATTCAAATTTGTAATAAAGTCCAAATTAAGAAATCAAGAAGTTTTTCATACTATTAAAACAAGCAAAAAAAAGAAACATAAAATTATAATAAAAGTTCAAACTAATACATGTAGAAAGATAAATACTGTTATTCGTCTCAAATTTTGTCATTTATTATATTTTTGTTTGATTTGAACTTAATTTTAAACTTCTATTGCAAATTAGATGATGTTATCTCAGTGGTGTGAAGGATTGTCCTTTATGATTCTTTTTTATGGGCAATAAGTGAAGGTAGAATCATAGGCAGTGGAACATGATTTATGAATAATAGGGAAATATTTTAAGTTAGGATGTTGAGATGAGATAAAATGAGAAATTTGTGAAAAATAATGAAATAGTTTATGAATAGTAGTGAAATGGTTTGAGTTAAGATATTTTACGAGATTTTGAAAAATAAGAAAGAAAGAAAATTGAATAAAAATATTATAAATTTAAAAAATTTTGAGATTTAAAAAAGTTGAATTATTTTTTATATTTTGCTTGAAAGTTTAGAAAAGTTGTAATGATTTGATGAAAAAGTTAAAAATTTAAAAATATTTATATTTGAGTGGTGTTTGAATGTTTAAATAGGATAAAATGAGATGGATTGAGACTATCTCAACATCTAACCAAAGGCTCAAACAGACCTAGTTCCTCACAGCTTTGGAATATATTATACAGTGTAAGGAGTTAGATCAATGCTCAAGAGGTTCAATTCACATGAGGTGATTACATTGGAATTTGAATGTATTGGAAATGATCAAGTGGCTCGTAACTTACTAGATATGCTTGGCACGTGTCACAAATGAAGGTCCGGTGGAGTTCCTATCCAAAATTTATTTCTCATAACGTAATTAATGGTGGATTTTCAATTGAAATCGAACCATTTATTCAATGAAAAAGTTTTTATCAATCAATGGAACACAAGATTGCATGTTACATATAGTTCACATATATGCTTGTTATTAAAATGTTTATTTATTTTTAAAAAAGTCAATTGTGTAATTATTTCATGCATATACACATTATTGATCATGATATATAGCAATGATGAGAAGAGTATTTGGATAAAGAGACCATTTTGATGATATGAATACGGATAGAGATATTGATGGACCTTTAAGGCTTAGAGTGAGAAAGATAGATATATAAAATAAGTTTTATGATATTTATTGGATATTTAATGCTATATGAAAAATTCATTCAGGTAATTATAAGATTGGGTTTGGATGTTGAACTGAACTGAGTTTTTTTATCAATAGTAGTGAGTTTGAATAGGTGGAGTGAGTTATTTGAGGTTTATCTAAAATGAGTTTAGATATATTTAGATGTTAAAATGAGTTTAGTACTATTTATGAGAAATTGAAAAATGTTGTGAGTTCTACATATAAAGATGTATTGAGATGAAAAAATGTTGTGGATCTCGCACGTGTAATGAGGTATTAAGTTAAGATAAGTTTAATAATTTGAGAGTTAGGTGTGTAAATGTTAGACTCAACTTAAAATTAAACTAAATTGAATTGATCTCGATTGAATTTTATAACTAAACAGAGCCTAAATGTTCTCGTGTTTATTTAATGTGTCTATTTTTTACCTAAACCCTAAAGTTTGGTAAGGAACTCTAGGATATTCATTTCATTTTCAAACTTTTTCTACCTAAAGCAACCAATTGAAAAAAAATGATCAAATCCTAAGGCTAAGGACTGCTGTAATAAATTTCCTATTGTAATTATATTACGCGTGCTCATTTTTCTTGAAAATTGTACTTAAGGATATTGTGCATGTAGACATATATTTATTATAATAAAACTGAAAAAAAAAAAGGAAAAAGAAAAATCAACACATAAGAATTGATGGGTTAATGACCAAAGAGCTCGTCTTTGTGTTTGGAAGTTTAAAGTGAGCAGAAGCTTGGGACATTGCAAAAACATTGGGCTAAATTTGGATTGAGAAACACTCTTAGTCTATTTCATCATTATAATTTTATCAAATTTTTATATAAAATATAATAAATAATTTAATTTTTTCAAATTTCAAACCAATAATAATATTAAAAAATAATATTCTAATAATATTTTATTCAACTCATAACTTTTTTCTCAATTCATCTCATCTCAACTCACTATCCAAACCTAATCAAGTTGAAACCTAACATTTTATTTCCCACAAACAAAAAGTAATAAACTATTTAATATCACATTTAATTTTTCACGACCTTTTAACCTCCCCTTCCTTTTCATTGGTAGCATAATTGGCTTGAAAAGGAGATCGACCCTACTATTGTTCTTTAGAAATCTCATAAAAGCAAACTCGTAAATTGATAGAATTTTTTATAATATGTTAGATATATTTTACAATCTAATATATAATATCAAGTCATGTCAGTTTGTAAATTTATTTTTATAAAATTTTTTTTGTGATTAGGCCTTATTTGATTACACAAATGAAACGAGATGAGATGAAATAAAAATTGAAAATTAAATAAAATATTATTAAAATATAATTTTTATTTTAAAATTTTAAAAAATTAAATTATTTATTATATTTTTAATATAAAATAATTTTTTAGCATTACTCTTTTGTAATTGATGAGTATAAAGGACTCGTGGCATATTGAAGGTATTTGTCTATTTGATGTGAATAAGTTGGAGATTAATGGAGTTGAAAATTAATTAGGCTTGACATTGAATGGGGATAAATAAATTGAGTAATGCTAGATAAAATATTACAAGTGTCCGTGCATTTATTTTTTAAAAAAAGTACGGTCTATTATTAAAAAATGATTTGTTATATATGTCTCAGATTTACCTATTTTTTTAAAATTAGTGCAAATCGCTTGTACATTCTAAAATTGCAAGAATCATTTTTTTAATAAATTAAAACTAAAAATAATAGAAAGGTTGCAAATGACATTAATTAAGAAAATGCTTAGGTGACTCAATAGAATCGTATAAAGTTACTTTGAAAATAATATCAAAGTTGTCTAGGTGACTCAAATTTTTTTTGACAAAGTTCAACATTTTAATATTTTCAAAGTTTTTATATACATATATCAATAACTATATTTATAAGAATTCAAGGAACATGTTTAGTACTAGAAACATAAATTTTATAATTTATTTTCCAATTTTCTTGTATCTTGCTTATTAAACGCAATAATTAGAAAAATTAATATCTACTTATTCTATTATATTTTCAAACTAAAAGTAAAGAAAAAAAAACTCACTTCTCAATTTAAAATTTCAACATAATTTTGAATAAAGAAACACAATTTAAAAAGTTTATATATGTATATATATATATATATAAGAATTTACTTTTATATTTCACACATATAATTTTTTCATAAAACCTAGAAGTATCTTTTTTTTTATAAATAAATTATAAATAAGAAATTTTTTAAGATATAAAATAATAAATTATGAAAAGCCATGTCATAGAAGATGCTAATCCTCAGCGGTCGGATTAACTATCCAATCATAAGCATTTTGGTAAGAAAAAAGGATACCACTGTTCCCCATTTCCTCCCCCAATTCCCCATTCACAATCCCCACCTCAGCACTTCCCCTCTCTCTCTCTCTCTCTCTCTCTCTCGATCTCGAAAATCCCCCCTTTTCTCTCTTTTAGAATCAACCCCATCTCTCTCTCTCTCTCTCTGCATAATCCATGGACCCGACGCTACCGCTGCCGTTTCCTCCGCCTCCAAACGCCACACCCTCCTTTCCCGACCCCACAGCCTTCCCCGCCGTAGTCCCCGCCACCACCGAAGCTCAGAACCACCTTGCTCATGCAGCCAACCCTACCCTTAACCCCAACCTCCCCCCTGCCGCCAATCCTGCCCCACCGCTCAACCATAGCCACCCGCCTTACGCCGAGGTACCTTTTTTTACTCTTTTTTACCAAGATTAATTTCTTTTTTGTGTGGTTTATTTAGTTATTTATCTGCTCTGTGGCTCTCAGATGATATACGCGGCGATTGCTGGCCTGAATGAGAGGAACGGGTCGAGCAAGAGAGCCATAGCCAAGTACATAGAGCAAGCCTACTCGGGCCTCCCGCCCAGTCACTCGGCCTTGTTGACTCACAACCTCAAGCGCTTGAAGAACACCGGTCACCTTGTCATGGTCAAGAAATCGTACAAGCTTCCTAGATCTGATGCGTCTTCTTCGGCTCCTCCAGCTCCTCCTCTTTCTGGGGCCCCAAAGAGCCAGGGCCGTGGTCGTGGCCGTCCTCCAAAGCCCAAGATTGCTCCCGGTCCCATTCTTGAGCCCAACGCGCAGCCCGTTCTTGTCGCTCTTGGGCTCGTGGACGATCCCAATGCTCAGCCGGTAGCGGACAAGCGTGGTCCTGGTCGTCCACGTAAAACTGGGCTGGTGGGCCAGGATGGTGGTCCTACCAAGAGGGGTAGAGGCCGGCCACCTGGGCCTAGAGTCGGAGTGAAGCCCAGGTTGATGAAGAAGACTCCAAAGCCCAAGTCTGTGACGGCAGTGTTGGGCCCTAATGGGCTCAAAAGAGGCCGCGGACGCCCACCCAAGTCCCAGCTCAAGACCATGGTTATTCCTTTCGCCCCGAACAATGTCCCAGCAGTAGCACCGGTGGTAAATATACCGAGGCCTAGAGGTCGACCGAAGAAGGATGCAGCTGCACCAGTGCTACCGGTGTATGCAGCTGATGGTGTCGTTGGAAATTTTTCCGGCGGTCCGGCAAACGTTGGCAAGGTCCGGAAGCCGAAAAAGACAACTGGGAGGCCGGTTGGCCGGCCGAAGAAGGTAATTCCTTTTCTCTTCACTGTGGTTTTTGGTACATTTGGCATTTTATTGCAAGTGTTATTCCTTCCTCCATGAATGGTGCGTGGTTGGGCTTGGTTCGGTGTTTCTAACTTTCTATCCTTTATTTATATTGAAAAAAAGAAATTTTTAGTAAGAAAGGAAAAGCTATCCATATTGAATTCTGAATTATTTTAACTTCTTGTGTTGTGTCTGTTGGAGAAGCAGAATACTTTCCCTCTGCGTAACTGAGTGAGAGAGAAAACCCTAAGGCTAACCCCGCTCGTCACCCTTCACCTAAGGCATTGACCCGCGTCACCCTTCACCTAAGACACCCCACCACTGCCATAGACAAGGCCAATGGACTCCGGCGTCTCTACTGAGGGCACTTCCGGCGTCGATCCTCCCTTCGGCGACCTGGAATTTCTCAAGTTTCTTGGAGACATCGAGGAGATTTCTCGGAGGCGTTGTCGACCGTTGTACCTGTGCCTCCTTGACACAGACAAGACCGATGGGCTCTAGCGACTCATCTGAGGGCACTTCGACGTCGATCCTCCCTCCGACGACGAGATTCAAAATCGTCAAGGAGATCTCTTGGACCATCATCCGTCGGATCTATGCCTCCACCACCACCGACAATACCGTCAGGCTCAGGCGACTCCTCTGAGGCCATTCCGGCATCGATCCTACCTCCGACAATTGGATTTTCTTAGGAAACCACTCCTTTGTTTTCTCTGGCACAAACCTACATCAGATTTGCATCTTTTTGGGAGATGAAAGGTGAGAGGTGGTTGAAGGTGGAATAAAAAACTTTTGTTTTTACGAAGAGGGAGGAAATAGCTTTCGCATCTCTAAACGTAGTAAAAGGATAACTAAGTTCATGTGCCTATGTGGGACAGTAGCTTCATGGGTTGGTAAGGGGATAGATGATTGTTTAGAACTCATCTGTCATGATGGATTCTTCAAGGAGTTAAGGATGGGTAATTCATCATTCAACATCATATTAATGCAAGGGGTATTTTTTTGCAACTTCCAGAATTCTGAAATGGGAGGAGGGAAGGTTGGTTGGTGATCCCTAAAGGTGCAAATGGCATTGGATGGAAAGGCTTTCTAAATTCCATTCGAAGTGTCATTGAGTCCAAAGGCGCTATTATGAAACATGTAAATAGAGGGGAGTTCGTTGATGGAAAGACAGTGGGAAGGCCTTCTTCGATCAAAGGTGCCTCGTACGCCTCGGTGTTGAGGTCACCAACGAGTAGTCCGGTCGAGAATAGCTTCGCGATGAAAGGAAATGGTAAGATACTTGTAGGAGACAAGGGCTGTCGGGTGAAATTGGGAGAAGTGGAGGGTAAGCACCATGTGGTGCAAGGTGGAAAGGTTACCTCGGTCAAGTGTTTGAGTATATGAGAGAAGTGGACGGGGTCTTGTGGGCTGTTAAAATTCAATTGACAAGAGTTATGGAATATGTGAGAGATCTTATGATTAATGGGGATAAGGGGTTGGACCTGGTCAAAGGTTTGGGTGGTGGGTTGATAACGGACTAGGGAGGGCGGGGGTAGATCCTACAGGTTTGAATGCATTAAGTGCGTCAGCAAAGGGCACTTTGACGCCGTCACGTATAGGGTCTTCGGAAATCGGCATCACCTTTCACACCAGTTTGTCGTCTGACCCCTTAGTCAATAGTTGCAATTGGGGTTAGTACCTTTTTTCAGGTTCACTTTCAGTTGAAGATAGGGGTCCTTCTAGGGTTTTGAGTACTTTGAAAGAAGCAGACGAGCTTCTTTTAGAAGATGAAAATGGGGTAATAGAAGGTAGTGCTCCCCCTACCTGTTATATGCCTCCTGAAGGGGTACTAGGGTCTGACAAAGTGGCATAGAAAGAGTCGTTGGGGGGGGTGGAGCACCTACAAGCAATGTTCTCGTCAATGGAACAATGACACCTATGTCGGAGGTGGAGGAATCTCTAATGGTGACAACAACAATATAGCTGTTGAAGAGGTTTGGGATTTGAATGCGGGATACTGGGGGGAGGAATTTACGGGTTTATTGTTGGTGCCTTGTGAGGAGGAACGTCTAGAGTCGGGAGAGTAGTTGGGAACTATGTCTGGGGATAATGTTGTTCCCGTGGTTTCTCTTCCTTTGACAAACAATATAGCAGGTTCACCATCAGATTGGGTTTTGTATAAGGTTAACGAGATTCAGCATATTGTGGGGCTATCATACGGAGGATGTGAAGATCAATTTAAAGCACTACTCATTGCGATAGAGGCGGGCCATTTGCTTGAAACCAAATCAAATTTTAAGAAAAACAGAGAGTTAAAGCGTTTTTCTTAGGCAATTAACTACAATGCTGATGGAGGTAGCTCAAGTCGAGAGTAGATGAAAAGGAGGACATTATAAAGACGTCCTCGTAGAGGGAGTTTCAGGTGGAGTATTAGGGTGCGTTTGGATGTTGAAGTGAGTTGAGTTGAGTTGAGGAGGGTTTTTTTAATATTATTATTATTTTGAGATTTGAAAAAGTTGAATTGTTTATTATATTTTGTGTTGGAATTTGAAAAAGTTGTAATGATGAGTAAGATGAGATGAGTTTGGTTTGCAAACCAAACGAAGCCTTAGTCTTACGGGCGTGGGGGTTGGGGAGGTGTTTTCTATTCCAATTCGAGCTTGATGTATTTTGGATATATTTCTAATTTTCATGGACTTTTTGGATCATTTGGGGCTAGCTAGTATGGGTTAGGTGTTTTCTTGTATACGTCCAGTGTACTTGGTTACTCCTATCATATATAGAATTTTTTTACTAAAAAAAAGTGTATGTTAGAGAAATTGGAAATGATATAAACGGTTACTTCTCATTGAGGACCATGATATTGCACCTAGAAGAAACTGCAAAAAATCTTGGTTTGGATAGCAATAACTTTCCATCTCATCTCATCTCGTTTCATTCCATCATATCTCAATATTTAAATGCTACAAACATTTTTAATTTCAAATTTAACTTTTATTTTTTTCATTTAATCATTATCTAATGATTACAATTTTTTCAAACTTTCAAACAAAACACAAAAACCAATTGAACTTTTTCAAATTTCAAAACAAAAATAATATTAAAAAATAATATTATAATGGTACTTGAACTTTATAATATTTATAATAAATTTTTTCTCTTTCATTTTTCAAAACCTCATTAAACATCTTATCTCAAATTATTTCAGTACTATTCACAAATAATTTCATTATTGTTTACAGATCATCTCATTTTATCTTACTATCCAAATGAGGTGTAAGTTGTCTAAAAGTAATTTTTAGTGCAACAATTACTTGTTGCAAAGTTTGTGGAGATTGAAAGCTTCTAAGTGTTTTAAGTTGTTTAAAAGTAATTTTTGGTTCAACTATTATGCATTGTCAAGTATGTAGTTTCGAATGGGACTTGCAATTTCTTTATTCGGTTTTTTGGTCCCTGTTCAATTTCTTTATGTATCCTCACTTTGCCTTTACCATCTTGAGAAAACAAAGAACGCAGCAGGATTGGCTATATCTGCAGTGCCCGACACACAACCAATCGCCTATGTAGATCTTAAGAGGAAACTTGAATATATAGTAAGTTCCTTTGTTTAGTTTTGGCGAGTTAAATCATCCTTATTGCTTCACTGATTTTTTCATTTCAAATGGGCTGTATTTACTCCAATGAATATGTTTTTTTTTCCTTCTCTTTGTAGCAATCTAAAGTGAGTGAAGCTGTTGCCGTGCTGAAGCATCAGATAACTAACGAAAGCGCTGTGGCGGCAATCCAAGAGTTAGAAGGGCTTGCAGCAATGGACATTATTTCGGCACCCTTACAAGTTGAAACCCAACAGCCGGAACAGCCGCCACCGCCACAACAGTTGCAACAGCTGCTGCATCCGCCAGAGCTGCCACAGCCACAACAGCCACAATGGCTGCCCCATCAGCACGAGCTGCTACAGTCACACCTGCCATTTGCTCCATAATTAGTAAGAATTTGTGCAAAAAAAATGACCCTGTTTTCAGGGATCTAGAATGAGTCTGATTGTGAGGATCAATAAGTCGTCTTCTAAATGTTTTAACATAGCACTAGAGGGAAATGATCTGTAAAGGGAATAGGTAAGTAGAGAAACTAATTTGTCATTGATGGTAGAGATGGACCATGTTCATGAAGTTTGTTGTTTAATTAACTTTAGTGCGACCATTAAGCTTATCATTTTTTTTCCTTTTCCCTTTTTCATCATCTTGTTTGCATTAAGAGTGCTACTATTGTAAGACCTTTACTCCGCACTATTTAGAGGAATAATTTAATTTGTAAGATTTAAATTTTAAAATTTATCTCTTAAATTAAATTATGTCTGATAAATAATATATAGTGTATACTGTAGAGGCCTTGGACTAGAGTTATTGTGTGCAAAATCTGTCTGCGCGGCCATTCCATGCGTCAGATCTTCAGTTTTTGGCCTTATCATAGGTTGTGCTCCTCCAACTGTAATTGTTGGGACTGAAGTCAACGATGAGTCGATGACAAGCAGCAGTCTGTTCAATGCACAAATTGTGGAGTTTGTGCTGGGCCTCCGGTCCACCTAGCTTTTGTTTAGCAACTCGTTTAGACGTTTAGATGATAAATTTATGAAAAAGTGAAATGTGAATAATAATGAAATAATTTGAATTAAAATATTTTATTAAATTAAAAAAAAATTTTAAATAAAAATATTGTTAGATTATAATTTTTTAATATTATTTTGTTTTGAGATTTGAAAAATTTGAATTATTTTTTGTATTTTGTTTGGAAGTTTGAGAAATTTGTAATAATTAGATAAAAATATTAATATTTAAAATTAAAAAGTGTTTGTATTTGAGTGATGTTTAGATTTGATGAGATTTTTTCACCTGTCAAGGCCTTAATGGTTTTGCTTCCTTGGGGAAAGAAAGAAGCTGAAAGTGTACTGATAGCGGATGGTCAAATTGTAAGGCATTTTCAGTTTGCACTTGTGGAAGTATTCTTTCTGGAAAAATTCTACTCATTATTTTTACACCATATGTATGATGTTTTAATTTTTTTTTTTAATTTATTTCCTTATCAAATGTTTGGTAAATGAATGATGAGTAGAATAATTTAATTAGTTTAAAAAAAATAAAAAAAACTAAAAAAAATATGGTGCGTGAAATAATGACTAGCAAATCTCATTCTTTAAGTTGATTTATCTTGAAAATTTCTAGACATAAGCCCCACAATCATATGTGAAATATGAAGTATAAAGGTAAAAAAATAAAATCACATATTTTAAATAGTATGCAGGAATATGGAGGTTCTGAGTAGCACGTCCCAAATTAAATCGTCAAAACCAAAGTCCTCTATACTTCACATGAAATGGGTAATATCCATTTGATATAAAATATGTGATTATTTTTATCATTTCACATTTCTTATAAAGAAATTATCATTTTTTAAGTGCAACGGGGGATATTTTTATGGGTTATTTTCTCCGTTCGTCCGTTCGTCAGTCTCGACAACCTCTTTGGGTTTTTTTTTTTTTTAATCAGACTTTTTGGCTACCTCTCTACTAATTCAACTTTTTTCCTGCTGTTGGAGGCGTCTCTTCGTATAAAACTTACACGAAAGTCTACACGTTGAATATAGTTTAATTTGATTTATCAAATTATAAAATTAATTTTATTATAAAATAGATTTGTTGTATTACATTAACTGTGTATTTTTTTTTTGTATTAAATTTGTGTATAGATACAACACTTCTCTTTTTAATATGTCAATTTATTTATTTTAATAAAGAGATTAATAAATTTTACTTATGACGGAAGAATATCGTAATTACAACACTCTCACCTTTATGAGTACCATAAAACATCTAAAAGCAATGTGCAAAAAGCCCTCTACCGTACTAATTAGTCTCGTTTGGATATAAAAATACTCTTAACTCATCGCATCTCATCTCGTCATTACAATTTTTTTAAATTCTCAAATAAAATATAATAAACAATTCAATTTTTTCAAATTCTAAAATACTAATAATATTAAAAAATAATATTCTAATAATATTTTATTCAACTCATCTAAAACCATTTCATTTCATCTCCAACCCTAAATGTACAAAAATGATTTACATCTCAAAAATCTGCAAACTGGTTGGACTCCCTAAAAACATACCTAATCTGAACACTGACATGTAATCTACTTTCTAACTTCGCCAAAACGTCAAAGAATTTACCAAGAAAAAAGGTTAATCTGTAAGATTATCAACTCAATCTGCATCCTACTCTATAGAAAAGAATATGTGTAAAGAAAAAAATAAATAAATGGCGATAAAGACTGGCACCTATGAAGCTGATGATCAGCATAATTAGCTTCCAAAGGAGTGTTGATCTATAGCATTTTTTGTTTTTACTTTCTTTGGTGGCCCTACGTTTGAAAGGATTCAATGCATACCGCTGAAGTTGGGAGCAAGAATATGTTGCATTTCAAGAAAAAATGCAAGTATTACTTAATATAAGGGAACTAACAAGAAGTTAGATGGGAAAATTGTTCTTATTTTTAAGGATATTCACTAAAGAAAAATTATTCTCATCAGTCACTATTCATCAGCTCACATCCTATTAAAAACACTCTCATACCCTATGAAAAAATTATAGATATAGGGTGTAAGAATAAATAGTAACTGATGCATAGCATTCCTCATTCTCTAAATTCTTCGCGATTCTAAAGATATAGAAAGTTGAAAAAATTCAAAAAGCGTGAATTATTCTGATGTAGAAGTCTGCCGCATCAATTAGCAATATAAATATTTGTGTTTAATTTTATTTTTCTTATTATTGTATGGATCATTCCGCATTTAGGGATGTATGTTTACATATCGATGTAACATATATGCCTTAAGACTGAAAAACTAAATGAGATGATGGAGCTATTTCATTCAAAATGCTAACCCTAAAAAATCCTAATTAGCATATGAATGACAATGAGATTATTCTCACAAAGATGATCATATCATCTTGATAAAATTAAATTAATAACAAGATAATACCAGTAACGAGACACTACAAAATAATTAAGTTTATCAGCGACAATAAAATTAGAAGGTCCGACCTTTAGGGCCCCATATTTTATAACAAAAGAAATTAGAATTTTGCCAGACATAAGTCGGTATGTTAACATACTATTTATAGTGAGACACATTTATATTTTAAAAAAATTAAAACATTAATCATTTTTTAGCATAATTGATGTAGAAAAGTTTTACATCAGGGATATATTCGGTGGATATACAACGAGGCTTACCAATAAATATTAACCTTTTTAAGTATAAACATCGTATATGTGCACAATAAATAGTTAATTAGCAACTAATTTCTTTATTAGTCGCTAATAGTGGTTTAGTTTATATTAATTAAGGAACATTAATTTAACATATAAATAAATACCCATCGCAATTGACATATATTCGATGATCATCCCAATCATAATCAAAGTTTCATTGAATTAAAATTAATACAATCTTGACGTTTGAAGGAAAGGCAAAGATTCAAATTTTATTGCTGGTCGTACTACGTACGTTAAATCACATGACTTTCGATGCTAACATGTAATATTTAAGTAATTAATAAATTATACTATTGTTTTAGAATATTTTGTTCTTTGTTATAGCTATCATTGACTTCCAGAATTTTCGTTTTGAATATTAATAAATGTGATTGATTTTCTTATATATTATTCTCTTCCTTTTCTTTTTTTATATATTATAAATTATTATTCTTATTTATAAGAGTATCTTAATAATCTGATTTTAATGAAAATATATACTACAAATTTTTGAAGGAGGGACTATATATATAGAGAGAGTGTGTGTGTGTGTTTGAGACCGAGCTGTGTTTGGTAAGTGAAATAATTCACTACTATTTACAAATAGTTTACTACTATTTACAAACTATTCACAGATCATCTGAAATCACCTCAATATCTAAATGTAATAAAAGTACTAGTGATTTTAAATACAAAAGTGTTTGATGCCAAAGTTTGGACTTGACAGTCACCAACTCTTCGGATGATCTGAATACAATGACAATGAAGGAAACTATAAGTTGTGAACATGATAAATCAAGAAAAATTATAGAAAATAAATGAAATGTATGGATCTATATAGTTTCACATTAAGATTTGCATGGCATGGTAAGTGTAAAAGATAAAAGCAAACAAGCAAAATGCAAGGAGACAACAAAATGAAACATTCTATATACTACACTATTATCTTATTTTTATTATATTATGATAGGGTGACATCGTCCATCAAATTTTTGATCTTCTTTTTTTTTTTTTGAAAAAATAAAGAATAATCTAAAGATGATAAACTGTTGCATTTTATGACACGTAGTATTACTCTGCAACAAATAAAAACATGTACAACTAAAATCAACACATAATCTAAGTGATGAGTATAGTATATCTTGAACATAACGTCTCGTTCACATCAAGACTCACGCCAAAGATTTTGTTATCAACTTGCTTGCATAATTCATAGGGATTTGTTTTGTACTACACATGAATTCATATAACTCCCACTTGTAGAGAGACAATATATATAGATGAGAGTTGCTCCTAGATCTCCATTTGTTTGTCTTTTCTTTTAGTTAGGAGGAGAAATTCTCTTTAAATGTTCAAATTACAAGCTGTCATGCTTGTTTGACTATTTCATAATTATGTAAATAATAGTAAAATTATTTGAGTAAAGATATTTTATTGGATTTGGAAAAATAAGAGAGAAAAAGTTAAATACAAATATTATAAAGTTAAAAATTATTTCAATATAATTTTTGTTTTGAAATTTGAAAAAATTGTATTATTTTTTGTGTTTTGTTTTAGAGTTTAGAAAATTATAATGATTAGATAAAAATATTGAAAACTTGAAATTGGAAATTATTTTGTCTTTGAGTGATGTTTGGGAAAGAAATATCTGAAAATAACTGAGAACACGACTTGTGTTCCCAAACATCTCCTTAATCTTCTTGTTTCTCTTGGTTACAATGCAAGTAAAGATGAAGAAAACTGAGTTCCAATCTCCAACTAGCCCTCTAAAGAAGATGCATGTTTATATTAGAAGCTCTACTGAGTTTGATGTTGGTTTTTTCTGTTCATAACATGATCAAATCACTTCTTTTTCTTGTACTAATCTCCAAACTTTGTCAGCATATAAAGGGGACAAAGCTTGTTTGGGGTGTCTCTGCTACCAGAAGCAATTACCTTAAAGTGGGATCCCCTGCAAATATTCTCCACACAAACTACAAAGTATATTTTCTCAAAAGAAAAAAATATGCCTTAGCCACCAGGTACAATTAAGCACAACCATAGCTTAGATTAATACAAGGTGCATTAGCCATTAAACAAAAACCTCATTAAAGTTCATCAAAGAGTATTGTAACCAAATACTCATCTATTTATTATGAACGGAAATGAATATTTCGCAAATTTTTCACGAAAATGTGCAAATTTCTTACTGTTCAGACATTGCATGTTTTATAAAAAAGTAATTTTACAAGTTAACGTATCATATCAAAATATGTTAGTTTGTAAATTTATCTATTTGTGATTAAAATATTTCTCTATTTTCTGTAAAATTATTGAACCAAAAAAGGTTTACATCCCACTTGCAATTGGATCGACAAGGTTGTTGAAATTGTGATTTAAGCTGTTTTCCACTTTCTTATTTCGTGAACTTTTTAAACTTGAGTTTAAGAAACTGGTCCTGATCTCAGCCAAGTTAGGTTCCAATCTTTCCCCCACTTTGATTGGTTGGATAGATACTCTTTCCATTTATCCCACTTCTTGTCTTTCCCTTTTTCTTTTCTACCACTTCGTCTCTTGTTTCAATAAAGGAAAAGGAAAAGGTTATCTTCTTATCTTTTTAAGTTTTCACTTCTCATTTTCCCTTTCTATTCATCCCATTCCTAGCAAGTCACACGTTGCTTATTCTTGGCCTATACTTGGAGTTTATTTTCTTTTACCACATTTGTTGGCTTACGATTTTTATATTTTCAATAGGGTTTGAGATTATGCTATATGAACGTCGTGTTTCGTATGCTTTTGAGCCAAATTTCAACAATTTAGGTCTTTAGAGTTGGGCCTACGAAAACGAAGAAGAAAAAAACTGAGAGAGGGCGGCTTTGGGGCCAAGGAGTCTTCGATGCCAAAATTAGTAGAATATTTTAAAAGTTTGTAAATAATGAGAGAGTCTAAAGTCCAAAGAGCTTTTTTGTACCTAGAAATTGTTATTTATACTGGGAGTCTGGGAGGAGAGATTGTGCCTACCCCCGTGGGACCTACGTTCTCATTACTGTTCCCTTTGTTAGGATCCTTTAATGCAACATGCCTTTACGACGACGCTATTAATGTGGCGTAGTTCGATTTGTCTTACCCTGCTGGTGTCTTCGGTGGTCCGTCAATGTCACATTATCAGAGGGTCCCCCTTGCTTCCTGCTAGTTCATATAGGCAAGTACTCAAGGGTTGGACGCTGTTCGAGGGATCTCCAGGACGACAAGTCCCATCCTCCCTGCTCCCATACGGGAATAACGTCCAGAGGAGTCTACCTGCGGGCCGGGCCAAGGGACCTATTTGTTCTGGATTGTGCCTTCTTTTCTTATTCTCTTAGTTACTCTTCACAGGCCCACTATAGGAGGAAAACCCTTTTACATTATATTTATTGGTTCACCATTATTATATTTTCAATATGTTGTAAGTCTCATATTTATAGTATCTCAATAGGAGTAAGGTTTACCTCTAATTCCTTTCGGAACTAGATCTATTTAATGAGAAGTGAGTGTTCATCTAACTATAGTTTCAATTTTGCATAACTATTTACCCTTTAAGTACCATATTTTGTATTTTAACGTGGACAAAACTTAGATTCGATTCTAATGGAATAATTAGATCCCGGAGATGAAAGACACATATTTCATCTGAGAGTTATTTTATTATCAAGTTATATCATTTAAATGATATTATTTAATTCGTAATATTCAAATTTTAAAATTTATCTTACAAATTAAATTATGTCATGTATACATTATGTAGTGTAGAGACCATAAAATAGCGGTAATCGTTTATCTAATAATTCATCACTTTTATAGGACTTTTTTTTTCTCTCTTTGTAATAATAGAAAAGTACGAGAAGATTATTGGTGTTCAAAGTTTTTATTTTTATTTTCAAAAAATACTATAAATTCAAAGACTTATGGCTCATTTGGTTTCTTGACTGTACTCAGTTCAACTGAATTCGGTTTATATTTAGACCTCTTTTAATATCTAAATACCTAATTTTCAAATCACTAAACTTATCTCAACTCAAAATCTCTTTATATGTGGGATCAATAACCTTTTTCAACTCAATACTTATTTACATATAAGATTTATAATCTTTTTTAAATTCTCATAAATATATTTAAATTTATCTTAATATTTAAACACATATAAACTTATTTTAAATAAATCTCAAAAAATTTATTCTACTACCTTAATTCATTATTATTTATAAAAATGTTAACTCAACTAGCTAACAAGACCTTAAAAAGAAAAAATTGGAGAAACAATAGTGTGGGCCATTGGTTCACTTGGGCGGGCGCTTCCTCACGGTCCAATGACAATATGAGGAAATCCACTGGTACGCCCATTTTGGTTGGATAAAGGATGACGTTGGTGCCCCATGACCTAACCCAAAAAGTTACTAACTGCGGCTTCACGCGCCTTGGCCACGCTCCAATCACGTACTCGTGACATTAAATATGGATTCCCTAATTGGAGGACGAGAAGCGCGTGGCGGATGACATTAATTCCACAACCGAACTGTTGCAAATAAAAAGTAAGAAATGAGTAGCCACTGTGTTCGAGCAATAACATTTTTACTTTTTGCCATAAAAGCTCGAGGACAAAGCAAAGCCAAGCCGCCCCTGCAGTATCAGAGCACTGCAGTCGACGCCAACTAACTTCCGCCGACCTTGTCGTTTTCCCTTTATTTTTTTTAAAATATTTTTTTATTAATTTACTTTCTATTTTATATGCAAATATTTATTATATAATCTAAGAATATATTTTATAAAAATAAATTTATAAAATATTGAGATTTTTTTAATAGTATATTAAATTATTAAATTTATTTTAACATCTATAGTATAAAATTATGTATTTTTTTTTTTTGTAAACCTAAAATTTATTTTCTGGTTATTAAACATATAAAAATAAAAAATAGATCTATTTTCAAGTTTCTGAAAAAGAAATTAAATTGAAAGGAGAGATATGACATTTCATTTTCGGTCTCTGACTCTCTACCTGTTTGTGCTCTGTTTTTGAAATCCTTATGTTGTTGGTAATTTAAGAGCACTCATGCCATTAGTTTTGGTGGCATTGTCACATTTGAAAGGCCATTCAATTTGACTTCGGGCTCCATTGTTCATCTGTGTTTTCATTGAAGTTCTTCTCGTCCTGTTGGTATGGTAATTCAAGAAGTTTTCAATGCTGGTTGGTGAAGATTTTCATGAGGAAAAATTTTACGAGTCTGATCATCTTATCTCGTTATATTGAAGTGATATTGCTCTCAATTTTCAAATTTATTTTTTAAAAAATAAAGCGTACTAATTCATTAGTGATTGTGAAATCATCATTTATTTCAAAAGTTTAAGCTGATAGAAAGAGGTAAATTTTATTATTTATTTTATATCTTAACATTCTTGGTTCTCACGTGTGGGCCAGACTCCCCCTCAATGAATGACCTAACATGTAGAATATTTAATTAAATAAAATATAGTGTAGAGTCAGGATTCGAACTCAGGACCTCTGCTCTGATACTATGTAAAATTATCATTTGTCTAAAAAGTTTAAAGTGATAGGAAGAGATAGATTTTATTATTTATTTTATATTTTAACAGTGATTAAAGTGCTAGATTTTAGATCGTGGGATAAGAATATGACTCATAATATCAATATTTTATCATATTCTCTCAAAACAAGACAATTTTTATCATTAGTATGAAATTAACATTTTGTACTATTTTTAACGCGTAAGATTTTTTACTATTTTTTCCCAATTTCTTAACACGAGAGGCACTCATGTACCCGTGTTAACGGTGTACTTTGGATCTTACAAGTAGAAGGACTCATAAATTTAATTTTTCTCGTTGAATCAAATTAATATATTATATGAGAAATCATTTTGGTACTCTATAAAATAAATAAGAGATATGGTGTTGTATATATATTATTTGAATTATTCATCAAATGGTTGGTATAATATATATATAGTATATTTATGACATTTATTTCACCTTTATTTATTTATTTTTTTAATTTCTGAATTCTGCGTGATTATAGAATATGTACGTAACTTTGCGTCTGCATGTGCCACTTTTTCTATTGCACGTACTTTATTCATCGATCTTCATGATATGCAGATGGGTGCTCTCTCTTTCAATAATGTGATGCATCATGCAAGGTTGACTTTTTTGTTTTGCTTGAGAACTTATCCAAAAGCAATATTTATTTATTTATTTAGTACTCCATAACCAAGCTTGAAATTAATACTCTCATCTCGTTTTCTTCTAGGTCAAAACAAACTAAAATAAGTAATTTTCATGTGGTTGGAGATTTATCAAGAAAATCAGAACGATGGAGTTGGAGTTGTCTCTGTCGGCCAACGAGAGCGGCCTACTTATATATATTTATATTTCTATCCTTTGATTCTTATGAAATATTCTAAAATGGCATTTCATGCTCAAGGAACTCCACAATTTAGGCCAAGATTGAAGAAAGAAAAGATCATCATCACTTTCAATCTATTTGGAATAATAAAGAAATTGGCCACGGTTTGGTGCGATTGAATAAATAGTTAAATATCAAATATTGTGGTTGGCAAGATCATCAAACAGAGTCAATGATTGATTACTAATCAATCAATTTCTTATTCGTTGAAAAAATCTAGCAAATCAACCAATGATGTTAAAGAAATGTTAACATAATCTTAGAATATATAAGCTTATGATTTCCCGGAATTATTAATAATTAATAATCAAGATACACAAGAAAAAAATAAACACTAAAGAAGAAGAAAGGCACATGCCCTATGATGTCAATAATGTTGGTAGGAGAGAGAGAGAGGAAGAGAGAAACACACACACACATACATATATATATATATATATATATCAGTTCCGCTTCTGATCGGTTGAGAGGGGAGACGGGGGAGACGCTGGGAAGCTTATTTTGTTCCCGTGGGGTTTCATCAAAGCTGCACGCACATAAGATTTTCTATATATAATATATATGTGTGTGTGTGTGTGTGTGTAATGTTAGTGGAGCCCATCGATCAGTAGGTTGCATGTCCATGGGATCTAAGAGTCTTCCTTTCTATTTTCTGCAAGTTCCCAAAAGCATGCATAAATATATTTACTTCTTTAATTGCTTACAAATATTGCATGCTTGCTTCCCGTTTGATGTGAATATTGAAAGCAAACTAATTAACTAGGGTTGCTCTGATGTAATAGGAATGTAAAAAGAATACTGCTATTTGTAAGTCAGTGTTAAAGACGCAGTTTACCTGTCGATACTCTTACGCCCTCGAAAGAAAGCTACATTTTGTGGTGTATAACTAACATAAATCAAGTCATTATTCCTGTTTCCAATTAATTTAGGTGACTAATAAACTAAATTGATTTTGAAGTGAGAAAAATGATAAAAACTTTCAATGACGAGAACAAAAAAAAACTTGAAAGAAAGAAGAAAGTGATAGATAGTTGTTAATTTCAAAATATTCACACAAATAAGACAACCGACAGAAACCTCTTTTGAATAACAAAAAGGGGTCAAATTACCAAGCACTTCCTCCCAATTAAAAAATAAAATAAAATAAAATAAATCTAATGGCACAAAGGAAAAAAAAAAGAACAGAAAAAAGGAAAAGAAAAAATAGATGGTTGAAAATATGAGACATGTTTATTTTCACAAAAATATAGAATAAAAAATAAAAAGTTATATTTTCCAAACTATTATTGGAAATTGATAAATAGTCCACATTCCATATATCCATATGTGGCTATTTATAATAAATGGAAAATAATTAATAAGCTACGTTTTATAATCTTGACAATCAAATATTAAATTCCGAAAAATAATTTTTTTTTTAACAGGTATACAAATTTTCTACCATCACTTTCAATTTGGAAAGCACAAAAATATTGTGATTATAAAACGAAGTAGCTTCGAGAGGTAGAGAAAGCTCCTTGTGATCCCAATTAATTATTAGGGCAATATCATAATATATAGGAAAAAAGAAAAAAAAAAGGCGTTTTCGTCTTATATATTATCCTAATTTGGATAAACATTAGATATCCACCTAATTAACCTAAACTGATTTTAAGGATTCAATATATATATAATTGATGGAAATATGCTCAAAGTAATCATTTTAAGTTGAATGAAAACAAGTAAGGCTTTGAAAAAGTGTATCTTATGTCATTGTCAGTTTGATGAAAATGGCAAAAAAAAGAAGAAGAAGTCATTTTCATTCATTTGGAAGGATTCATGTTTCCTGATAGAAACTTGCTAGATGCAATAAATCCAGCCAATTGTCAACAATAAAATAACATTAATTATATCTTGTTTTTATCGAATCATAATTCGTCACAACGATATTTATCAAAGTCAATCTATAAATTAATGTGATTTGATGTAGTACATTAGATTATAAAATTAGTATCATATGAAGTTGTGTCAGTTTGTAGATTTACTTTTGTAAGATCTCTTTCTAGCCGTAACACTTCTTGTATATACATAAGAAGTATACCATACACAATATGGATGAAAGAATGTAAGGTACAAGAGTATATATGCACCTTGGCCTTGCTATTTGCAAAGATTGATCTATTGGGTTCTTCCTTATTAAACTTAGCATTTAAAACTTGGTCATAGTATTTGAATTATCTGAACTTTTTCCTATGACACATATACTCTGTGCTTTTTTATGTAATTAAGAAAATCTTAGTTCTTTGAATCACCTTGAAAACAAAGTTCCATCTATTGGTGTAAAAGACATTTTAATTGTGAAATTGAATATCTACTCTCTTTTTAAGTGAAATGATTATAAACAAAAAGCAAAGAATAAACTTCATTTTATACTCATGTCTCGAGTTGAATGTTGAGATCAGATGAGATAAGAAATATGTGAATAATAGTGAAATGATTTGTGAATAGTTGTGAAATAGTTGGAATTAAAATATTTTATAAGGTTTTGGAAAAGAAGAGAGAAAAAATTGAATAAAAATATTATAAAGTTAAAATATTGTTAGAATATAATTTTTTAATATAATTTTTATTTTAAAATTTGAATTATTTTTTACTTTTTATTTGAAAAAATTATAATAATTAAATGAAAAAGTTAATATTGAAATTGAAAAATGTATGTGTTGCCTCAGTTACCTCAATTTATTAATTTTTTCATTAAATTATCAAAATTTTAAAATGACTTTTAAAATTTTGATAATCTTTCAATAAATAATACTAGATACAGTATTAGGATGTACAAGTCTCACTTACCCTTTTTTTAAAAAGCGGAATCCACTATAAAAAAATAAATTTTTTTTTATATAAATTTAAGACTAAGATATGCGAGATTTACACATTTAAAATTATATAGATCAATTCAGTTTTCACCCTTTGATTAAGAGAACCACTAAGATTGTGAAAAAATAACAGCAATTGGTAGTAATTTGAGAAATTGACAAGAAGAGAGGTTTGTCGTGTAGATGGTAAAGATTGATATAAGCGCTTTGCATAGAACAATAAGCTTCTGTTTGGACATTGTATGGTAGGACAGATTTTCATCTCCTAAAAATATATTTTATTTAACAATTTATATTAGTTTACGTCATTTTAAATTTAATTAACAAAAGGAGGGTGCTAGTGCTACAGAGACATTTTGTGCATTTCTCTCTTGTTTTTTATATAAAAAAAAGGGATATGCACATCGATGTATTTTATCGGGTCATTACATTCGGTTTGATTAACATTTTCCATGACAAAAACTTCTCACAAAAGTTCACTTTTACTGTTTTACAAACTCCATCCACAATCTATCTATTTTTTTTTTTTTTTAAATCTAAAGTTTTTGTTACGAAGTCCCCGTTCTCACAAGATCTCTTAAAAACATGTCTAAAGAATTTTCTAAAGATTTATATTTGGATAGTTTAGTAAGATGAGATGATATAATTTTAAATAAAAATTTAAAAATTAAATAAAATATTATTAAAATATTAATTTTTAATATTATTATTATTTTAAAATTTAAAAAAATTTAATTAAAATTAAAAAAATTTAATTATTTATTATATTTTATATAAAAATTTAAAAAAATTATAATAATAGATAAATTGAGATAATTACTCAATCGGCCATTAGAAATTTTTCAGACATTTGCCATATAATGACAAAATCCAAGGTTTTCTCGAAATAGCAAAAGTTGAGTTGCAAAGAATGATAATGCCCAAGCTGCTCTTTAATATTCCAATTTTGTGCAGATCACCCACCAAAGTTTCCAACTCTTGTCACCCACACTTTGGAGTTAGAGAGCGAGAGAGAGAGAGAGAGAGAGGGAGCCAGTTGGTTGTGTTTGCCACCAGTTTACCTTTTCCTGGGACCGTGAGATCCTTCAGCCTCGAAACTCAAGTGGGTCATTCTTTTCTACGAGGTCCTACTCTCTCCCACTTGCCGGTCTTTGCTGTCTCAGCCTGTGTTACCTTACCTGCCCCCTTTTCAAACTTCCCCAAGAGACGCTTCTCTCTTTTCTATGTGCTCTTCTTTTCTATATCCGAGTAAGATGTAGTTTTCTCAATCTGGGTATTCTCCTTTTCTTATTGTTCCTGCTTCTTGCGGGTCATGATACATCAAAGTTCTGATTTTGGTGTAGGTTGTGTTCTCTTCGTTCTTTGCTTTATACTTGTTTATGCTTTGTCTTTAAGACGCGTTCTTTCCCGTTCTTCGAGAAGGAGGGTGTTAGCTTTCAATTCAAGCATCTGGGATTGTGCAAGCTTTTCTGGATATTGCCTATGATCTTTGTTTCGGATTTTGGATTTGAGAGTTTGGTTTGGGGTCACTTGTGGAGTGCAAGGGATGTCGGACAAAAGAGGCCTTTTGAATTAGTTTGAACTCTACTTTTGTGGTGGAATAGTGACTATCATTTCATGCTTTCCTCAAGACAATGGAGAGGTTTATGGCCAGATTTTCACTTCTTCAGCAAATAAAACCTTAGCTTTGTGAAATAATATGAAGAATCTTCTTAAGAAGCTTAATATCGTGTCCAATCAATCGGAAGATGCAGAAGGGTCTACTTCATCCAAGTTGAATACGTCTAATGAAGGGTCGTCCCCTGATAGGATTGTGCACTCTCGGTTCCATCATAATTCTGAGAATAGACCCCTTTTGGGGCTCTCGGGTTGGTTGAATTCAGTTGCTAATATAGGTAGCCCCAGTCATCTGTCTTCTTCGAATGTGACCGGGGGAGAAGAAACAGAACCCTCCGATTTGGCTGGTACTGTTAATTTAGATGTTATGGATGCAGCTAGGCGTGATTCAGTTTCTAGCAACTCGAGGGATCCTGATATAGAGGAGGAGTATCAGATACAACTGGCTTTGGAGTTGAGTGCCAGGGAGGATCCCGAGGCAGTTCAGATCGAGGCTGTAAAGCAGATCAGTTTGGGCTCTTGTGCTCTTGATAATACTCCGGCTGAAGTTGTTGCCTATCGATACTGGGTAAGTTTCGCCCTTTCTTTTGTTTCCTAATTTCAGTTTCGTTGACTTGCTACTGTTAGCTATCTTTCGTACGATCACAATCGTTATAAGAACTCGTAGTGTATAAACTGATATGTTTCCAAAACATATTTATGGCTAAAGCAAGTTTAATTCTGCTCCTGTTCATAGATGCAGATGATGCTTCTATTAAGTTGAAAAATGCTTTTTGATGAACTGGATGGTTTAAGCATGCGAGTTAAAGAGTTGTGTTGGGAAATGGGGAAAAATTTTGGGAAGACGTCATTGTCACCCTCGTAGCTCCTGTGATCCTTGTACTTTAATCCTATTAATGTAATGAAAGTGACACTTCAACTGGATTAATGTTAGTCGCATTCCCATATGTAAGCAATGTTGTTGAGAGTCACGGTCAAAGCTGCTTTGCAGTGATAGTGTGTTAGCGAAGACAGGACCAGCAGAACTAGTTATCTCCAATTTAGAGTAATTCTACTAATTATTTAGCTGTATGTATTGGATGTTCTTGTCCTTATCGGTAAAGTTTTCAGAATTTAAGACCTCATATCTGTGGCGTAGTCTTGTCTACAAGTATATCTTCTTTTCTAGTTCACTTGTTTTTTTTTTCGGTTCTTTTGTTTTGTAATTCTAGCTTCACATTTTTGTTCCAAGTTTTTTTTTTTTTTTTTGATAAGTAAAACAAATAATATTACTCTAAAGAATAGGCCTAGCCCAGTACAATTTTTGTTCCAAGGTTTCTCTCATGCCAATGCAATGCATATGACAATAAATGAATCAGGAAATCTATGTCACACTCCTATTTCTTTAATAAATGATCCATTGTTACTGGAGATCAACAAGACATTAGTCCTGCATCTTGCTTTTGTTGTAAAATTGAAAAAAGAAGAAGATAGTTCTATTGAGGGTTTACCGACTTGTGCTGGTCATATCTCAGCATACTTGCTGGGCCCTATCTCAGCATAAAAGGGGAAGTAAATCTCTTGAAATCTATTTTTATTTGATTTGATAAGTTACTATTATATTTCCTGAGTGCTTGATTTATCTATTTGTGGATAAACTGGAAACTAAATAACTATACAGGATTATTCTTTTCTTATATCTGTAAAAACCTTCATTTTCTCATATCTGAATGTGTATGGTCTTTTCTAACCTATCTCATATCGTAGATTTATTCATGCTTCACAGAATTACAATTCTCTTAGCTATGATGACAAGATCTCAGATGGCTTCTATGATCTGTATGGAGTTATGACTGAGTCAACCTCAGAAAGAATGCCTTCCCTTGTTGATCTACAGGGAACACCAGTGTCAGACAGAGTCACCTGGGAAGCAGTTTTGGTCAATAGGGCCGCTGACGCTAATTTGTTGAAACTTGAGCAGAGAGCTCTAGAGCTAGCTGTTAAATCAAGGTCCAATTCTCTCGTTTTCGTAGGTAGTAATTTGGTGCGAACGCTTGCTATTTTAGTTGCTGACTATATGGGTGGACCAGTTGGGGATCCTGACAACATGTTGAGAGCATGGCGAAGTCTCAGTTACAGTTTGAAAGCAACCCTTGGTAGCATGGTTTTGCCACTGGGTTCTTTGACAATTGGATTAGCTCGTCACCGTGCATTGTTGTTTAAGGTGCATCCCTGGCTTTTTTTAACCCTAATATTCATTCAGCAGAATTCTAAGACCCTGACAACTATCTGTGCTTGCTTCTTAGAATTATTTTATTTTTCTAAGATTATTTTAAGCTATCTGAATATGCATTCAGCATACTAGGCAATATGCCTTGTTTTTCTAAAATTTGATGCTTGTTACAAAAGGCACTATCTCCCATTTTAGGCTTGTCCAGAGCTTTGCAATTACTTCATACAACTTATGGAACATCTTATCTGAGTTATTGATGCATTTAATAGCTCACTCTTCTGCCTCCTGTTCTTATTACACGTTATTAGCTATCCTGGACTATGATTAACTTCTTGCTCCATGTTGTAAACACTCTGCTTGAGCTAGGTTCTGCATCAAATGTAAGATAACTTTGAATGACTATATTAACTGGTCAACAAGTTTGTGCCTGCTTTTGCGAAGTCAACTTATGTTGAGAAATGTAGATCAGATCAAACTCCTTCAATAAACACCTTGTTTTAGGAATTGTGCATGAACTCATCTGATAGGATGTCAGTCTGTCCTCCAAAGTTGGAGCAGGATGGGGCCCATGGTCTTTAGCTCCAAATATTCAGAATGCTCAAGTGTGTCCATTGCGAGTGTTTTCTGTTTGCGTCATCTGGTTGAATTCGTATGAAATCTTAATTTCTTTGACACTGTGCTTGCCTAGTTTATGTATTGAAGAGCCTCTATCAAAATCTCAGTCATCTCTGTTTTCTAGATAATTTGTTATTCTTGTTTTAATCTTCTTTTTAAATGGGGCAAGATCGGTAGAAAGGCAGCCTAGCCTAAGCCCTCTTTATGTCTGTGGAAGATAATATGGTACATTCTGTGCTGGTTCCAGGGTGAGACTCATGAAAGCTCCTACTAATATTTGGACCTTTTCCATATAAAATATTATTTATAGCTCTCAGCCCCCCTACCTGGTCTGTCATTTCTATGCCGGATGCATGGAAGGCAGAAAAATTGTCTTGGGTAGCTTTTGTTCTCAGTTCTAGTTGAAATTTAAATCACTTCTACCAGAGGGTAAGGTGAATAGTTTGATGGCAGAATTAGGATTGGTGCCCTTTTATACTTATCAAAAAAAAAAAAAAAAAAAGGATTGGTGCCCTTTTATGATTTCTGATATGTTAGAGTTTGTTTGGCCAAATATTTATTACCATGATGTTGAAGGGTAGTTCCTCTGTGTACTAACAGTTATCAACAACTGCATTATGCAAGCACTGTGATTATCCTGCTATCAAGGCATCTGTATATTTGTTAGAAGCTGTTCTGTCTCCTGTGAGTCAGCTGTCTTCATTAGATTTTATTTCTTTTTATATTGTTTTGATAGCTTTATAGATAAAAACTTTTGTCATTATCCTTCGGTCATTTGATCATCTTGTGTTATATGACTCTGTCCTTCACTGGGCTTGTTTGGATAGTGAGAAGAGATGAGATGGTTTTAGATGAGTTGAATAAAATATTATTAGAATATTATTTTTTAATATTATTATTGTTTTGGGATTTGAAAAAGTTGAATTGTTTATTATATTTTATATGGAAATTTGGGAAAGTTGTAATGATGAGATGAGATGGGTTGAGAGTGTTTTTGTATCCAAATGGTAACTCTTAGTTTCCCTTATTGTACAGAATCATGGTCATCCACTAGTAGCTCTCATCTTCGGACTTTTCTGTGGTTATGTAGGTTTTGGCTGATAGTGTGGGCTTCCCATGCCGGTTGGTGAAAGGACAGCAATACACGGGTTCTGACAATGTGGCAATGAACTTTGTGAAGATTGATGATGGAAGGTAACTGTTGTTATTAGTTTATTTTTGTGGTGGATTCAAGTCAGTTGGATTATTCAGGATTTTGTATCTATTTTCTGTTCGCTGAAACATGATTTCGCTATGCATATGAGTTGCTCTATTTTTTCTCTCACTCATGGTATTAGTAAGGCATTGATGATTTTATAGAATAGTTAGAAGATAATTTGTGCCCATAAACTGGTGTTTTAAGATGTCATTTATGTCTGTTTACTTGCATTTTTTTTTCTTTTAATGTCAATTGCTGCTGCAAATGATCTCAGAGCAGAAAATTCCCTCATTTAGCTCTATGAGTTTTTTCCTTACATTTGGATTTGCAAAGCCATTAACTTTTCTGAGACGTTGATAATGTGAAATACAGGGAGTATATTGTTGATCTAATGTCAGATCCTGGTACACTTATTCCATCTGATGCAGCCGGGTCGCATATAGAATATGATGGATCTTTCTATTCTGCAAGTCCCTTGTCTAGAGATGTTGACTCCTCTTATGTGGCCTCTTCAAGCAGTGGGGTTGGAAGTTCATTTGAGGAACATTCAGACTTTGGGACATTGGACAAGAGGTCTAGGCTCAGCAATTCAGTTGCTTTAGGAAAAGAATCTGATGACAAAGGTGATTTCACTACTTCTGCAAGCATAATCAGGCTAACTAAAAGTGAGGAAGAGCACAGGTCATCCTCAGATGATTTTGGATCTCCCTCCAATGTAGATAAGTTGCCAGTGCAGGAGAATCCTGGCAGACCTAGTCATCCTTACATGCATGCAAGATCTCCTTCTTGGACTGAAGGGGTTAGCTCCCCTGCTGTCCGTAGAATGAAAGTAAAAGATGTTTCAAAATACATGATTGATGCTGCCAAAGAGAATCCACAATTAGCTCAGAAACTTCATGATGTGCTGCTTGAGAGTGGTGTTGTTGCTCCACCAAACTTGTTCACTGAAATTTATCCTGAGCAGTTGGATGTGTTTGTAGTTGAGGCAAAGCCACCAACTGAAGATAAGGATGAAAATAAACCGGGGATTGGAACACAAGAGCTCAAAGGTCAAGATGATCATTGCCCTGCTCGCTTTTTGCCACCTTTACCTCCCCAGAGAGTGCAATCTAAAGAAAATGTATCCTCTGGTCAACTGGAGCATCTTAAAAGTGTTGAGGATGATATAGGAGAAGTAACTGGACAGCTTATCTCATCACAACCTGAAGTATTGAATCCTGTGAAATTTACCAAGAGAGTGCCTGTTGCTGCTGCTGCTGCAGCAGCAGCAGCTGTTGTTGCATCTTCAATGGTAGTTGCTGCCGCAAAGTCGAGCACTGAATCCAATCTTGAACTTCCTGTAGCAGCTGCTGCCACTGCTACTGCTGCAGCTGTGGTAGCAACATCTGCAGCTGTCAGTAAGCAGTATGAGCAGGGTGCAAGAAGTGATGGAGATACAGATGTAGCTTGTTATGATCCATGTGGTTGGGTTGACCATCATCATGATGCTTCTGGAGCCATTTCAGAAGGCGAGAGAATGTCAGATAGATCGGCAGGTAATGAAAGCACAAAATCTGATGGCACACTTGATGAAGTTGCAGAATGTGAGATCCCATGGGAGGAAATCACCTTGGGTGAGCGTATCGGACTTGGTACTTACTTGTGCATTATGCCATCAAGTTCTTGTACTTTGTCCTAAAGAATAGTAATATCATATGGTTTTCCACGTGTGTAATTTCATCCTTTTGGGTTAATCCTTTGTTCTGCAGGATCATATGGGGAGGTATATCGTGGAGACTGGCATGGAACTGTGAGTTTTCCATGCTGATCCTGAATGAATCTGGTGCATCTTTTATAATACTGGTGTCTACTATGGGTCTAATCCTTTCCTTTCGCCTTGGTTTCAGACATGTTGAGTATTTTGTGCTGTAATTGTCTGTGTGTGGGTTATAAAGCTTCAGTATGGCAATAGTTACCTTTTAAAAAATATGGAATTGCCCAACATGCAAAATGTGGCCAAAAAGGCACCCTGAAAAGAATACTGTCACAGCACGTGATCAGAGAAAACAGTACTGCATACAGTGTGAATGATGTAGACTTGTCTATTGATTTAGTGTTTAGGGTTCTATACGATCAACATAGGTGGGCTAAAGCCTCTACCTGCTAAACTTGGCATTACAGAACCGGATATAAAAATTGATGGCAGTACAGCTTAAATTCCATGAGTATTTATTTTTCAAAGTTAATAAACTAACCAAAACAGATTATTGCTGAAGATTGTAAACAGATTCTTTGATATTTATCAAAGAATACGGGTCATTGTTTCTTTCAGATGTTAGGTAAAGCCTACAATAACAGGCATGGTTTTGTAGGAGGAGATGAAAAGTTCCACAGGTTATTGAATGATGCCCATATAGGTCAAGTTTCAACATATATGACGCACTGAGCTTTACTTATTTTATTTTCTTCCATTGTGTTTATTTATCTGAATTAAGTCTTTGGATGGTCTGTCTGTGATTTATTCATTTGAGGTGTTCTTTTTCCCTTTGTATGTATTTGAAATCCAAAGCATCATCACCATCTTCCTATTCCAGAGTGCATATTGCTTTTGAAAAATGAGTTTTATTGATGATCAAGAAATAGGAGCAAGGCAATATTGATGTACATAGGGAGTATATATCAGACAACTAATGAGAGAGAGAAAAAAAACATCGGAAAATCCTGGAAGCTAAAGCTAGAAAATCATAGGTGGGTTGCCATTCAATGGCAAAGTGTATTGAAAAAGAAAACCTTGGGGTTTTCAGTTTTCTGCAGTCCTTGTAATATCTTCAAAGCTTTGGTCATTTATTTCCCTCCATATACACCACATCTACCAAATCAGGATCATTTTCCACAAGGTGTCACTGTGAAGACTATCAAAACTGCTCTTCCATAGCTACATATTATAACCTTATTATTTGCTTTGTTTTGGGATGTTACTTCAGTTGTATACGTTGGAATAGAAACATCAATTGTCTAGCCCTATGTCACTGTCTTCTGTTTGTTTTGAGATTTCTTGCTTGCATTTGCGCCAAATTCATGTTCTGGGAAACTCTATGTTTGGATCCTATTGTCAGTGTTTGGTTTTATAGGAAGTGGCTGTGAAGAGGTTCCTAGACCAGGATATTTATGGTCAATCACTTGAGGAATTCAAAAGTGAGGTACAATCTGCTTTCCCTTTTAAATATTTCTTTGCATTTACAGTTTTTTGGGTTCTTAGCTCCTGTTTCACAAGAAAATAAGACTTAGTTTCATTTGTTTTAAATGCTTTGTGTTTGCACCTTAATTGAGTTGGAGTGCAATACAGAATTGGAGTTATTTCTTTGGTCTCTTCAGTTAAAAGCCTGCTTGTGCTGTCAAAACTTTCCATGCCCTCATTGCCTTATTTTAGTTGAGCGTATGATTGACTCATAAAAATAAGGGATGAGATGCCTGGACACATTTGTCTGGATTTTGATCAGGATTTTGGAAAGTCTACCTGTGATTTCTTCCTCTCAACTTTGACTTTTGCTAGCTGTCATTGTTATCTCTAAGTCTCTGGAGATTTTTGTTGAAACCGTTTGTTCTACTTGTGGTTTGAATTTCAAGGTGCTGTTAATGAAAAGACTCAGGCATCCCAATGTTGTGCTCTTCATGGGAGCTGTAACACGTCCCCCAAATCTTTCAATTGTCACTGAATTTCTTCCCAGGTATGCAAATGCTCTTGTTCTGACCATATTTATGGAAGACAACGTGTTCCATATTTAAACTTACGAACAAAAGCCCTTATTAGTAACGTGACTTATCAGTATGCTCTAGCTGCATAGTAGACAAATATTCCTTTTTCTTCTCAGGCATTGATTTACTTGAAAGTAACACTGCACCCGCTAGTACACACGTGCGCACACGGACACAACCAATGAAATGGCTTCAAAAGAGGCTCTTGAAGGGTAGGGCTTTTGGAAACTAGAAGAAAATACTTCCATGAAAACAGATCTATGAAAGTTCAGTTTCTATTAATGGAAAATTTTCCTGAGAAGTATATTCATGTTGCTGTTTCAAGTTTGCTTTATCACAGTAGACAAATAAACAATCATCTATGTTTTGGAAAAAGAAATATTGATGAACAGAGATGCCTACACAGAATGTGGCAGGAAAATCCCATAAAGAATACTTCCTATGGCAGAAAGAACACTCCCCACTCATGGCTTTACCCTTAGGAACTCTAGAAAATCAACATGGCTTACCAAATTAGTCAATAACTTCTAAAATCGAATTTGAGCTAAGAACCTGCTCTGCCAGTATTATACTATTTGATTATGACTTGACAAGTTAATTCTTGTATCATATTATTTATGTCAATTGGTATGCTAAAGAACTAGTTTTTTCCTCGCTTTTATTTTTAATTTTTTTTGCAGAGGTAGTTTGTATAGGTTGATTCACCGGCCTAACAATCAATTAGATGAAAGAAGGCGCTTGAGGATGGCCCTTGATGCTGTATGATTCTATCATTCTTGCTCTTTATTCCAGTTCCAGTCAGCTATTTGCTATAATTTGTAAATTTGCAGGAAATAATGTCTGTTTTGGATGATTGAACTTTCAGGCCCGTGGAATGAATTATTTGCACAACTGCTCTCCCATAATAGTGCACCGTGATTTGAAGTCTCCAAATTTACTAGTTGATAAGAATTGGGTTGTGAAGGTGGTGTCTTTTCTCTTTATTGAGCTTGCTCAATTTATTTCGTGTATCTTCTGTGCCTAATCCAGCATGATGTGAACTTTCCTGCATGTTTAGGTGTGCGATTTTGGCTTATCTCGGATAAAGAATAGCACATTTCTTTCTTCAAGGTCAACTGCAGGGACAGTAAGCCATTTACACTTTTAATCCTTTTTTTCTTTTTCGTTCTGTATTTTTGGGTAATTTATTTATGATGGACGGATGCGTCAAATTCATGTCTCAGTGCTGGATATATTCTTCTGACTACGTCTAGTTTCTACACACCTTCGATATGTTTCAAGCAATGGTGAAACACTGTTTTGTAATATACTTCATATTACATCATTTCTTGAATTTATTGTGAACTATCTGTCCTTTTTGCTGCTGGTACACCGAAACTTGGTAGATCTTGTGGTGATTAAGAAAGAACAAAAGAAAAAATTAACGTCTTTTTTTTGATGTGGCGAATTCTCTGAACAAATGTGGTCAATGCATTACAGCAAAGTCACATGTTCTCTCAACTTTCCTAAATCCCTACAAGAGAACTCTCCCGAGTGGACTTACTGTTTACAACAAATTATATTCACGAGTAAATGAAAAGGTTTATTCGCTTCTCACCAAAGGTTTGAACAGCATATATACTCTTGGTGGCTGCATTTGGTGGTAGCTGATACTACCATATAATTTATATAATAATGTTAAAAAGTTATTTTTCCCTAAGAAATGTTTTTTTTTTTATAAGTAATAATATTATATATATATCAATAGGAGTAACCATGTACACTAGACGTATACAAGAAAACACCTAGCTCATACAAGAGAGCCCCTAATGACCCAAAAGCCCAATAAAACCTACCCAAAATACACCAAGCCCGAATTGGAATGTAACACACCTCCCCGACCCCAGCCCCTAGATTCTGTAAAACTAATCCTCTACCTGAACATCCCACTACGAGAACGTCTTCACAGAGCTCTCCCTTTAGCCTTCCCTCGACTTGAACTACCTCCCTTAGTATCGTAGTTGATTGCCCATGAAAGATTCTTTAACTCCCTGCTTTTCTTAAACTTAGATTTAGTTTCAAGCGTGTGGCTCGCCTCAAATGCAGTGAGTAATGCTTTAAATTGGTCTTCAATAAGTGGTTTAAAGGGAAGGCACTACAATAGGTGGTTGGTGATATTGCTCTGGAACTTGTGGTTTATCTCCATTAAATGAACTGACTTATCTGGGAAAATTGAAATATTGCGGTCATCTGTCATGCCTGTTGTGTATTAATGCATCTTGCAATATGCTTTGCTTTCTTGATAATTTACTTGTTTCTATGTGGCTTGGATTGCAAGTATGCAACCCTTGAAACTGGTATTGATAAGTTAATGTTTGTATTGCACTCCTTCAGGCTGAGTGGATGGCCCCAGAAGTGCTAAGAAATGAACCTGCAAATGAAAAGTAAGCCTTTTTCAATGCAGTATCTTGTTTCTCACCCTGGACGGATACTTTTAATTACATCATATAATACAATATGCAGGTGTGACATTTATAGCTTTGGGGTCATACTGTGGGAACTCTGTACATTGCAACAACCATGGGGGGGAATGAATCCAATGCAAGTTGTTGGTGCTGTTGGATTTCAACATCGGCGTCTTGACATTCCAGATGATATGGATCCTGCTGTTGCCGATATTATTCAAAAGTGCTGGCAGACGTAAGTATTGTTTTGGTTATTCTCTTCCATCCACTCATTAATTGTTTATATTGTTATGCTGATTCGAGTAGTCCAATGCACAAACGCTTTTGTTGTCTTACCTTACACTTTAAGCATAGCTATTAATACATACTTGCTCCAGTAACACGTTGACTGGAGTGCAGCCCAGGTTGTCACTTGAACCCTGTCAAAACCCTGGGAAACCCACCTGTCTCTCCCTCTCTCTCTCTCTCTCTCAGAGAGAGAGAGAGAGAGAGAGAGAGAGAGCGAGCCATGTCAAGGCCATATACAAATTCTTCTAATGCTAACATAATCAAGGTCATACAAATTCTTCAGAACACACTACCTTTTATGTTACATGGCAAATGATTGAATTTCAACTGTTATTCCCATGTTTACACTACAGTAACTACTACCACTTCTCGCTGTATGGAGGAGCCCTACACGCCTTGAACATTCCCAATGTGATTCCATTTAATCCCTGTTTGTACCACTTCTTGCTACCAATTAGTTAATGCTTATCTTCTTATCTTCTTTTCTACAAAAGAAATATCTTGTCCAATTCATTCCTACTTAGGATGGACTCGATTTCCCATGCGTGACATGATCTCTGTGTTCTCTCTGTTGCCCAAGCAGATAATGATAATGCCATTGAGAAAGATCATATAAGGTTAAATTCTCTTATGAATTAGTAGTGGTGGATGGGAATTCTATTTTTGTGTTTATCATGGTTGTTACAATGCATCGAGTATACTCAAAATTCATTTCTGCATTCCTGACAAAAGATCCAATTTAACATTTTAGAGACCCAAAATTGAGACCCACGTTTGCTGAGATCATGGCTGCTTTGAAGCCGTTGCAGAAGCCAATAACCAGTTCTCAAGCTCCCAGGCCAAGCACATCCGCAGGTAGTGGCCGTCAGAAGTCTCTGCCATCACAAATTGCAGAAGAAGCAGGCTAGAAGTGCAAACTATACCATCATACTGTGTGTCATTGGACTGCAAAAATATGGGGTGAAGTTGATTGCCTTGGACTAGTCTGAGAAAGTGACGGGTTGATTTCCCTACATTCAATCCAATTTGAGATTGCGATTCTTTTTTCTCAATTCCCTTTTTTCCCCATCACAGTGCAGCTATCCTCAAGGTTGTATATTTGCTTATACAAATCCATTGAAATTGTTGTAATCAATGTTTTGAAATTTTTTGTTTTTGTGGAGTTCTATCAAATGTTTGCGAAAGCTTTATAAGATGTCTGTGGAGTAGTGATCATGGAAGGATGGAAAGTGACATGTACAGGGTGAATTTGATGAATTATTCAAGTGGGAAGATGCTGAAATTTACATATTTTAATCGTATCTTTCTGGCTCTTTCAGGATATGGTAATTGCCCAATACTTAGTTTGCATGTGGCTAATTTGGTTTTCTAATCAGGACATACTAATCTATTAATTCAAACAACAAACAACAGAATATAATAGGAGGGAGTTCTCTCCTTTAAATCCCATTTATGTGTTTCCTTCTTCCTCACTGATTTCTCTAGAGTTACCAAAATCATCCGAGTTGTTCCCCACGAGAACAACCACCATGTCTGAACTCCTGCAACCATTTCTTCACATTTTCAAAGGTTGCTCTCCTGGTTAAGTCATAGACTAGCAAGGCACCTAGTGCTGCTCCCCGATAGTATGAGTTGGTAATGGCTCTAAACCTGCAACAAGATTATATTCACATTCATGATCATAACAAATCTGAAATTTTCAACATTATTGTGTCTATATAAATATATTTACATATGAGTTTTGCTACTCATTATTTCACACATAAGACACCACACTTATTTTTATTTTATTTTTTGTTTTTGTTCCTCTTAAACTAATGGGCTGAATGGTTGCCCAAAAAGGCCCGAGGATTTCTCCTTCAAAGGTATTATCTTTGGATAATCCTCTCCCCACTAGAATTATAAAGCAAAGCCCACTTTTATAATTATCTTAATTTTCATATTTAATATGTATGCTGATGTGTCAAGGTTTGATTAGAAGGTCTTCCCTCATTATTTATTTATTTATTTATTGAAAGACCTTCACTTATGACCGATGAATATTGTGGTTACAATTGTACACCTGAAAAAATTCAATTATGTGCAAACCAACATCTCAATACGCACAATACCGTTTAAAGACCATATACAAGCGAAATACAACAAAAACATCATACTCTAATGTACGGAAATCCCAAAAGATCCATTCTCAGCAAATCTCTCACAGCCATCAGCACCTCCATTATATTATTCCATGTTCTCGACTGCCCATCCGTGCGCCCATACAGGCCAAACAATTAGCTAGACTATTACCTTGTTGATAAATATGCTGCACTTGATAAGTAAACAATTATAACAATTCCATAATTTCTTCCCAATAATCTTCGACATATCATAAATTGCATCGTGCACCTTTAATCCAGTTAACCTCCACAATGGAATCAAGCTTTAAAATCACCCAAGAGGCCCCCAGGACTTTCACAAGCCGAAGACCATGTAAAAGACCCATCAACTCTGCATAGCTTTTCGAATCTATCCCCAGTGAACTCGCAAATGCCAACAACATTTTCCCATCCTTATTTCTCATCACTCCACCTGCTCTTGCACAACTAGGATTATTACTGCTACAAGAAAAATGACCTTTTGCGACTAGTTATTTATAGCTAAATGACTATTTTCAATTAAAATGAGTCTGTATTTATCACAAATAGTCATTTTTGTTGCAAAACAATAGTCATAAATACCCGTTTTTCTTGTAGTGTATATATACACATACGACTGCAACCATCAACATTAAGTTTTATATATTCTGCCTTTGGTTTCCTCCAATACACCAATTTTGGAAGCATTCTTTTAATCGGTTTGATAGGAATATTTAAAGCCACCAACATGGATTCATCCCGACTCGAGATGCTCTTGCCAGCATGAAGTTTCTCCCCTATACGAGCAACCCAAAATAACACACGTCTCCAGACCTTGTTTATCGGATCTCGAATGCCTTCCATACGAGCTCGACACCTTCTAATCCATAAACATCATGTGATGATCATCAGCAAAAAACCAAACAATTGTCCCATTTGAGACTTCCTAGTAGCTTTACAAAGCCAAGCTTCCACCATTTCCTTCCAACTCCTACCTACCGCATAAAACATCCCCACCTGCACATAACTTTTTCTCCAAATCTCTTTAGCAATCTGTCCATGCGCCAAAACATGCTCCAGGTCTTCATAACCCCCATCGGTGCAGCAGTCACATTTCAAAACCAACGGGATCCCAACATTTTTTTTATCCTGTCATCCACACTAAGGCCATTATGAATTGCTTTCCACACTAAGGTCTTCCCTCATACAAATTGGTGATTTAGCTTATTTGGAAGCAATTAATTAATTAATCTTTTTTTGATAACTAAACATTCATCCATAAAACTTCAATAGAAATTGTTTTGATCAATCCAAAGAGAATGATCGACAAAAGTAGGAATATTCTCCCACCACATAGAAATATTATCAACATTCCAAGCATAACCAGCTAATATATGTGCTACCTCATTCTCCATGCGATGCACATGTTGGATTTCTTTAAACCTCCTGAAAATGGTGTAGCAAACTCTTTGCTTCCTTAATAAGATTACCATCTGTTGAAAATGAATCTTGATTATCTCTCAACTTTTGAACCAGCAGCAGACAATCTCTTTCAACAAGAAGTTTTGAAAAACCCAAGTGGACACAGCTCATGTAATCCTCGTACGTAGTAAAGCCAACAGTTCAATGGTAGTTGGATTCTCAACCTCATTTTCCATCTTACTTGATGGGATTATTTAAATTAATTAATTAAATTTATTTTAATTTAGAATTGATCTCATTATTTAAATTATTTATACATTATAATTTGAAAGAATGTATAAATTAGAATCTAATTATATCTAGAATTATAATAAATAAGATTCTAATGTAGAATAAGATTCTAATAGAATTAGAATTATTAGATGCTTTTTTGAGGATTAATCGTTATATTCTATAATTTATTCATACAAATATTTATTTGAAATTCTATTCTATATTCTATTCTATATTTAGATTCATTATAAATAATAAGAATGAAGAATTAATAACTAATAAAATGTATTAGTTAATTAATTAATAAAATGCTTTCAGAAAACTGCTCATCTCATCTCAATTTCATCATTACACTTTTTTAAATTCCAATACAAAATAAAATAAACAATTCAACTTTTTCAAATCCATCTCATCTTATCTTATCTAATCATTGCAACTTTTCCAAATTTCAATACAAAATAAAATAAACAATTCAATTTTTTCAAATCTCAAAACAAAAATAATATTAAAAATTATATTATAACAATACTTTATTTAACTTTTTAACTTTAATCTCAACTCATCTCATCTCATCTCTAAAAACAAATCAGGCCTACAATCCCAGTAGTTTACTAAGAGCATTAGCATTGGTATATGCATATGTATATGCAAAATTATCTATTTTACATAACCACTTTGCCATTTAAGCAAAATTCTCATATTGACTTATACAGATTTGAGACCAAATAATAATAAAATATTATATTATTATTATTATTATTAATTTTTTTCTAAAATCAAAATTTTAATATATATTTTGTAATTAACATCCACTACATACATTTGATATTAATAATACAAATGCAATGATAAAAAATATAATTTTTTTATATATTATATTAAAAATATAAAAAAAAAATAAAAAAAAATATATAATACATTATAATAATAAAATGAATGTGCATATGAAGATTTGTTATGTTGTTGAGGGAAAGAGAAGAGGAAAAGATTGAGAGAGAAAGAGTGGAAGGAGAGAGAAATAACAATTAAAATATGTTTGATGGAGTGAATAAATTTGAATAGCAACTGTTTATAACTAGCTAAATTTATGTATACGTATAAACTAATATAGGTGATTTTAAGGTCATATTATATAAATATGATTTTGCATATACATATATATAACCAATATAGATGCTCTAAATCCCTATATATGTACAACTTTTGTTAAGTGAGCCCGCTTTTTTGGTTGCTCTCAAGGTTGTGGATTAGTGATCATAGGTAATCGTTCCAATGAAAGACATTTTTATGTCAGCAAAAGAAACAAAAATAAACTTCAATTATCAAAAAAATAAAAAATCAAAGAACTATTACAATTCCAATCTTCAAATAGATTAGAAGCGGTCTTTCCGCCAAAATGCACATCGAATCAAAATCTCTCGCATAGAGGCTCTTTCCTGTCTCCATATAGGTTTTTCCGACAAAGTATTACGGCGAAACACGTACACCAAGGGTGTTGGTGTACAGGATGAAGGATAAATAATAAGCAAGAAAAAAATTATTCCATATGTCAATTATAACATTATATACTTATTTGCACCAAAATATTCAGATTTGACATGAAACTTGTATAAACTAACTTATGTATTAGAATAAAAGATGAGTTATAAAAATTTGCCCTTTTTTTATTTTTTGTAAAGAAGACGATATCTCAATTTATTCAACTCCTCACTTATAGATTACATATGCACAGAAAGCCAAAACCCAGGTAACAAAATAAATCCAAATACTATTATGTACATCCCAAATAAAAAGACTATAAGCGATGCCGAATGTAAGGAAGACCACATATATTAGTACGAATAAACCCACGAAACTGTCCCTGATCAAAGTTATCTCCAAGAAAATCCAAAGAACATCCCCTAGCTCATTTCTTAGCCAAAAATTCTGCAACCATATTAGCTTCTCTAAACATGACATGTCGAACTTGAACGTTAAGTTCTTGAATGAGACCAGTGGCATCTTCCCAAAAATTCCATAGATACCAAAAATTACAAACTCCCGAATTAAACCAACCCACCACAACACTCGAATCCGACTCAAGTACAATATTCCTCGATCCCAACTGTTTACATAACAATAGACCACCAAGAAGTGCCCTACATTCCGCAATATTATTCGAAGCTTGTACATAATGAATTAATGATGCACAAAACTAGCAAGTACTCTGCCATAACAGTCACGAACAACTCCCCCTCCACAAAACTAGCAACATTAATTTTGTAACAATCACGAGCAGGTCTAGACCACCCTATCAGCATTGGCGTTTTGGAATTCAAAGGCACTACAACACAATTCAATTCCCGCAGCACCCTTACATCTATGACACAGAAACGGAGGAATAAATCCAAAGGTAATTTTGTTCTGGCTCTGATCCAAATTTCATTTGTATGTTGAATGGTAGCATTGGAGAGATCCCGTCACTCCTATTGCATGCTGCGACTCTGGTTGGTATGCAGAATTCTTGTGGTTTTTTTGTTCTCGTTTGGTTTGCATAACCACATAACAAGTCCTTGTTAAGATTTCTAAATCTCCAAGCAAAGAGAGAAGGTCTTCAAACATGCAATTTTTTATTTTCAAGTTGGAAAATTGCTGAACTTGACAAATGATCGGGCTGCAAAACAGCTACATAACTAGATATTGTTCCTCTGATTTTGTCAAGATCAGCACTTTTGACAACTGCTAAGGAAAAATTGCAAGTTCTAAGGCCTTTGCTAAGGAAAAATTGCATGTTCCAAGGCCTTGTCTGTATGCCAATTAGCAATACGCCTAGAAGTAGGAATAGATCGAATCATAATATTACTTTTATGTTTAGTTTTTAAAGTCCATATGTTGGTATATCTTTTTCCTTTCTTGTGTTCGTTTTTTCCATGTATGGATTTATTTATTTTTTCATTTATGGATTTGTTTCTTGTCAGATCATCGATTGCATGACATGGGTAAAGATGAAGTGGAAGGATGTTTTTACATCCAGATAAATACAGAAATCGGTATAGAAAAATAAAATCCTCTGTTTTACTGATTGAGAATATGAATATATATATATATATATATATATATATATAGCCATATAGGCTAATGAATATTTATTTGTTCAAATCTTGCAGATGATTCAAAAGACTTATGCAAGTTGTTGCAACTTCCGACTGCTATCTGAAAAATGGATGTGCAAGTAATATTACTTTTCTCTTGCTATTGTTTTGCTTACTGCCTTTACCTAAATGTAGCAAACCACTTTCAAGTTAATATAAGAGATCGATGCGTGGAAGAACTATTGGAATTTTAGTGAATTCCATAAGCCAAGATCACACCTCAAATCATTGTAAAAAAATTGATTTTGGCAATTATGCAATGTATGATTTATGAGCTTTGTGGGAATGCTGGTAGAAAAGAACCCCTACTCTTGTTCTCAGGTTGAAGGGGAGAAGAAGTTGTAAACCAAGCAGCGATGATTGCCAATTCTCTTAGCAAATAATTGGCTCTAATTCTCAGTGAGGTGGGCCGAGCGCACAAACATTAGATTGCACTGATCTTCAAACCCAATATATTTGCTGTCTTCACAATGGCTGGATCATGGATTCTTCTCTGCCTCAACACACTCTTCTAAAACTGCAGCAGCAAGCTGTTGGCATGCCATGTCTTTCTTCATGTTTTTGCTATTCATATCCACCTAATCAATGTCTGGCTACAAGCGAACCTGTCTCATGGTATTGTTTTGGAGTCCCAATGCTTATAAGAGCTGTGAAGAAGGTGCTTGTAAGTTTGTAATGAATCAAAGTAATCCCATTTTTATGATTCAAACACTAAAATGGACTAATAATTAGCATTCTGGCATAGAAGATAGAAATCCAAAACATCCAAATTGATCTGCCATCGTCCTCAGCCATCATTCTAGCTAAGTCCAAAGACTGAAAGGAAGGTCATTGGTTTGAATCTCTATTCCGCTGAAAATTTCTAATAAGTGATTTTGATCAGATGCCTGGACATTTGTCGGGATTTTGATCAGGATTTTGGAAAGTGTACCTGTGATTTCTTCCTCTGAACTTGGACTTTTGCTAGCTGTCATTATTATCTCTTAAGTAAGTGGAGATTTCTGTTGTAACCATTTGTTCTTCTTGTGGTTTGAATTTCAAGATGCTGTTAATGAAAAGACTCAGGCATCCCAATGCTGTGCTCTTCATGGGAGCTGTAACACGTCCCCCAAATCTTTCAATTGTCACTGAATTTCTTCCCAGGTATGCAAACTCTCTTGCTCTGACCATAGTCATTTATGGTCTTATCACAGATTTATGGAAGACAACGTGTTCCATATTAAACTTACGAACAAAAGCCCTTATTAGTAACCTGACTTATCAATCTGTATGCTCTAGCTGCATGGTAGGTGATTATTCCTTTTTCTTAACAGGCATTGATTTACTTGAAAGTAACACAGCACACACTTGTACACATGTCTGCACACGGACATGGACACACAACCAATGAAATGGCTTCAAAAGAGGCTCTTGAATGGTAGGGTTTTTGGAAAGTAGAAGAAAATACTTTCATGAAAACAGATCTTAGAAAGTCCAGTTCTTTTTAATGGAAAGGTATACACTTCTCACCAAAGGTTTGAACGGCATATATCCTCTTGGTGGCTACATCTGGCGGTAGTTGTACAACCATATAATTTATACAATAATGTTAAAAATTTAATTTTAACATTATTGAAATATCACGATCATCTGTCATGCCTGTTATGTATTTATGCATCTTGTGATATGCTTTGGTTTCTTGATAATTGACTTGTTTCTATTTGTCTTGGATTGCAAGTATGCAACCCTTGAAATTGGTATTGAAAAGTTAATATTTGTATTTCACTCCTTCAGGCTGAGTGGATGGCCCCAGAAGTGCTAAGAAATGAACCTGCAAATGAAAAGTAAGCCATTTTTCGTTGCAGTATCTTGTTTCTCACCCTGGATGGAAGGTTTTAATTTCATCATGTATACAATATGCAGGTGTGACATTTGTAGCTTTGGGGTCATACTGAAGGATGTCTATGTGTTGCAAAAGATCCAATTTAACATTTTAGAGACCCAAAATTGAGACCCACGTTTGCTGAGATCATGGCTGCTTTGAAGCCGTTGCAGAAGCCAATAACCAGTTCTCAAGTTCCCAGGCCAAGCATATCCCCAGGTAGTGGCCGTCAGAAGGCTCTGCCATCACAAATTGCAGAAGAAGCAGGCTAGAAGTGCAAACTATACCATCATACTCTCTGTCATTGGACTGCAAAAATATGGGTGAAGTTCTAGATTGCCTTGGACTAGGCTGAGCAAATGACAGGTTGTGATCCCTACAGGTTGTAGAAATCCAATGAAATTGTTGTAATCAATGTTTTGAAAATTTTTCTTTTTGTGGAGTTCTTCCATTTTGATTTTCTAACTGAATTGATACAATGACAGAATGCAATCTGCATTAGTTGTTAGTACAAGGATGAGTAAAGGACAACATTCCCTTTATGTTCTACAGCTATTTAACAGAACAGTCCATTTTACAACCAAACAAAATTCTCTAACAAGCCTCTGCATCTCAAAATTCTCGAATCTGGAATGCCTGTCTTCCGAGGGCTTAAGAAAACTCACCTCTCTTAAAAGACTCCAGATTTCTTATTGCGAGAAGCTCACGTGTTTTCCAGAGGATGGCCTGCCTCCCTCACTCCTAGTGCTTGATATCTCTTATTGCCAAAAGTTGATGTCCTTACCAAAGAATGGCCTACCTCCCTCACTACAGAAACTTGCCATCACTGGATGTCCTCTGCTGGAAGAACGCTGCAAGAAAGATCAGAGAGGAGAGTGGCGCAGAATAGCTGACATCCCTTGTGTTCGAATAAATGTCGTAGACATTTACGACACAAAAACAGAGGAATATTAGACAGAAATGGAGGAATAAATCCAAAGGTAAGTTTGTTCTGGCTCTGATCCAAATTTCCTTTGAATGTTGAACGGTGGCATTGGAGAGATCCCGTCACTCCTATTGTTCCAAGTCCTTGTTAAGATTTCTAAATCTACAAGCAAAGAGAGAAGGTCTTCGAACATGTAATTTTCTTTTTCAAATTGGAAAATTGCTGAACTTGACAAATGATCGGGCTCCAAAACAGCTACATAACTAGATATTGTTCCTCTGACTTTGTCAAGATCAGCAGTATGACAACTACTAAGGAAAAATTGCACGTTCCAAGGCCTTGTCTCTATGCCAATTAGCAATATGCCTACAAGTAGGAATAGATCGAATCATCATATTACTTCTATGTTTAGCTTTTAAAGTCCACATATATGTTGGTATATCTTGTTCCTTTCTCGTATTTTTTTTCCATTTATGGATTTATTATTTTTTTCATTTATGGATTTGCTTCTTGTCAGATCATTGATTGCATGACATTGGGTTATGAATATGATTGTTAAGGATGTTTTTACATCCATATAAATACAGAATTGGTGTAGAAAAAAAAAATCCTCTGTTTTACTGATTAAGAATATGAATATATATATATATATATATATATAGGCTGATGAATATTTATTTGTTCAATGCTTGCAGATTGTTCAAAAGACTGATGCAAGCTGTTGCAACTTCCTACTGCTATCTGAAAAATGGATGTGCAAGTAATATTGCTTTTCTCTTGCTATTAATTTTGCTGTTCATATCCACATAATCAATGTCTGCCTACCTTTCATGTTACATCGTGAATGATTGAATTTCAACTGTTAATACCATCTATAAACTACGAACACTTCTTGCAACCAACTGGTTAAGGCTTGTCTTCTTATCTTCTTTTCTCCAAAAGAACTGTCTTCCTTGTCCAATTCATTCCTACCGAGTATGGACAAGGAATGATCTCTGTGCAATCTGCATTAGTTGTTAGTACAAGGATAAGCAAAGAACAGCATTCCCTTTATGTTATACAACTAATTAACAGAACAGTCCATTTTACAACCAACCAAGGTGATTGCCTTTTCATAAAAAATACTAAAACTTTTTGTTGATTTGAGTTTTTAAGTTTTACATTTTTTGTTGCCAAGGTGAAATATTCTTGTTCAACGTTGATTTTCATAATCTTATGCAAGAATGCTTCCTTTACATTCAGATTCTCTTCATGTACTGCAGATGTTTCCGTGAATTACCCAAATCAGATTTCTCTCGGCTTCTGGGTCCCATTGGAGTTGGATTAATATTATCTTTCTCTTCTTAATTATGATTACAACATAGGGGAAAATATCAATGGAGAAAGTTGATGCAGCACGCAAGAAGCCAGAGGTGGGCCATGAGCAGACCAATATGGCAATAGAATAAACCAGCAAAGAAAGTTGCAACTTTCCTGCAGATTTTATTTTTTCAACAAGTTTCCTTAGTTTGTTATTTTGTCAAAAAGGTTTCCATTTGGGAAAGTTTCCTTATTTCCAGTCTCCTTTATAATAAGGACCAGCATTGTAATGCAGACACATTGTTTGATGAAATAAAGATTATGGTGGTTTGAATTTTCTTTGATTTCTTTGTAATGGGAAACACAGATTTCCTACTTGAATTATTGTTACCCTTCCGCTACGACAAAAGTTCTCTAGCTGAGTTTAAACTGGACCCACCCTTAAAGGCAACTTTAGCTGAGTTTCTCCAATAATAATAATAATAAAAAACAAGAAAATCTACACGAAAGATCGCTGATAAAGAAATAAAAAAACACAGATAAAGAAAGGATTGAAAACTTTATATTCCGGGAAGCAAATTCAACCCCAATGGTGGGCTTGGATTCTAACCGGAATTCATCGTTTCCCAACCCCAGAGACTCCAGTAAGAACTGTCTTGAATAGATAATCACAATCTTCATCAAATGCATCAGCCATTTATTTTATATTTCTTTTGCTCTGAATCTCTCTGATCAAGAAAGACAAAAGGAAATTAAAGAAGAAAACTTTGAGAAGAAAATGAAGTTTATGAGAAGAGGGAAATATCTATATCTATATCAGTATATATATATATATATACATATGTATGTATTTCAAACAAAGTTTTTGGAGGGTACAGAGTATTTACATGTGAAAGCATTGAAGAAAAGATATCATGGCTGTTTCCTGATGTTATTAATTTTCATATTTAATAGATGAGATGAGTTGACATGGTTTGTGTTTGTAGCCTTTAGAGATATCCTTGAAAATCATGTCAGCTCTATCTGTATTGTGGAACCAAGGATTTGTGATCTTCAAATAGTATAAAACGAGAGCTTTCTTCATTCTAATGGCGCCTGTTATCTAATGATTTAGTTCTTGTCAGAAAGGGTTCTTTGATTGTACTACTATGGCCTTATGCTTATGCTTAACCACTTACGTTACGCAGATAATCCATTGGGGTTATGAATATAAATATATAATCCTCTGTTTTACTGATTGAGAATATGAATATCTATATATATAGGCTGATAAATATTTATCTGTTCAATGCTTGCAGATGGTTCAAAAGACTGATGCAAGCTGTTGCAACTTCCAACTGCTATCTGAAAAATGGATGTGCAAGTAATATTGCTTTTCTCCTGCTCTGATATTTCTCTTACCATGGAGAACACCACTTTCAAGTTAATATAAGAGATTGATGCATGGAACAACTGTTGGGATTTTAGTGAATTCCATAAGCCAAGAACCTTTTAGGTATACTAACAGAAAATTAATAGAAAAGAACTGCTACTCTTGTTCTCAGGTTGAAGGAGTACAAGAAGTTCTAAAGCAAGCAGTGATGGATGGCATTTCTCATAACAAATAATTGGCTCTAATTCTCACAATGGCTGGATCATGGATTCCTTCTCGGCCTCAACATACTCTTCTAAAATTGCAACACCAAGTTGTTGTTGGCATGCCAAGTCTTTCTGGTAAGTTGGGATTGGTGAATTGCTCTTTGTTGAGTGGTCTTGCAATGATTCTTTTACCTAAATAGTCCAATAAAAAAAGGCTTACTCCTCTTAACTTCAAGAGATTGATGCTTGGGATGACAACAACCTGAGATACCCTTAATTCTATTAAAAAAATACGCCTCTGTTTAAAGTTCTGGTTTATATCGAACAGGCCACATCTTTTTTCTTAGAGTTGGTGATGGTGGGCATTTTAGACATTGTAATCAATTAAGTTATATCGAGCTCTTGAATTTTTGAGGAAGTTGGAACCACCTGGGTAATCAAAGTCATTGAGCGCATGTGCTGCCCTGTTTTGACTTTTGTCCTTAAGATTCATTTTTGTCGACTAATAATGGAGCTTTGGATTTGAAAGAACACATATGTTAACTGGAAGATACATAAACAATCACTTGTTCCAACATTTATTGTAGCTATATGTGCACGAAAAAGGTTCATAGTCGTGTGTGAGTCTCATTTTACTTGTCTGTTTTTCCTTCAGAAGACTTCAAGGTAGGTGGTATTCATTTTACTTCTCTGTTTTATCTCCTTCTCTTATATCATTATTTTTTTGAATAATTCTATTTAAAAGCCTTTACATCCTACATTATCTATGTTGCATATTACAATTTAGATAGGACTCAGATGATTACCTAGGGGATTGAAATCTACTAACGAGACAAGTTTGATCAGCAAGTTCTCCAAAAAGTTCATTGAGACTTTATTCCAAGATAGACTCAAGCCATGCATGGAGCAAAAAGTTCGTGACATTTGCCATTTAATATATACTCGATTAAGGACCTCCGATTGAGACTCAACTGGTGAGGTCATCAGTTTTTTTTTTTAGAGCTCTTAGCTAGGTAGACGGATGATCATCAGTTATATTATAAAAAGAATTGCAAGCCATAAAAATTAATTTCTGCTATATTGATTTTGAGTGGTGCTACGTGCATTAAAAAATCTTACAAAAGTAAACTTAAGAATTGATACGATTTTATATGGTACGTTAGATTTACATTATAATAAAAGAGAGACTTCGCTAACTCATTTTGCAAGAGGCCAAAAGTTGAGGTCCTTTCCAAAGAATGGCCTACCTCCCTCACTTCAGAGACTTCATATCAGTAGATGTCGTCTCTTGGAAGAACACTGCAAGAAAGATCAAAGAGGAGAGTGGCGGAGGATAGCTGACATCCCTTATGTTCAAATTAATTGCAAATACATTTACGACACAGATCCAAAGGTCCTTTGAATGTTGAATGGTGGCATTGGAGGATAGCTTGCTGCAACTCTGGTTGGTATGCTGAGTGTCTAAATATTCGTCTCTTGTGGTTTTTTGTTCTCGTTGGGTTTGCATTATGCAGTCAGAACTAGTGTTTGTCAAGATTTTCAAATCTCCAAGCAAAGAGAGAAATTTGTATGGGAAAAAAAATCCCCTGTTTTACTGATTGGGAATATTAATATATATATATATAAGAGATTGATGCGTAGAAGAACTGTTGGAGTTATAGTGAATTCTATAAGGCAACATCATTGTAGAAAATTGATTTTGGCAATTATGCAATGTGATCTTTGTAGGTATACTAATATAAAATTTGTAACAAGAAAGTTATAAACCAAGCACCAATGGATGCCATTTCTCATAGCAAATATTTGGCTCTAATTCTCAGTGTGGTGGGCCATTAGATTGCACTCTTCAAACCCCATATATTTCTTGTCTTCAGAATGGCTGGATCGTGGATTCTTCTCTGCCTGAACATACTCTTCTAAATTGCAGTAGCAAGTTGTTGGCATGCCAAGTCTTTCTTTGTGGTTTTGCTATTCATATCCACATAATCAATGTCTGGCTATAAGCGACACCTTTTCATGGTAACATTTTGGAGCCCCAATGCTTATATATAAGAGGTGTGAAGAAGGTGCTTAAAACGTTCTACTTTTTTTCCGGAGCTGTTGATGCAATTTGTCATTTATTTTATCTAATTGTAAATTTGTAATGAATCAAAGTAATCCCATTTTCATGTTGAACTACAAATTTTATACCCGTAATTTCCAAGCTTTTCTTTTGTAGCTTTGAATTTCTCATCCACTCTCGGCAACTCAATGATTTAAAAAAGAAATAAATAATAGACCAATTCAGTAGATCCCAAACCTGCAATGTACAAGAAGAGGAGGAAAATACTGATAACAGGCACACGCCATTTTCTTTATTTGTTACCAACTGCATGCAGCCTTGAATCCACTTGCTGAATGAACATGGCCTCCATGACACAAATTTCAAGGAACATGGTGGTCCATTATTTATTCCAGAAACTAAATTGAGGATTAAGGCTTTTGTTCTGAGTTTTCTATTCCCTTCTCTTATATTTTTTATTTTTATTTATGGATTTTTGTTTGTTTAGAAAAAAAAAAAAAAAAAACCTCAATGAAAACTTGCAGTTAATATCCTCTAAATTTTTGGTTTACAAGGTTGTCTCAAGTACTCAGTGTTGAGTACTGTGGAAACTGGTCTACCGCTCGAGCGAAGTCAGGCAGATTGGTCCGCTCGAGAACCGCTCGACAGACAGTTTGAGCGAAGTCAGGTAGATTGGTCCGCTCGACAGACAGCTCGAGCGAAGTCAGGCAGAGTGGTCCACTAGAAGATCCGCTCAACTCATGGCTCGAGCTATTGCGGAAAACAGGTTCGCTCGATGCGCGCTTGACACGCCGCTCGAGCAAACATCGCTAATTCTGAAATTATTAGGGTTTCCACCGCATGACATATAAATGTGTTTTATTCTGACTTGTGGCCGTACAGTGAGAGAATAGTAGTCGCTCAAACTATTGTATTGTGATTCTTCAAGAAATAAAAATCCTCTACAACTCCCGTGGATGTAGGCAATTTGTCGAACCACGTAAATCATTGTGTCGTGTATGATTGCTTCTTGTGTGTGTTTGTTTTTATGTTATTGTCATTGTTTTTCTCAACACTCAGATGATTGCCTTAACTAATTTCAAGTCACCTAACTGAAATAGGATAGACACTTGCAAAAACATGGAATTCGCTACACAAGAACGAGACAAGTTTGAGCGAGTTCTCTAAAAAGTTCGTGAGACTTCATTCTAACACAAACTCAAGCTCGAGCAAAATGTTTGCTAGATTTGCCATTTTATACTCGAAATGCTTGTGAGACATGACTCGAGCAACTTTTGTGATTTGAGGATTTATAAGTTAAATCATCAAATCATTACCTAATCATTATACAAAAATACAAAATCCTATACAACTTTTCCAAACTTCCAAACAAAATACAGATAAATTACAACATTTTAAAATTTCAATAAACAATTATATTCAAATAATTTTTTAATTTTTTAATATTTTTATTCAAATTTTTCTCTCTCATGTGGTGGAGTAGTAGTCCCCACTTATATGGCAATAGAACACATTATCTACATCACTTATATGACAATATTTGATTTATAAATCATGTCATGTAAGCCTATCCACGTCTATTTATAAATAGCATTTTTCTTTGTTGAAGATAAGGAATGAAACCAAAATTCCAGCAGCTGAGCAACAATCAAGCTGCACAGCACACGATCACAGCAATCTTCCCAAGACATCTCAGCAATCTTCTCAAAGTCAACTAATGTCTAATCTTAGGAAGTAAATCAACTATACTAGCTGTATATAGTAATCTGTTAGCTGTTTGTTTTTATATAGCATTCTTTCTATTCTTTGTAAACTTTCCATAGATGGATTAGCTTGTACATGTTACTATATATATGAATGAAAGCACACTCTTTATCTCAACTTGTGAGATAGTGTTTCTCAAAACATCTTTATGGTATCAAGAGCCACTATGGGTTGATAGAGAGCTGTGTGTGTGTTTTCTTTTCTTTTCTTTATCTTATCCATGGATTCCTCTACAACCTCTAGCTTCTCCAACTCTTCAGAACCTTACCCTTATCCAGTCTCACAAAATGTGTCCAATTATGTTTCTCTTAAACCGAATTCCAGCAACTTTCTGCTAGATTAGTAAAAGGCTGGCTTACAGCTACATTATCTAAGCAAGTTTTGGGCATTGTTGTTGGTCTAAACATTGCCTCAGAAGTTTGGAATGCTCTTGTTCATGCCTTTGCAGAGTCTTCTCTGATCGTAGTCTTGCTCTTAAGTAAAGGCTTACATCCATCACAAAAGGGTCTGATTCCTTAAGTGATTACCTGAGGAGGTTCAAGACTGTCTGTGATGCACTTGCTGCTATTGGCAAGCCAATGGCAGAACACAAAAAGTCATGGTGGCTCCTTAATGGCCTTGGCAAGGAGTTTGAGGTTTTCATAGCAACTATGCTCAGGCCACCTGTTCCAGCTTTTTCTTTCTTTTTTTTTTTTTAGAAGAGGACGGTACCCCAAATTATATTGAAAGTCCTCACTTATGGCAGAGGAAAACTGTGGTTACAACATAGATACCTGGGGGATATAATTTTCCAAGAAAGCCCAAACCTAGGCATTAAAAAATCTAAAGCTTCCAGCCACAATACAAAAAAGCCTAAAAGGAAAAAATACCTTAAAAGACAAACCTGCAAGGGAAACAAGAAAGTAAGCACATAAACCAAATGATAAACTTGATGCAACTTACCAGGAATAAACATTAGGAGATTCACAAGTAAGGAAGACCAATTCTATCCATGCCTAGAAGACCTTTTAAATTGTTGGGCAACCTATCTCTATCACTAGTCCAATCCATATTTAAGCCCGTAGCTCCACTCTTGGCGAGAGAATCATCCATCGCATTACCTTCTCGAAAAACATGTTTCACACAGTATTCCATGGACGCAAAATAAACACGAACCTCATCCCAAAAATCCTCTAAATACCAGATGTTACAGTCACCCTTAGTGATCCAGTTAATAAGGATTTGGGAGTCAGTCTCAATTTCTACCCGATTGAATCCAAGTGATAGCACCTTCTGACCCCTTCCAGCAAACTCTGCATTTCAGCAAAATTATTAGAGCCATGTCCAAAGAAAATAGAGTAGGTCGTACACATATTTCTATAGGCATCGAGTATAACACCCCCGGCTCTAGTTGGTCCAGGATTTTCAAAACTACTACCATCCGTATTTAATTTAACCCAACCATGTTGAGGCCTAGTCTATCTCACCACCTGAACCTTCTTAGGTTTTGGATGTAAGATCGAGATATCCAACCTATGTAAAGTAGTAACATCTTGATTAGGAAGCCTGAATACTTTCATGATTATATGGATAATCCGACAAAGCCATAATTTGATAACATGCCAAACAAACTCAAACCTATTGATAACATGCCAAACACTCAACCCTGTTCCAGCTTATTTTGAAGTTGTCACCTTATTGGAGAGCTATACAGACAGGAACAAAATTGATGCTAACCCGTCCCCTATGTCCTTTTATGGATAGAAGTACTACAAGCAAAAGAAATCAAATGCAAACTTTGGATCCTTTACATTCAAAGGCCATGGCTTTGTACAAGGGCAATCCACTGGATCCAAAACAAATGCTCCACTTCAAGCACAAAATTCCAGCAGTCACTCTCGTGGCTCCCCATCCAATCTCAAATATGCAAAGAAAGAAGAAGTCACAAGTCAGATTTGTAACAAAAGAAACCACATTTCTTTAAGGTGTTTTAATAGGTTTAACCATTCATTTACAAATGACAGCCTCCATCAAAGTTTTGCAACAATCAAAATGGAGGACAGTTTTGAGAATTCTTCATGGCATCCTGACACTGGGGCCACTGATCACATGACTACAAATGTATTCTTCACTCACTCACTCCATACACAGGCCATGATGGTATAATGATAGGTAATGGAAAGATCTTACCTATCACTCATATTGGTCAGACCATGGTTGACTCTTCTAAATCTCAGATTATGTTAAATGATGTGATAGTAGTACTTGAAATCAAGAAGGATTTATTGTCTGTTGGCAAGTTAACCACTGATTACCCTCTGAAATTTGAATTTGATAGACATGGTTTTGTGATAAAGGATAGGGTAATAGAAGACAAATGGCAATAGGAAGGAACTAGAAGGGTCTATACATTTTTTATGCTGGCTCAAAGTTTCAAAATATAGAAAGCTTCTACTCTTCCAGATTTCATTCCACCAATAAAGAGCACTGGCACCAAAGGCTTGGACATCCAAACTCAAGAATTTTAGACTTTCTTTGTAACAAACAGTTTATTAATCTTGAGTCAAAACAAATTTATTTTGAAATTTGTACAAATTTTCAAATGAGAAAAGCCTGCAAGTTGCCTTTTCTTTCTAAAGACAACACTGTTATTGTTCCTTTTGCTAAAATCCATTGTGGTTTATGGCGACCAACTCCTACTCCTTCTGGGGAAAAATATAAATTCTATGCCATTTTTGTTGATGAAGCTACAAACTTTACATGGTTGATTCCACTTAAGCATAAATTTGATCTTTATTAAGCTTTTATCTAGTTTCATACGCTTGTCCAATGTCAATTTGATGCCACAATTCGTGTCTTTCAAACTGATGAAGGATGAGAGTTTAATGACACAAAACCCCTTGCTTTTTATTTTTATTTTTTATTTTTAAAGAGCGGAAGGTCATATGTCCAATACCATGACAACAAATCAAGGTCCATGGGTAACCCTAAAAAATTGCAAACCAGAAAAAATCAACTATGACAAGCCTATGGATCAAAAAGAAAAATAGAAACACCGCAAAGAAACCAGACCTAACATCGTAAAGAAGGAAGGCCTAAACAAAACCCCTTGCTTATCTTCACAACCATGGCATTATTCACCAAGCTGCTTGTCCCAAGACCCTTGAACAAAATGGTAAAGCGGAAAGGAAACATAGAAGTATCACAAACCTCGGGTTGACCATGATGTTTCATGCCAACCTCCCACCTAGGTTTTGGTTAGATTGCTTTTCTACTATTGTTTTCTTGTTAAACAGATTGCCAACTCCTGTGTTTAACATGGACTCTCCCTTTTTTAGACTTTATGCTAATCATCCTGACTATAGCATACTTCGCACTCTTGGGTCCAGATGTTTTCCATACCTTGGAGAGTATAGGTCCAATAAGCTTGAACCCAAGTCATTGTCGTGTGTCTTCATTGGCTACAACAACAAACACAAAGGCTATAAATGCCTTTATCCACCCACTGGTTGTATTTTCACATCAAGGCATGTTGTATTTGATGAATCTGTCCTCCCTTATTCTCAACCAACCATGCTCTATGACTCTCCAACTGTTAAGGGGGAACTTTCCACCTTCACTGAATGGCAGAAGGATCTCTCTAATGGCACTGCAAAGCGGCCACTACCTTATGCTTATGCTCCTCCTCCCTCATCCTTAAGTCATAAGGAGATCACTTCCTCCTCACCTCCTATGGTTCCTGCTTCCTCTCCAAAAATAAATAGTTTGTCCCTATCATCACCACACTTGTCTATTCAACCTGTTGTATAGTCAACCCCACCTCCACACCCTATGCAAACTAGGTCCAGGTGTCGCATTTACAAACCTAACCCTCATTCTACAAACTTGCACAACATGGTTCCAATTCCTGCTGAACCAAAGTCCACCACATCTGTAAGAACACATCCTGGTTGGTCTGCTGCAATGGAGGAAGAACTAGATGCACTTGCCCAAAACAATATTTGGGAACTAGTTTCAAAAACTGATGGTATGAATATAGTTGGTTGTAAGTGGGTGTATAAAGCTAAGTTGAGGGTAGATGGTACTCTTGAAAGACTTAAAGCAAGACTGCTTGCTAAAGGGTTCAGTCAAGTTGATGGGGTGGATTTTTCAGAAACTTTTTCACTTGTTGTGAAACCTTCAAGCATTAGAATTGTCCTTACACTTGCCATTGTTAAACACTAGGAACTTCACCAACTAGATGTTAAGAATGATTTCTTACATGGTTTTCTTAATACTACTGTTTACATGCAGCAGCCACCTGGCTATGTAGATCCAAATCAACTTCAGCATGTGTGCAAGTTAAATTGTGCCTTGTATGGCCTTAAACAAGCTCATCGAGCTTGGTTTGACAGGCTAAGTGACTTTCTTTTACAACTTGGTTTCTACTCAACCACAGCAGATCCATGTCTTTTTATCTACCACTCAGACCATGGGGTACACATTCTTCTACTCTTTGTAGATGACATGGTATTCACAGGTGATAATCCACATAGAATTCAGTGGTTGATCTCTCAACTTAGCACTCGTTTTACATCATTTTTTAGGAATAGAAGTTCATAAAAGTTGGTTCTGACCTATTCTTATCTCAGCATAGGTATATCATAGACTTATTGACTCGAACTAATGTGCATGAATGCAAGCCCTTGTCAACACCCATGCCCACCAAAGGTCAACAACCTTTTGCTTCTCAAGAACTATTTCATGATCCAACAACCTACAGAAGTATTGTTGGTGGCTTGCAGTACCTCACTTTTACTAGACCAAATTTGTCATTCAGTGTGAATTATGTTTGTCAATTCTTGACCACCTACTACTTACTCGAAATTGACTCTTTGATGCTCCTAGTAGAGATGTTCAACTCAACGCTTAAAAGTAAATCACGACTGTACTTAGTTGTGGTGTGGCAATATTCAAGTTCAATATTTAGTTTCTACACCACTAAATAGAATTACAAAATTATAGACAGACATTACACCTCCTGGTGGAATACCAATGGGCGGTGCCACTGAGCAAAAACAGAGAGAAAAAAAGACATTATTAATGCATAAAACTGTCAGGTTAACACCCTTAAAATACCCTGCAACTAAGCAAGATAGTTTTATCAAATTCAATTGACCAAACTTGTGTCTTTTTTTCTTTCTTTGAATTTGTTGCTTGGAGGAAGGGATGGAGTTGTAAAACTTTGAATTTGTTAGTCATATTTTGAAATAATTGTAAGATGATCCAAAATAAAGATAATGATTCCAGAGCAGTACATAATGAAGAGGTGGACCAAGAATGAGAACTGGGATTCTTGTGGATAGATATTCATGGGTATGCAGTACAGATTGATCCTGAGCTTGAAGTGAGAGCCCGTTTTGCTAATGAGTTATGTGTAAAGGCGATCAGAAAATAAAGAGAAAGAGAAGGTGCTTAATGAGTTATGTCAATAGTTAGTATAGGAAGAAGGTACTTAAAAAGTTTTGTTTTGTTTTTGTTTTGTTTTGTTTTTATTATTTCAGATGTTCAAGGTGCTTAAAAATTTCAAATTTAGTTTGATTTGTTTATTAAATGAGCTCTCATGAATACGAAATTATAATTGATTATTAAACGATACAACTATTATTGAATGAAGCTCGACTCGTACAAAGGTCTTATACACTTGAACAACTTCCTACTTATTTTTTTTTTATAGTATTATCTCTATATTTAAAATGAAAATAATTTTAATATTTAAAAAATTAGAGGAAATCATGTTCCTAATAATACTAACATGTTACTTGATTTTTTATAAAATAATCATTGATATGCATGTTTATACAATTTACAAAGATAATAGCAAAAAGTCAAAATCTGTTTTGTCAAAACCCATGCTATGTCAAAATGACGTAACTCGTGAACAAATTCGAACTCGCCTTGAATATTAAATGAGTTGTTCGTGAACATAAAATAAAACTCGATGAAAAACTCCAACTCGAATCATTTCAAATAAAAGTTAAACAATCAAAGCTTGACCATCCACTACTCACTCGAAATTGACTCATTTACAGCTAGGCCCTCTCAGCATTTGAAATAATAAAAATTGTGATTTTTCAAAGTGTTCGGTTCTTTCTAATCCTAGCATTTAGGCTGTAGAGTATAGGATTATTGTCCTGTTTTCACGGTGTAGCACACTCCACTATTAAGGATGATGAACCCAATGCTTATTGTACTACACTTTCTCATGTCTAGTTTGGCTATTATTTGGGCTGAAAGTTTGCTGGCAAGTGGACTCACTGGAAGCTAATAGGTGTCAAGAACTGATCTAGTCATGCTGAATTTTGTTCAAGAATTTTGGTCTATAGTGCAAGAGTTGGTCTCAAAAGGATGTTCAACACGTAGTAATTAGGTATCTAGAGATAATTAATCGCCACTAATAACCATCCCACGAAAAATATGGCAGCAAAAATTAGGTAATTGGGAAGAATGACGGAAACGATTTTTCTCAGCGAGAAAAGGTCGTGGGAAAGATCCTGCTTATCTGGTAAGCCTTATTCCCGACAACACAGAATTACTGAAAACAGTTTTATCAGCAATAAAATTCGCAAACAAATTTATTTCGACGTATGTATATCGCAACAACTACTCTACAGTAATACGTCTACTACTGACGACAAAATGTTGAAGTAATAATAATATGCGGCGACTAGAGATCAATAGAAACACAATAGCCCTTGGGAATTCATGATTCGAGAATCTCAAATCCACACTCCTATGGAATCGGAGACCACGAAGCCCTAATTGGTAATTCATGATTTGAGATCTATCCGTAGGGAATTCCAAACCATCACCCAAAACTATTTTATTGTGAGACCTAAAACTACAAACGTTCCCATCCAAGCATCTAAATCCATGAAGAGAAGGGAACTCACGAGCTGTGAGATCGAGATATTGATCACCCATAGGCTCCAACACTCACTGCCAAAGAACGTAGCAAGCCATTAAAATCCTCCAGGCATTAGGCACTAGTTGGGCTGGGGCAAGTCTCAAGACATTTAGCACGTTATAGACTGGTCATACAAAGGGCAAACGAAGCCCCATCACAAGCATGGCCATACACAGAGCAACCAAAACAGCCATACCTCTCATGTTGACAGCTCCACGGCGCTGATTAGGCAATCCTATAGCCACCAAATCCGGGATGTTGAAGTTGTCCCTTGTGACGTCCAGTCCACAATGGGGAATGGTTGAGGACCATTGATGACCCTAAAAAATCGACCGAGGATCATTTTCCCCTTCCCTGAAGGGTTAGCAGCGGCACCTTTAAGACAAACAGAGGAATCACGGGGTTGTGAAGAACTAGCCCCACGAGAGGAAGCCATAGATTCACAGTGAAAGTTGAGAGAGAGTGTGAAGAGAATAGAGCGCTCGAAAGAAGAAATGAGAGAATTGAAATAGGAGAAGTGGGAAAGAGAGTGTCTAAACACTATAAATATCCGTAACGGTTAAAGGGAAATGTTGAAAGGGAGTGAAGGTGAAACAACGTTCTGACATTGGGGCACAAATGACAAAAAACTCAGATAACGAAACAACTCTATAATTACAAGTCCCATCCCATCACACTGCCTGTGATGAGACTTTGTGGGGTAACTGGAAGGGGCTTAATACCACTCCAAGGCCTATTGGGCTGCTTCATGGATCTGGGCTACAACTTAGGCCAATAACCCAATCCCCTGAGAGTCCAATCTACCCTAACTATTGAAAGAATAATCGATTGAGAGTCTCCCGAATAAGGAGAACTATTCGATCATTTGAATTTGGCTAAGGTCTCCATCCCGAGAGACTTGAATTTTAAATAACAAATAAGCCCGCTATCGCATGGCAACTTAAATCTCTTAGGCTCTGTATAAACATATCATCCAGGTATGTGAAGATCCATTTAGTTCATTTATCTAGAAAATGAGATTCTTAGTGTGATCACTAACTTAGGCATCAGAGACGTTATCCAGAACCTCCAAGCCACACAATGCTTTGGTTGCAAGTGATCATGTGTGTGAAGCTGTGAAACACGTCCATAACAAATATTTTGAAAATTTTTCTTTTTGTGGAGTTCTTCCATTTTGATTTTCTAACTGAATTGATACAAAGATATAATGCAATCTGCATTAGTTGTTAGTACAAGGATGAGCAAAGGGTGCAACATTCCCTTTATGTTATACAACTATTTAACAGAGCAGTCCATTTTACAACCAACCAAGGTGATTGTCATTTCATAAAAAATACTCAAACTTTGTGTTGATTTGAGTTTTTAAGTTTTACATTTTTTGTTGCCAAGGTGAAATATTCTCGTTCAATTTTTCTTTTTCAAAGAGCCGGTAGCCGCCCCACACATAGTTGTCCCGTCTCAAGTTTATTAATAAATCCTCACATTTGGTGGACGAAAAACCGTGATAACAAACCAAGAATTTGGGAGATTACAAATCAACACCTCAACACCCTCCCAAATTCAAATTAAAACAAAACAAATCTAGAAAAATAAAACAACGACAAAACCATCAACAACCTAACCATATTAGACAAAGGATTTAGATCTAAAATAAAGGCAACTGGACTTATCCAGACGAAAATTTCCTCTCAACGAAGAAGGAATATACTAGAGCAATTATTCCAAGTTTTATTAATACCCGTGGCACCCGGCCGTGCAAAACCATCAGCCAAAGAATGTAGTTAAGACCATTAAGAAGCTTCATCAATTCTTCCCAATAGTCTTCCAAGTACCAAAGACCACATCTCTTATTCTTCATCCAATCAATCACAATCACCAAATCCATTTCTATTTCAATATTATGTAGGCCTAGAAATCTTGCTATCCGAATGCCTTGAAGTAAACTCAGAAACTCGACAACATTGTTGGACAGCGTACCTGTGCTAATAGCAAAACCAGAAATGAAATCCCCATTGGAGTCGCGGATAACTCCTCCTACACCCGACTGTCCCGGATTCCCCATGGAACTTCCAACCACGTTGAGTTTAAACCATCCATCTTTCGGCTTCATCCATTTCAGCAACAAAACAGAAGATGAGTTTTGCTTAACAGGAATATTAAACAAGTACAGAATTTCTTCGTCCCTCTAAGACAAATTTATAGATGCTTTTAGCTTTTCTCCTACAATAGCCACCCAATACTTTACGGAGTTCCACATCGATTGAACCGATTCTATCTTACCCTCCATTCTCGTTCAATGTTGATTTTCATGATCTTATGCAAGAATGCTTCCTTCACATTCAGATTCTCTTGAACTACAGATGTTTCCGTGAATTACCCAAATCAGATTTCTCTCTGCTTCTGGGTCCCATCTAACTTGGATTAATATTATCGTTCTCTTCTTAATTATGATTACAACATAGGGGAAAATATCAATGGAGAAAGTCCTCTGGCTGAGTTTAAACTGGACCCACCCTACAAGCAACTTTAGCTGAGTTTCTCTAATAATAATAATAATAATAATAATAATAAAACAAGAAAATTCCCCAGCTTAGCTGTTTTATAATTTTCAATAATCTATATATTTGGAACCAATCTATATAGAAGAAGTTTGATTAATCTAAACGAAAGGTGGGTGATAAAAGAAAAAAAAACACAGATAAAGAAAGGATTGCAAACTTTATATTCCGGTAAGCAAATTCAACCCCAATGGTGGGCTTGGAATCTAACCGGAATTCATTGTTGGCTAACCCCAGAGACTCCAGTAAGAACTGTCTTGAATAGATAATCACAATCTTCATCAAATGCATCAGCCATTTATTTTGTATTTCTTTTGCTCTGAATCTCTCTGATCATGAAAGACAAAAGGAAAAGAAGAAAACTTTGAGAAGAAAATGAAGTTTATAAGAAGAGAAAAATATCTATATCTATATCAGTATATATATGTATGTATTTCAGACAAAGTACTTTTAGCAGTTCCTTTGGCATTGTTTTGGGAGGTTACAGAGTATTTACATGTGAAAGCGTGATTAGAAGGTCTTCCCTAATACAAATTGATGATTTAGCCTATTCGGAAGCAATTAATTAATTTTCGTTGCTCTAAAAGTTGTGTATTAGTGATCATAATTAATCATTCCAATGAATTTTCTCCTCCGAAAAATATATTTTTTTAAGAGCATAATTTCTTAGAAGTTAATACTCTTTTTCTTCCAAAACTAATAAAAAAAAAAAAAATAGACTAGCCATTGCATTCGTGCTTTTTTTTTTTCATGTGTGGCAGGCCCTATTATTTTCTTTTATATTTTTAAAGTACATGAATAGTTTTTTAAAATATTGAAGCAGATTTTAAAACCTTCATACATCCAAGTTGGCGTATAAACTATTTGGCAATAGTTTATATGATAATTATAGATAAATTGCCATTTAGATTTATTGAATGTCAAGAGTTTAAAAGCTGAGTTTGTGGCCATAGTTGGGCCTGAATTTCCAATCCCTTCTGGCATTCAATTTGTATTGAATGTGAGATTTTTTGAAGTTATACATGTTAGAAAAGAACAAGTTAAGGATATGTTCATGACATCTAGTTATATATAACATTTGCATCACCACTAATTTATGGACATCGATTCAAAATCTTGATTATATATGTATAACAACTCATTTTATTGATAATAATTGGAACTTGTACAAAACAATAATAAAATTATACAAGTTTTTTTTTATCATAAATGGGCGACAATAGAATGAAAGATCCAGTCATCCATACTTCAATGGGGTATAAAGAAGATATTTACCATTATTGTCGACAATGCATCTTCCAATAAAATGGCCATTGATTATTTAAGGAAAATGGTCATTGTTGAAAATTGTATGGAATTAGATAATGAGTTTGTGCTCATAAGATGTTGTGCACATATTTTAAAACTCATTGTCAATGAATGGTTGAAAGGAATTAACGAATTGATAGAAGATTCTAAATGCAGTGAAGTATGTGAACATTGTGAAGTCTTCTCTTACAAGACTCGACTACCTGCAAGACTCGACAAGATGAAGACAATCAAAATATCTTGGGTGGTAGGCTGCTTTCTCTTGATGTTTCAACTTGGTGGAATTCCACATCTCTTATGTTGAGTGTGGCGTTTGAGCTGATGCAAGATGAAGACAATCAATTTGTACCACATTTATTGGAGGTTGGAGGAGGGGAACCAAAACCCAAGGATTGGGAAACCATAGAGGCCTTCATATAGTTTCAGACTCAACTCATGGAACCTCAAATTTGTTAATTAAACAAATTGCTACACTATATAGCTATTTGAACAAATTTTCCAAAAGTGTTCATAAGAAGTTGGCAACTATGTTAGGAAAGATGTTAATGAAATATGACAAATATTGGTGGTATTTTATGAAAGTGAACAAAATCTTGTTTATGGCAACTATGTTTAACCCAGAATCTAATTTCGCCACAAAAAGTGCTTGAAATTGCTGCATTTGAGTATTTTTGTTGATTTTTAATTCTCTGCATGTTGGTTGAAATGATTTGTTCACTTTTGTGAAAAAACAACGAAAATCATTGCAACAAATGATTATTTCCGGCGATTTTTTCCCCTGCAATAACACAAAATTTCACCGCAAATGAACATCCCAGACAGATTCCTCAAACTATTGTTGGGAAAACTTAATTCCAATGTATAATTTTCGTCGCAAATGATAAGTAAATAGCTGCAAATGATCCAAATCTTTTGCATTGATCGTATTTAATTGCCGCAATTGTTCTATTACCGGCGATTTTATTATCACCGAAAAAGACTATTTCCGGCTACTTCTAGTGTCGCAGGGAAAAAAATTATTTCCGGCGACTATGGTCTTTGATAATAAAAAAAAAAAGGAAAAAAAAAGAAAAAGAAAGAAAGGGTACTAAAACATTCTATATAAAAAATACAAATTCACATTATATTTCAACATGCCTTACAAGAACACTGCATCCAATTGACTTTTAATATATACCAATGAAAGAATTTTAGAAAAAATAAAGGGCTAAACAAAACATGTAAACTATAAACATAATCTTAAACTATAAAAGGCCAATCATAGCCACCTCTGTTTTGTATCCAGTCATGGCTCACGATTGTTGAAAGAGAATGCTACTAACAGTTACACTTCAGAAGCCTTGGTGTCATACCAAGCAAGCAACAGCACAAGCTAACAGCACAAGTAACAGCACAAGCTAATAGCAAAAGTAACAGCACAAGCATTGGTGCATACCAAGCAAGCAACAGCACAAGCTTTCTTCAAGAGTTCATTTCTCCGCTTGCAGAAGGTGACTTGACGATTGGTAGTGTACGTTCTCGATCATCTTGATCTCAATCTTTCCTCTACCCATCTTGCAGCAGCACTTCTTGACACAACTGCACAATCCAATCAAAGTGAGGATCAGGGAAGGTGTCACGAATCAAACCCATGACACATATCCATGAGCAGCTAGCTCAAGACTAGAATATGTAAAATCAACTCAGATTAGCTAAAGAAAACTTAATCAGACCGAAGAGATCATATGTAGTTTCTAATAAAGTTTTTTTAAAGAAAAAAAAATACCTATATGCTTTGTAGTTATCAAAATTCTCACAATCACTCAGTTTTTGATATGATATTGTAAGGTCTAACTCCACTAACTCAAGCTTTTGAATTAGTGCTGTATAAAAATGTTTGTCAAGCCCCACAAGTGTTAGCACCCTCACTAACCCAAATGTCCCAATAAATTCAAATTTCTGGTAGCCACATTGCATTTCATGACTTCCAGACCAGCAAATATGGTACTTTTATTGACCACAAAATTTAAAGAAATAGTTTCAGAATAAATAAGAAGGGGGGAGTGCAGATTCATGTCCAATATTTCATTTCAACTGCCTATATATATATATATATATATATATATATAGCAAGCAGAAAATCCACTTATGTGAATATGGTTAGGCAGCCATGCGTTTTTTTAAACAACTCAAATATTTCCAGAACCTACTTGCAGGAACCAAAATTTTCTATTGTTGCAAACAACACCATTAACTAAATAATTGTTCTTTAAAAAAGCCATAAAGGAGCTGGTTTCATTCAAGTATGATTTACTAATTGAAGCTGTATGGCTTCTAACCAAAAGAGGCAGAGAGAAGGAAAAAAAAAGTTATAGCAGAGTACTATGTGATTGAAACGCATTTACATTGCATCCATATTCCACATGAATCTTAAACTACCTAAAAGGTAAGCTAATCACCTTAGATTTCTCTAATTTGACAGTAAAAACTCACGTTTTGAGAAAACCCGGAAGCAAATCACCCATCATGTACAATAATTTGCAAAAATCTGAACCACTTGAGACAAAAATCAAATTGAAAAATTGCACGATAGATACAGGAGGATTATATTATAGGTTAGCAAGAATGCGTAGGTGCATCTGTTCCAAACTATGACATTTTATTGTTGAAACATGCTTCAACAAAACAAGTCTGTATTGAATTAGTTACAGAAGAATAGAATCTATACTTCATTGAAATGCAGTAAAAGCAATAAAAATGGTTGAAATATGATTTGAACTTTTATATGAGATCTGTACACACCTTGAGTCTCTGTTTACTGTCTCTGTCCCCGAATGAGTTCAAGGACTTGTGAAGATGCGAGTTTTCAGTAAAACCAAATGCAATCAAATAAATAACTTACAAAGAGATCTAATGGCAATACAGAATCTTGCAGGATGAAAATTTAGAGAATTGATAGAGTATATCTTATTGTCGTCCCAGCTTTGTCAATTTTCTGTTTACAATTTTCTTTGAGTACTCAACCAGGCTGCTTACAATTTTCTGTTCTTCCTATACAAACAATTTTCTTTTGGACCAAGCGTTCAGATCAGTGGGTCATATAAATTGGATACACACTCTGTACCGTTGTAAAATTTTCATCTCAAGTAAAGGAGGCAATATCTCATCAGTAACCCCTCTTCTTGGTAAATTAAATGGACAAGTACCTTGTTACAAAAATCAATCATCCTACATAAATAAAAGCATGCAAAAAAAATACAATGAAAGAAGAGCAATCAAACCATTGCAAAGATCATGAGATGCTTTCAGAACTCCAAGAATAGGTCATGGTAGCAATATGCTTCCATGATTGATCAAATAAATTTCAGTTTGTAATCTAAAGATCCAAAACATGAAGCATACCGCAGGTAATTTGTACAAGATTGATTCAACATCTTCTCCAACATAACTGCCTGCAATATTAAAACAAAAGGAAATTAAAGCATTATTTGCCTCCTTCACTTGAATGTAATGACCATAAATAAACAAATACATCCCAGAAGAATGTAGCCAAGCAAAATAATTAAAGTAATATCAGAGCAAGCCGACTTTTACCTTTCCAAAATGAAGTTCGCTTGCAATTGAGTAGGTAGTATTAGATAACAATCAAGCTAAAAATTCACTAAAGTGATGCTGGCTTTTCCACGTTCAGTAGGCTAACACTCCATGTTTGCATATTTTTTGATAATTTCAATAGATATATCAATGAGAAACAGGCATACCTGTGTCAAAGTTGTTGCATCAGCGATGACAAAGGGCACATTCACAAATCGAGCTAGTGTTTTGCAAGCAGTGTCTTCCCTGATTCACAACATGTAGGAAGCATGTACAAAAAATATTGCCTGAAGCTCATTCAAGTAGTTGATGCCTCGGACATTGTTCCATGAAACTTCAAATACAATAAAGCCATACAGTGTCCTATGCAACTCGCTGCTAACAAGAGAAGACTCACGTAGTTTTTTAACAGGTAGCAGAACTCTCTTATGTGACAACGTTACCGCATCAATCAACGAGAACCATTTCTTGAGCTTGTCTGATTTACTAGTGTTTGGTCTACAACAAGAATCCTTTTCTTCCTTTCTGTCCCTTTGTGCTTTAGTGTTGGCAAAAGGAGATAACCTTGACTGAATTGTATAAAAAACTTCATTCTCTAAGTAAAGTAAAAGCAATATAAATCAAACACAAAACGGTACTCTTAACCACCTTGGTAACCATCAATTGCCATAGCTGAGCTTGTCTTGAGCCCAGGTCTTTCAACCATGGCCGATTGTCCACCAGGATTTACGGTTTCTTACTTTCACAAGCCAGAAAAAGGCTAAGATCTGAAAGATAAGACTTCAAGTCTCTGCAATCACAAATACAGAATACATTATATCACCAACCATACCAAAAAATAAAAATAAAAACTAAAAACTACCCCTTTAAAGTCAACGCCATCACCACATTAGTGTTAATTGGCCAATGAACAAAATTGCACACGTATTTTACTAATTTGTCCATACCCTACCATCACACAAATACTCTACATTTTTTTTTTTTTAAATGAGTGATGTTTGCAAAAGGTCATACCCATTCCAAAAAATCTTATGGCTCCATGGCTCAATTGATTTTGCATGACCTCAATCGAAATTCCTTACGACTCAATATTAACCAACTTCAGTGGATGCATACTCAACCGTATTCAACTCCTTAACTAAAGCCAGAATCAAATTAGACACTATGAATCTGCGATGAAAAAGAAGCTGACTAATTAGCTAGCGAAAAAACATTAGAAATCACCATATATATGTGTGTGTGTGTATTGAAATTCTACTCCTTCCCCGTTCTTATAAATCAACCTTCGTACTCAAATAACCTAAAGATATCGAATGAAATTAAAAAAAGACCACACAGAACATGCATTAAGCATCGGAAAAATTTAACCTACAAACAAATGCGTTTTTAATCATGCAACTGTAAAAAAGAAATAAAAACGAAAAGACCAGAAAGCTTACTCGATTTGCAAACTTGTGAGAGGGAAACAACATCGCCCATCGTCACCATTCCCATCACAGTTCATTGTGTTATGAGCTCACTAGATATAACTCACCCTTGAAAACTAGCTTACAAGGGAAGGGTGCCTAGGGGCTTATAAACCATCAACCAATTCCATACTTAGTCAATGTGAGATCATAATAACCACCACGCTCCGCAACCGATGTCCTCGGCGGTCCCGGCGCTCACACGGACTGGCTATGCGCTAGGCCTTTTCTTAGCTCCAGGTGAACACTGCCATGCCGGCATCACCTCTCGTGCCGCACGATTGCAACCGTCGCAATATGACCTAGACATGGGGTGGCTCTGATACCATTTGTTATGAGCCCACTAGGTAGAACTCACCCTTGAAAACTAGCTTACAAGAGAAGGGTGCCTATGGGCTTTTAAACGATCAACCAATCCCATACTTAGTCAATGTGAGATCATAATACACTGCTTCACGTCATGATAACAGAGGTCAGCATGTTAACACATTTACAAAAACCCAAATGCAGACACTGGTGGCTAGGCTTGCGACGGCTCATGATGGCACAGGAGGGGGAGAAAATAGAGAAATAGAGAGGAAGTAGAGTCAGGGTTGGGGCGCAAGGGTGGATAGAGAGAAAGGAGGGGGTAGTCAGCCGGTGAGGTATGGTGGCTCGCTCGTGGTGTGGCTTCGTTGCGGCCATTCTCAACGACTGACGGCTTAGCACAGGGGAGGGTGAGAGAGATCGAGAGGGAGATTTTGGCGCCGAGTAAAAATTGACAAGTTTTTTAATATTGCGGTGAATTTTTCGATCAAAAAAATTGAAAAAATTCGCAACTCATGGTGAAAGTTCAGTTGCGCAATTCTATCAAGGAAGGTGCTAATCGGGCTCCCGTTTATTTTGCCTGTTGGGCATTTTTATTTTTAGTTTTTTTTATTTAATGATTAAGAAAATATTGTTTAATAATATTATGATTTTTTTTATTTTTTAAAAATATTTAAAAGTGTTAAAAAAATGATGTGAAAAAAAAATTAATATTTTCTTAATCAGTAAATAAATAAAAAATTGAAAAAAAAATGCCCAACGGTCAAAAAAAAGGGGAGCCCGATTTGGGCTTGCCAAGCATTTTCCTTCTATCAAACCACTTCAGTCGCAACAAGTTCTTTTAATATTGTGGCAAATTTTTCCATTGCAAAAAAATGAAAAAATCGCTGCAAAAGACCAGTTTCGAAACTTCATATTAAAAGTCTACAGCAATATCAAAATCGCTAGAATTATAGGTTTTTTGTGATGATTTTATTTCCGTCAAACACAAAATCGTTGCAAAAGGGCATTTTTCTTGTAGTGCGCACTCCAAGTTGAAAGTTTTAGAATTTTGGTTTATTGATTTTCTTGGCCCCAAGCGAGCGTCCGAGCTTGTTGCACAAATAAGGGGAATCATTGATTGGTTATATAAGCAATATTCAAGTAGGGGCTAATCAAGTGTTAATGAGACCCAAAGTAACACTTCTTATGATGATGAGGACGATCTCTACCAATAGGTATTGACAACATCAAGCATTAAAAGGTATTGAAGAGTCCAAATCAAAATTGGATAAGTATTAGTGATCATAGTTAATCATTCCAATGAACTTTCTCGTCCGAAAAATATATTTTTTTGAGAGCATAATTTCTTGGAAGTTGGTGAATGAACACCATAATTTTCTGCAATCCCCTACATGACAAATCCCAAGGAACATGGACTCAAACTTTCGGTCCATTATTCATTCCAATAACTCATGAATTGACCATTGAGCCTTTTGTTCTGAGTTTTCTATCCCCTTCTCTTATATCTTTCATTTCTTTGAATTTTTGTTTTACATGGTTGTCATGAGGACTCAGATGATTACCTTAACTAATTTCAAATCACCTAGAGTTTTGGACTCAGATTCTAGGGGATTGAAATCTACCAAGGAGACAAGTTTGAGCGATGAGATGATGTGAAAGTTAAAAGTTGAATAAAATATTATTAGAATATTATTTTTGTTTTGAAATTTATTGGATTTTGTTTAAAAGTTTAGAAAAATTGTAATAATTAGATGATATGAGTTGACATGGTTTGTGTTTGTAGCCTTTAGAGATATCCTTGAAAATCACGTCAGCTCTATCTGTATTGTGGAACAAAGGATTTGTGATCTTCAAATAGTATAAAACGAGAGCTTCCTTCATTGTAACGGTGCCTGTTATCTAATGATTTAGTTCTTGTCAAAAAGTGTTCTTTGAATATACTGCAAATTGCTGAACTTGACAAACTTGACAAATTATTGGGGTCAAAAACTGCTACGTTTTGATCGAAGGGAAAGTTGTAATTGGTAATAGAAAAGTGCATGTTCCAAAGCCTTCTCTGTATGCCTATAAGTAGGAATTGATGGAATCATTAATTATTGTTTTGCAAACACGAGCTCCCAAATTAATTAATGCAAGAGCATCTCTGTATGCATAAAAGATTTAACATGGAGGTTGGTTGGATGCAAAATCAGTCTAATTTTGGTTTGATGCTGTGCCATATGATGAAGTATAAAGATGTTGAGTTTGTCTTAATTTTCTTAACTATTGCATGGGGAATATGGCGATGCAGGAATCTTAGTTTGTATGAAGCTACTGATTGGATTCCTGAAGGATAAGCTGAGTTTTGATGGGAGTCCTAGTCAGGATTCACTAAAAGCTGGCTATGAGCAGAAAGGAAGAGGCTATTGCAGATGTGGAGGCCAGTGCAGCACTTAGAGGCCTACAAACGGCCTTATTCTAGCAAAGATCAAATACCAGCTTCAGACTTTTGATTTCTATGAAGTATCCCATGTTTGTAGAGAAGGCAATAGAGCTGCTCATTTACTTGCTATTCAAGCCAAATGTATCAGTGATACTTGTGTATGGTGGAATTCTCCCCCTGATTTTATTCTACAAAGAACTCTTGTAGATGCTGCTATGTAATTACTTTATTTAGTCAGTAATGAAATATTCTATTATCAAAGAAAACAGTTTGGCTCACGTGGAGCCTAGGGTCCCCAGCATATGAGAGATTTTTCGAAATTTAAATAGGTCAGCACGTGGAAGACTCTCCAAGACTCTCCAAGCATTGATAAAGGGATGATAAAGGGAATTTTTTGGCGGGTTTTGCTCACCATTATAATCGACAATCGAACATTATTGCAGAATTTTTTTCCTTGAGGGATGGTCTTCGGTTGTGTAAGGAGTTGGGCCTATCGGGTGTGTGTGTTGAAACTGATTCTTTAATGGTTGTTTCTTGGTTTGGAATGTTCTCATTGGTATCTTTGGGATTTTTGGGAAGAAGTGCTTGATCTCCTAAAAGAAGTTGATGGTAGGATATATCATATTTATAGGGAACGTAACATGGTTGCGGATTTCTTTGCTAAGGAAGGGGCCCGGAATTCTTGTCTTAATCTTGGTATTGGTAGTTCTCTTCTGGCAAGACTAAGAGGTCTACTGCGTATTGATAAATGGTCTTTGCCTTATTTACGGATACGGTAATTTGTAAATTTTTTGGTGGAGTGGATTATTTGTTATTGGTTAGAGTCATTTGTTATTGGTTGGCTTTGTGGGTTGAGAATTTTTTATATTGTAACCATGGTATTCCTCCGCCATAAGTGGGGCTTATTAATAAAATTTCGAAGGTTCCGTCCTCCTTCCAATAAAAAAAAAATATATATATATATATATATATATATAAGAAGACAGAGTTGAGTGTTAGTGATAGTAGTACTCGAAGGAAGAGGAGGTAAAATAAAAAGAAGGGGCAATGAACCATTAGGTTCATGCCCATGTTACCTCCAGTGGTGGTTTGCTTTAATCCAAAAAGTGGACCAATTGCTTGTGGCTTTAAGTCACAACTGGAAGAAAGACACTGCAATCAAGAAGAACTCCATTTCCATTGTATCCATATTCTCATTCAAGAAAAGCAGGAATAAAGTAAGATAGTTAGATTTTCCTTAAATTCCTATATCTAGTTGCTAGTGTCACATATTCCTTAAATTCTTTGAAAAATCTTCCAATTGTATCTTGGAATTGTGCTATAAGAATGAAACTGGTACTTCTCACTGGATTTTTTTTTTTTTTTAAAGTTTTCATCCCTTGGATTCAGTAGGTTAGTTGAATTAATGTGTCCAAAGTTTGTTGGACCCCACAGATGGGATTGAATTAGATAAATCAAAGAAAAAACAGAGAGGAAAAAGACTTGAGCACAAGTCTTTGGAGTTTGGTATGACTACAAATTTATAGAGCTGGCTAGTGAGTCAACTATTAATGCCATCAAAACTGAGCTATCTAGGTTTCCTAATTTACACGAAATTGAAGGAGACTTTCGAAATTCTTGGGATAAATACTTACCTAGACAAATAAAGAAAGAAATCAAACAATTTTGAGGAAATTGCTCTAGATAAAGAGAGATAATACTGTACAAGTGGACTTTAATTTCCTTCATAATAGCTTTCTATGGATGGAGTTGGCCCCTATAATTTTAAGAGTAATGCTAGATACAGTCATAGAGTGCGCAAGCGCTGTGCAATTCTTTTGAAAAAGAGTAAGCTTCATTATTAAAAAATTAATTTTTTTCATATGAATCGTGTATTTACTCACTTTTTTACAAAGAGATTGCACGGCACTTGAACACTCCATGATTAGAAATATCATTTATCATAATTCTAAGATATTTTGCATTCATTACCTAGTCTATTATTCAATAGAAAATGGAAGTTTTTTATTTAATTTTTCAAAATTAAACTGTTCAAGTGATACGAACATTTGAGACTAGTGCTAAAGTTTTTGCAGAAGAAACCAATTACTTGTCTTTGAATTAGACTTCCTGGCTATCTTTGCATCATTACACGGTCATTCCTTTATACAGAGAACACCATGGAAGTAAAAGAGCTCTTTCTTTCTTCGGTTATTGAAACGTTGCTCGAGCAATTGGTGTCTCCTCAATTGTTGGACTTTGCACGTCGAGGGGGACTTCTAGAAAATCTAAACAAGTGGAGGAAAACGTTTACAAGAATTCGGGCAGTGCTTGATGATGCGGAGGAGAAGCAGCATACTCTCAGAGTAGTGAAGATGTGGCTGGATGATCTCAGAGATCTTGCTTACGACCTAGAAGACATATTGGATGAGTTTACAACCGAAGCATTGATGAATGAAAACCAAGGTAGCTCAAGTAAGGTACGAAAACTCATACATGGTTGTGTTACTCGTTTTATTATCAACACTAGACTCCAGTCAAAGATAAAGGAAATCACTGAACGATTCAACGATCTTGCGGCAAGACAAGGTGAACTGAATTTTAGACAAAATGTTGATAGGAGGTCACATAGAATAAGAGGGACACTAGTCCTAACTTCTTTAGTGAATGAAGCTCATGTTTATGGTAGAGAAAAAGATAAACAGGCTATACTTGATTTACTGATGAATATAGAAATGCTGAACTCTCTGTGATTCCTATACTTGGCATGGGCGGTATTGGGAAGACAACTCTTGCTCAACTTGTATACAATGATGAAAAGATGCAAAGCTTTTTTGATCTGAAAGCATGGGCTTGTGTTTCCGAAGAATTTGATGCTATTAAGGTGACAAAAACGATTTTAAAATCTTTCACCTCTAGAAGCTGTGATGATAATGATCTCAATTTATTGCAAGTCAAACTAAAGGAGAAACTAAAAGGGAAGAAGTTTCTAGTCATTTTGGATGATATTTGGAATGAGAACTACCACGACTGGAGTATCCTACGTGCTCCTTTTGAAGTAGGGGCTCCAGGAAGTAGAATTGTCATTACAACTCGTAACCAAGGAGTTTCATCAATGATGGGTACCATTCAAGCTTATTGTTTGCATGTGTTGTCAAATGATGCTTGTTTATCTATATTTACCCGACATGCATTCGGGGCAAGAGACTTCATTAAACATCCAAATCTTAAAGATATTGGTGAGAAAATTGTGATAAGGTGTAAAGGGTTGCCTTTGGCAGCAAAATCCTTTGGAGGCCTTTTACGTTTCAAGGAGGATCCTGATGAGTGGAAAGAAGTATTGAATAAAAATATATGGGAAATACCAAAGGAGAGAAGTGGAATTGTTCCAACTCTTATGTTCAGCTACTACCATCTCCCTGCACATTTGAAGAGATGCTTTGCCTACTGTTCAATATTTCCAAAGGACTATGAATTTAAGGAGCAACAGTTGGTTCTTTTATGGATGGCAGAGGGTTTAATTCACCCACAAGAAGGGGAAAAGCAAATGGAAGATTTAGGTAAAGAGTATTTTCGCAATCTATTGTCGAGGTCATTTTTCCAACAATCAAACTATGACGACTCAATATTTTTAATGCATGACATCATCAACGATTTGGCTCAATTAGTTGCAGGAGATATATACTTTAGAATGGAGGAAAGATTTGGGAGTAGTGAGCAAAGGAAAATTTATAAAAGGGCTCGACATTTGTCTCATCAAGGTTGTGGCACTAAACAGTTTGAGGCCTTTTCAGAACTTACATGTTTACGTACATTCATGGCATTTATGTTTCCACAAAGTCCAGGGTATGGTTTCTTGGCTCATGAGGTTCCTCTTCAACTGTTGTCAAAATTGCAATGCCTACGGGTGCTCTCTTTAAGTGGGTACTGCGTCTATAAGCTTCCAAATTCAATTGGAGGTCTAAAACATCTACGATATCTTGACCTCTCTGACACTCCAATCACAAGCATGCCTGAATCAATAACCACTCTCTACAATATGCAAACATTGATATTGGAGCAATGTCCTTATCTAAAGAAACTACCTTCAACTTTTGAGAACCTTGTCAACTTGCGCCACCTCAATATTCTAAATACATTCTCATTGGAAGGAATGCCTCCACAAATCGGTAAATTGACATGTCTACGGACACTGTCTCATCTAGTTGTTGGAGAAGTAAGTTTCTCTGGAGTAAAGGAGCTAGGGCCTTTATTGCATCTTCAAGGGACACTCTGTATTTCAAGATTGGAGAACGTGATTGAACCTAGGGATGCAAGGGACGCTAAGTTAATTGAAAAGTCTGGCCTTGATGGCTTGTTGTTGGAATGGAGTGACAACTTGAATGAGTCAAAAGACAGAACAAGTGAATTAGATATACTTAGCATGCTACACCCGGCAGGCACTTTGAAAGAGCTCATTATCAGATGCTATGGTGGTACAAGATTTCCATCTTGGTTAAGATATTCCTCATTTCCTAATATGGTGCTCCTAAGGATTGAAAATTGTAAAAAATGCCCAAAATTGCCACCAATTGGGCAGTTACCAACACTCAAAGACCTTTTGATCGAAGGGATGGCTAGCGTGAAGAATATAGGTGCAGAGTTCTATGGGGAAAATTGCCAACAGACTTTTAGATCCTTGGAGACATTGTATTTCAAGGGGATGGGAGAATGGGAGAACTGGATTTCTTATGGAGAATTCCCACACCTGCAAAAGCTTTTTATAGGAGACTGTCCCAAGCTTTTGGGAAAGTTACCAAACCACCTTCCCTTACTAGAGAAAGTTGTGATAAATGGATGCTGGCAGTTGGAAGTTTCGATTTCAAGCTTTCCTGAGCTCTGCCAAGTTGAGATTGACAGATCCAAAGGAGTGGTGTGTGGAGGTAAGGTTAACTTCAACTCATTAAATTTCATGTCTCTTTCTACAATTTCAGAATTCACTTGTCGAATAAAAGGGTCTTCTATGGATGGGCTCACAAAGGTAGAAGATTTAGCAATTTTCAAGTGCAAAGACTTGACACATTTGTGGTCACATGATGTGGGATCACTGCCACAGCTCCCATGTCTTCGTGTTTTGAAGATTGAGGACTGTATCAAACTAGTTTCTTTGGTGGCAGAAGAAGTAGAAGAGCAGCTTCAACTTGGTATGCCATCCATGCTTCGAGAAATCAAGATTCAGAATTGCATTGTCCTAGAATCCTTACCCAAGGCAATGATGTACAACAGCACATGTCTGGAGTACATTCAAATTGTAAAATGTGATTCCCTACCGTACTTTGCCAAAGTCCAGCTTCCCCCAACTCTAAAGCGGCTAGAGATAATACATTGCAAGAATATGCTGGTTTTGCTTAATGGGGATGACACTAATTGCAGCAGCAGCAACACTTCTCTTCTCGAGTACTTGTATATTGAAAATTGTCCATCCCTTAAATCCTTGACCTCAAGTGGAGAATTACCTGTAACACTTAAACAATTAAGTATTCGGTATTGTCAAAAGTTGGAGACAATTGCAAAGAGGTTCCATCACAACTCATTTCTTGAAGTCATTAGAATCTCAAGTTGTGAAAGCCTCGTATCATTACCGACGGGAATACTCAGCCTCTGCCATCTAGATGAGATTGATATTTGTAATTGTGCAACTCTTGTTTGCTTTCCGGAGGAAGAGTTGCTCACTTCCAACCTGAGATTGCTTCAAATTTCTGGCTGTGAGAAATTGCAGGCCTTACCCAATTGCATACACGGCCTCACCTCTCTTCAAGAATTGCAAATAAAGGCATGTCCAGGAATTTTGTTCTTTCCGGAAGAAGGATTTCCCATCAGCCTAAGATCACTTGTGATATCTGATCTCAACATCACTGAGGCCTTGTTTGAGTGGGGGTTGCATCGGCTTACATCTCTTAGCCGACTTGTCGTTAGTGGGGGATGTCAACATCTGGTGTCCTTTCCAGAGAAGAAACTCCCAGCTGACTCTCTAACCAACCTCACCATTGAACGCTTCCCGAACCTGGAAACCCTGTCTTCCGAAGTCTTTCGAAGCCTCACCTCTCTTGTGCAGCTACGTATTGAAGAGTGCGGAAAGCTCACATCAATTCCTGAGAATGGCCTGCCTTTCTCACTCTTGAAACTGTATATCTATAAGTGCAAGAAGCTGACGTCCTTCCCCGAGAATGGACTGCCTCCCTCACTCCAGCAACTTTCTATCAACAGATGTCCTCTGCTAACTCTACAAGAAACATATCCCTTTGATGAAAACTGAATATGCTTTATTTGCTCGTGAGTTCTTTTGGTTGTGACCTGAATGTTGGTGTTGGAATGGTTCTGTTGCTCCCCTGTTTCTTGCTGTTATTCATGACGGTTTGTTGAATGCTCCGACTATTCTTGTTGGGGTATGTCATTCTTGGGGTATTTACCTTAAGGGCATGAGAAAGAATGGCATATATTGCTGATCACTACATATTTGGAAAATCATTGGGAGCTGAAGAGGTACATAATTACGGTTTATACCTTATTCATATATATGGTATTTGTTTTGTTACTTGCAGTGTCTAATTAGAAGGTCCTTTGTAATTCGTTTGACAGAGAAGAAGAAACCTGCAACTTGATTAGTTCAACACTCCCGGCCCACACACCAAACCAGGAGGCAGGAGCATTCTTCATCACACCCTCAAAGTTTCAGGCTGAAGTTTTCCATGATGAAAACGTTCATTTTGTAATATAGCTTTCGATTTCTTTTTCCTGTTTTTCTTCCATGGTTTTACTCTTTGCATTTGTTCCTCATCTGTAACAGAAGGATCAACAATATAGGTTACTCTTTGATGGTTTTGTGATGCTCTTTGATGGGTTGAGCTCAGAAAGCCCAACCAGAGATTGCAAAACATTGATCAAGTGATGTTCGGTTTTTTTAAAAAAAAAGTAACGTCACATATTCTTATTTTCAGAAAAGCGCCATATATAGTTCTATATCTTTATTATTAATGAGGCCGTTTCAAATAATAATGTTTAAATTAAACAAAAGAGAGTAATATATTTTGTAGACACAAACCAATATACCACTAGTACATGTCCATCACAAGTACGGATCATTTTCTTTGAAAAGTGTCTCCCCCTTACCAGCCCCACTAGGCATCTCAAGCTTATAAACACATCATGATATTGCAATAACAAGCCAAAAAGAGGCCCCTAGTTCTCTGTTACAAGATTAAAAGCCGAGTCTTACCAAAGACATGAACAACAGTGTACACTTAAATCCAAGTCAGATTTGTTTCAGAATCTCAGATGCCAATTTCTTCTATGCCTATATCCTATGCCCTACCTCCGGTCAGATCATATGGAGCAACAGTTACGTAAACAATTCAGTCACAAAGAACGTTTCTTCAATCCAATCAACACATGAGGGTGTCGTGTCGATTCAATTATTTGATCATTCAAGTAAATCATTTGATCTATTGGTCCCAAGAGCTATTGAAATACATATACATATGTTTCATCATCTTTTGAAGGTCATGGCATGGGTTGGAAAAAACACATCCCAAAAAATATTTTTTGAGGAAATTGATCTTGCTATTAATGTCTTTTTAGGGATGCGATTATTTGTCCCCGAAAAACAATTCTTTTGTTGTGAAATTTATCTTGTCTCATATGATGTAAGTATATATATAGTTCACTGTATATGGGGTATATGTAGTTGTTACCATGAATAAATATGTAATATATGTAGATATATATATATATTGAAATATATATTTAACTGTTTTATGTGTATATAATTATATATTCTGTCCGGCATCAGGCCAGTTCGAGACTTTCCTGGTTTAATACAGCAACTTTTTATGACCATAGAAGCTGGAAATCAGAGAAGTGCCTTTTCCATTTTCTGAAAACACAGGTCTCTCCTTCCCAAACATCTGGTGCTGTTTAACAACCCCATAAGACATGCACTGAAGTCTCTACCTCACTTTTGCATATTGGACAAATGATCGGGCTCCAAGACAGCTACATAACTAGATATTGTTCCTCTGATTTTTTTCTCTATGCCAATTAGCAATTTGCCTAGAAGTAGGAATAGATTGAATCATCATATTACTTCTATGTTTAGTTTTTAAAGTCCATATATATGTTGGTATATCTTGTTCCTTGCTAGTATTTTTTTCCATTTATGGATTTATTATTTTTTTCATTTATGGATTTGCTTCTTGTCTGATCATTGATTGCATGACATTGGGTTATGAATATGATTGTTATGGATGTTTTTACATCCATATAAATACAGAAATTGGTGTAGAAAAAAAAAATACTCAGTTTACTGGTTAAGAATATGAATATATATATATATATATATATAGGCTGATGAATATTTATTTGTTCAATGCTTACAGATTGTTCAAAAGACCGATGCAAGCAGTTGTAACTTCCGACTGCTATCTGAAAAATGGATGTGCAAGTAATATTGCTTTTCTCTTGCTATTAATTTTTCTATTCATATCCACATAATCAATGTCTGGCTACCTTCCATTTTACATCGCGAATGATTGAATTTCAACTGTTAATACCATGTATAAACTACTCCCACTTCTTGCAACCAATTGGTTAAGGCTTGTCTTCTTATCTTCTTTTCCCCAAAAGAACTGTCTTCCTTGTCCAATTCATTCCTACCGAGCATGGACAAGGAATGATCCCTTTGCTCTCTTTAAAAAAAACTTTAGTATAAACTGTTGCCCAAGCAGATAATAAAAGGTTAAATTTTCTTATGAATTAGTAGTGTTGGATTGGAATTCTATTTGTGGGTTTATTATGGTTGTTATAGTGTAACGGGCATACTCAAATTCATTTCTGCATTCCTGACAAAAGACTCAATTTAACATTTTAGAGATCCAAAATTGAGACCCACGTCTGCTGACATCATGGCTGCTTTGAAGCTGTTGGAGAAGCCAATAACCAGTTCTCAAGTTCCCAGGCCAAGCACATCCACAGGCAGTGGCCGTCAGAAGGCTCTACCATCACAAACTGCAGAAGAAGCAGGCTAGAAGAGCAAACTATACCCCATATACTCTCTATCATTGGACGCAAAAATATGGGGTGAAGTTCTAGATTGCCTTGGACTAGTCTGGGAAAGTGATGGGTTGATTCCCTACATTCAAACGAATTTGAGATTGTGATTCTTTTTTCTCAATTCCCTGTTGTCCCCTCGAGGGTGTATATTTGTTTGTAGAAATCCATTGAAATTGTTAGTTGTTGGTACAAGGATGAGCAGAGGACAACATTCCGTTTATGTTCTACAACTATTTAACAGAACAGTCCATTTTACAACCAACCAAGGTGATTGCCATTTCATAAAAAATACTAAAACTTTTTGTTGCTTTGAGTTTTTAAGTTTTACATTTTTTTGTTGCCAAGGTGAAATATTCTCGTTCAATGTTGATTTTTATGATCTTATGCTAGAATGCTTCCTCCACATTATGCATAAATCATGAGTTTATCTATATATATTGCACAAAATCAACTAACTTTCCCTTTTCCTTTTCTGTTTTTCATTTAAAATACTCCAAGGAACATGCGATTTATTTATTTTTGTCTTTCTTCTCTGTCCCTGTAAATAATATTTATAAATTGCTCATAGTTGTTGTAGAACATATATATATTCACCCCCTCTACGTGTATTTTCGGGTCAGGTCTATGATTTTCAAAAGATCACATACTTAATTGTTAACAAGAATATCACATACTTAAATATTATGATCCAAAAAGTCTAATGTTGTTCTAATCTTTTTGTTGGTGAATGAACCAGGGGAATCAAAGGAAATGCAGAGTTGGAAAAACTTGAACTAAAACCTCGTGTTTAATGTCCACGATCGAGTGTGACTCACGTGCTGGCTTGTCATGTTTTGGAATATTTTTACATATCTACTGGAATTCTTAATCGCAGCAACATCAAGACCAACTGCGACTGATCTCCACAATTATAGCCTCATCAATTGATTGTGATTGGACATATCAAGTTTAATCAACACTTTCTTTATGTTTAGTTTTTAAAGTCCATATGTTGGTATATCTTGTTCCTTATGCTTATGCTTAACCACTTACGTTACTCAGATCATCCATTGGGGATTATGAATATAAATACAGAAATTGGTATAGAAAAAAAAAAATCCTCTGTTTTACTGATTGCGAATATGAATATCTATATATATAGGCTGATAAATATTTATCTGTTCAATGCTTGCAGATGGTTCAAAAGACTGATGCAAGCCGTTGCAACTTCCAACTGCTATCTGAAAAATGGATGTGCAAGTAATATTGCTTTTCTCCTGCTCTGATATTTCTCTTACCATGGAGCAAACCACATTCAAATTAATATAAGAGATTGATTTGTGGAACAACTGTTGGGATTTTAGTGAATTCCGTAAGCCAAGAGCTTTTTAGGTATACTAACAAAAAGTTAATAGAAAAGAACTGCTACTATTGTTCTCAGGTTGAAGGAGTACAAGAAGTTCTGAAGCAAGCAGCGATGGATGGCATTTCTCATAGCAAATAATTGGCTCTAATTCTCAGTGAGGTGGGCCAAGCTCACAAACATTAGATTGCGCTCTTCAGACCCCATATATCTGCTGTTTTCACAATGGCTGGATCATAGATTCCTTCTCTGCCTCAACATACTCTTCTAAAACTGCAGCACCAAGTTGTTGTTGGCATGCCAAGTCTATCTTCCTGATTTGGATGCCCAATGCATGCTTATAAGAGCTGTCAAGAGGGTGTTTAAAAATAGGTTGGCTCATGTGGAGCCTAGGGTCCCGAGCATATGAGAGATTTTTTTAAATATTGGAAGACTCCCCGTTATACTTTGAGTGAGAGTATCATTACCTTTTGCAAGAAGCCAGCTTCCTCCATAAACTCTAAAGCAGCTATACATACTTAGCTGTAAGAATATGAGGAAATTGATTTAGGAGAGGATGATAATACCAAGTTGCAGCAGCACCTCATCTCTTCTTGAGCACTTGTACATTCAAGATTGTCCATCCCTTGAATCCTTAACATCAAGAAGAGAATATCTGTAACACTTTGAAACCTCCGTATTTTCAGTTGTCGAAAGTTGGAGTCAGTAGCGAAGAGTTTTCATCATAACTCTTATAGAGTTAGATAATATGATATATGGTTATGATGAAAACTCTCTCTCCCTAAGCACTAAGCTCTACTGTTTCTATTGGTTCCTCAGCAACTAAAGGATGTATTATTAATGTACAACAGAATACTCAACACTTTTCTGCTTAGTTGGGATTGGTGAATTGCTCTTTGTTGAGTGGTCTTGCAATGATTCTTTTACCTAAATATTCTAATAAAAAAAAGGCTTACTCGTCTTAACTTCAAGAGAATGATGCTTGGGATGACAAAAACCTGAGATACAGCAGGGCGATAACATCACCTCTCTTTCATCCAATACCCTTTATTCTATTAAAAAAAATACGCCTCTGTTTAAAGTTGTGTCAATTTAAGAGATTGTTAGTGCCTATATCGAGCAGGCCACATCTTGTTTCTTAGAGTTGGTGATGTTGGGCATTTTAGACATTTTAATCAATTAAGTTATATCGAGCTCTTGAATTTTTGAGGAACTTGGAGCCACCTGGGTAATCAAAGTCCTTTGTTTGTGAAAAGTCATTGAGCGCATGTGCTGCACTGTTTTGACTTTTGTCCTAAAGATTCATTTTTGTCGACTAATAATGGAGCTTTGGATTTGAAAGAACACATGTGTTAACTGGAAGATACATAAACAATCACTTGTTCCAACATTTATTGTAGCTAGTCGTGTGTGAGCCTCATTTTGTCTGTTCATCTATATTGCCCAAAACACAGTGTCTTTTCATTTTACTTCTCTGTTTTTCCTTTAGAAGACTTCAAGGTAGGTGGTATTCATTTTACTTCTCTGTTTTATCTCCTTCTCTTATATCATTATTTTTTTGAATAATTCTATTTAAAAGCCTTTACACCCTACATTATCTATGTTGCATATTACAATTTAGATAGGACTCAGATGAATACCTAGGGGATTGAAAGCTACTAAGGAGACAAGTTTGATCAGCAAGTTCTCCAAAAAGTTCATGAGACTTTATTCCAAGATAGACTCAAGCCATGCATGGAGCAAAAAGTTCGAGAGATTTGCCATTTAATATATACTCGAAATACTTGTGAGACGTGACTCAAGCAACTTCTGTGAATTTTAATATCATGATTCTAATTTGATTTGAGGATTTATAGAGATTATAATTGAAGATTTCTATTATTTAAGGGAGAGAGAAAACCTTATATGATACATTAGATTTACATTATAATAAAAATAATTTTATAATATAACATACAACATCAAGTTACGTAAGGTACCCAGATTCGAGTACCCAATAGATTTGCAGTTCTACTCCTTGCCATAGCTTTCCTCAGATCCAAGACAATGCGGACCCTTAGAAAACTACCCCAGGCAATTCCATCTCCTCTAGTATCCACCTCCAGTACAGTGCCAAGTGAATCCCCAATCTGCTTCCCAATCTCCCAAGTCATACAAGCCAGCGGCAGGTTGTGCAACCTTACCCAAAACACCTCGTGGCCAAACTCCATTTTCTGAGGAGGGATTAGGCCATCAAACAACTTCAATTCAAGGAGATGGTTATCAAACAGCCACAGCCTACCCTCTAGGATTTTCTGCTTACCACCCAAAGATTCAAACGACATGACAAACAGGTTTTGAGTTAGTTCAAGGAAATCGAAAGATCCCTGCAATCTCCAGATTTTTGCTAGTGTAGACTTTATGATTTCCTTGCTCGCCTTCCTCTTAGAGATCATCTTTCCCACCGAACACTTTCCTCCCTTTGCAGAAACACTGATAAGTTGCTCTTCCTCTATCACGATTGCTTCATTCTCTTCCTCAGTGAGTTTCAAGAATTCCCATCGCTCCTCTAAGTCCTCCATACTCTCCTCACAAGATTTCCTCCCAGGGGATGAAGACCCCTGACTACAGAGCCAAAACGATCCTCAGAACCACCCTGGTACACCCCTGAGCACCCCCAACCGCCCCTTTGACGTCGCAAGCCACCACGGAAACCTTCACCACTTCTATTATAACTAACTCGGAATGTGCCCTACGCACACTCTCCCTCCACCTTTTTAAAGAGAAAAGAGGAGACTTGTTTTGTTAGGGCCCTTAGGTAGACGCATGATCAGTTATATTATAAAAGAGTTGCAAGCCATAAAAATTAATTTCTTATATGTTGATTTTGAGAGCTGCCACATGCATAAAACATATCTTTATTAAACTGACGTGATTTTATATGATACATTAGATTTATATTATATTATAATAAAAGTAATTTTATAACATAACATACAATATCAAATTACGTCAGTTTATAAATTTAATTTATTGAATCTTTTTAGGTTAAAACATTTCTCTTTGTTGATTGTGATTAGTCGAAAAAATCATCTTTGGAGGTATATGATCATTTATTGCATGGAGTCCATACCATGTAATCGAATTAGACTAGATTACAAAATCATCTCAATTCATCTCATCTAATCAGTACAACTTATTCAAACTTTCAAACAAATTGAAGGAGTCGTTGTTGGCTACTATATATGGTGGTACAAAATTTCCAATTTGGCTAACACGCCCTTCATTTTCTCATATGGTGTCTTTGACAATAGGAAATTGTGAAAAGCGCACATCATTACCCTTACATGGGAAACTGCCAATACTCAAATTTCTTTCTATCCAGGGCATGGCTAGCGTGAAGAGCGTTGGAAACGCGTTTCGTCGACACAGTTCCACAGAATGTTTTAGATCCTTGAGGACTTTGAGTTTCATGAATATGAAGGAGTGGGAGACCTGGAGTCCTTGCGAAATGTTTCCAATGCTGCATCACCTTTCCCGTATATATTAGGTGTCTGAAGGTATAGGGAAAGTTACCAAAAAGCCTTCCTTTACTAAAAAGTGTTGAGATAAATGACTGTGGACAGTTGGTAGTTTCAGTTTCAAGCTTTCCAGATCAATGCAAAATAGTAATTGATAGATCCGAAGGGGTGGTGTGCGGAAGTAATCTGGTTACTTTCAAGTCAATAAGATTTGATTCTGTTCATACAATCTCTGAACTCACTTGTAGAATAGAAGGATTTGATCATGTGGAGGGGCTAGCAAAGTTTGAAGATTTAAGTATTGGAAGGTGGGAGGAGGTGACGCATTTGTGGTCAGACGATGTGGGATCACTCCCACATCTCCCATATACAGAATGGCCTGCCTCCCTCACTCCTAGAGCTTCGTATCTATAATTGCCAAAAGTTGAGGTCCTTTCCAAAGAATGCCCTACCTCCCTCACTTCAGAGACTTCATAAAGTCATAACTAGTGTTTGTCACAATTTTCAAATCTCCAAGCAAAGACTGAAATTTGTATAGAAAAAAAAAAAAAATCCCCTGTTTTACTGATTGTGATGGACTGGATTTGGTGTAATTTTCTTCCGAAGAAGATGTCTGTATGCATGTGGAAGGCTAGATTCAATTGTCTACCAGTTGAGAAGAGGATTCAGGCGGTGGGTATCAATTTAGCTTCCCGTTGTGCTTGCTGCGTTAATTGTAGTGAGGAGGATCGAGATCATGTCTTATGCACGGGTGATGTTGCGGATACGGTTTGGCGGAGAGCTGCTACTACGTTGGGTGTTCAATGTATGAATTTCAGATCTTGGTGGGCGCGATGCTGCTGTTGGTTTCGTTCTGCTAAAAAATCATCCCAGCGAAGTATGTTGCTTGGTTTAATTCCATCCTTGATTTCTTGGAGGTTATGGCAGTGGAGATGTACAGCAAAAATGCAGGAAAAATATGATACGATGGATACAATCTGGATGACGATTAAAATAGGAACTCTGATGACTTGCCCCTTTGTGTTAAAGGTTCGCTTCGTGTGGATTTTCTTGGTTTGCCTAGCTTCAACTGTGACTATGGTAATTTATGGTTTATTGTTTATTTGGTTAGTTTTTGTATAGGTGGTCCATTAAGGTTTTTTTCCTGATGCATGGGATGTTTTTTTTTTTTTATTATTTGTAAATCCCAATATCTTATTACGGTTTTCCTCCGTCATAAGCGAGGGCTATCAATAAAATTGGGATACATTCCTCTTTTAATATATATTGATGCGTAGAAGAACTGTTGGAGTATTAGTGAATTCTATAAGCCAACATCATTGTAGAAAATTGGTTTTGGCAATTATGCAATGCGATCTTTGTAGGGATACTAATATAAAATTTGTAACAAGAGCCGTTACTCTTATTCTTAGGTTGAAGGAGGACAAGAAGTTATAAATCAAGCAGGAATGGATGCCATTTCTCATAGAAAATATTTGGCTCTAATTCTCAGTGTGGTGGGCCAAGCGCACAAACATTAGATTTTCTTTTCTAAAAAGGCCAGCGCCTAGCAGTATTATTAAAAGTCCTCAATAAAGGAGAGGAAAGCCACTTACAAGGAAGCAAATGAACAACCCAGACTTACCAAAAACAGAAGGCCTAACTTGTCTAATTTCAAAATACCCTTGAGCAGATGAGGAATATCAGCATATAGCAACCACGTTCTGGGCAAACTAGAAGTCATGCATTGCATTTCCTAAAAATATGACATACCACAAACTGCCTAGAAGAAAGAATTCCTTGGATTTCTTCCCAATAATCCTCAAGATACCAAATCCCACAGTGTTTTTCCTCCAGCCAGTGCACAACTAACATGGAGTCCAACTCCACTTCCACTTCCATTATGCCAAGCTCTATGCATTGTCTCAAGCCATGAAGAAGTGCCATAAATTCCGCAACATTGTTCGTACCATGACCTAAACCTATGGAAAAAGCCAACTTCAACTTCCTTTCATCATCTCTGATAACACCTCCTGCTCCCATACGGCCAAGAAGGCCGATTAAGCAACCTTTTTGGGATGAACAAGCAGCATGTTGGAACCAAGACTCCACTATATCCTTCCAAAGCCTGTTCGGGACAAATGGCATGCCCACTTGCATAGAAATTCTACGCCAAATCTACTTAGCTACACTGCCAGTAGCCAATACATGATCCTGGTCATCCAAATTCCCCCTGCATAGCATTCACATTTTGATAACAACGAAATACCCAACGTACTTACTCTATCATCAACACTAAGACAAGCATTCATCGCCTTCCATATTGTCACCGAGTATTTTTTTTGGGAGAGTAGTGTTCTACATCCAATTTGACCAATTCATTTTTGAAGCTTTAACTCTCACACACCCCCAAGCGCTTTTTGAAGAGAATTCACCGTTCAAGTTTGGAGTCCAAACCAGCAAATCAGCACCTTCCTTATACTCCCCAAGGCAATCTAAAATCTCTTCCAACTTACTATCCCCCACCAGACCCAGTAATAACTCCACATCCCATCCATTTTCGATCTTGCACTCACACACTTTTAGCATTAATGGCCGATCAATAACATGAAACTTATTCACAAGAGGACCACTCTCCAGCCACTTATCTCGCCTGAAATAAACATTTCCATCTACAATTCACCATCTAGCATTGTTGAGAACTTTTGGTACACAAAGCATGATGTCTTTCCATAATTGAGCTCTTTTATGAGCCTCAACCAAAGAAATATGTTTTCCTTTAACGTACTTGGCTTTAAAAAATTGAGACCATAAAGAATTTTAAGTCAAAATTTTCCAAGCAAACTTCATGAAGAGCGACATTTGAACTTCCTCCAGACTATGCAGGCCCACACCCCCTCCCTTGTCGATTTACAAAGAAAATTCCAAGATTTCCACTTCCTTTTCAGCTCACCCTCGGAAGACCCCCAAAAGAAACTACTCATAAGCCAATTTAATTTAGTCAGAACCGACTTAGGCGCATGTACCACCAAAAATAGATGAATGGGTATACTAGCAACAACATGTCACAGCAGAAAAATCTTAGCACCATTCGACATAATGCGATGCTGCCACCCCCCCAGTTTTCCTATAATAGGAGCCACAAGACCATCAAAATGAGCAACCTTAAGACATCTAGAAATTAGAGGAGCTCCCAAAAATTTCACAGGGAAAGAAGCTTCCAAAAACCTTATCAAATGCATCAGCCTCCTTTATCTAACAGCAGATATGTGCTTTGAGCAAAAAACAGATGATTTTTCCTTACTAACAACTTGGATCGACCAGTCCTCATACTTTCAGAAAATGTCCTTAATATTTTTCAGTGAAGAGCGACCTCCATTAGCAAAGACTATAACATCATCAACATACAATAAGTGTTAAACAAGTGGAGCTCCTCGAGAATGACTAAAGGCCTCTATATTTCCAGAATCAAAATTATATTTCAGAAACCTAGACAATATTTCTTCAACCAATATAAATAAATACGTTGACAGGGGATCTCCTTGGTGCAGACCACAGCCACTTGGAAAAAAGCCCTTCGCAGTACCATTCACGACCACCGAAAACCAGGGAGTTTAATACACTGCCGAATAATCCCACGAACACCTTGAGAAAACCAAAGGATCTCATCACATGCAACAAGAATTCCCAGTCGATGCTATCATGTGCTTTTGCCATATCCACTTTAATCATCACATTACCATCTCGAACAGGCATATTAATTTGATGAACCATTTCTTGAGCCAAAGAAATGTTCTGAAAAAATACTACGACCAAGTAGGAAAGCACCTTGTTCCGGAGACACCAATCTACTCAGAATAGGGGACAATCTCTTGACAAGAATTTTTTACACACTTTGTAAATTACTAAACACAAACTGATAGGCCTAAGAGGCCAAATAGAACCTTGGCAAAGGAATGCCTCAAAAAAAAAAAAAAAATTAACTGCACCCAAATGAATATCCTCCGTAGACTTGAGAGTATTACCATCCCGCAATCTTATTTCATGCACTATCATTTTTGACCTCGAGCAAAGGATTTAAAGAACTGGGTCGATGCTTCACCTTTGTCCATCCAACTAATTTTCACTTGTTGAGCCTGACTCGCTCAAAATTGAGCAGCACGAAAGGCTATCCCAAGTGCAGGAGCGTGTCGCGTAGTAATTAAGAATAAATTCCTAGATCGTCTCCACAGAGAAAGTGCTTAAAAATCAAACTCGTGTAAAGAAATAGTTACAATGAGAGAATAAAAATAAAAGTGATGATATGTACAATAAATGTGGGAGTGCAATGGAAATGAAAATTTACTAGTCATGGACTAGATTCATGTTTGTTGGTTTTGAGTGGATGATGAAAAATAATAAATTAAAATGCAAGACAGTAAATTAAAATTGATGGAAATTAAATAACTGAAATGTAAAGGGACAATAAAATTTAAATGACATAAAAGTAAATTGCAAACATTAAAGGTGCAGGAAAATTAAATGACAGTAATTTAAATTGCAGGAAATTAAAAGTGCGAGGAAATTAAATGGCAGTAATTTAAATTGCAAGAAATTAAAAGTGCGAGGAAATTAAATGACATAAATTCAAAATTAAATAAAAACAGGAATTGTAAGGAATAAACTTGATGTTTGGAAATGGAGACTGCGTTCTTCAACCCAAAAATCTGAACTTCCAATTAAAGTAAACTCTCAAAAATAAAATGGACTCTCAACATTTATCAAAGAGGACTGAAAATTTACTCACTAAACAAACTCAAAACTGGAAATAAAGACTTACAAAAATAAAATTTACTGAGCCATAAATTGAAACTGACTGATGAATAACTTACACGAAATTAAAAACTGAACTAAAAAAAAATAAAAACTGACTACAAAAACTCACTCACTATTTTTTTTTTTTTGAACTCTAACTCTAATTTCACACTAAAATCTCTCTAACTCCTGACTGACTCTAACCTCTGACTGTAATTTTATTCTGAGAACTCTAACATCTAACTCTAACTTAATGCTAAAATCTATTCTAACTCTCCCCCCTTCTCCGTCCATTTACAAGCCCTTATATAGGCTTCAAAAGCCTCTGCATTGAATACACCGTGCTGTCCATGTCCCATGTCCCCTGCTCATAGCCGAAAGTTTGCATCCGTGTGTTAAAGCCGAAAAAATATTTTTTTCTCTCCTTCTTTTTGGCTGGTTGACAATGTGCGTCTGTCTTTGTTCCCACATGCAGAGAAATTTGTTCCCACATCCAGACCGAAAAGGAAGCAACAGACTATTTGTTTTTCGTCTGTTTCCTTTCTTTGTGTCCTTTCATCTGTCTAAATAAAAAAAAATCCCGTGAGTTTTCGTCCTTCATTTTTGTCCAGAGTGCGTCCCAGCTTGAACATTTTATTTTATTTTTCTTCTATCTTCAACTCGCATGCCACTCTGTCTCTCTTTCTTTTTTTTCTTTTTTCCTCTTCCTAGCTTTCTTTCTGTCCGCATGATCATTTCAGATGGTGGTGCATCGTGGGGTAGGAGTTCGAGGCTGAACAGCGGCAGGGTGGAACGTGGTGGTTGCGCATGGAGTTTCAGACGGTGGCGACGTGGGCTCTGCTGTGCATGATCGTTGGCAGCGAGGTGGAAGTGCTCTGTTTCGAGGATGTAGAATAGAGGTTTCTCGGTGATGGCTGATTCGCATGGTTGTGCATGCTGGGCAGTGGCACACGGTTGTATGCGCGCAGTAGACATGCGGTGATGCTGTGCATGCAGGAAGAGGTTCTGCCATGGTTGTGCTGCTACGGTGGCAGTGCACTGCGGCTGCATGGAGGTGGAGGTGTAGCTTGCATGGGAGCTTCGGTCGTGGCGTTGGTCTTCACTGGGCGGTAGAGACTTGATCTCCGGCGTCGTCTGTTGCTGCTGGAAGTGGAGGTGCGTCCGTGTAGTGGTGCTACCGTGTTGAACATGAAGGGCAGCGCTGTACGTGCATGGGTGAAACGGAGCTGCTAAAGGTCGCTTAGTTGGCTGGACAGAGGTGCTTAGGGTGGTGGATGAAGTTGAGCTGCAGCAGGTGGAGGAGCTTGGTGGCGTTGAACGGTGGCGTGGAGGAGCTGCCGAACGCATACATGAAGATAGTGCTGGAGGTTGAAGACGACGAAAACGACGTGTCGTTTTTGTCCGTAGACAAAACGGCACGTCGTTTAGCAGAGGGCGGCATTCCATTACAGAGTAAAATGACAAGTCGTTTTTATTTATTGACAAAACGACAGGTCGTTTTCCCTACTCGGGAAAACGACATGTCGTTTAGGAGACTAGTAAATGAGAAAAAAAAAATAAACAGAATAAAAAAAAAACTTAAACAAATAAAATAAATAATAAATAATTAAAGAAAATAAAACTAGGCAAAGAAAATAAATAAATAAAAATAAAATTAGACAAAGGACAATAAAATATTAAAATTGTATTGTGCATAGAGAGAATATTATCAAACTAAATCACAAGCTACAAAATTAAGCATAAATTATGCTTTTAATCAATTTAAATCATCACTTGGATTTGTGCCTCTTAATCAATTTTTTCATCTAAAACCAATGATAAAATAATAAAACAATTAAAAATATATTGGTTTTAAATGTATAAAATATGCAATAATACAGCTCAATCAGAGCCAATCTAGTTTCTTCTCTTTGATTCCATAATGCCAACTCCTCCCGAGAAACTAGCAAGTCTAACTCAATATCCTCTAAAAACTGTTGTTGGAGCTGAATTTCCAAACACTCTATACACATTTCTAAATTCGAAATATGTAAGTCTATTCAACCAAAGACCCGAATATTCCAATCTTTGAGAACAATTTTTATTTTTTTTAGTTTCCCTGCTAAACGAAACAATCCCATCTCTCCCGATGGCACATTCCAGGCTGCCTTAACCAAATTTTGAAACTCAGGATGAGAGTCCCACATTTATTGGAACTTAAAAGAGGAAGGGCCATAAGACAAGGGGTTTCAAATAAAAAACCATAAGAGCATGATTCGATGATGCGCTTGGAAGGCAATGCAGTAACGCATCTAGTAACAACTCAACAGCCTCGAAATTCATCAAGCACCAATCAAGTTTCGACCAGCTTCTGGCCAAACCATTGCACCAAGAGAACTTAGTACCAGCTGACTTCATATCACATATACCACATTGCTCAATAAATTCATTAAACTCCTCCATTGCTACCCTCAACCGAGACCTTCCTCCACGATGCTCTTCATCCCCACGAATCACGTTAAAATCACCAAGGCCTAGCCAAGCTTCATCACTCCGCCACAACTCCCTATGCTCTTGATAGCAGCATTTCGCATAAACTACCAAAATAAAAAGCTTCATATTCTCAAATGGCAATGACACAATGACAAGTTGTGCACTTGCATTTAGGACTGAAAGCTGTAAACTAGTTCCCCAAAGCAACCATAATTTACCTCTATAGCTCTGGTTTGAAAAACAACACTCAAATTGCAACAAACTCCTCAACAACATCAGCTTTGATTCATTCGCAAAAGGCTCTGCTAGCATGATGAAATTCAGTTTCCTTCTCTTCATTAAATTTCTTAATCTCCTTTTTGACGTACCCAACCCACATATATTCCAAAATAAAGGATTACACATCATAAGTTCAACCGAGAAAGCTTGCTAGGAATCCTAGATGAACTTTGGATTGGCTTAAAAAATTTTCCAACCTCCTTTATGTTTTAAGCCTCGCTATCCGACAGATAATCTTTAAATTTTCCCAAATGCACTACGACTTTGCCATCAAGATCTGACAAAAAGCCCCCTACATAATATGATCTTCCTCACGTGGTCCAGTACTAACCATTCCATCATTCTCATGCAACATGACCCTCTTAGTAGTGGGCGACACACACTCACTTCCACCACCCATCTCCTTGTGAAATAAATCATCTTGCCTGCATCAACATGACCCAAATCCAATAATCCACGAGATAGGGCACCCTCCTCTACTAACAAAAAATCCTAACTACCATTCACAACCTCCTTTTCACTAGTAGAATCACCTTCCACCTCTCCCCTCTCAACAATGACCTCAGCCACAGCATCTGAATCCTCCACAAGCAAAGGCGGAGCACCACTCTCCCCCACTTGAGGCAATTGCACTGGATCTACAATCACCTCTGCAGAAGAGGTGCTCGGGCCTAAACATCCACAAACATTAGATTGAACTCTTCAAATCCCATATATTTGATGTCTTCACAATGGCTAGATCGTGGATTCTTCTCTACCTCAACATACTCTTTTAAATTGCAGCAGCAAGTTGTTGTTGGCATGCCAAGTCTTTCTTTGTGGTTTTTTTTTTTTGGAGAAAGAGGGCTACACCTCTAACTTTTATTAAAAATCCTCACTTATGGAGGAGGAAAATCTTATTACAACAAAACAAAAACAATTCCCAATAAACAAAAAAAAAAAAAACCAATTTGAACCTCCATTAATCTCTAACATGTGGTAATCCAATCTTATCCAACCAAAGCATACCCTTCAACTTACGTGGCAAAGAAACATAATCAACAAATCTACTATTATGACCTTCCTCTCCTCGACGTGCAAGTAAATCCGCGACACTATTCCCTTCTCTAAATTTATGTTCAATGGTGAATTGCACATCTCTTAGTAAAAGCAAAAGATCATCCCAAAAATCTCATAAGTACCACGCCGTACACTTGCGACTAACCAACCAGGAAACCACCAACATGGAATCACATTCAATACAAATCTAATTGAAACCCAACTCTTTGCAAAAAGCAAGGCCACCAATTAACGCCCTCAACTCAACCTCATTATTCATTCCGTGTCCAAAATAAGAAGAGAAGGCTCCTTTGAAGTTTCCCCTATGGTCCCGAATGACGCCTACTACACCACAATTACCCGGGTTACCACAGCAACTCTCATTTACATTTAGGATATGTTTGGGGGGTGAGATGAGAATTTTATGTTTTGTTTTAAAGTTTAAAATATTATTTTTTAGTTTTGAGATTTGAAAAAGTTAAATTGGAATTTGAAAAAGTTATATTGGAATTTGAAAAAGTTGAATTGTTTATTATATTTTGTATGGAGATTTGAAAAAATTGTAATGATGAGATGAGAATTTTATATGAGATGAAACTTCCAAACCTATCCCGTTTTATCCATCCTTCAGTAGGTTTTTCGCCAAAAAACTAGTCTCGGTCAAGGCCTTGTACGAGACATACAAGGGATGTCTAGAGCTCGAAGAATCCCCTCATCTCTTTCAGAAAGAGGCCAGTGTTTAACCATAAGAGATCAGATCTTCCTTAGCCAAACCTTAACTGCCAAACAAACTCTCGACGCCAATTCCTGGGAGTTTTCCATCCGAGCCTTGCAATGGCACAACCAGAGGCACCATGTTATAATAGAAGGTAAAAGGTCAAGTAAAATACCCCCGTGACTTGATTTCTTTGCTAAGTTGAACCACTGCATCACAGTTGCCCGCCATGACCTTCCTGCGAAATGCAATGGAATGCCCAGAGATTGCACCAGAGAGTCTACAGCTAGTCCATTAAATCTGGCTTTCCACATACACATAAAAATATTTTTCAGAAAAAGATGGTGCCAAATCTAATCCATGCCCAATTGTTTCATGCCTTTGATACGAATTATATCCCACGCAGTTGAAGAAGTAAAAAGTCCATCCCTTGCCGATTTCCAATTTGTAATATCCTTGCCTTCTCTACCCGCCACGATTTCATGCATAATTTCGTTGGCCTTTTTTGTACCGACCAGTTCAAGCAGATAATTTTCATCCCATGATCTATCTACCCAAACATCTTGTATTTTAATATCAGTAGGTACTAACACTGAGAGGTCCACTCGCCAACCAACAATCAAACCAAAATGAAGACCCACCCTCTTCCACCTTCACTTTTACGTTTGCGACCACATCAGGAAGAACATTCATAACCGATTTCCAGAAACGGGATGCATTTCGGCGAACCTAGGCAAATAAAATGTGACCCTTCTTCCCATATTTAGCTTAAAAGAATTGTGTCCATAGAGTTTTTATTGATAAAAGTCTCCATGCAAATTTCATGTGGAGTGACCTTTGAATCTCATGAAAATTCATAGGCCAATACCCTCTTTCTTGTGCAGTTTGCACATTTTATCCTAAGCACACAATTTCATCCTCGGTTTCCCATTAAATTCTCCCCAAAAAAATGTCGAAAGCAAGAGTTGATTTTTTTGAAAACCTTCAACGAGACATTCAAAACTGCCAAGATATGGGTTGCCATATATGACGAAACATGTTTAAGAAGAGTGAGTCTACCACCTTGGGAAAGTAGCTTCAATTTCCAGCCTACCACTTTGTTTCGAATCTTCTCAATAAGAGGTTCTAAATCCCTTGATGTGAGACAACCTGAGACAATAGGGATGTCCAAGTAAATGACAGGAAACATGCCTTCAACAAAACCAGTTAATCTCATTAGATTTCAATGTCTAGAAGAGGAAATGGACTTTGAGAAGAACAAAGCTGATTTATCCTTATTAATGAGTTGGCCAGACCACTTCTCATAAACCTCCAACATTTTTATCAGCCTATGACTAAGCGCTTGCCACCATTCACAAAATATAAGAGGTCATTAGCGTATAGTAGGTGTGAGATTAATGGCGCACCCATGGGATGTGAAAAACAATCAATTCTGCCTTCTTCAAAATTCTTTCAAAGTAATCTTGACAACACCTCCTCCATAATAATAAACAAATAAGGTGAGAGTGATTCACCTTGCCTTAGGCCTCGAGATGGTTGGAAGAGACCCTGAAAGTTCCATTCACCATAATGGAGAACCATGGAGACTTAACACATTCCTTCACTAAATTACAAAATTGAGAAGAAAACCCAAAGCACTCTAGCACCTTTAACAAAAAATTCCAATCCACTCTACCATATGCTTTGGACATATCAATTTTCACCATAATATTTTCGCCCTTCGTCTTCTTATTCAGAGAATGTGCCAGTTCCTGTGCCAAAGTGATATTTTCAAAAATACTACAGCATTGATAAAAGCCCCTTGCTCATGAGAGATCAATTCATGAGGTAAAAGATGAGTCATTCATTGTATGCGTATCTTAGAAACTCTTGGGATCTTCTACATTTGGGATCAAAACAATATCAGAAGCCGTATAGAAATGAGGTAAAGGAGAGCCTGAGAAGAAATCATTGGCTACCTTGACCACATACTCTTTAATGAAATTCCAACAACTTAAATAGAAACCCAAGCCGAACCTATCCGGTCCAGGTGAACTCTCTTTCGGAATCGACTTCAAGGCTACAAAAACCTCTTCCTTAGTCGGAGCAATGCAAATTGACAAATTTTCTTCTTCAAAGATAGAACTATGAATGAGGGGCAAGAGATCAACCTGTTCAACAAAAGAGTGAGCCGAAAAATAATTTTAAAAATAATTGAGAGCTCCTTGGTGAACTTCTTCCGGAGACTCCAGGAGTGTGCCATCCTCTAGCCTCATGTTTGAAATAGCTTTATTTTTCCTCCATTAATTAACCACAACATGGAAAAATTTGGTAATCTAATCACCTAGACAGGTTTTCGGGCATGTTGAGTAGACAATTAAGACTTTGGAAGAGCTTGGTTTTAGAAAGCCAAGCCTAGAGAGCCAGTTTTGTTTTCTTCAATTTTTCCACCAATTGTAAGAGGCCCCTTGCTTGAGTAGGTTCCTTCCAAACATCCTCCACACAACGCTTAAAATCTGCATGAGAGCACCACATATTTTGAAAGCGAAAAGGGTGAGGGCTTTAGCTTACCACCGATTTTTTAAACTGAATGAGCATATGGTTGTGATCCGAATACTTCCTCTCCAAATATTCAAAGAAAGTTGTAGGAAAACGAGTCGCGTAAGGGATATTAATGAGCGCTCTATCAAGCCGAGCCCAACTTCTTGAATTTCCTCTTGGCCATTACACCACGAGAGTCGACATCCCACAACTTGGAGGTCCAGTAAACCGCAGTTGTCAAGACAAGTATTAAACTCCTCCATAGAAGAGATAGACCTCATATTACCACCAATTCTTTCACCATCTTCCTGGATGATATTGAAGTCCCCCACAACAAGCCATAGTGATTTGTTGGGGTCAACTTCCTCTAGACTTTGCCACAAATCTCTTCGCACCAGACGATTACACTTCGCATAGACAAACGAGATTAGTAACTTGTCCTCACCAATTCGAAACCACCTAGTGATCATCTGATTAGTCAAGGACAGCACCTCCCATTCACATTTATCACTCCAAAAAATCCACAATTTGCCATCCATAGCCTCATTACTACAATAATGTGGGAGCCCCAACGAACAAGCCAAGTGAGACATTTTATCAACCGCAGCAAAAGGTTCCAAAATCCCTACAATAGTCACTTTATGCTTTTTAATTAAACATTTTAATCTTTTTTTGGAACTACCTAACCCTCTCAAGTTCCACACCAAAATGTTGTCAATCATAAATTCAGTTTAGAGGGTCGGGATAAAACCCGTTGTGATTGTCTCACCGGGAGTTTCTTGGTATCAGAAATCATGATTCTTGGCTCATGGATTTTAGGATCAGAGTCATAACTCTTCTCCCGAGTAAATGCTTCAGGTCTGTCTCCATCTTCAGGATCCGAATGAGAGACTGGCTGGTCCTCTCCTATTGCGGCAATATCATCGACCACTATATTGGACCTACATTCCAAATCCAAAATCTCATATATCAGTGCAGGTCTCAAAATCACCTTTTCCAAAGGTAACAATTCTATAGTTGGACTCCCCACTGCAAGACAAACATCATTACCCCTCCTTCCTTTTCAAGTGTATCCACCCTCTCCTGTAATGACACAAAAACATCATGTCCCACACCCAATAAAACAAGGCAAAACGCATTCCTGGGATCAACCACAGTAGGTGTAATAACAAGATCAGTAGAGTTTGTCTCTTCTTGCAAAATAGAAGACTGGTCCCTATCTTGTTTCTTCAAACTCCCATCCGCATCAACCAAAACCAGCATCTTGCCATCCTCTTCCTTTGAGCCAATATACCCTCTAAAGATGAAGGTTGTATTGTGAAATGTTTATGCAAAACACACACACCAACGATGACAAATAAAGTAAAAGCAACACAATCAAGAACACGACATACAATATACGTGGTTCGGCAAATTGCCTACGTCCACAGAGCTGCAGAAATCTTATTAATCAGAGGAGATTACAATCACTCAATCTCAACTCACACTCTTTAAGGCTTTTTTGCTCTCTCACACAATAGGCACTCACAAGACAATTGTTCTCTCTCAAAATATATTTGAGGCCGTCCAAGACATGTCAAAATATGTCATATATATAGCACACGGCGTGGAAACCCTAATCCTGAAATCTGCGTATTTCGCTCGAGCGGCGTGTCGAGCGCGCCCCGAGCGAACAACCAAATGAACATTGGTTCGAGCGGAGTGTCGAGCGGGGGTCGAGAGAACACTAGGGTTTGTTTCTCGCTCGAGCGAAGTGTCGAAGGACTCGAGCGTACCTCTCTGCCTAAGTTCGCTCGAGCGGACTTGACTTGGCTCAAGCCAACAGTCAAGCCAACTTTCAGCAAACACCTTTTCAGCTCCAAAACCAGTCTCCACATATACCCCAACAATCTCCCACTTGGAGACTGGGTCTCCACATGCCAGCCACTGTTTCCAACCAAGCCCTATCATCTCTGCAGCTCACAGCTCCCGTCTTCAAGCCAGAAGACGCACTGAAGTCAAGCCCGACTTCAGTATTCTACATACATCGCCCTTAGTCAGTACATCCACAGGGCGACTCACAACTCCCACTGCACTAGGAGTATCCGGTCTCAAACCGATCTTGGCAACCTTAGCCAAATTTCCCAGGCTTTCATGAGGAACGACAAAGCTGACTCCCTTTGGCTTCCTTACATGTTTCGCACGATCAAGCCTACCTTTTTGCACTCTTGTATTTCCCTGCACATCACTGGACCCTGATGTTAAATACAAAGAGTTAGATCTCTTACCATGCGCTAAGACCAGCGCACCCTTAGTGATCTTCCAATCTCCTCCAGAGAACGCTACTGCAAAACCGCTATCATCAAGCTGTCCCACAGAGATCAGATTTTTCTTCAGATTTGGAACATGTCTGACTTGCTGTAAAGTCCACATGCTCCTGTTTGGAAGTGTGATGTGCACATCACCCACTCCCACTACATCCAGTGCCTCTCCATCAGCCGCATACATCTTCTCAAAATCACCAGTAACATAATTCTGATTGATTTCTCGATGTGAGGTGCTATGGAACGAAGATCCTGAATCCAAAACCCAATCATCAATCGGACTGTGCACTGCAAGGAGTAAGGCATCATGAATTTCATCTGCCACTACATTCACAGCATCATCATCAGAACTTTCTTGATTCTTGCAGTTTCTCTTGATGTGGCCCGGCTTGCCACAACTCCAGCATGTGATCTGCTGCCCAGATCTCATCTTGCTCTTCCCCCTGCTCTTGGAGCTTGACCTGCCATGTCCTCTGCCCCTATTGTCAACAATCAGGGCAGATCCTGAACCCGAAGACTCATCTGAGTCTCTCCTACGTACCTCTTCAGCAAGCACCATGTCACGTATGTCATCGTAGTTCAGTTTTGCCTTGCCGGCTGAATTACTCACAGCCATCCTCATGGCCTCCCAACTATTTGGCAACGATGCCAACAGAATCAATGTTCTAATCTCATCATCAAACTCAATCTCTACAGAAGACAGTTGATTTGTGATCGTATTGAATTCATTTAAGTGTTGGGCTACAGACATACCTTCCGACATCTTCAGATTGAACAATTTCTTCATCAAGTGCACCTTATTGTTCGCCGACGGCTTTTCATACATACCTGACAAAGTCGCTATGAGATCTACCGTGGTTCTCTCCTTACTAACATTGTGTGCCACCGTTCTATACAAGGTCAGCCGAACAAGCCCTAGAACCTGTCGATCCAACAGGGTCCACTCAGCATCCGCCATGCTCTCCGGCTTCTTTCCCAATAGTGGAAGGTGGAGCCTCTTCCCATAGAGATAATCCTCAATCTGCATCTTCCAATATCCAAAATCAGTGCCATCAAACTTTTCAATCCCGGGTGCATTCACTTTATCTCCAGTCATCATTCTCCTTCAGATCCAACCTTGGCTCTTGATACCAATTATTGTGAAATGTTTATGCAAAACACACATACCAACGATGACAAATAAAGTAAAAGCAACACAATCAAGAACACGACACACAATATACGTGGTTCGGCAAATTGCCTACGTCCACAGAGCTGCAGAAATCTTATTAATCAGAGGAGATTACAATCACTCAATCTCAACTCACACTCTTTAGGGCTTTTTTGCTCTCTCACACAATAGGCACTCACAAGACAATTGTTCTCTCTCAAAATATACTTGAGGCCATCCAAGACATGTCAAAATATGTCATATATATAACACACGGCGTGGAAACCCTAATCCTGAAATCTGCGTACTTCGCTCGAGCGGCGTGTCGAGCGCGCCCCGAGCGAACAACCAAATGAACATTGGCTCGAGCAGAGTGTCGAGCGGGGGTCGAGCGAACACTAGGGTTTGTTTCTCGCTCGAGCGGAGTGTCGAGCGGGACTCAGGCGTACCTCTCTGCCTAAGTTCGCTCGAGCAGACTTGACTTGGCTCAAGCCAACAGTCAAGCCAACTTTCAGCAAACACCTTTTCAGCTCCAAAACCAGTCTCCACATATACCCCAACAGGTTGAGAGTTCTTTTCCAAACCCGAAAATTCCACATCGTGTCCCTTCCTCTTCCTCACTTGTTTTTTTCTTTTCACACTTTCTTTTGAGAAACTCGGTTCCCTTTCCCCTTGTAAAACATCGAGAATCCCCCATACAACAAACCACCTCTGTATATCTAGAATCAACATATTTCAATTATTTTATGATATTATTATTGATTTTTGGATGGATAAATAGTTAAGAAGTATAAATACAAGTTGTGATTTAAATTAATTAATAACATAGTTTATGTTTAATTTTATAACTTGTGATTTAATTGAATAATATTTAGTGACATGCACAATCTGGTGCACACGAAAAGGCTAAAAAGCTACGGACGCCGAACGCAAGAGGACGGAAGGAAGCTATGGACGCCGAACGAAGAGGTGGAAAGAAATAAAACAAATGAAGAGAAGAGGAAGCCGAAAAAGAAAAGACGAGCACTCACGCACGTTCTCGACAAAACCTGCACGCAAAAGAGAAGACAAATTAAGAAAAAGAAGGAAGAGGCTGGCATTTCATTCCGTGGCTGGGAAAAATTCAAAGGACGCAACCCACGCGGAAAATAAATGAAACACACGAAGAAGCACGCGGGGAAGAAATTAAAAAAAAAAAAGGGGGAAACTAGCGGGACCCAGCATCTTGGACGACAAGCCTCTGTTTCTTCATGATTGTCATCTGAAGCTGGGAGAAAGGCTGGGTGCTAAGCGACGAAAAGAAAAATGCGAGACAGCAATACGGAAATCACGCACGGATTGGAGGACGTTTGACGGAGAGAAAGGCAGCATTTTTCTTCCGCATGGTTTTTCTTTCGGCAGCCCACCAAAAAGAAAGAAAAGACAAACGAAGGGGAGACACTAAGCGACGGAAACGCAAGAGGCCAGCGACGGAAGAAAAATAAAGGGACGGAGTTTTTAAAGGACGGAGTAAAACACAAGAAAAAAAAATTAAAGAACCAACAAGAGTTTTCGTTTGGACTTGCGGGACGCAATAGGAAAGAACAAGAATAAAAAGAGAGGGGGTGGGATGCGAACAATGCGGAAAAGAAAAAAATTTTTTTTGATCCACAACTTATTCCACACTCTACATCCACATTTTTTTAAATTTTTAAATTTTTTAATATTTTTTTTTAAAATTTTTTGAGTTTATTCTTTTTAAACTATTTTTTATTTTTTATTTATATAATAAATATTTGACAAAAGAAAAAAAAAATTAAAAAAAAATGTGGAGTGTTAAGTGTGAGGAGGTTGTAGAGGTTTATTATTTTTTGTTATATAGATTTTTTTTAACAATTTTAAATATTTAAAAAAAAAATTTAGAACATCATTAAAAACACTTCCTTAATCAAAAAGTAAAAAAAATATATTAAAAGATACTTCCTTAATCACAAAGTAAAATAAAAAATATTTTTTTATAATTTTTTATTTATTTCATGATTAAGAAAGTATTTTTTAATAATATTGTGATTTTTTTTAAATATTAAAAATTGTTAAAAAATTATATAAAAAAACACATTAAAAAGTAAGGATAGATCACAGCGGGAGCTCCCAGCGGGTGCTGTAGCATTGAACGCTACATTACACTAACGGTAGCTTCCAGCGGGAAGAGCGCTGTAGAGCCACTCTTTTTCTTTTTTCTTTTTCTTATTGTTCTTGTCTATATCCTTATGTTATATATTCTTCTTTAATTTACAATATTAAAATATACAATTGGACAAAACTGATAGTATTAGAGCTGAAGGGTTTTTGTTTCGAAATGATTCGGGTGAAATTTAAAGTAAATATAGATCAAGAACAAGAATATTTTATGCTCTAGTAGGATTATTTTAATGGTCGTATCAATATTTGTGGCATAGACATTTCAGTCTAATATAGGATTTGTGCATGGAGGCCTGTACGTACATGATTTTGATCAAAGCCATGGCTGCATGACACATGAATTCCTATTGAAAAGGCTCTAAATGCTCTTTTATTATAGATAGATAATGGGACATATTGTGATTAATTGACTGACTCCCACCATGTCATTGGATTAGATAAATTAGGCGATAAACAGAAAAGATACTCAAACAAAGACTACTAGAAAGAAATAGGACCCAAAACAAGATAATAATATATTTAATATGATGATGGGGCCAATTAAATAGTGGGAGCATAATCAAGACAACGAATAAAAAAATAAAAATTCTATTCAATCTCCTACTATTCACACAACCTCCATACACCACATTTTTTTTATTTTTATTTTTTTATCAAATATTTAATATATAAATAATGAATAGAAAAATTAAATTAATTTAAAAAAAATAAACTCAAAAAAAAATTTAAAAAAAATATTAAAAAATTTAAAAATTTAAAAAAATGTGGTGTGTGGAGGTTGGAGAGGTTGTGTATCATTTCTCATAAAAAAACGCATGCGCATGAGAAAGAAGCTGCTAGCCAGCTACAGAAAACTTGGGTGGATGAATTCGGTCCGGTCCGATTTTGAAAAAAATTTAGGACCAAATTAGTATATACTGGTTTTGCATTTTTGAAAATCGATTACGCTCCTAAACCGGTACCTCCGGTTTTACCGGTTCTTGTTCGGTTTTCAGGTTTTAATAAAATGTAAATTTGTCATAAAAAATATGTTTATAAAAAGAACAACTACTTTAAAAAAATTTGTTTTATTAAAAATCTATTACTATTTACAAAAATCTGCTTTATAAAAAAATCTGTAATGCAAAAAAAATATTTTCTATAAAACAAAAATAGAAATCTGCTGTAAAAAAAAAAAACTTTTTGCTTAAGCCTATAAATATAGCTGCTACAAAAAAGAAATGTAATTAATATACTAATGTGTATTAGTATTACTATTGTATTATGTATTTATCAAAAAGAATATGTTGAGAAATTATTAGGCTATAAAATGTTATTAATATATATTTTATGTTTAAAGCAAATGATCAAATAAATTTTTATGTTTAAGATTAAAAGCTTATGTTATAAATTATAATAACATTATCTTATATATAATTATATTTTATATTATTATATATGCTATATATAAATATTATATATAATATTAAAAAGATTAATTTAAAATATATAATATAGTGAACAAGTACCGGCCGGTTTTGAAACTAAGAGAACCAATCCTGGACCGGTTTTGTCCAATCCGGTCTAATTTTTCGATAAATTTTTACACTCCTAGATGCAGTGTGCAGACCAGCTTGTTCAGTCATGGCAATTAAATGGCTAAACTCAGTCGTAAAAACTTAATGCATAAATAGATGATGTGGCTCGACAAAAGTAAACCTTTTATTTTGAAACATTTTGAACATGGGAGGTTTGGATACAAAATCATCTCAATTTTTTTAAATTTTCTAAATTTTCAAACAAAATATAATAAACAATTTAAAATTTTTAAATCTCAAAACAAAAATAATATTAAAAAATAATATTCTAATATTATTTTATATAACTTTTAACTCATATATGATCTCAACTCAATATTCAAACCTCTCAGTTTATCTTGGAGAAATAAGGGCACAAAATTTGAGATCCAAGAGAGAGAGAGAATAATTATGCCAGCAAAAAATGAGATCAATATCCTTTATATATATTTTTGTAATTTTAATTTTCTTTGTATATATAAGATATTTATAAATAGAAAATTATTCGTATAAGTTTTTTTAATTATCTCACTTTCATCAATCATTTGAAGTACATAGAGACAAGAAGGGAGCCATATATGGCCGCCCTCTGGACTCAAGAAAAGAAAATTTAAGTAAATATATTTATTAACAAATAACGATTGAACATTTTTATGATTACTTAGAAAATTTTAAAAATCTCTTAAAACCCTTAAAAATATAAAACTCTCTTTCATTTCCATCTAAAATTATTGAGTTCCATAACAACATGCAGAATGTTGTAAATATATAAATGTTGTGGATGAGACCATGTAGACTCCACTTATTAGCATTATAATTAATGGGTGGAGTGGTAGGAGTACCAACCCCATGATTAGGTGATAGTGGATATACCAATAACTCCAATTATCTATATTAATGGCGGTAGGTTTGCCGTCTTGCTCCCTATAAAAAGAGGAGCTCCTTGAAGAGCAAAGGCACAAGAAAAGAAAGACAAGTGAATGATATCGAACTCTTGAAGAGTCGAGAATATTACAATCTCTCAATCGTCTTATTTCTATTTTGCAATCTTTCAATCATTTGCTAGTACTTCTCTTTACTTTTATAACACAGAAAGTTCTTTGTCATTTTAAAATCCAAAATTTTTGCATCCATAATATAATATCTATAAAATTATATATATAATTAAAAAAATTAAAAAATAGGCCCCAAAAATCTAAAAAGTTTGATCATATAAAACCCCCAAAATTTTGGCCTTTACGTAACATGGATATCTAGATTCCAAAAAACAAAAAAGAAAAAAAAACATGAATGAGAAAAGGGATGTTGGTTTTTTCCTCAATTGAAAGTTTTTACATTGTACACTATCCTACTTGGATAATTTGATTTATAAAATTTAAATTTTAAAATTTATCTTCCTAATCAAATGATACCACATGCATGTGTGGTATAAAGAAATTTAAATAGAATTATATAAATATATTTCTTTATTTATATTATGGTCACAAAGATGGTAAAAGTTATGAGCTAGGCTCCAATGTGAGAATACAAAATTAAGATCAATTGTGATGGCGACCAAATTATACAGAGCAAAGCTGGTACAATTATTCAAACTTCGGATGGACAAATATCGGCAAGTTGATTGAATTTGTGGTGGTCCATGCACCATGTGGCTGAACTACGAAATAAAAGAAGAAAGAAGAATCATCACATGATGAAGAGAAAAAGCATATATACACATGAGAAAGAAACCAGCAAGTCCCACCCACGTTCCTATAAAATAAAATCTTTTATTTTGTTCCTAAAATAAAATTTTAAAGCACTTTTTTAGAATTCACGGAGTGCATTAATCTTTTACAAATTAGGATCCAACATTAATTGGGCAGCTCAGATTGATAATTATAATGGCGGCCCTGCCTAACCGAAAACAAAAATGCCATGCACTTGGGAAATAAATAGTCTTGCTTCCTTCTTTTCTCTCTCACCAAAACAACAAAGCCTAAAACAGTAGTTTTTCTTTATTTGCATACTGTCTCCTTAATTCCTTTCCTTTCTCCGACGAAAATAATGGCAGAGCTCCTTCTTTCTGCATCCCTTCAAGTGCTGTTTGACCGATTGGCGTCTCCTGAGTTGCTGCAATTCGCTCGCCAAGAGGGACTTCGAAAACAGTTGGACAAGTGGGACAAAACGTTGACAAGAATTCGTAAGGTGCTTGATGATGCAGAGGAGAAGCAACACACTGAAAGGTCAGTGAAAGCTTGGCTTGATGATCTCAGAGACTTGGCCTACGACGTGGAAGATATATTGGATGAGGTCGCCACGGAAGCAGCTTTGCGAGGTACGTTGATGGCCGGTGAAAGTCAAGCTAGCTCTAGTAAGTTACGGAATCTCGTCCCTTCTTGCTTTACTGGTTTAAGTAATCCAAGTGCTGTTAAGATCAAGATTAGGCTGGGGTCAAAAATAAAGAATATCACTGCTAGATTTAATGATCTCGTGACACAAAAAGATGAACTGAAGTTGATGGAAATTGTTAGTCCAAGGCCAAGCAATAGAAGAGAGAGACCTCCCTCAACTTCTGTGGAGACCGAAGATCACATCTACGGTAGGGAGGAAGTCGCAGAGGCTGTACTTCAATTATTGATCAATGATAAACATAGTGATGCCTTGACTAAAGTACCCAATGTGATTCCTATAATTGGTATGGGGGGTATCGGAAAGACAACCCTCGCCCAGCTCGTTTACAATAATCAAAAAGTGCAAAACTTTTTCGATCTGAAAGCATGGGTTTGTGTTTCTGAAGATTTTGATGTTGCTAAAGTCACAAAAACGATTTTACAATCTATGAGCAAGGAACTAGACTGTGCTGACAAAGATCTAAATTGGTTGCAAGTCGAATTGAAGAAAATACTACATGAGAAAAGGTTTCTAGTAATTCTTGATGATGTTTGGAACGAGAACTACAATGATTGGACTTGCCTGCGTGCTCCATTTAAAGTAGGGTCTCCGGGAAGTAGTATTATCGTCACAACTCGAAATAAGGGAGTATCATCACTAATGAGAAACAAGGAAGTTGAGCCTTTTCAATTGGAGTTGTTGTCAAATGAAGCTTGTTTGTCCATATTTACCCAACATGCATTGGATGCAAGAGACTTCAGTGCCCATCCAAACCTTAAAGATATTGGTGAGGAACTCGTTAGAAGGTGTAAAGGCTTGCCATTGGCAGTAAAAACTATTGCAGGAGTCTTACGCAGTGAAGATGAAGGCTGCAATGAGTGGGAAAAAGTTTTGAAGAATAAGATATGGGATATTCCAGTAGAAGCAAGTGGAATTCCTTCCTCTCTCATGGTAAGCTATGACAATCTACCTTCACATTTGAAGAGGTGCTTTGCCTACTGTTCAATACTACCAAAGGACTATGAATTTAAGGAGAAGGAGGTGGTTCTATTATGGATGGCAGAAGGTCTGATTCAACCCCTACAAGATGAAGAGGAAATGGAAGATTTGGGTTCTAAGTATTTTCGCAAGCTGTTGTCAAGGTCATTTTTCCAACAGTCACGTATTAATGAATCAAAATTTGTGATGCATGACCTCATCAATGATTTGGCTCAGTCGGTTGCCGGCGATACGTGCTTTAGAATGGAAGATAGGGTTGGAGGTAATAAGCATGAGAATATTCCTATAAAGGCACGCCACTCATCTTATTTGGGAAGCCAATATGATGTAACTAAAAAGTTTGAGGTTTTTTCTAAACTCACATGTAGTTTACGTACATTCTTACCTCTCATGCTACCATATCATGCCTATTTGGCTCGCCATGTTCCTTTTGAATTGGTTCCAACATTACGTTGTTTAAGGGTGTTATCTTTCAACGGATACTGGATAACGGAGCTACCGGATTCTATTGGTGACTTGAAGCGTCTGCGGTACCTTGAACTTTCCAAAACTCAAATTAGAGGCCTGCCAGAATCAATAACTAGTCTCTATTACTTACAAACATTGTTGTTGAAAGACTGTATTCGTCTAAAGAAATTACCTTCAATGTTTCGAAACTTGGTCAACCTGCGCCACCTCAACGTTGAAGGTGCAGATAGTTTGGAAGGAATGCCTATGCAAATAGGTAAACTAACTTGTCTTCAAACACTGTCTAATCTAGTTCTGGGAAAAGACAGTTGCTCTGGAATAAAGGAGCTTGGACCTTTGAAGCATCTTCGAGGGACACTCTACATTTCGAGATTAGAGAATGTGGTTGAACCGAAGGATGCAAAGGATGCTGAATTAATTAAAAAGACAAAAATTAGTGCGTTGTGGTTGAAATGGAGTGCAGACATTGATGTGTCGAAAGACACGACAAGTGAACTAGAGGTACTTAATGGGCTACGACCTCATAACACTCTGATGGAGCTGAGTATAATTAACTATGGTGGTACAAAATTTCCTAATTGGTTAGCATCTCCTTCATTTCCTGGTATGGTCTCCTTGAGATTAGAAAATTGTTACAAGTGCACATCATTACCTCCATTGGGGCAATATTTGCCATCACTCAAAAATCTTTGGATCAAGGGCATGGCTAACGTGAAGAGGGTTGGTTCTGAATTTTGTGGCGGTAATTTAGAGACTTTGGATTTCGAAGACATGGAGGAGTGGGAGAATTGGAGTCCTTATGAAAAATTCCCAAAGCTGCGTGAGCTTTCCCTTCGTCAGTGTCCGAAGCTATTAGAGAAGTTACCAAAAAACCTTCCTTTACTAAACGAAGTTGAGATAATTGATTGTGCACAGTTGGTAGTCTCACTTTCATGCTTTCCAGATAAATGCAAATTTTACATTGTGAATCTCAGAGGGCTTCGCATGGAAGGGGTGGTGTGTGGAAGCAAGGTTACATTCAAATCAATAAACTTCTCCGGATCACTTTCACCAATTTCAGATGAAGGGCTTGATATGGAAGGGTTGGAACGGTTAAGGATTAGTAGATGTGAGGAGCTGACAAATTTGTGGTCAGACAAGGTGGGATCACTGCCACATGATCTCCCATTTCTAAAATCTCTCGACATTTATTATTGTCCCAAACTTGTCTCTTTGATGGCGGAAGAAGTTGATCAAGAGTGTCTCCAACTCGGAATCACATCTATTAATATCCACAATTGCATAGCCTTGGAATCATTACCCAAGGCATTGATGTACAACAACACGTGTCTTCAGTCTATTCGTATCAGCAATTGTGATTCGCTAACGCATTTTGCAAGAAGCCATCTGCCTCCAACTTTAAAGCAGCTAAGTATATGGTTCTGCAAGAGTATGAGGAATTTGGTGGAGGATGATGATAATGATACAAACAACACGTGTCTTAAGGATATTGATATCAGCCATTGTGATTCGCTAACGCATTTTGCAAGAAGCCATCTACCTCCAACTTTAAAGAAGCTACATATAAACGACTGCAAGAGTATGAGGAATTTGGTGGAGGATGAAGATAATGATACAAACAACAGTAGTTGCAGTAGTGGCATCACATCTCGTCTTGAGGTCTTGGAAGTTAGGAATTGTCCATCCCTTGAATCCTTAAAATCAAGCGAGGAATTACCTACCACACTTCAACGCCTCTATATTGAGAACTGTCCGAAGCTGGAATCAGTAGCCAAGAGTTTTCATCATAACTCATTTCTTACAAATATCACCATCGACAATTGTGAAAATCTTCAATTCTTGAACAGCATACACAACCTCACATCTCTTCGAAATTTGCAAATATGGAATTGTCCGAGCATTTTATCATTTCCCAAAGAAGGTTTTCCCACAAACCTAACAAGACTTGAGATCTCTCATCTTAAAATCACTGAAGCCTTGTTCGATTGGGGGCTGGACAACCTCACTTCTCTTAATGAACTTGAAATTCATGGATGTCAGCATCTGGTGTCCTTTCCAGAGATGACGTTGCCTGCCTCTCTAACAAGCCTCTGCATCTCAGAATTCTCAAATCTGGAATGCCTGTCTTCCGAGGGCTTAAGAAAACTCACCTCTCTTAAAACACTCCAGATTTCTGACTGCGAGAAGCTCACGTGTTTTCCAGAGGATTGCCTGCCTCCCTCACTCCTAGAGCTTCATATCACTTTTTGCCAAAAGTTGATGTCCTTACCAAAGTATGGCCTACCTCCCTCACTACAGAAACTTGCAATCGGTGGATGTCCTCTGCTGGAAGAACGCTGCAAGAAAGATCAGAGAGGAGAGTGGCGCAGGATAGCTGACATTCCTTGTGTTCGAATTAATGGCAACGACCTTTATGAGACAAAAACAGAGGAATAAATCCAAAGGCAAGTTTGAATGGTGGCATTGGAGAGATCCCATCACTCCTATTGCATGTTGCGACTCTGGTTGGTATGTTGAATGTCTAACTATTCTTCTTGTGGTCTTTTTGTTCTCGTTGGATTTGCATAACCACATAACAAGTCCTTGTTAAGATTTCTAAATCTCCAAGCAAAGATAGAAGGTCTTCGAACAAGCAATTTTTTATTTCCAAATTGGAAAATTGCTGAACTTGACAAATGATCGGGCTCCAAAACAGCTACAAAACTAGATATTGTTCCTCTGATTTTGTCAAGATCAGCAGTATGACAACTGCTAAGGAAAAATTGCATGTTCCAAGGCCTTGTCTGTATGCCAATTAGCAAAATGCCTAGAAGTAGGAATAGATCGAATCATAATATTACTTTTATGTTTAGTTTTTCTTTCCATATATGGATTTATTATTTTTTTCATTTATGGATTTGCTTCTTGTCAAATCGTCGATTGCATGACATTGGGTTATGAATATGATTGTTAAGGATGTCTTTACATCCATATAAATACAGAAATCCGTATAGAAAAAAATCCTCTGTTTTACCGATTAAGAATATGAATATATATATATAGGCTGATGAATATTTATTTGTTCAATGCTTGCAGATTGTTCAAAAGACTGACGCAAGTTGTTGCAACTTCCGACTAACATCTGAAAACTGGATGTGCAAGTAATATTGCTTTTCTCTTGCTCTTAATTTTGCTATTCATATCCACATAATCTATGTTTGGCTACCTTTCATGTTGCATCGAATGATTGAATTTCAACCGTTAATACCATGTATAAACTACTACCACTTCTTGCTACCAATTGGTTAAGGCTTATCTTCTTCTCTTCTTTTCTCCAAAAGAACTGTCTTCCTTGTCCATCATTCCTCCCGAGGATGGACAAAGAATGATCTCTGTGCTCTCTTTAAAAAAATTGAGTATAAACTGTTGCCCAAGTAGATAATGATAGTGCCATTGAAAAAGATCATAAAATGTTAAATTCTCTTATGAATTAGTAGTGTTGGATCGGAATTCTATTTTTGTGTTTTTATGGTTGTGACAGTGTAATGAGCATACTCAAATTCATTTCTGCATTCCTGACAAAAGACTCAATTTAACATTTTAAAGACCCAAAATTGAGACCCACGTTTGCTGAGATCATGGCTGCTTTGAAGCCGTTGGAGAAGCCAATAACCAGCTCTCAAGTTCCCAGGCCAAGCACATTCACAGGTAGTGGCCGTCAGAAGCCTCTGCCATTACAAATTGCAGAAGAAGCAGGCTAGAAGAGCAAACTATACCATCATACTCTCTGTCATTGGACTGCAAAAATATGGGGTGAAGTTTTAGATTGCCTTGGACAAGTCTGAGAAATTGGTGTGTGTGTGGGGGGGGGGGGGGGGGGGGGTTGATTTCCCTACTTTCAATCCAATTTGAGATTGTGATTCTATTTTCTCAATTCCCTTTTTTCCCCATTACAGTGCAGCTATCCTCAAGGTTGTGTATTTGTTTATAGAAATCCATTGAAATTGTTGTAATCAATGTTTGGAAAATTTTTGTTTTTTGTGGAGTTCTTCCATTTTGATTTTCTAACCTTTTTTTTGAAGTATAAATGGTATATTTCATTACCAACAAAAAAATCAGTCATTACAATATTTCTCCCTTAGCACATAATTCATAATCTGTAAGGGACCCTCCTCTATTCACACGTATTCTTCAGTACAAGTAAGAGCCAATTTGGCCAGTATATGAGCTACATTATTAGCTTCCCTATTGGTAAAATTCACAACCTAGTTCAAATTGTGTCCTTTACAATTACCAGTGAGTCTCCCTCCAAAATCACATTGGACAGACCCAACTCCAGACATAGGTTCATGGCTTTTCTCAGAGCATGTGCCTCAGCCATAACAGCCATAAAATCCCACTTATGGACTGGACTATCATTTTGATTTTCTAACTGAATTCATACAAAGACAGACTGCAATCTGGATTAGTTGTTAGTACAAGGATGAGCAATGGATAACATCCCCTTTATATTCTACAACTATTTAACAGAACCAACCAAGTCTCTGGCTTCTGGGTCCCATCTGAGTTGGATTAATATTATCTCTCTTCTTAACTATGATTACAACGTTGGGGAAAATATCAATGGAGAAAGTCCTCTGGCTGAGTTTAAACTGGACCCACCCTTACAAGCAACTTTAGCTGAGTTTCTCCAATATTAAAAAAAAAAAAAAAAGACAAGAAAATCCCTCAGCTTAGGTGTTCTATAACTCTTATATCCATCTCTGGATTTATTTTGTCTTTCATAATCTATATAATTGGAACCAATCTAGATAGAAGAAGTTTGATCAATCTAAACGAAAGGTGGGTGATAAAGAAATAAAAAAAAAAAACAGATATAGAAAGCATTGCAAACTTTATATTCCGGTAAGCCTTGAGATAAGATTTGATTTCCCAACCCCAGAGTCTCCTGTAAGAACTGTCTTGAATAGATAATCACAATCTTTATCAAATGCATCAGCCATTTACTTTGTATTATTTTGCTCTCAATCTCTCTAATCAAGAAAGAAAGAAAAAAGGAAAAGAAGAAAACTTTGAGAAGAAAATGATGTTCATAAGAAGAGGGAAATATCTATATCTATATTAGTATATATATATATATGTATGTATTTCAAACAAAGTACTTTTAGCAGTTCCTTTGGCATTGTTTTTGGAGGGTACAGAGCATTTACATGTGAAAACATTGAGGAATTGAAAAGATATCATGGCTGTTTCCTGATGTTATCAAGATCTATGGGTGTCATTAACAAACAGACCAAATATTAATTTTCAAATATTTATGCTGATGTGTCAAAGCTTGATTAGAAGAAATTGATGATTTAGCTTATTCGGAAGCAAATTAATTTTGGTTGCTCTAAAAGTTGTTTATTAGTGATCATAGTTAATCATTCCAATGAATTGTCTCGTCCGAAACATATATTCTTTCAAGAGCATAATTTCTTAGAAGAAAATGTGGCAAAATAAAACAGTCTTATGTCAGCAAAAGAAAAAATCTTCATGTCTAGTGAAGACCAATTCGGTTAAACTTACCAAAATAAAAAGATTAACTATTACAATTCCAATTTCCAAAGATTAGAAGTGTCTTAATCCGAAGAATCAATACATTCAAAGCAATTTTTTCTCCATTTTCGCATGGCATACCCAATCACCAACGTTGTAACCTGTATTTCTTACCATTTCTGAAAACACCAGATGGTTGGGATCCAAATTGTGAGAAGGTAAGACCTTTCAAGTAGGGAGATAAGGTTGCGTTTGGATATTGAGCTGAGTTGAGATTAGTTGAGTTCTTTATAAGATGAGTTTAGATGTATTTATGGGAGGTTGAAAAAGATTGTGAGTCTTGCATGTAAAGAGGTCTTGAGTTGAAAAAAGTTGTGGGTTACACATGTAAAAAGGTCTTGAGTAGAGTGATGTTTAGTGATTTAGGAGTTGTGTGTTTGGATGTTGGGTTAGACTTAGATTTGAACTCGACTCACATGAGCTCAGCTGTTTCCATGTTCCAAACTTAGCTTTATATCTACATTTATAGTTAAGTTGACAGATTGTAGTCTCATTATTAATCTTGCTTACTAATATGCTGTTTTTTTCTCCAAGATGAAAGACTCAATATTCGTAATCCTAAGATTACAAATGGCGGCAAAAACTGTGCTTCTCCCAACAATGACTTAATGGGCAAAATTTTTTTAATATCCCAAATATTGCTAGATATAATTCTAGAATGTGAAACTACTGTACAAGCGTTTTAAAAAAAATGAAAATTTTCAGACCAGACCTATTTTTTTCAAAAGAATTTTTCTTTCAAGTTAATACTCTTTTTCTTCCAAACTAATAAACTAAATAGACTAGTCATTACATTCGGATGTTCGTGTTCTTTTTTTCATGTGTGGCAGACCAGATTATTTTTTTTTATATTTTTAAAGTACATGAATTGTTTTTAAAATATTGAAGCAGATTTTAAAACATTAACACATACAAGTTAACGAATAAACCATTTGGCCATAAACTCTTAAAACTCTTGACATTCAATAAGTCTAATGCCAAATAGTTTATAAGTTAACTTGGATGTGTTAATGTTTTGAAAAGGATTGGAAGTCTTGGTTATTCCCATCTCTACAGTTACTACTGAGTCGACATTCATGTTGGGGTCGTGTGTTAGATTCATTTTGAGGCTCCTTAGTCTAAAAAATAGTTGAAGCTCTTATTTGCATACAAAATTAGTTGGAAGCTCCCTCCATTAATTATGACTCTCAAGACTTTATGGAAAATGCCGAAAGCTATAAGTTCAAAAATTGTAAGATTGATTTTGAAATATCATATATTTTCATGTAGTTGTTTTTATAATTATATTTTGAACATAGTTTTTTTTTCTTCGTGCAGATGACTTTCAATAATGTTTTGCGTAAGGGGGTTTGTCAAGCTGTGTCTACTGCTTTTAAATCTGGTTCCTGGTTTACATGCCTGAATGACACTTACATTGCTTTAATTCCCAAAGTCTCAAAACCAGAAAAAGTCTTGGCAAATAGGCTGAAAATTTTCCTCCCATCTATTATCTTCCCTGCACAAAGTGCATTTGTTCCTGGCAGGTTGATCACTGACAGTTTTATCACAGCTTATGAATCAATGCATACTATGCAATGCAAATTATATGGGAGGGATGGATTTATGGCCCTTAAGCTCGATATGAGCAAGGCTTATGATAGGATAGAGTGGTCCTTCCTTGAAGCTATCATGGAGAAGCTGGGTTTTGCTAGAAGTTGGATTGAGCTCATTATGAGATGTGTCACAATAGTTTCATATTCACTTCTTATCAATGGCAAGCCATACAGGAAGTTCAAACCTACCAGAGGTATTAGACAGGGTGATCCTCTCTCACCCTATCTTTCTATTCTCTGCTTTGAAGCCCTTAGCCATTTGTTAAACAAAGCTGAAGCTGCAGGTCATATCACTGGTGTTCCCATTGCTCGAGGTCAGCTCCATATTACTCACTTATGTTTTGTAGATGACAGACTTCTCTTTTGCAGGGCCAACGCACTGGAGTGGAACAAGTTGATCAACCTTTTGGAGACTTATGAATTGGCTTCTGGTCAAAGTCTTAATAAAGACAAAACCTCCATATACAAAGGCTGAAACTAAGAAAGCCATCATCAGTATAGCTGGTGTTAGAGCAACTCAATCCTATAAGAAATATCTTGGACTTCCAGCCATGGTGGGCAGAAGTCGGGTTAGCTCATTCAACAGCATATTAGACAAAGTGAGAATTCGAATCAACAACTGGAAAATGAACTTCCTCTCTCAAGCTGGCAAGCAGATATTGATTAAGGCTGTGATCCAGGCAATTCCTACTTATTGCATGGGAATCTTCAAAATCCCCAAGTCAGTTTTGGTGGATATAAATAGAGTTATGTAGAATTTTTGGTGGAGAAAAAAAGAGAGAAAAAAGGATACACTGGATTTCTTGGCAGCAGATGGGAAAAAGGAGGTCTATAGCGGGCTTGGGCTTCCGAGACCTGGAAGATTTTAATTTGGCTATGCTTGCCAAACAATGTTGGAGACTGGTGCAGCACCCTGGTTCACTTGCAGCAAAAGTACTTGGCTTAAAATATTTCTTAGGTGGGGACTTTCTTAACGCAAAGCTGGGAAGGAAGCCATCTTTTTGTGGAGAATTTTTATGGCAACAAAGCCTTTGTTAGAAGAAGGTCTTTTCTGGAGAGTGGGTGATGGCAACTCTATCAAGATTTGGTCTGACAAGTGGGTTCCCCAACCCACTTCTTACAAGATTCAGAGTCAAGTCATAGTACTAGAAGAAGATGCAGAAGTAGCAGAATTAATAGACCAAGAGACAAAACAATGGAATCAAGAACTGATTAAGGAAGTTTTCTCAACTGAAGAAGCTAAGATCATTCGAACGATCCCACTAAGTCCTTGTGGTAGTGAAGATAAACAAATCTGGAGATGCACAAAATATGGTTTCTTCACTGTAAAAAGTTCTTACCATCTCCAAGGGGAAATTGTTGAGGGAAAGAAGGGTCAAGGTTCTTTTGGCACCCATCAAAAGGAAAATTGGGAGAGGCTATGGGGATTGAGAGTTCCCAGTGCAGAGAAGTTGTTTCTATGGAAAGTATATCATGATGGTCTGCCTATTAACCTCGAGCTATTTAGAAGGAAGGTTATTGACAGCCCAAAGTGCCCCATCTGTGATCAAGAAGAAGAGACAAAAGAGCATGCACTGTGGACATGTGAGTCTGCCAGGGATGTTTGGTCTCAGTGCTCAAGGAAGCTACAAAAGGGAAAAATTATCAAGCAGACTTTCAAGGACACTGTGACTTTTATGCTACATAGTTTGGACAGTGAAGAATTAATAGAGTTTGCAGTGGTGACATGGAGTCTTTGGAAGAGGAAGAACGATTTCATCTTCCAAAAAAAATTTCTTACTCCTAATAGACTGCTTAAACAGATCTCTCAAAGAATGCAGGACCTCAAAGCTATTAATCTGTCTTTTCCAATTCAACAGACCCTTACCCTAGTGGATAGATGTGTATGGGTTGCTCCTCCAAAGGATATCATCAAGATCAATTGGGATGTTGCAGTTGACAAGAACACTAAAATTGGCGTTGGAGCTGCTGTGAGGGACTGGGAAGGACATGTACTGGTTACTATGAGGTTGAACAGATCCCTTTTTCCAGATGATCCATTGTCAACAGAAACATATGCTGCCCTTCATGCAACTATTCTGGGGATTTAGCTGGGTTTCAAGAGGATCATACTAGAAGGGGATGCTCTTCTTGTTGTCAAGGCTATTGAAAGCACAGAAAGAACCTTTTGTGATGTTAAAAAAAATGCTTTCTTAGTATGATAGCTGGGCTGTTAAACATGTAAGGAGAGAAGCAAATGTTGTTGCTCAGGCTCTAGGACAAAATGCATTATCTATCATTGATGTCATCATTGACATAGAGGAAGTTCCATTTTCTATTCAATCTCTTTTATAGAGTCTTTTATCAATAAAATATTTTCTTCGCCTAAAAAAATAAAATAAAAAAGAATACGAGGTGTTTGTATCTTCTGGGGTTTTGTATTCATCATATATATTGAAATTCTAGCAATTTGTATTTTTCCTTCTGAAAATATGTATAACTTGCACATGAGATTAGTTCTCATAGGTGCCACACCTGCACAACTGTAAGTTGTTTATCTCAGTTTATGATTATGTTTTGTTTTTCAAGTTTTGGCTAGTTGTTGGTATGTTTGTGGGATTGGAATTAGCTATTAGTTTGGTGTCTGTTATGCGTATCTTTCGGATGATGCTTTTAATACTTGCAGAATGACAAAAGAAGCTGTGCTACAAGTGGAAATATATGGGCTCCAGACATGCCTACCCTGGGTTCCATTTCAAGGGCTGCTTTTGAAATAGATGTGTTAATTATACGAGAATTGTGGAAATCCTGCACAAAAGGTTCAGGGTATTTTGTTCATGTCTTTCTTTTACTTGTATTTTTCCAATTTGATATTGAAGAATAATGATGTGCGTATTGTGAAATGGAAAGCTTCACCATATATTCCTTTTCCATTGATTTCCTGGATCTGCTGAAGTGCATACTTGGGAACCCTTTATTCATTGCGTATGCTTTTCCACCTCTGTACCAATAAAAGGTATTTTCGATCAGGTTAAAGCAATACTCTTTATGGTTGGTATGCTGAATGTCTAACTATTAGAACATGCAATTTTTTTTTTCACACTGGCAAATTGCTGAACTCGACAAATTATTGGGCTCCAAAACTGCTATGTTTGATTGAAGGGAAAGTTGCAATTGGTAAAAGAAAAGTGCATGTTCCAAGACCTTCTCTGTATGCCTATTAGTAGGAACAGATGGAATCATTAATTAATGTTTTGGCAAAGATGAGCTCCCAAATTAATTAATGCAAGAGCATCTCTGTATGCCTATTAGTATTTCAGAAATTTCATGTTTGGCATAAAAGATTTAACAGGGAGGCTGCTTGGATGCAAAATCAATCTAATTTTGGTTTGATGCTGTGGGATATGATGAAGTATAAAGATGTTGAGTTTGTCTTAATTTTCTTAACTATTGCATGGGGAATATGGCGATGCAGGAATCTTAGTTTGACTGAAGCCACTGATTGGATTCCTGAAGGATAAGCTAAGTTTTGATGGGAGTCTTAGTGATTCACTAAAAGCTGGCTATGAGCAGAAAGGAAGAGGCTGTTGCTGATGTGGAGGCCAGTGCAGCACTTAGAGGCCTACAAGCGGCCTTGTTCTAGCAAAGATCAAATACCAGATTCAGACTTTTGATTTCTATGAAGTATCCCATGTTTGTAGAGAAGGCGATGGAGCTGCTCATTTACTTGCTATTCATGCCAAATATATCAATGATACTGTTGTATGGTGGAATTCTCCCCCTGATTTTATTCTACAAAGAACTCTTGTAGATGCTGCTATGTAATTACTTTATTTAGTCAGTAATGAAATATTCTATTATCAGAGAAAACAGTTTGGCTCACGTGGAGCCTAGGCTCCCGAGCATATGAGAGATTTTTGAAATTTAAATAGGTCAGCATGTGGAAGACTTAATTGAGCTGCATTATTGCATATTTTATACATTTAAAACCAACATATTTTTAATTGTTTTAGTATTTTATTATTGATTTTAGATAGAAAATTTGATTAAGAGGCATAAATCCAAGTTATGATTTAAATTGATTAAAAGTATAATTTATGCTTAATTTTATAGCTTGTGATTTAATTGGGCAATATTTATTCATTTGCATAACACTTTTAATATTTTATTTTCCATCTTTTGTCTGATTTTATTTTTTTTATTTCTTTGGTTATTATTTATTTTTTCTTGTCTAAGTTTTATTTTATTTTTATTTTATTTTATTTTTTGTTTTACAGGTCTCTCTAAACGGCGTGTTGTTTTTCTTCAGTAGAGAAAAACGACATGTCGTTTTCACGGCGAATGTTTTCAACTGCTCTGCTAAACGACGTGCCATTTTGTCTACGGACATCGTTTTTGTCATCTTCAACCTCACGTCGTCTCCTTGCATGCGTTCGGCTGCACTCCTCCACGCCACCATGAACCACCTGCTGCAGTCCTTAGCATCAAGCAATCGCCACTGCATCCAGCTGTGCTCGGCCACCCACACGCGGCAACATCATCTCCGAAGTCACCTTTGTTTTTCCTCCGTAAAATAGAGCACCATTTCAAATCCTCCACGCCCTCGTGCTCCTCCATCATGCATTCCACCGTGAACCACCAGCTCAACCATGTCTGCCAAGCCTCGTCAAGCATGCCCAACGCTCCACCAGCCATGAACCATCCTCAAACACGTCCATGCAGTGCATCACCAAGCTCCTCCACGGAAACCTCCTACACAGCACTGCACCGAGCTATGTGATGCACCACCAAGCCCAGCACGAGAGCCACCACTGCACCAACGTGAATGCCCTGTCACCATGCATGCTTGCAGTGAACCACCGTGAGCCATGTCTTTAACCTCCACCTTCAGCAAAGAACTGCACCATGCACACCAGCTCGAAGCCCGGGTAGATGACACTGCACAAGCTTCTACTCACAGTGCAGCTTCTACTCACACGCTGCACAAGCTTCTACTCACACGCTGCACAAGGAAAAGCATTCGGAGCTTTTGCCTTCTGTGGAAACTATGTGGGGAACAAGAAGCACTAACATGCATGCCGAAAGGAATATACAGAAAAGAAATAAAAAAAGAAAGAAACCCACTACGGATATGCATGTGACGTCGAAAGGATTGGAAGAATAAAGAAATGAAGAAAAAAAGAAGTGGAAGACTACGGATGCATGTTGTGACTCCGAAAGCAATGAAATAAGGGACAATGAAAGATAAGCATATGACTTTCGGCTAGCTGAACATGCACTGCAATAATTCATTTAGTGGAAGAATAAAATAAAGAAGGAAGAAGTGGCAGCTGAAGGCTTTTGAAGCCTATATAAGGCTTGTAAACCGACGAAACCAGGACAATAAGATTTTAGGAGGGAAATAAAACAGTTATAGTTTTTGTAATTAGGAGTAGAGTAGAAATATTATTTTAAGTGTGATTTTATTTTTTTATTTTTATTATTTTTATTATTATTTCAGTTTGGAGTTATAAATTACATGTCTACATTTTCGTACTAAGGTTAGAGGTGAAGTCTAATGATTTAAATATTGTTTTGGATCAACAATAGAGTTTATATTGTGAGTTTGAAGAATTTTTGGTGTTATTATTAGAAACTTTGATTATTTATATACTTTTCTTGATCTATTGTGATTTCTGAATATATTGGATGCTTGATGAATCCCTGTGGTAATCAAATGGACTTTTAAATGTTTATACCATCAATTATTCAAACTTAATCTTTGGTGATTAGTTTTCTTGGGCTTAATTGTTAAATCTTCTAGTTAGACGGAATCATTATTCTAGTCTAACTGAGCTAAATTGATTGGAAATAATATTCTAAATTATTAGACGGATCCTCGAAACCTTAGTCATTTTTCATATTGATTTATTTTATTAGTTCAGTTATATTTTGTTACTTTAAAAATCTTCATCCCAGTAATCTCCTATTTTTGATTGCACGTTCCTTTTAATAATCTATTTTTATTTTATTCTCTTTATCACATTAGTCAATCCCTGTGGATTCAATCCTGTAAGGTACTACAACACCTATAAGGTACTACAACACCTGTATACTTGCAGGTAAAATTGCTCTGAATTTTTTATTTATTATTTTAAGTGAAAGTTCAGACTCAACAAGACTCTCTATTAAACTTTGCGTGAGAGTATCATTACTTTTTGCAAGAAGACAGTTTCCTCCATAAACTCTAAAGCAGCTATACATACATACTTAGCTGTAAGAATATGAGGAAATTGGTTTAGGAGGAGGATGATAATACCAACAACAGTTGCAGCAGCACCTCATCTCTTGTATTTTAAGAAAGTGAACAAAATCTTGTTTATGCCAGCTATGCTTGACCTGCGCTCCAAGTTGGAAGTTTTGGAGTTTTAGTTTATTGATTTTCTTGGCCCCAAGCAAGCGTCCGAGCTTGTTGCACGAGTAAGGGGAATCATTAATTGGTTATATAAGCAATATTCAAGTACGGGCCAATCAAGTGTTAGACCCAAAGCAACACTTCTTACGATGATGAGGATGAGCTCTACCAGTAGGTATTGACAATATCAAGCATTAAAAGGTATTGTAGAGTCTGAATCAAAATTGGATAAGTATTAATGATCATAGTTAATCATTCCAATGAATTTTCTCGTCCGAAAAATATATTTTTTTAAGAGTATAATTTCTTAGAAGTTGGTGAATGAACACCATCATTTTCTGCAACCCCCTACATGACGAATCCCAAGGAACATGGGCCCAAACTTTCGGTCCATTATTCATTCTAGTAACTGAATTGACTATTGAGACTTTTGTTCTAAGTTTTCTATCCCCTTCTCTTATATCTTTCATTCCTTTGAATTTTTGTTTTACAAGGTTGTCATGAGGAGGGTCGTTTAAAATTTTGGAGAGTTTGTTTAGTATATCACATGGCTTGCATTGTTTGGCAAGAAAGCACACTCTGGGAATGGGGAGGGTCGTTTAAGAAGACAGAGTGGAGTGTCCCATACAAAAATCACGTTATAGTGATAGTAGTACTCGAAGGAAGAGGAGGTAAAATAAAAAGAAAGGGCAATGAACCATTAGGTTCATGCCCATGTTACCTCCAGTGGTGGTTTGCTTTAATACAAAAAGTGGACCAATTGCTTGTGGCTTTAAGTCACAATTGGAAGAAAGACACTGCAATCAAGAAGAACTCCATTTCCACTGTATCCATATTCTCATTCAGGAAAAGCAGGAAGAAAGTATGATAGTTAGATTTTCCTCAAATTCCTATAGCTAGTAGCTAGTGTCACATATTCCTTAAATTGTTTGAAAAATATTCCAATTCTATCTTGGAACTGTGCTATAAGAATGAAACTGGTTCTTCTCCCTTGATTTTTTTTTTAAAGTTTTCATCCCTTGGATTCAGTAGGTTAGTTGAATTAATGTGGCCAAAGTTTGGTGGACTCCACAGATGTGATTGAATTAGAGAAATCAAAGAAAAAACAGAGAGGAAAAAGACTTGAGCACAAGTCTTTGGAGTTTGGTATGACTACAAATTTATAGAGCTGGCTAGTGAGTCAACTATTAATGCCATCAAAACTGAGCCATCTAGGTACCCTACTTTACACGAAATTGAAGGAGACTTTTGAAATTCTTGGGATAAATACTTACCTAGACAAATAAAGAAAGAAATCAAACAATTTCGAGGAAATTGCTCTAGATAAAGAGAGATAATATTGTACAAGTAGACTTTAATTTCCTTCGTAATAGTTTGCTATGGATGGAGTAGGCCTCTATAATTTTAAGAGTAATGCTAGATGCAGTCATGGAGTGCACAAACGCCGCGCAATTCTTTTGTAAAAGGGATTGCGCGGCGCTTGAGCACTCCATATTTAGAAATATCATTTATCATAATTCTAAGATATTTTGCAATCATTACCTAGTCTATTATTCAATAGAAAATGGAAGTTTTTTATTTAAATTTTCAAAATTAAACTGTTCAAGTGATATGAACATTTGAGACTAGTGCTAAAGTTTTTGTAGAAGAAACCAATTACTTGTCTTTGAATTGGACTTCCTGGCTATCTTTGCATCATTACACGGTCATTCCTTTAGACAGAGAACACCTCGTGCATGGAGCCGCCTGCACGCAATGCATTGCTTGAGCCCATGCGTTGATTGCTTCACGCATGCATGCCTAGCCGCATACCTCTTGGAGAGCCTTCTTCATAAATCATTTAAAAACCCCAACTTGGCATGGGGGTGGCTTGAACTCAAGCCCCCGGGGCAAACCAATGGCACTAACACCACGAAAGCCAGTGAATGGCTTGTGATGCTTGTATAGACCCAAAATTTTATAACTCTCATAAACATTCCACATCTTCTCTCTTTCCAAAGTAATTCACAACTTCCAAAATAACCCAAAATATTATTAATAAATATAATATATAATGAATTATTTTGAACATATTTCCAACAATCCCCCACCATTTTCAAAATACATCTTGATTAGAATAGAAAAACTTATACATAAATGAAGGTGTCTTTTGGACTTGAACCTTTACATAGTGAAAATATATCAAAGCTAACCAAAATGGCATAGTAGACATGTTTTGAACTAGCGATTCTATACGATTAGCCGGATATATCTCACATATAAATTCTCTTCTCTTTGGGTAGTTCATAAAAGCCGACACGTGGATTGGCCTTGTGTCAATATCCTGGTTTTATGAGCGCTCTAGAGACAAAGCCTAATTCGCATAGGAGGCGGCACCACCCTTGACACTCATATAGGTAGACTTATCGAAAGTGTCCTGTAATTAAACACTTTAACATAACCATGTTATAATTCTATTAAAAGCTTATCGCTCAACCTCTCATTTTCATTACAGTATCAAGCACTTCAAACCTTGGAATGATTAAATTAGGTTGAAAACTAATTTTAATATCACAGTGCTTGCAAATCACGAACATATAATGTACTTTACTGATTGAACTCAAGTCTTGATATGTTCAAGAGTTGAGTCAAGTTTCCATTATTGGTGACTTTATTGTATAGACTTTAAACCCATCCCCTTTGATGTCTTCCATATCAAATCCCTTGCAAGTCCTTTAGTTAACGGATCTGCCAAATTTTGACAAGATCTCACAAAATCAATTGTTATTATTCCATCTGTGAGTAATTGCTTCACATAGCTATGTCTTAAACCAATATGCCTAGACTTGCCATTATATATATGGCTATAGGCTCGTGATAGTGTAGCCTGACTATCACAATGCAAAGATATTGGTGGCATTGGTTTTGGCCAAATTGAAATCTCTATCAATAAGTTTCTCAGCCACTCTGCCTCTTTGCTACAAGAAGCCAATGCTATAAACTCTGCTGCCATGGTAGAGTCAGTTATGCATGTCTGCTTCTTTGATCCCCAGGAGATTGCTCCTCCACCAAAGGTGAATATCCACCCACTGGTTGATTTGTGATCATCATGCTCAGTTATCCAACTGGCATCTGTGTATCCTTCTACTACCAAAAGAAATCCGCTGTACTCAATACCATAATTTCTGGTATTTCGCAAATATTTGAAAATTCTTTGTACAGCTATCCAATGAATATGACTAGGGTTTCTAGTGTACCGACTAAGTTTCCCACTACAAATGCAATATCAGGTCTAGTACATGTCATAGCATACATTAGACTACCAATAACTCTAGCATTTCAAGTTGATCCACTGATCTCCCAGTATTAGGATACAATTTTAAATTTGAATCAAAAAGTGTAGCCATGGGTTTGCAATCAAAGTGATTAAACTTTTTCAATATTTTCTCAATATAATGTGATTGGGTTAGAACTATACTATTATTATTTCTTATAATTCTAACACCCAAAATCACGTTTGCAATACCCAAATCCTTCATATCGAAATTTGATGAGAAAAATTTCTTAGTATTTTCAATGCTTATATTATCAGTGCCAAAAATCAACATGTCATCTACATATAAGCATATTATAACACCTTTATTTCCATTGAACTTGCTGTAGACACATTTATCAGATTCATGTATCCTAAAACCATTGTTCACTACAGCTTTATCAAACTTTTAGTGCCATTATTTTGGTGCTTGTTTAAGTCCATAGAGTGACTTAACCAATTTACAAACTTTATATTCTTGGCCAAGCATGACAAACCCCTCGGGTTGTTTCATGTAAATTTCTTCTTCTAATTCACCATTCAAGAAGGCAGTCTTAACATCCATTTGATAGATTTCAAACTTGTAGATGGCTGCTAAGGCAATTAAAGTTCTGATAGTAGCAATCCTAGCAACTGGTGCGTAGGTATCAAAATAATATAACCCTGCCTTCTGGGTAAAACCCTTTGCTACTAGTCTTGCCTTAAACTTTTCAATTGTTCTATCTACTTTCAGTTTTCTTTTAAAAATCCATTTGCAACCAATAGGTGTCGAACCAGGGGGTAAATTTGATTCATTTACTCCTTCTTGATTCAAATGGTTCACCAAATTCACCATTATTTTCAAGTGATCTGTCTAATTCCACTATTTTATCATTAAAAGGGCGAATTGCACTGAATCTATTTTCAAAAAATTCAGCATCCCTGGATTCAATCACTATATTAACGTCAACAGAACCGTTAGGTTCCTCAACTAGGAATCTATAGCCAACACTATGATGTGCATAACCTAAGAAAATGCACTCAATGGCTTTTTGTCCTAATTTATTTATCTTAGGTTCAGGTAACCTAACTATGGCTCAACAACCCCAAACTTTAAGATGATTTAAGTTTGGTTTTCTTTTCTTCCATAGTTCATATGGAGAAACTTTAGTTTTCTTGTGGGGTATTCTATTCAAAATATAGCATGCTGTAAGCATAGCTTCTCCCCAAAAACTATTGTTTAAACTAGAATTAGTAAGCATAGCATTAACCATCTCTACTAAAGTTCTGTTTTTCCTTTCCGCCACTCCATTTTGGAGTGGAGTATAAGCCATAGTAGTTTCATGAATAATGTCCACAGATTCACAATAAGCAAGAAAGTGATATTCACCTCCTCTATCGGATCTAAGACATTTTATTTTGACATCACATTGATTTTCTACTTCATTTTTATATGCCTTAAAATTATCCAAAACTTGGTCTTTCGAATGCATTAAATAAACATAGCAATATTTAGAGAAATCGTCTAAAAAGTCACAAAATATTTTTTACCTCCTCTAGTAGGCATGCTATGCATGTCACATACATCACTATGTATTAAATGCAATAAAGATGAAGTTCTTTCTACTCTAGAAAATGGTTTTCTTGTAATTTTTGTTTGCATGCATATTCTACATTTATCTATCATATCTTTGGCATATTTAGGAATTAAACTTAAATTAACCATGTCATTGAGTCTTTTAGCATGAATATGTCCTAAACGATAATGCCATAAAGAATATGAATCAAGCATATTAGCAGAAACATTCACTTTATTATTAATATTGATTTTGAGCATGCCTTCACTCAGATATCCCTTCCCCACAAAATTACCCCTTTGGTCAGAACAAATTTATCTGACTCAAAGACTAATTTAAACCCATACTTATTCAGAAGACTACCAGATACAAGATTTTTTCTAACTTCTAGTACATGATATACATTCCTGAGAGCAAGCACGTTTCTAGATGTGAACTCCAAATCTATTGTGCCTTTGCCTTTAACTATAGTAGTGGATTAATTTCCCATATAGATAACACATCCATCTTCTTCTGACTCATACTTTTTGAACAAACTCTTGTCTTTGCAAACATGTCATGTTGCACTTGAGTCAATCCACCAAGAGTTGTCTCCTTCGAGAATATTGAACTCAGAAATCATGGCCACAAAATTCTCTTTGGGATCAGAGTTTTGTTGTTTCTTTTTAAGGAAATGACAATCTCTTTTGTAATGACCCGGCTTTCCACAATAAAAGCAATTTACACTCAGTTTCTTCTGATTCTTGCCTTGGAAGTAACTTTGTTTTCTTCCAAAGTTATTCTTTCTCTTCCGGTTTTCATATCCGGATTGATTGGATTGTCCAGTTTTGTGGGTCTTTCCTTCCTCTACCAAATGCATATTGGAGGTCAAAGAGCCACGCTCTTCCTTACCATCTCTAAGCCTTATTTCCTCTTCTATACGAAGATGTTGGCTTAAATCTTCCAGAGACATTTCCTCCTTTCTATGCTTCAGACTTCTTTTTTAGTCTTTCCATGATGGAGGAAGTTTATCAATAATGGATGAAACTGATATAGAATCATCCATCTTCATATTGTGTTGAGTGAATTGATCAAGAATATGCATAATTTCATTGAATTGTTCAACAATAGACCTAGAGTCTACCATTTTATAACTGAAAAATTTGGTAGCCAGAAATTTCTTACTTGTAGCATCTTCTAAGAGACATTTAGCCTCAAGAGCATCCCACAAATCCTTGGTGGTTGCTTTGTTCTGGTAAGCATCAAACAATGTGTCAGACATTGCATTGCAAATGTGACCCTTGAAGATGTAGTCGTCTTGTTCCCACTTGATTCATGCCTGACTTTGAGCAATCGTCTCATCCTCATTTGCAGATGGCCTAGGAGTGGTTAGAACATACACCACTTTAAGACTGGCCAGGAGAAAATGCATCTTCTTTTGCCAACGTCGAAAATTGGCTCCATCAAAACGTTCAAGTTTGACAAAGTCCGCAGCAAACTCTCTCAAACTATGTGCCAGAAATCGAATATTGTCTTAAGATTGTTGGAACAAAAGGGGTTGCAAAAGAGACAATAGTGAGAGAAAAGTTGGCTTCAAGGCACGTTACAATGTCGCTTTCTTTAAGATAATATTCGCCCCCACCAATAATGGTATGCACACGGGTTATAAGCGAATTTGCCTCCAAGATACAATGAAGCCCAGAACAAGTCTGTTTGTCTAACTACGTTATGCACACACGAAATTAGACTTCGAATGCCCTCAGATTTTGCTATTCAACCAAGATGTTAGAATTGGCTTGAGTTCGAGCCACCCCCATGCCAAGTTGGGGTTTTTAAATGATTTATGAGAAGGCTCTCCAAGAGGTATGCAGCCAGGTATGCATGCGTGAAGCAATGCAACGAATGGGCTCAAGCAATGCACTGCGTGCAGGAGGCTCCATGCGCGAGGTGCTGCGACGCATAGGAAAACCAAATTTAAATTCCCAAGGCGTGCACGCGGTGATTTGAACTAGTGCTAACCAGTTGGTGAAGAAACAAGGCAACCGTTGGACTAAGTCCAACTGTTGTGTCATTTGGCAACAAGCATAATATATATGCCTATTCGGAACAGTTTTCAGAAAAATGAAAAGTAATAACTTTTCGTTCGTAACTTTTGGCCATCTATAAATAGACTCATTGGCCTACCATTTTAGCATCCCAGAAAAATTTTGAATTCTCTCTCTCTCTCTCTCTCTCACAAAATTTTCACTTCTTCAAAATTTGTTAGAATCTATTTGTTCTCGAGAGAACAGATTTTTAACTTCTTGGTTGAATAGCAAAATCTGAGGGCATTCGAGGTCTAACTTCGTGTGTACATAATGCTGTTAGACAAACAGACTTGTTCTGGGCTTCATTGTATCTTAGAGGTAAATTCGCTTGTAACCCATGTGCATACTGTTATTGGTGGGGGCGAATATTGTCTTAAGGAAAGCGACATTGTAACTTGCCTTGAAGCAAACTTTTCTCTCACTATTGTCTCTTTTGCAGCCCCTTTTGTTCCAACAGTAATTGTGCAACTCTTGTTTGCTTTCCAGAGGAAGAGTTGCTCACTTCCAACTTGAGATTGCTTCAAATTTCAGGCTATGAGAAAATACAGGCTTTACCCAATTCATACACGACCTCACCTCTCTTCAAGAATTGCAAATAAAGGCATGTCCAGGAATTCTGTTCTTTCCGGAAGAAGGATTTCCCATCAGCCTAAGATCACTTGTGATATCTGATCTCAACATCATTGAGGCCTTGCTTGAGTGGGGGTTGCATCGGCTTACATCTCTTAGCCGACTTGTCGTTAGTGGTGGATGTCAGCATCTGGTGTACTTTCCAGAGAAGAAACTGCCAGCTGACTCTCTAACCATCCTTACCATTGAACGCTTCCCGAACCTGGAAACCCTATCTTCCAAAGGCTTTTGAGGCCTCACCTCTCTTGAGCAGCTACGTATTGAAGAGTGCGAAAGCTCACATCAATTCCCGAGAATGGCCTGCCTTTCTCACTCTTGAAACTGTATATCTGTAAGTGCGAGAAGCTCACGTCCTTCCCCGAGAATGGACTGACTCCTTCACTCCAGCAACTTTCTATCAACAGATGTCCTCTACTAACTCTGTAAGGAACATATCCCTTTGATAAAAATTGAATATGCTTAGTTACTCGTGAGTTCTTTTGGTTGTGACCTAAATGCTGGTGTCGGAATGCTTCTGTTGCTCTTATTTCTTACTGTTATTCTTGACGGTTTGCTGAATGCTCCGACTATTCTTGTTGGGGTATGCCATTCTTGGGGTATTTACCTTAAGGGCATGAGAAAGAATGGCATATATTGCTGATCAATACATATTTGGAAAATCACTGGGAGCTGAAAAGGTACATAATCATGGTTTATACCTTATTCATACTTTGTATTTGTATTGTTATTTGCAATGTCTAATTCGAAGGTCCTTTGTAATTCATTTGACAGAGAAGAAGAAACCTGAATCTTGATTATAAGTTCAACACTCCCGGCCCACACACCAAACCAGGAGGCAGGAGCATTCTTCATCACACCCTCAAAGTTTCAGGCGGAAGTTTTCCATGATGAAAACATTCATTTTGTAATATAGCTTTCGATTTCTTTTTCCTGTTTTTCTTCCATGGTTTTACTCTTTTCATTTTTTCCTAATCTGTAATGGAAGGATCAGCAATATAGGTTACTCTTTGATGGTTTTGTGATGCTCTTTGATGGGTTGAACTCAGAAAGCCCGACCAGAGATTGCAGAACATTGATCAAGTGATGTTCAGTTTTTTTAAAAAAAAAGTAATGTCGACACATATTTTTATTTTCAGAAAAGTGCCATATATAGTTCTATATCTTTATTATTAATGAGGCCGTTTCAAATAATAATGTTTAAATTAAACAAAAGAGAGTAATATATTTTGTAGACACAAACAAATATATCACTAGTACATGTCCATCACAAGTACGGATCATTTTCTTTGAAAAGTGTCCCTCCCTTACCAGCCCCACTAGGCATCTCAAGCTTATAAACACATCATGATATTGCAATAACAAGCCAAAAAGAGGCCCCTAGTTGTCTGTTACAAGATTAAAAGCCGAGTCTTACCAAAGACATGAACAACAGTGTACACTTAAATCCAAGTTAGATTTGTTTCAGAATCTCATATGCCAATTTCTTCTATGCTTATATCCTGTGCCCTACCTCCGGTCAGATCATATGGAGCAACAGTTACGTAAACAATTCAGTCACAAAGAAAGTTTCTTCAACCCAATCAACAACACATGAGGGTGCCGTGTCAATTCAATTATTTGATCATTCAAGTAAATCATTTGATCTATTGGTCCCAAGAGCTATTGAAATACATATACATATGTTTCATCATCTTTTGAAGGTCATGGCATGGGTTGGAAAAAACACATGAGGATGCGATTATTTGTCCCTGAAAAACAATTTTTTTGTTGTGAAATTTATCTTGTCTCATATGATATAAGTATATATATAGTTCACTGTATATGGGGTATATGTAGTTGTTACCTTGAATAAATATGTAATATATGTAGATATATATATATATATATATATATATATATATATATATATATATATTGTAATATATATTTAATTGTTTTATGAGTATATAATTATATATTCTGTCCGGCGTCAGGCCAGTTCGAGACTTTCCTGGTTTAATACAGAACTATTTATGACCATAGAAGCTGGAAATCAGAGAAGTGCCTTTTCCATTTTTTGAAAATATAGGTCTCTCCTCCCCAAACATCTGGTGCTGTTTAACAACCCCATAAGACATGCACTCAAGTCGCTACCTCACTTTTGCATATTGGACAAATGATCGGGCTCCAAGACAACTACATAACTAGATATTGTTCCTCTGATTTTTTCAAGATCAGCAGTATGACAACTGCCAATGAAAAATTGCATGTTCCAAGGCCTTTTCTCTATGCCAATTAGCAATTTGCCTAGAAGTAGGAATAGATTGAATCATCATATTACCTCTATGTTTAGTTTTTAAAGTCCATATATATGTTCGTATATCTTGTTCCTTGCTAGTATTTTTTTCCATTTATGGATTTATTATTTTTTCCATTGATGGATTTGCTTCTTGTCTGATCATTGATTGCATGAAATTGGGTTATGAATATGATTGTTAAGGATGTTTTTACATCCATAAAAATATAGAAATTGGTGTAGAAAAAAAAATACTCTGTTTTACTAGTTAAGAATATGAATATATATATATATATATATATATATATATATAGGCTGATGAATATTTATTTGTTCAATGCTTATAGATTGTTCAAAAGGCCGATGCAAGCAGTTGCCACTTCCGACTGCTATCTGAAAAATGGATGTGCAACTAATAATGCTTTTTCTCTTGCTATTAATTTTTCTATTCATATCCACATAATCAATGTTTGCTACCTTCCATGTTACATCGCGAATGATTGAATTTCAACTGTTAATACCATGTATAAACTACTCCCACTTCTTGCAACCAATTGGTTAAGGCTTGTCTTCTTATCTTCTTTTCCTCAAAAGAATTGTCTTCCTTGTCCAATTCATTCCTACCGAGCATGGACAAGGAATGATCCCTTTCCTCTCTTTAAAATAAACTTGAGTATAAACTGTTGCCCAAGTAGATAATAAAAGGTGAAACTCTCTTATGAATTAGTAGCATTGGATTGGAATTCTATTTGTGTGTTTATTATGGTTGTTATAGTGTAACGAGCATACACAAATTCATTTATGCATTCCTGACAAATGACTCAATTTAACATTTTAGAGATCTAAAATTGAGACCCACGTTTGCTAACATCATGGCTGCATTGAAGCTGTTGGAGAAGCCAATAACCAGTTCTCAAGTTCCCAGGCCAAGCACATCCACAGGCAGTGGCCGTCAGAAGGCTTTACCATCACAAACTGTAGAAGAAGCAGGCTAGAAGAGCAAACTATACCCCATCATAGTCTCTGTCATTAGATTGCAAAAATATGGGGTGAAGTTCTAGATTGCCTTGGACTAGTCTGAGAAAGTGATGGGTTGATTCCCTACATTCAAACGTGAGAAAGCAGTGGTTCGACTCAACATAACACCTAGAGGGGGGTGAATAGGTGCTGATTGATTTTTCTGATCTAATAAAAATATTGACAAGTAAGCAAATAAATAATGAAACCAATCACACAAATAATCAACACAAAGATTTGGTCACGAAGTGGAAACTCATTTGAAGAACTCTTCAAAATCTAAAACCACTCTGGCTGTAAGACACTACCTCAAATCCACTATAGAAAATTTAATTGTTACAACCAATTTAGCACACTTACAAAACCTTTGAAGTTTCTAAACTTGATCTGCAACACCACGAGTGACCCACTCGATCTCTACAAGCATGTAGTGTTGGAACTCCGACCTTTCTATAGCATCCAACGAGAACCTCTCGATCTCTGCATCAACAGCAGCTCCGGAAACCTTCCTGTCAATGAACACGTCCACTTCAATGGACTTGTATGAGGTTTGATCTTGTGTGTGGTGTGGTGGAGGTATGTTTGTCCAAGAGAGATTCAAAATGTGGGGAGAAGGTCTTCTCAATGGCTCTTGGGTGAACTCAGGGTTTTTGCTCTGTTTCTCCACACCCAAGAATAGAACAAGCTATTCTGTTTATAGCCCCTCTAATTCACAGCGCTTAAAACACTGAGTTTTGAGTTTCTTGAACATTGGCTTGAGCGAAGGATCGAGCAAGAGTCGAGTGCAGGTTAATTTTCAGAACTTCGCTCTAGCTGCACATCGAGCCACTATCGAACTGTGCACTCTGCCTGAGTTCGCTCGAGCGTTGAGTCAAGCTGCCATTGAGTGGTGCACTCTGCCTAATTTCGCTCGAGCGCTGAGCCGAGTGGGAGTCGAGCGGTGCACTCTGCCTGAGTTCGCTCGAGCGCCAGTTGGGTCTTCTCGAGCAGTGTTAAGCACACTTCAATTCTTTTCATGTGACATTGCATCAACACTCATTACAATACAATTTTACATAGATTTTCATACGAATATGCCAATCAACTAATTTTTCCCTCAACAATCTCCCCCTTTGGCATTTCTGTGACAAAACCTCTAAACTATTACATAGGACCTAATCCTAGCACACCTCATACTAGATCCCCAGATTCATGAACACATTGAGATCTTTCTGCACATACTTAACAAACGGTTAAATGTGCCAACACAAATATGCAAGAAATATATCCATAAGTATAATCAATGTATGCTCGGAAATCAAGAAAAACATATCATTAATGCAATTAAACAGACATTGAAATCAGTTAGTCAAATAACAGCAGCACAAGCAGCATGTGATAATAAAAAAACAGAAGCTGCTCTTCTACAAACAAAACATGTAATACAAAAATAAAGGCTGCTGCTCAACATGTGCTTCTTAACATTAACATTTCCTCCCTCTACTTCTATACCACTCCCCCTGTCTCTACCACTCCCCCTGTCTCTATGCTACTCCCCCTTTTTGTCACAAAGGGCCAAGGGTCTCAATCATCAGTCTGACTGCCACCTTCATCATCCTTATCGAGACGCTCCTCAATATCGTTAAAGCGCTGAGTCACAAGTTGCTGCAGGTTATCAACCTTAGCATTGAGGCTATCAAATCGGGCATCAAGTCGGGCAAGGTACTCAAGGACCTGCTGAAGGTTGGGCTCGGTCATACCAGGCACTAGTGCTGGTGCCGGTGCCGATGCCGATGTAGAAGGCTGTGAGCTGGATCGCTGTGAGGAGGGTGCAGGTGGGTGCTCAACTATCAGTGGGTGCGGGGTGGTGTGAGCACGACTCAGTTGCATGGTCCTCCGACCAATGGGAGCCTTAAGAGGAATTCTAGGCTCACTGGGAAGTAATGCAACTGACTGGGAGAGGGCCAAATGAGTGATGAGGCTGGCAAAGGGTAATCCAGTCCATACTTTGGGGGACTAAAAAGTCTCAAGAATGACTTGGCAAAGAAGGCTCCTAAGATCAATGGTGACACCATTAATCAGAGCATATAAAAGAGTGGCGCGGTCAAGACCCACATCATTCTGATGAGCAGTAGGATACAAATTTGTCAGGACTATCCTACTGAGAATGAGATATTCAGTGGAAAATCTCACCGTCAAAAGTGGTGACTTACCATCTCAAGCAGAAAGATGACCAATTAGACATTCAGCAATATCAGACGGACTAGGAGGAGATATCTGTGTATAAGGATACTCAGAATAAGACACACGTGGGGCATTTAGCAAATCTGCTAACATGGTCGGAGTCACCCGGAAGGAGATGTTCCAAAGACTCACCTCAAAAGAGCCATCACCAGAGATGGCATGAATATTGGAGTAAAACTCCTTAACCAACTCCACAGATGGAGTGGGAAGACTAGTGATCAATGCCTGCCACTGGCGAGACTCAAATATGCGGGGAATAATAGTCTCATTAAGCTCACCTAGAGTGACTTCACGCTCGACAATGGGATTGCGTTTAGAGAAGTTCTTAGTGTAAAGCTGTTGTGCCCCAGCATTGTGAAAAAGTCCTTGAGTGGGGGCAGGAGGATTTTGGGGTGGACGAACTCGTCGAGACATGACTAGGCTATTGACACAATTAGAGACCATTAGACAAGGCTAAGGTATTGTGAAATGCATGTCTAAATGCACATGCCTAATGCATGGTCAAATGCATGTATGATCAAATGCATGATCCAATTCACATGCCAACGCATATGTCTAATGCACGTGTCTAATGCAATGTCTACTGCACATGTCTAATGCAATGTCAGCCTTGGGTTTTAGAAACCCATTTATGCAATGTGCAATCCAATGTACATGGCTAATACAAAAAGGAAAGACTAAGCCCCAAAAAAAATTGCACCTTTTTGGCTTTTCATGAACACTTCAAGTGCAAATAAGCACAAGGATGGGTTTTACAACCTATGGAAGTACCATGATCCTCTCATAACCAAAACAACTTCAAACACAATTAAAGTTCATGCCAAACACTATCCCAACACTAGGAATGATATGTAATGAGCATGGGAACATTGCTATACCAATGCATGATGAAAAAATGATGCCAAACATCATTGAGGCATTTCACCAAGCACTTGGAGTGCATCCAAGCAAAACCGAGTTCCACACTCCATTGAGGTTCCATGAACCTCCTTAATACAAGCATTTTGAAATGCACCCAAGCAAAACCAACAAAGCCCCAACACCTAACTCTTCATTTCGAGATCAAAAACAAAATACCCAAACCCGAAACCATTCTCCATTTCAAATGAAAAACCCAATGCCGAATGCCCAATGCAAATGGAAATGGAAATGGACCAAAATGATAGAGAAGAGAAAATGGTAGACTTATCGTGAGAAGATGAGAGCAAATGGGAGAGAGATGCACACGAAATCGCATGGAGAAGGGAACTCAAACGGCGCAGGAGAGAGAGAAACGAAATGAAACTGTTCTGGGAAAGAAAAGAGAACGTGAGGATTTTAAAAACGTATTCGCTCGAGCGGATACCCCAAAATTCCCAGTGTCAGGCATTTTCTTTCATTAAGTGATTTAAGTATTAATGAAGTCAATTTTGAAGTCCAAAAATCACATCAAATGTAAAATAGTATCATATTCTCACAATTTATGCAAGTAGTAAAAACAACATATCACAAGTAAGATGAACCTGCGTGTTTTGTGAATCCTAGCTCAACCAAGAAGTTTCAACCAAAATATGTGAGTGGGGTTGGGCTGAAACATGAAACCATAGGTGCTTAAGAAGCCTTTTTACGATACAGAAAGTCAAACCTAATGTTGGTAGGACCTAAATATTTTTGTTTGAAATCCTATATCAGTATTGGCCTATTGAGTAATATGACCCCTTTTTCCTTTTCTTCTTCTTCTTTTTCTTCACCTTTTTCTTTTCATATATAGAAAGAGAATTTTCACAGGAGGAATTTTGATATATAAACATGAGATCATCTAACCCGTGGTCAATTCTGTATACACGTAGAGCTCCCTACATTTTTTATTGCCTCCCCAAGAACTCATAGGCGGCAAAAAAAAAATTGATTGAGCTGGAAGTGTAGTGTGTGAAATAGGTCACAAATTACAAACAATACATATGTTTTACACCTTTGTAGCTTATAAAGGTGCATGATACAATTTTCAAAAGACATATGTACCAGAAATTTTTGAAATTGACATCACTAACACTCTTTATCACACATTCACTTGCAAGATATTATGCATGATTTATGAGGAACACAAAACACTACACAAGGACAAAATTATGCATGAATAGAACACACACAATATGCAAAAAAAAAAGAAAAAAGAAAAACTATACAAGACCTAAACATGTATAAAATGCATGTATGCATGACCATCAATCTATACTATAAGTACCATGTTTGGTCTACTCCTCCTTCTTCCCCATCCACGCTTGTCTCACTTTTGGATGATTCACCTTATCAGCCTTCTGACTAGAAGTCAATTCGTCTAACTTCACATTTATCATCTCATTTTATTTGGTCAAGACCATGACTTGGCTCCACAAGTTCTGATGCCCTTTTCTTGAGTAAGGCTTTTCAATTCTCTTGGGATGACCCCTCAGCTCAAAACCGTTTGGTCGAATGTGACCAATCTTACCACAATTGTGACAGACATGGTTAGCCTTGTGAGCTTTTTGTCTCATGGAGGGTGAGACATACCTAGGAGCATTCACAAAATTCTTACCCTTTTTAAAAGGATAAGCATTCCTACCTTTGGAGAGAGCAGGAGCATGAACAGATTGATTCCTTAACATAAAGCAATCCGGTCTTACATGACCAACCTTCCCACAATGATGACAAATAGGGCTCGTGTTTCGAGCACCTTGTCTCTTGGGAGGTGGAACATACCTTTGAACATGTAGAGTTTTCTTACCCTTCTCAAATGGTTGAGCTTTGCCATTTTAATTCAATGCAGGAACAAACACAAGTTTTCCTACATTTTTATAGGAGGTTTTTGAAGTTGATGCCACATCTGATTTCCCTTCCACATATCCTATACCTCTCTTGTCACTGGAGGACTTTCCTGAGTTTAGGATTTTGTCAAGCTTTTGCTTCCCAGTAGAAAAGTTTTTCAGTTTGTCGTTTAACAAAATCAACTCACTTTCTTGCATTTTTACTTTATCCTCGAGTGACGCATTCCTCTTTTGCAACTGGTCGGTTAGACATATGGCTTCATTCAATTGACCTTGAAGATCCTCCTTTTCTCTTTTGCAAATATCTATATTCTCAATATGTGCTTTATTGAGTTTCCTCAATTTTACACAATCATTGTATAACTTCTCATAGATTTTCTGTAACTCATCTTCATCCCCGGATTCACTTCCGGATATACTCTCATCTTCAGACATTGATTCACTTATGTGACTTTGGCCACCGATAGAAGAAGTGAATGCCATGTAGTTACGATTTTTCTTTGGAGAATGACTCTCTGATTAGTCACTTGTCTTAGAACCATCTTCACTCAAGTAAGCACCATTTGCTTTCCCTTTGCCTTTTTTGTAATTTGCACACTCAACGCGAACGTGCCCAAAACCCTGATATTCATGACACTGTATCTTGTCTTTGGTAGATCTAGTGTATTTCTTAGAGCTCCTTTCCTTGTTTCCTGAACTGGAATTTCCGTTGACTCTCTCAAACTTTTTCTTCTTGTGTCCCCAGTTCTTTCTATTTCTTGACACAAACATCTTCCTGAATTTTTTTGCATAAAAAGCTACTTCTCTGTCACTCATATCCAACCTATCGGATGACTCTCTAATAGTGTTGAGGGCTATGGACTTATTTTTCTTATCCACAGGAAGAGTATGTTCATAGGTTTGTAGAGAGCTTACCAGCTCTTCAATCCTCATATTTTTCAGATCTTTACTTTCTTCAATGGCAGTGACTTTGGGATGGAATCTCTCAGGAAGAGATTTGAGAACTTTTCTCACAATTCTATTTTATGGAAGCTTGTCTCCTAAATTAAAACTAGAGTTGACAATGTCATTTAGTTTTGCATAAAATACATCAAAAATTTCATCATCCCTCATTCTAAGTTCTTCAAAGTTGGTAGTTAACATTTGAAGCTTAGAGTTCTTCATAGCCTTGGTACCTTCATGAGTAATTTCAAGAAGGTCCCATGCCTCTTTGCACGTTTTACACATGGAGATTCACTTGAACTCCTCCCGGGACACGGCCATGAAAATCGCATTCAGGCCTTTGTTATTCCAACCACACTCATTTATTTCATCCCTAGAGTAATTATCCACACTTTTGGGGGCTTGAACTCCCTCAATGATAGCAACTAGTTCTCTCCATCCTTTTGTAATGGAAACCCATACTCGTTCATCCACTGACTTTAGGAATGCTCTCATCCGAACTTTCCAATAAGCGTAGTTGTTTCCGTCAAAATATGGTGGCGTTGTGAGAGATTGAGACTTATCCATTTAAACCACTATAGCAGGATCACACTCAGGAACTAAATCCAATCAGAGTGAACCTGCTCTGATACCAATTGAGAAAGCAGTGGTTTGACTCAACATAACACCTAGAGGGGGGTGAATAGGTGTAGATCGATTTTTCTGGTCTAATAAAAATATTGACAAGTAAGCAAATAAATAATGAAACCAATCACACAAATAATCAACACAAAGATTTGGTCACGAAGTGGAAACTCATTTGAAGAACTCTTCAAAATCTAAATCCACTCCGGGTGTAAGACACCACCTCATATCCACTATAGAAAGTTTAATTGTTATAACCAATTTAGCGATACTTACAAAACCTTTGAAGTTCCTAAACTTGATCTGCAACACCACGAGTTACCCACTCGATCTCTACAAGCATGTAGTGTTGGAACTCCGACCTTTCTATAGCATCCCACAAGAACCTCTTGCAACATCCCGGATTTTAGTGTATTTCATTAAAGGATTATTTTAATTAATTTAAAGACTGGTTTTCTTGTTTTAAAATTTAAGGGAGTTTTGCTATATTATTTTATAATATTTTTAAGTTGTGTAAATTATTGTTAATGTCCTTTCTTATTATTATTTACTGTTTTGTCATTTAAATTGATTATTAATTTAAATTAGTTTGTTTTGAGTTTTAAAATTATTATTGTTTTAATTGAGCATTTTACCGAATTTGAATTATTTTATTTAGTTTATGGTTTTAAAATCATTTTCGTTGGATCACTTTTGTGACCCCAAGATGTGAGGGTTGGACCTCATTTCTTTTCTCCCATCTTTTCTTTTTCTCTTCTTTTCTTTTCTTTCTTTCTTTTTTCTTCTCTTTTTCCCGCTCGGCCTTCTCTCGCTCGACTTCTCTCTCTCTCCTCCGTGCTTCCAGTTTCTTCTTCGCAGTCACCACCGGCCGCCGTGGTTGTCACTGCCTGGCCGAATCGACTCCCCATTAACTGGCGACTTAGCCCCTCCAATCCCATCCCCTCCCTCGCCGGCAATAGCCCGCACGCACGGCTTGAAGCTGCAACCTTCTCTTCGTTCCACTGCCGCCGTCCGGCCACCATTGGGCACCACTTCTTCACCACATCATCACTGGCCCCTTGCCATCTTAATCCACCTAGTTTCGGCTTCGATTCATCGCCGGAGCCACCTTTACAAGCTTATCTCCGTTTCGGCCTTTTTGGCCTTCCACCGCCGTTTCAGCCGCCACCCACGGCCAACCGTCGCTTCCACTAGCTTTACCACCTTCCATAGGCCCTACCCTACCGTTCCCTACCTTTCGTTTGACCCCGTGTGAATTTAGGTATACTGTGTATTTCGGCAGCAATGTTTTTACACTGTGGAGTTGCTGTTTGGTACTTCCAACTCTCCCGTGATCCTCCAAAAATTATTATATAGCGCTGTAAGTATTTTTCCAAACATCTTTTGAGATTTTAATATATTTTTGCTCTAACTCATTTAATATTATTGTGATTGGTTGGTTGTGCCGGACTGAGTCCGAGGAGTTATAGGGGTCGGATGGATTGAGGACGGAGTATTTGTGAGTTTGGTTTTATTGTGATTGGATTGTCATTGGATATTGTTGTTAGTCTGGTACATTGCATGTGCACGCATGTTCATGTTTGTAAAGTGAAAATTGAGTTTTCGTATAATTGCATTCATGTTCATGTGTTCATTGGAAAACTGGATTTCTGTAGAAAAAAGGAAAAGAGACTATAGGGATGGTGTATAGGGATGGTGGTATAGTCCAGCCTGCGATTCCCGCTTATGGCGCACGCGTAGGGATGGTGGTAAGTAGGGATGGTGGTGTAGTCCCGCCTGCGATTCCCGCCTACGGTGCATGCGGTAGGGATGGTGGTAGTAGAGATGGTGGTAGAGTCCCGCTTGTGATTCCTGCCTACAGTGCTCTAATGGGTTTTTGTGTTGTGTGAAAAAGAACTGTAGGGATGGTGGTAAGCAGAGATGGTGGTATAGTCTTGCCTGCGATTCCCACCTACGGTGTATGCGTAGGGATGGTGGTAGAGTCCCGTCTGTGATTCTCACCTACAGTGTCCGACAAATATTTTTGTGTAAATCATTTTTTGAAAAAATGACGGATTATGTTTTTGGGCCAAAAATAGGATTTTGGCGTGTGTTGGAAAATATTCATTTTTTGGAAAAAAAATGATATTTTGGATCTGGTACATAGTACATCATATGCATGCATGGTCGGTAGCATTAATGTATTTTGATCTTGGAGATTGTTTGGAATATTACTTACCTACGGTACCACTTTATAGTACCGTAGATTTTGGTACAGGTGAGGTTGTGGAGCTTGTGGGATCGGCTCCCTGGAGGAGGTGGCATGTGGTTATTGTCAATTTGGATTATGGAAATTATTTCTCTCTCGTGTATGTATTTGGCTTTTTACTGTATTTTTGGATAACTGTATAACTTTTCAACGGATATTTATTTTGATTATTTTTTGTATTTAAAATTTTGGTACTTAGTAGACTGATTTATTTTAACCGTTGCGACCCTTTGGTGCTCTGGTTGCACGTTACACACACTTGAGCACTTATCGTTGGGATGTGTGACCCGTGTTGTCATCATCCTGATGTCACGATTCCTGAGGTTTTTGTACGTGGGAGTCGGGGCGTCACACCTCTCAATCTCTGCATCAACAGCAGCTCTGGAAACCTTCCGGTCAATGAACACGTCCACTTTAATGGACTTGTATGAGGTTTGATCTTGTGTGTGGTGTGGTGGAGGTATGTTTGTCCAAGAGAGATTCACAATATGGGGAGAATGTCTTCTTAATGGCTCTTGGATGAACTTAGGGTTTTTGCTCTATTTCTCCACACCTAAGAACCAAACAAGCTGTTCTATTTATAGCCCTTCTGATTCATGGCGCTTAAAACACTGAGTTTTGAGTTTCTTAAACATTGGCTCGAGCGAAGGATCGAGCAAGAGTCGAGCACAGGTTAACTTTCAAAACTTCACTTGAGTGGCACATCGAGCGACCATCGAGCGGTGCACTCTGCCTGAGTTCGCTCGAGCATTGAGTCGAGTGGCTATCGAGTGGTGCACTCTACCTGATTTCGCTCAAGCGTTGAGTCGAGCGGGAGTCGAGCAGTGCACTCTGCCTGAGTTCGCTCAAGCGCCAGTTGGGTCTGCTCGAGCCGTGTTAAGCACACTTCAATTCTTTTCATGTGACATTGCATCAACACTCGTTACAACACAATTTTACATAGGTTTTTACACGAATATGCCAATCAACTAATTTTTCCCTAAACAAAATGAATTTGAGATTGTGATTCTTTTTTCTCAATTCCCTGTTGTCCCCATCACAGTGCTGCTATCCTCAAGGGTGTATATTTGTTTGTAGAAATCCATTGAAATTGTTAGTTGTTAGGACAAGGATGAGCAGAGGACAACATTTTGTTTATGTTCTACAACTATTTAACAGAACAGTCCATTTTACAACCAACCAAGGTGATTGCCATTTCATAAAAAATACTAAAACTTTTTGTTGATTTGAGTTTTTAAGTTTTACATTTTTTTGTTGCCAAGGTGAAATATTCTCGTTCAATGTTGATTTTTATGATCTTATGCAAGAATGCTTCCTACACATTATGCATAAATCCTGAGTTTATCTATATATATTGCACAAAATCTACTAACTTTCCCTTTTCCTTTTCTGTTTTTCATTTAAAATACTCCGAGGAACATGGGATTATTTTATTTGTCTTTCTTCTGTCCTTGTAAATAATATTTATAAGTAGCTCATAGTTATTGTAGAACATATATATGTATAGATATATATATATATATATATATATATATATATATATGTATATATTCACCCCCTCTACGTGTATTTTCGGGTCAGGTCTATGATTTTCAAAAGATCACATACTTAAATATTATGATCCAAAAAGTCTAATGTTGTTCTAATCTTTTTGTTGGTGAATGAACCAGGGGAATCAAAGGAAATGCAAAGTTGCAAAAACTTGAACTAAAACCTCGTGTTTAATGTCCACGATCGAGTGTGACTCACGTGCTGGCTTGTTATGTTTTGGAATATTTTTACATATCTACTGGAATTCTTAATTGCAGCAACATCAAGACCAACTGTGACTGATCTCCACAATTATAGCCTCATCAATTGATTGTGATTGGACATATCAAGTTTAATCAACACTTTCTGTATGTTTAGTTTTTAAAGTCCATATGTTGGTATATCTTGTTCCTTATGCTTATGCTTAACCACTTACGTTACTCAGATCATCCATTGGGGTTATGAATATAAATACAGAAATTGGTATAGAAAAAAAAATCCTCTGTTTTACTGATTGAGAATATGAATATCTATATATATAGGCTGATAAATATTTATCTGTTCAATGCTTGCAGATGGTTCAAAAGACTGATGCAAGCCGTTGCAACTTCCAACTGCTATCTGAAAAATGGATGTGCAAGTAATATTGCTTTTCTCTTGCTCTGATATTTCTCTTACCATGGAGCAAACCACTTTCAAATTAATATAAGAGATTGATTCGTGGAACAACTGTTGGGATTTTTGTGAATTCAGTAAGCCAAGAGCTTTTTAGGTATACTAACAAAAAGTTAATAGAAAAGAACTGCTACTCTTGTTCTCAGGTTGAAGGAGTACAAGAAGTTCTAAAGCAAGCAGCGATGGATGGCATTTCTCATAGCAAATAATTGGCTCTAATTCTCAGTGAGGTGGGCCAAGCTCACAAACATTAGATTGCTCTTCAGACCCCATATATTTGTTGTTTTCACAATGGCTGGATCATCGATTCTTTCTCTGCCTCAACATACTCTCCTAAAATTGCAGCACCAAGTTGTTTTTGGCATGCCAAGTCTGTCTTCATGATTTGGATGCCCAATGCATGCTTATAAGAGCTGTCAAGAAGGTGTTTAAAAATAGGTTGGCTCATGTGGAGCCTAGGGTCCCGAGCATATGAGAGATTTTTTTAAATATTGGAAGACTCCCCGTTATACTTTGAGTGAGAGTATCATTACTTTTTGCAAGAAGCCAGCTTCCTCCACAAACTCTAAAGCAGCTATACATACTTAGCTGTAAGAATATGAGGAAATTGATTTAGGAAAGGATGATAATACCAAGTTGAAGCAGCACCTCATCTCTTCTTGAGCACTTGTACATTCAAGATTGTCCATCTCTTGAATCCTTAACATCAAGAAGAGAATTATCTGTAACACTTTGAAACCTCCGTATTTTCAGTTGTCGAAAGTTGGAGTAGTAGCGAAGAGTTTTCATCATAACTCTTATATAGTTTGATAATATGATATATGGTTATGATGAAAACTCTCTCTCCCTAAGCACTAAGCACTACTGTTTCTATTGGTTCCTCAGCAACTAAAGGATGTCTTATTAATGTACAATAGAATACTCAACATTTTTCTAGTAAGTTGGGATTGGAGAATTGCTCTTTGTTGAGTGGTCTTGCAATGATTCTTTTACCTAAATATTCTAATAAAAAAAAGGCTTACTTCTCTTAACTTCAAGAGATTGATGCTTGGGATGATAACAACCTGAGATATAGCAGGGCGATAACATCACCTCTCTTTCATCCAATACCCTTTATTCTATTAAAAAAAAATACGCCTCTGTTTAAAGTTCTATCAATTTAAGAGATTGTTAGTGCGTATATCGAGCAGGCCACATCTTGTTTCTTAGAGTTGGTGATGTTGGGCATTTTAGACATTTTAATCAATTAAGTTATATCGAGCTCTTGAATTTTTGAGGAACTTGGAACCACCTGGATAATCAAAGTCCTTTGTTTGTGAAAAGTCATTGAGCGCATGTGCTGCACGGTTTTGACTTTTGTCCTAAAGATTCATTTTTGTCGACTAATAATGGAGCTTTGGATTTGAAAGAACACATATGTTAAAACATGAATAAGAACTCGAAATACATAACCAGTTAAGAGAAAGATCTCCTTCTCATTCATCTGATTCTTGATTATACAGAAACTACTGCTACTTATACATTATAAAAATAGAAGGAAAAAATTCTAAAAATTAATTTTAATCTTCTACTTAGTTACAAGTAATCTACTGCAACAGCATGGTTTAAGCAGTCCCATTGATTTCCTGACATTTGTGTGTGCTGCCATGTATTTTAGACATGATCTCTTGCTTTTCTGTGACAACACTTTCCTCCTTTTTCTGTTTGCTTTTCTTCTTCCTTTTGTTGTTGCTTTTCACTTCTCTTTTCTGCAGTGTGCTTCATTTCAGCTTTTACTGCAGCATGCATTTCTTGGTCATTGCAGAGTACTTCATGTTTGCTTTTGTTGCTGCACATGTCCTCTTGTCTTTCTTGCTTGCATTCATCATTCTCTTCATGTTTTATTTTGTGAGACTCCCCCTCAAGATGGGCATAGATGTTTAGGATTCCCATCTTGGACAATAAGAAATGGAAAATAGAAGATGATAAAGCCTTAGTGAATATGTCTGCCAATTGGAACTTTGAGGCAATATGGACAGGAGTGATTATTCCAGCTAGAACCTTTTCTCGAACAAAGTGACAATCCAACTCTATGTGTTTAGTTCTTTCATGGAAGATAGGATTCTTTGTGATGTGAATGGCTGCTTGGTTATCACAGAACAAGAGAGCAGATTGTTCATGGTTGATGTTGAATTCTTTTAGCAAACCAAGAAGCCATACAATCTCACAACTTGTTGTAGCCAATGCTCTATATTCTGCCTCAGCTGAAGACCTAGAGACAGTCACTTGCTTCTTTGATTTCCAACTTACCAATGAGTCTCCAATGAACACACAAAAGCCTGTGACAGATCTCCTAGTTTCGGGGCAAGCAGACCAATCAGAGTCACTATAAGCTTTTAAGTGTAGAGGTGATTTTGAGGATAAGAATATGCCCTGACCTATGGACCCTTTGAGATATTTGAGAGCTCTATAGGCTGAATGCATATGAGTTTGTGAAGGCTTGTCCATAAACTGACTTAGAACATTCACAGCATAAGTGATGTCTGGCCTGGTAATTGTTAAATAAATGAGTCTTCCAATGAGCCTTCTGTAGGCTGTGGGGTCTTGCAGAATCTCATTAGTGTTGTGGCTCAACTTGTGGTTCAATTCAATAGGTGTGGAGACAGTTTTAGTGCCAAGTAAACCTGCATCTTCCAATATTTCGAGAGTGTATTTCCTTTGGCAAATATTGATTCCAGAAGATGACTTTGCAACCTCCAAACCTAAGAAATATTTGAGGGGTCCAAGGTCTTTGAGCTTGAACTTGCTGTGAAGGTAAGTTTTGAGTGAATTAATTTCCTCTTGAGAATCACCTCCCACTATGATATCATCCACATACACTAGTAGGGCTGTGAACCCTTTTTGACTAACTTTAGTAAATAAAGAATAGTCAGACTTGGATTGCTGAAATCCAATAGAGGTAAGTGAGTTGGAAAATTTTGAGAACCATTGCCTTGATGCTTGTTTAAGTCCATAGAGGGACTTGTTCAGTTTGCATACTAATGTCTCCCCCTTAATCTGCTCTCGGTGAAGGTTATAACCTGGTGGGATGTCCATATAAATTTCCTCATTGAGATCTCCATGTAAGAAGGCATTATGAACATCCATTTGAGATAAGTACCAGTTGTGAATAGATGCTAATGCAAGGAAGACACGAACTGTTGTGAGTTTTGCCACTGGACTGAATGTTTCCGGGAAATCAAAACCTTCTCTTTGAGTATACCCCTTGGCCACAAGTCTAGTTTTGTGTCTTTCAAAAGAAACATCAGATTTAAGTTTTACTTTGTAGACATATTTACAGCCAATGGCAGTTTTGTTGGGAGGGAGGGGGTAATAGTCCAAGTGTTGTTTTCCTCCAAGGCACTAAGTTCAGCTTGCATTGCATCTTGCCAATGTTTAAATTTCACAGCTTCACTATAGGAGTGAGGTTTAGAAAATAAAGAGAGGGAAACAGAGAAGGATTGGTGAGATGGGGAGAGGTGTTTGTAGGTGAGGTGATGATTGAGTGGATGAGATGTGGAGGATGGAGAGGATGGAGTGAGAGGCAGGGATTCTGCTATCTGACAATGATATTGCTGGAGATAGGCAGGTTGATGCCTATCTCGTGTGGATCTTCGAGGAGGTGGATCAGGAGTTAAGGTGACATGGGGCTCATCAAATGGAGGAGGAGGTAGATCAAAGGAGGTAGAAGGTAAAGGTGGCTCAAGAGGAGGTTTTTCAAGATGAGATTGGAGAGGAGAATTTAATGGGGTAGTTTGCAGATCATCAAGAGGAGGTGAAAAGTAGCTATCTGGTGGTGGAGGGGGCAAAACCAGATTATTAGGGAAGGAAGAGTGAATGTCTGAAGAGGAATGAGAGAAGGGAGTGGAGGTTGAAGAGTGGAATGGGAAAACAGTTTCATGAAAGATCACATTCCTAGAAATAAAGGTGGAATGAGTCTCTATGTCATAGAGCTTGTAACCCTTGATGTTTGCAGGATATCCTAGGAAAATGCAAGGTTTGGCTCGAGGTTCAAATTTGGTCCTGTGGTGCTTAGGAGTGCTAGTATAACTTAAGCAGCCAAAAACTCTAAGATGAGCATATGAGGGTGGTGAGGAAAAGAGCCTTTCATAGGGAGATTGATTCGAAAGGAGGGGTGTAGGAATTCTATTGATGATATATGCTGCAGTCAAGATGGCATCCCCCCAAAAAGCGATAGGTAAACCAGCTTGAAAAAGAAGTGCTCTAGCAACATTCAAGAGGTGTTGGTGTTTCCTCTCAACAACACCATTCTGTTGAGGGGTATACACACAGGTTTTTTGGTGAATGATGCCATGACTTTTATAAAAATCAGTCATCTCGAATTCAAGGCCATTATCAGTTCTGATTTTCTTAACTTTGCTATTGAATTGGGTGTTTATGAGCTGAAAGAAAGATTGTAGGATAGGTCTTGTATCTGACTTTAGTTTCATTAAAAACACCCAAGTGATTCTTGAATAATCATCCACAATAGTTAAGAAGTAATGAAAGCCTTGAATTGATGCTTGAGAATATGGGCCCCATATATCACAATGAATTAAGTCAAAAGGAGATGAACTAGTGGACACACTTGGAAGAAAAGAAACATGTTTCTGCTTAGCCAAAGGGCAGATTTTACAGTGAGATAGATCCTTGGTCTTTACATTAGGAACAAGAGAATGAATTAAATTCATTCTTTGTGGAGATAAATGTCCTAATCTAAAGTGCCATAGATCAAAATCTTTTTGTATAGCTGCTTGGTTGACTTGAGCTTGATTGGGAAAAGTTAAAGGGGGGTTGATGTTGCTGTCATGAGAAGGAGGCAGCAGATAGTAGAGGCCAGCATGAACCTTAGCAAGTCCAATCGTCATCCATGAAGAGAGGACCTGAATGAAGCAAAGATCCTTTAAGAAAAACAGACATGTGTTTGGTTTTTGAGTGAGTTTGCTAACTGAAATAAGGTTGAAAGTGAATGAGGGCACACATAAGACATTTTTTAGTGACAGTGAATCTGATAATTTAACAGTGCCAATATGTGTGACTTGAGCCATTGTACCATTTGGGAGTTGCACAAAGGCTTGTATACATGAAGGGGAACTGTCAAAGAAGGAGGTGGAGCACACCATGTGATCTGTGGCTCCTGTGTCCATGATCCATGGTGTATTGTAGATATCAGAGTGCATATGCTGGGAGGATGAAGTGTGTTTGCATTGATTCAGAGTATTGGCACGAGAGTGATCAGCAGGTATGGAAAAAATGGAGAGGCAGTGATGATTACCTGCTAAATTTGAATATGGTGTGGTCGAGGAGCTGGTTTCAGTAGGGTCAGATTTGGCAGGAACTGGTGTAGGCAGAATTGGTTTTTGTCCCAAGCTTATCTGAGGAAATTGAGCATTGACAAGGTCCATGAGATGCTATGCTTGTGCTTGAGAGAGGTTCAATTGAGAGGAACTTGGAGCAAGTGCTTCATGTCTTGAGGTAGTAATCTGAGCAGCAACCTGATTTACAGAATAAGGTGTAGCAGAAGTGTTCCCAACTCTTGGTTTGGTGAATTTGAAGTTTGGTGGGAATCCCACTAACTTGTAGCATTTTTCTTTGGTATGCCCAACCTTACCACAATGATGGCAAACCAGGTCTGACCTATCCTTTTTCTTTGGAAAATTTTGGTAGGCAACTAAAGCAGAGGGTTCCGAGGTAGGCAGGGTAGTGTTCCTTGCCTGCCTTTGTCTTTCTTCTTGCAAGATTAGTGAAAAGGTTTTATCCAATGAAGGCAAAGGGCTTAACAAGATGATCTGTCCCCTTACAGCATCATAACTGTCATTTAAGCCCATTAAAAATTTAAACACATAATCTCTTTGTTGGACATCACCAAAATTTTTCAAGGCATCACAGGTACACTTTCCACATGAACAGCATGGGAGAGGTCTATAGCTATGCAATTCTTCCCAAATAGCATTAAGTTGTGTGAAGTAATCACTTACAGAGAGATGCCCTTGTACAATGGTACTTAGCTTATGTTGGAGGTGATAGATCCGAGCCTCATCAGGTTGTGCAAAACGTTCCTTCAGCTTGTCCCATACTTGCTTGGCTGAAGTCATGAAGAAGACATTGGATGCAATATCTTTTGAGACAGAATTCAGAATCCATGCTAGGAGGATATTGTTGCATCTCAGCCACGAAACATAGGAAGAATCTGATAAGTCAGGGGTGGTGATTGTGCCATCTAGGAAGCCTGATTTGTTTTTGATAGAAATAGAAAGCAGAAATGATCTGCTCCAAGAAATGTAGTTTGAACCAGTTAATGGAGGTGAGACAATGACAGTGTTAGCATTGTCACTGTGATGTAGAAAGAATGGACTATTTGGATCCTCAAGGGAAGAAGGAGATGAAGAAGAGGAAGAGGTTGTCATGATTTTCGAGATGAGGTTGTTTACAGGTTAATGAAACACAGCAGGAAAAAAGTCCTGCTCTGATACCATGTTAAAACATGAATAAGAACTCGAAATACATAACCAGTTAAGAGAAAGATCTCCTTCTCATTCATCTGATTCTTGATTATACAGAAACTACTGCTACTTATACATTATAAAAACAGAAGGAAAAAATTCTAAAAATTAATTTTAATCTTCTACTTAGTTACAAGTAATCTACTGCAACATCATGGTTTAAGCAGTCCTATTGATTTCCTGACATTTGTGTGTGCTGCCATGTATTTCAGACATGATCTCTTGCTTTTTTGTGACAACACTTTCCTCCTTTTTTTGTTTGCTTTTCTTCTTCCTTTTGTTGTTGCTTTTCACTTCTCTTTTTTGCAGTGTGCTTCATTTCAGCTTTTACTGCAGCATGCATTTCTTGGTCATTGCAGAGTACTTCATGTTTGCATTTGTTTCTGCACATGTCCTCTTGTCTTTCTTGCTTGCATTCATCATTCTCTTCATGTTTTATTTCGTGAGAACATATGTTAACTGGAAGATACATAAACAATCACTTGTTCCAACATTTATTGTAGCTAGTCGTGTGTGAGCCTCATTTTGTCTGTTCATCTATATTGCCCAAAACACACTGTCTTTTCATTTTACTTCTCTGTTTTTCCTTTAGAAGACTTCAAGGTAGGTGGTATTCATTTTACTTCTCTGTTTTATCTCCTTCTCTTAAATCATTATTTTTTTGAATAATTCTATTTAAAAGCCTTTACACCCTACATTATCTATGTTGCACATTACAATTTAGATAGGACTCAGATGAATACCTAGGGGATTGAAAGCTACTAAGGAGACAAGTTGGATCAGCAAGTTCTCCAAAAAGTTCATGAGACTTTATTCCAAGATAGACTCAAGCCATGCATGGAGCAAAAAGTTTGAGAGATTTGCCATTTAATATATACTCGAAATACTTGTGAGACGTGACTCAAGCAACTTCTGTGAATTTTAATATCATGATTCTAATTTGATTTGAGGATTTATAGAGATTATAATTGAAGATTTCTATTATTTAAGGGAGAGAGAAAACCTTATATGATACATTAGATTTACATTCTAATAAAAATAATTTTATAATATAACATACAACATCAAGTTACGTAAGGTACCCAGATTCGAGTACCCAACAGATTTGCGGTTCTACTCCTTGCCATAGCTTTCCTCAGATCCAAGACAATGCGGACCCTTAGAAAACTACCCCAGGCAATTCCATCTCCTCAAGTATCCACCTCCAGTACAGTGCCAAGTGAATCCCCAATCTGCTTCCCAATCTCCCAAGTCATACAAGCCAGCGGCAGGTTGTGCAACCTTACCCAAAACACCTCGTGGCCAAACTCCATTTTCTGAGGAGGGATTAGGCCATCAAACAACTTCAATGCAAGGAGATGGTTATCAAACAACCACGGCCTACCCTCTAGGATTTTCTGCTTATCACCCAAAGATTCAAACGACATGACAAACAGGTTTTGACTTAGTTCAAGGAAATCGAAAGATCCCTGCAATCTCCAGATTTTTGCCAGTGTAGACTTTATGATTTCCTTGCTCGCCTTCCTCTTAGAGATCATCTTTCCCACCAAACACTTTTCTCCCTTTGCAGAAACACTGATAAGTTGCTCTTCCTCTATCATGATTGCTTCATTCTCTTCCTCAGTGAGTTTCAAGAATTCCCATCGCTCCTCTAAGTCCTCCATACTCTCCTCACAATATTTCCTCCCAGGGGATGAAGACCCTGACTACAGAGCCAAAACGATCCTCAGAACCACCCTGCTACACCCCTGAGCACTCCCAACCGCCCCTTTGACGCCGCAAGCCACCATGGAAACCTTCACCACTTCTATTATAACTAACTCGGAATGTGCCTTACACACACTCTCCCTTTTTAAAGAGAAAAGAGGAGACTTTTTTTGTTAGGGCTCTTAGGTAGACGCATGATCAGTTATATTATAAAAGAGTTGCAAGCCATAAAAATTAATTTCTTCTATGTTGATTTTGAGAGCTGCCACATGCATAAAACATATCTTATAAAGTAAACTGACATGATTTTATATGATACATTAGATTTATATTATATTATAATAAAAGTAATTTTATAATATAACATACAACATCAAATTACGTCAGTTTATAAATTTAAGTTATTGAATCTTTTTAGGTTAAAACATTTCTCTTTGTTGATTGTGATTAGTCGAAAAAATCATCTTTGGAGGTATATGATCATTTATTGCATGGAGTCCATACCGTGTAATCGAACTAGACTAGATTACAAAATCATCTCAATTCATCTCATCTAATCATTACAACTTATTCAAACTTTCAAACAAATTGAAGGAGCTCGTTGTTAGCTACTATATATGGTGGTACAAAATTTCCAATTTGGCTAACACGCCCTTCATTTTCTCATATGGTGTCTTTGACAATAGGAAATTGTGAAAAGCGCACATCATTACCCTTACATGGGAAACTGCCAATACTCAAATTTCTTTCTATCCAGGGCATGGCTAGCGTGAAGAGCGTTGGAAACGCGTTTCGTCGACACAATTCCACAGAATGTTTTAGATCCTTGAGGACTTTGAGTTTCATGAATATGAAGGAGTGGGAGACTTGGAGTCCTTGCGAAATGTTTCCAATGCTGCATCACCTTTCCCGTATATATTAGGTGTCTGAAGGTATAGGGAAAGTTACCAAAGAGCCTTCCTTTACTAAAAAGTGTTGAGATAAATGACTGTGGACAGTTGGTAGTTTCAATTTCAAGCTTTCCAGATCAATGCAAAATAGTAATTGATAGATCCGAAGGGGTGCTGTGATGAAGTAATCTGGTTACTTTCAAGTCAATAAGATTTGATTCTGTTCATACAATCTCTGAACTCACTTGTAGAATAGAAGAATTTGATCATGTGGAGGGGCTAGCAAAGTTTGAAGATTTAAGTATTGGAAGGTGGGAGGAGGTGACGCATTTGTGGTCAGACAATGTGGGATAACTCCCGCATCTACCATTTCTTCGTTTTTTAAACATACAAAATTGTGACAAACTAGCATCTTTCGTGGCAGAAGTGGGCCTCCATTTGGGTATGCCATATCAAGCGGAGAATTACCTGCAACACTTTGAGAACTCAATATTGTCAATTGTCCAAAGCTGGAGCCAGTAGCTAAGAATTTTCATCATAACTCATATCTTGAAAGCATCAGTATCTCTTGGTGTGAAAATCTCAAATTATTTAAGGGAGGAAACTAGATATATTCTACTGTAAGAAAATACTAGCACTACCCAACAACATTCTATCATTTCTAGTAGAAGGTCTTCCCACAAACCTAACAATACTTCAGATATCTGATCTCAAAATCACTGAAGCCTTGTTCGATTAGGGGCTCAACAACCTCACTTTTCTTAATCAACTTGAGATTGGTGGATGGCAGCATCTGGTGTCCTTTCCAGAGATGACGTTGCCTGCCTCTCTAACCAACCTCATCATCTCAGACTGCTTGAATCTGGAATGCCTTTCTTCCAAGGGCTTAAGAGAACTCGCCTCTCTTAAAAGACTATCTATCTCGGACTGCAAGAAGCTGGCATCCCTTCCAAAGGATAGCCTGCCTCCCTCACTCCTAGAGCTTCGTATCTATAATTGCCAAAAGTTGAGGTCCTTTCCAAAGAATGGCCTACCTCCCTCACTTCAGAGACTTCATAACGTCATAACTAGTGTTTGTCAAAATTTTCAAATCTCCTAGCAAAGAGAGAAATTTGTATAGGAAAAAAAATCCCTTGTTTTACTGATTGAGATGGACTGGATTTGATGTAATTTTCTTCCGACGAAGATGTCTGTATGCATGTGGAAGGCTAGATTCAATTGTCTATCAGTTGAGAAAAGGATTCAGTCGGTGGGTATCCATTTAGCTTCCCGCCCGTTGTGCTTGCTGCGTTAATGGTAGTGAGGAGGATCGGGATCACGTCTTATGCACGGGTGATGTTGCGGATACGGTTTGGCGGATTGCTACTATGTTTTTTTTTAGAAGAGTCAGGACCACATGAAAGTGGACCCTATCCCATATATATAAAAAACCCTCATTTGTGGCGGAGGAAAACCATCAACAAAACCACTTGAATGAATAAACCAAGATAGGACCACCCAACTCAAGTGAAACTCACATCATCTACCTCAACCTAAAACCCAAAAAACCCCAAGATCCTAGCAACAACCTTATTCTGAAGACCTTAGACCTCAACGAAGGAAGACCTAATCTATCCACCTTTAAAATACCTTTGAGTTTCCATGGAGCATCATCAAAATTGATCCATGTACCCGACTGATGAATTGAAGCCATACGAGCCAGAAAGGTACGTTGCTGGGTTTGATTCCCATTGTTATAACATGGTCTCTTTGGGTGTGGAGATGTAAGGCTCGTATGGAAGGGAAACATGGGTCTGTGCAGTCGTGGTGGAGTGCGATCAAAGTTGCAATTGCATGGGTAGGATTACGTCTGAGGGCGAGTAGAAACTTGGGAAAGGGTGACGGTAGAATTTTGGAGGCCTTTTCAATTTCGTTTAAAGTTCCTTTACGTAAGCCGGTTTGTTTGGTAAAGTGGTGTAAGCCAAATAGGGGGTGGTTTAAGTTGAATGTTGATGAGAGCTCGTTAGGTAATCCAGGTTGCATGGGGGCAGGGGGAATAATCCTCCCATTGCCAAAATTATGTTTTAACAATTTGGATAATACTTCTTCCACCAAAATGAACAGATAGGGCGATAAAGGATCCCCCTACCTCAAACCACGCCCACTGGGGAAGAATCCTTTCATTGTACCATTCATAACCACAGAAAACCAAGGAGTTGAAATACACAGTTTGATCAACTCACAAAACCGAGAGCCAAAACCAAAGGAGGATATGACTTGTAATAAGAATTCCCAGCAAACACTGTCATACACCTTAGCCATATCCATTTTAATTATGACATTACCACCATGGGCCGCTTATTCAATAAATGTACCATCTCTTGAGCCAACGTAACATTCTCAAAAATGCTACATCCAGGTAAGAAGGCCGCCTGCTCTGGAGAAATAATCTTATTTAAAATAGGTGCCAATCTAAGAACCAGAATTTTGGAGCATACCTTGTAAACCATAGAACACAAACTAATGGGTCTAAATTTGTCAAACCCAGTTGGGTTTGGCACCTTTGGGAGGAGCACAATGTAAGAAGCTGAGTAAAATCTGGGTAGAGGGGTTCCACTAAAAAACTCCCGAACTGCGGCCACCACATCCGTCTTCACAATATCCCAACATGAACAGTAGAATCCAGACCCAAACCCGTTTGGGCTTGGACTACTATTCGCCGGAATAGAGAACATAGCCTCTGTTACTTCTAGGGTTGAAGGGAGCTGAAGAAGAATGTTGTTTTCCTCTTCTGTAACTTCATTCTGCACAAACAAGGATAAATCCGGGATAGTCCTCCTTGGTCCTGCCTTTAGAAAATCACTCAAGAAATCCACTGCCCCAGCATGAATATCCTCCGGGGATGATAAACAACTACCATCACAAAGTTGCATTTCCTGCACAATTCGCTTATTAGCAGAAGTAAAAGTTTTAAAAAATTGAGCGGAGGCCTCGCCCTTCTCCATCCACCTAATTTTTGCTAGTTGAGATAACCGAGTCTCCTCTCTAAGAAGCCACACCGCAAGCTCTTCCTTGGCAGATAGTAGTTCTGACTCAACCTCTTCAGAAAAGTTAGCCTGCAATTCACCCTCAATTTTTTCTATCTGTGTCTCCAACTCACCGATCTTTTTCTCCATATGCCCAAAAACTCTATGATTACAATCTTTTAAAACCATTTTCATCTTTTTTAATTTAGCAGCAAGACGAGACAGCCCCATATCAGCGATTGGGTTCAGCCAACCGTTTTGCACAACTTCCTAAAATTCACATGAGACACCCACATTTGTTGGAACTTAAAGGATGATGGACCATATCTACCTGTCTGAGGCTTTAAAACAAAGTTCATAGGAGCATGATCCGAAGTCGAACGGGGCAAAAAATTACACAAAGCATCCGGTAGGAAAACCATAGCCAGAGGATCAATGAGACATCTATCCAATTTCGACCAGCTTCTAGCCAAACCTCGCTGTCCATTGTACCAAGAAAACTTGGCCCCCATTGACTTCATTTCCATTAACCCACATGCCTCAATAAAATCATTAAATTCATCCATTGCCATTCTCGACCAGGGTCTGCCAGCCCTACGTTCATCATCCCCACGAATACTATTGAAATCACCAAGACAAAACCAGGGGATCTTGCACGACGTCCACCTGTAACAACCTCCAGAGATCCCGCCTCTCCATATGGTTACATTTTGCATAGACCACAGAAACCATAATAGAATGAAAGGCATCCTTCATCAAGACAGTCACATGTTGAGCACTAAATTGCCTAACTGAATCCTCTAGACCATCTTTCCATAATAACCATAATTTCCCACCAACACTTTGATTAGTAAACCCATAATCAAACTTCAATCAATTCTTTAAAACATCCAACTAGTTTTCATCAACAAAAGGCTCAGCTAACATAATGAAATTAATTTGAGACTTCCTTACCAATTTACCTAGATGCCTCTGTGATGATCGAATACCACGGATATTCCAAAATAAAGGCGTACAAATCATAAATTCATCCGTGCTGGCTTGCTAGGAACCCGAGATGAGCTTCTAAGAGTTCGTCCTCCCTTACTTGCATCTTTTGACGCTATAGCATCTCCATCAGAAGGATACTCTTTCTTTTTGCATAGATGTTCAATCTTGTCTTCATCGGGTTCTGAGACATAATCCTCAACCATTCCCTCAGGTGGAAACGCCGAAGATCCCAACCCTCTATCATCTGCAATGTCAAGTAATGTCCCATCCCCTGTCACCTGCTCATTTAACTCCTTTTCTCCCATCATACCACAAGGCACCTTTCTCTCCACATCTGGATTGACCTCCACTATGCCAGGCTCAATGACACTCAATTTTTGCTGACATCTGACACTAGTTGCGTCTAATACTACATCTATTTCCTCACGGCTTCCACCCAAATTCTATACCTCTAGTACATTGCTTTCCTTTGCCACCGACACATGATTCCCCCTCACAAATGACATGCCACCACAACTTCCACTAACGCCTTGTATCTCAGATGAACTAGGACCAACTATATTTTTTTTCTGCAATTTCGTTCTTAGCCCCGTGAACCCACATTAAATTCTTAAAACTTGTACCAGCTTTAAAACCCTCAGCCCCATGATTATCCCCTGCATTATTAACAATCACAGAGGCAATCGGCTCCAACCCATGATTAACACTCATCCCTACTACAGCCATCTCAGCCCTCCTTGACAGCACTTGGTGATCCCTTACATTGTTGTCCATCTCAGAGACACGCTTCTCTAAAGAATTAACTTGCTTTTCAGCAATTACAAGACTCCCCTGCTCATAATTCTTCTCCCCCATGCCATCTATGTTAACCCCATCGTTTCCCTCATTTGAAAAGCTTGGTCCAGCCTCACCCTCCTTTTCCACACCCACCAAGGATCCATTCGGCCCTACCACTATTACTTGTTTCTCTTTATGCCTCTAAAATGTCAGCTTCCAAACCTGCACCTGCTTCTCACCTTCTTTCACCTTCCGATCCATATTTTCCTTTGGTCCTTCCATCCACTTACACACATTCAAATTATGACCCTGCTTTTTACATCTAGTACAATAAGCAGGCAAGGTTTCATATTCAAATTTAACATACCAGCTCCGTTCATGGTTCGGTGTACCTATCCAAATGCCACGGATAGGTTGTTTTGCCGCATCCATTTCCAGACATGCTCTCGCCCCATCCATTTTGGTAGCACACTTCGTAGCATTATCACGACGCAAGAAACGACCGACGGAAGAAACAATATTTTTCAAGCAAGATTCATGGAAAAAATTTGGGGGCAATCCAGAAAGGAAAACCCATACCAACACCAAAGAGGGTTCCGACTCATCATCAAATTCTGGTTTCTAGTGAAATCCACGATAGGCCACACCTTGTATGTCCGTTGCTTCCCTTGAAAGAGCCTTCATGAAATCACCTTCGTTCGAACACCTCATGAACACATTTCGGGCCATGCACATTGCCGAGATGACGGGTTGAGATTCCAACCCCCATCTACTCTTTATGAATGCCCGAATCACATCCAGAGAAGGACATTACTTGATAAATTTAAGGACTATGGAGAATCTGAAAGGGGAAACCGAATGCTCCACTTCCTCCTTCGTAAAGACCACATATAATTCCCCATCTACTAACTTGGCCGGTCGAAACAAGATATCCACCTCCGACAATGGCTGTGGAGACTACGCCACAGTGCCAGCGAAGGACCACAACCGCCCAGACGGCGTCGATGACCCATGGGGGCCCCCGGCATTAGCCATGGGATGAACACAAACCCTCGCAAAGAAAACAAGTAGAGAGAAAAAAGGGTTAGAATATGCCACTTGGATATGCTGTCGGTTGCTACTACGTTGGGTGTTCAATGTATGAATTTCAGATCGTGGTGGGCGCAATGCTGTTGTTGGTTTCATTTCGCTAAAAAATCATCCCAGCGAGGTATGTTGCCTGGTTTAATTCCATCCTTGATTTCTTGGAGGTTATGGCCGTGGAGATGTACAGTAAAAATGCAGGAAATATATGATACGGTCGATACAATCTGGATGTCAATTAAATTTTTCTTGCAGATTTTTTCTACTAGGTTGCTCAAGGTTAGATCTGTATCTCATATGGATCATAGTGTACTTGCTAAATTGGATATTCCTGTGCTAGAAATCCTCGTAAAAGGGCTGGTCTAAGCCGAGAGATGGTTGGGTGAAATTAAATGTGGATGGATCTTGTAGGGGTATATATGGATCTCTTATCTCATATATATAAGAGATTGATGCTTAGAAAGAACTGTTGGAGTTATAGTGAATTTTATAAGTCAACTTCATTGTAGAAAATTGATTTTGGCAATTATGCAATGTGATCTTTGTAGGTATACTAATATAAAATTTGTAACAAGAAAGTTATAAACCAAACACCAATGGATGCCATTTCTCAAAGCAAATATTTGGCTCTAATTCTCAGTGTGGTCGGCCGAGCGCACAAACATTAGATTTTTTTATTTTTTATTTTAAAAAAAAAAAAAGGCCAGCGCCTAGCAGTATTATTAGAAGTCCTCAATAAAGAAGAGGAAAGCCACTTACAAGGAAGCAACTGAACAACCCAGACTTACCAAAAACGGAAAGCCTAACTTGTCTAATTTTCAAAATACCCTTGAGCAGATGAGGAATATCAACATATAGCAACCACGTTCTGGGCAAACTAGAAGCCATGCGAGCAAGGAAATCAGTGATAGCATTGCATTCCCTAAAAATATGACATACCACAAACTACCTAGAAGAAAGAATTCCTTGGATTTCTTCCCAGTAGTCCTTAAGATACAAGATCCCACAACATTTTTCCTCCAGGCAGTGTACAACTAACATGGAGTCCAACTCCACTTCCACTTTCATTATGCTAAGCTCTTTGCAATGTCTCAAGCCATGAAGAACTACCATAAGTTCCGCAACATTGTTCGTACCATGACCCAAACCTATGGAAAAAGCCAACTTCAACTTCCCTTCATCATCTTTGATAACACCTCCCGCTCCCATAAAGCCAGGAAGGCTGATTAAGCAACCTTTTTGGGATGAACAAGTAGTACATTGGAACCAAGACTCCACTGTATCCTTCCAAAGCCTGTTCGGGACAAATGGCATGCTCACTTGCACAGAAATTCTATGCCAAATCTACTTAGCTACATTGCCAGTAGCCAATACGTGATTTTGGTCATCCAAATTCCCCTTGCACATCATTCACATTTTGATACCATCGGAATACCCAACTTACTTACTCTATCATCAACACTAAAGACAAGCATTCATCGCCTTCCACATTGTCACCGAGTTTTTTTTTGGGAGAGCAGTGTTCCACATCCAATCTAACCAATTCATTTTTGAAGTTTTAACTCTCACACACTCCCAAGCACTTTTTGAAGAGAATTCACCATTCAAGTTTGGAGTCCAAACAAGCAAATCAGCACCTTCCTTATACTCCCCAAGGCAATCTAAAATCTCTTCCAGCTTACTATCCCCCACCAGACCCCGTAATAACTCCACATCCTATCTATTTTCGATCCTACACTCACACACTTTTAGCAGTAATGGCTGATCAATAACATGAAACTTATTCACAAGAAGACCACTCTCCAGCCACTTATCTCGCATGAAAGAAACATTTCCATCCCAAATTCACCATCTCGCATTGTTGAGAACTTTTGGTACAAATAGCATGATGTCTTTATAGAATTGAGTCCCTTTATGAGCCTCAACCAAAGAAATATGTTTGCCTTTAACGTACTTGGCTTTAAAAAATTGAGACCATAAAGAATTTTAAGTCAAAATTTTCCAAGCAAACTTCATGAAGAGCGGCGTTTGAACTTCCTCCAGACTATGCAAGCCCACACCACCCTCCCTTGTTAGTTTACAAAGAAAATTTCAAGATTTCTACTTCCTTTTCAGCTCGCCCTCTGAAGACCGCCAAAAGAAACTACTCCTAAGCCTATTTAATTTAGTCAGAACCGACTTAGGCGCATGTACCACTGAAAATAGATGAACGGGTATGCTAGAACAACATGTCGCAGCAGAAGAATCCAAGCACCATTCGACAAAATGCAATGCTGCCAAGCCCCTAGTTTTTCTTTAATACTAGCCACATGACCATCAAAATAAGCCACCTTAAGACATCTAGAAATCAGAGGAGCTCCCAAATATTGCACAGGGAAAGAACCTTCCGAAAACCTTATCAAATGCATCAGCCTCCTTTGTCTAACAGCAGATATGTGCTTTGAGAAAAAAAAATAGACGATTTTTCCTTACCAACAACCTGGCCTGACCAGTCCACATACTTTTGGAAAATGTCCCTAATATTTTTCAGTGAAGAGCGACCTCCATTAGCAAAGACTATAACATCATCAGCATACAATAAGTGTGAAACAAGTGGAGCTCCTTGAGGATGACTAAAGGCCTCTATATTTCCAGAATCAAAATTATATTTTAGAAACCTGGAAAATATTTCTTCAACCAATATAAATATATACGACGATAGAGGATCTCCTTGGAAAAGAACACAGCCACTTGGAAAAAATCCCTTTGCAGTACCATTCATGACCACTGAAAATCAAGGAGTTGTAATACACTGCCGAATTATCCCACAGACACCCTGAGAAAAACCAAAGGATCTCATCACATGCAACAAGAATTCCCAATCGATGATATCATGTGCTTTTGCCATATCCACCTTAATCATCACATTACCACCCTGAACAAGCTTATTAATTTGATGAACCATTTATTGAGCCAAAGACATGTTCTAAAAAATACTACGACTAGACAGGAAAGCACATTGTTTCGGGGACACCAATCTACTCAGAATAGGGGACAATCCCTTGACAAGAATTGTTTAGCACACTTTGTAAATCACTAAACACAAACTAATAGGCCTTATCAAACCAAGTAGGATTTGACACTTTCAAAATTAAAACAACATAAGAGGCTGAATGGAACCTTGGGAAAGGAGTGCCATGAAAAAAAATCTCTAACAGCCTTAACCACATTAGCCTCCACAATATCCCAACATGAACTATAAAAGCCTGATCCAAATCCATCCAGACTTGGACTACCATCTATTGCGATTGAAAACATGGCCTCTTTTACTTCTTGGATTGAAGGGAGCATCATTAGCATCAGATTTTTATGCTAAAAAACATCAATGCTAACAAATTCAGACAAATCTGATAATTCCCTCCATGGCCTAGCTTGAAGAAAATCTTGGAAAAAATTAACTGCACCCAAATGAATATCCTCCAGAGACTTGAGAGTATTACCATCTTGCATTCTCATTTAATGCACAATCATTTTCGACCTCGAAGCAAAGGATTTAAAGAATTGGGCTGATGCTTCCCTTTTGTCCATCCAACTAATTTTCATCTGTTGAGCCAATCTAGTTTCTTCTCTTTGATTCCATATTGCTAACTCCTCATGAGAAACTAGCAAGTCTAACTCAATCTCCTTCGAAAAGTGTTGTTGGATTTGAACTTCCAAACACTCAATATTCTTCTCTAAATTCAAATTTTGTATGTCCGAATATTCCAGTCTTTGAGAAATTTTCAATTTTTTTAGTTTCCCTGCTAAACGAAACAATCCCATCTCTCCCGATGGCACATTCCAGGCTGCCTTAACCAAATTCTGAAACTCAGCACTATATACCCCACATTTGTTAGGACTTAAAAGGGGTAGGACCATAATGCAAGAGAAGGGGTTTCAGATCAAAAACCATAGGAGCATGATCCGATGATGTCCTTGGAACGTAATGCAGTAACGCATCTGGTAACAACTCAACAGCTTTAGAATTCATCAAGCACTGACCAAGTTTTGACCAGCTTCTGGTCATCTTGCCTATTGCACCAAGAGAACTTACTACCAACTCACTTCATATCACATATACCACATTGCTTAAAAAATTCATTAAACTCCTCCATTGCTACCCTCAACAGAGGCCTTCCTCCACGATGCTCTTCATCCCCATGAATCATGTTAAAATCACCAAGGCCTAGCCAAGCTTCATCACTAGGAATATCTTGTTTTATATTTTGCCAAAACTCCCTACGCTCTTGATAGCAGCATTTCTTATAAACTATTGAAATAAAAAGCCTCTTATTCCCAAATGGCAACGACATAGTGACATGTTGTGCACTTGCATTTAGGACTGGAAGCTGTAAACCAATTCCCCAAAGCAACCATAATTTACCTCCATAGATCTAGTTTGAAAAACAACACTCAAATTACAACATCAGTTTTGATTCATTCGCAAAAGGCTCCGCTAGCATGATGAAATTCAGTTTCCTTCTCTTCACTAAATTTCGTAATCTCCTATTTGATGTACCCAACCCACATATGTTCCAAAATAAAGGATTACACATCATAAGTTCAGCCAAGAGGGCTTGCTAGGAACCCTAGATGAACTTTGGACTGGCTTAACAATTTTCCCAACCTCCTTCATGTTTTGAGCCTCGCTATGGTTCTGACAAACAATTTTTAAATTTCCCTAAATGCGCTATGGTTGCGCCATCAGGATCCGACGAAAAGCCACCCTACATAATAGATCTTCCTCACGTGGTCTAGTGCCAACCATTCTCATGCACATGACCCTCTCAATAGTGAGCGACACACACTCACTTGCACCACCCATCTCCTTGTGAAATAAATCATCCTGCCCTACATCAACATGACCCAAATCCAGTAATCCACGAGATAGGGCACCATCCAGTCATCCGCGAGACAGGGCACCCTCCTCTACTAAATGACTGCCATTTACAACCTCCTTTTCACTAGCATAATCACCTTCCACCTCTCGCCCCTCAACAACAACCTCAGCCACAGCATTTGGATACTCGACAAGCAAAGGCAGAGCACCACTCTCCCCCACCTAAGGCAATTGCACTGGTTCCACAATCACCTCCACAAAAGAGGTGCTTGGGCCTAAACATCCACAAACATTACATTGCACTCTTCAAACCCCATATATTTGTTGTCTTCACAATGGCTGGATCGTGGATTCTTCTCTACCTTAACATACTCTTCTAAATTGCAGTAGCAAGTTGTTGTTGGCATGCCAAGTCTTTCTTTGTAATTTTGCTATTCATATCCACATAATCAATGTCTGGCTATAAGCGACACCTTCTCATGGTAATATTTTGGAGCCCAAATGCTTATAAGAGTTGTCACGAAGGTGCTTATAACGCTTCCCCCCCCCCCCCCGCTTGATGCAATTTGTCATTTATTTTATCTAATTGAAAATTTGTAATGAATCAAAGTAATCCCATTTTCATATTGAACTACAAATTTTATACCCGTAATTTCCAAGCATTTCTTTTGTAGCTTTGAATTTCTCATCAATTCTCGGCAACTCAATGATTTAAAAAAGGAAAAAATAATGGACCAATTCAGTAGATTCCAAACCTGCGAAGTACAAGAAGAGGAGGAAAATATATAAATTTATAAAAATAACTTATTATATTTTTATTTTGCTTGGGAAAAAAGTGAAACGCTAAAATTGACTTATAATACTGATAACAAGCACATGTCATTTTCTTTATTTGTTATCAACTGCATGCAGCCTCTGAATCCACTTGGTGAATGAACATGGGCTCCATGACACAAATCCCAAGGAACATGGGCTCGGACTTTCGGTCCATTATTCATTCCAGAAACTGAATTAAGGATTAAGGTTCAGTTTGGATACATAAAACCATCTCATCTCATCTTATCTCATCTCATCATTACAGCCTTTTTAAACTCCCACACAAAATATAATAAGCAATTCAATTTTTTCAAATCCCAAAATAAAAATAATATTCAACTTTCAAAGAAACATCTTATCTCATCTTATTTGAATGCGTAACCTAATGAGACCTAAGACTTTTTTCTAAGTTTTCTATCTCCTTCTCTTATATCTTTGATATTTATTTATGGATTTTTGTTTGTTTAAGAAAAAACTCATTGAAAACTTGCAGTTAATATAATTTTAATTTCTGGTTTATAAGGTTGTCTCGAGCATTCAGATGATTATCTTAACTAATTTCAGATCACCTAATTGAAATTGGATAGACACTTGCAAAAACATGAAATTCGCAACACAGGAACGAGACAAGTTTGCGCGAGTTCTCTAAAAAGTTCGAGAGGCTTTATTCTAGGACAAACTCAAGCTCGAGCAAAATGTTTTCGAGATTTGCCATTTTATACTCGAAATGATTGTGAGACATGACTCAAGCCACTTTTGTGATTTGAGGATTTATAAATTAAATCATCAAATCATTACCTAATCATTATACAAAATCACAAAATCCGATACAAATTTTCCAAACTTTCAAACAAAACACATAAAAATTACAACTTTTTAAAATTTCAATAAACAATTATATTAAAATAATTTTTTAACTTTGTAATATTTTTATTCAAAATTTTCTCTCTCATGTGGTGGAGTAGTCCATTCCACTTATGTCTTATATGACAATAGAACATATTATCTACATCACTTGTAAGACAATATTTATAAATCATGTCATGTAAGCATATCCACGTCTATTTATAAATAGCATTTTTCTTTGTTGAAGTAACGTGGCCAACTTTCATCTATTCTCATTTCAATATCAAAACGCCACAAACACAAATATTTTTCCTTTTCAAATCTTCAATTTTTTCGCTAGTTTTAACACACAAAAAAAAATAAACTTTTTCAACCCAACTGAATCATTACAACTTTTTCAAATTTCTAAACAAAACACATCAAATCTCGAAATAAAAATATTAAAAAATTATATTCTAACAATATTTTAACTTTACAATATTTTTATTCAACTTTTTCTCTCTCATTTTTCAAAACTCCATAAAGCATCATAATTTAAATCATTTCACTATTATTTAAAAATATTTTATTACCATTTGGAGATATCTCATCATATTTGACTGTCCAAAAGAGGCCTTAATGATTTTGTAGTTTTATTTATTTATAGAATTGGTAGTTTAGTGGAGTCAATGAGGCCAGTTGCAGAATTGAATCAAAGGAATAAAAGAAAAAATAGAGTTACAGTGTGGAAAAAGACTTGTGATGATTGTACATAAAAGGTCTTTAGAGTTTCAGTCAGCTATTATTGCCATCAAAAACTAAGACATCTACCCTACTAACACGAATTTAATTAAATGATAGAGACATTTGAAATTCTTGCAACAAGAAGTTGCTCTATGTTAAGGAACTGAAAAGGGATTGATGCATATGTTGAAGTAATGAAAACAGATTGATGAGTTGAGAGGAATACTCGAGGCAAGACAACAATAGTGAAGAGAAGAATCACTTTTCTCATTACATATCAGCAGTATCAAAGGTTTCTTATATAGAACATATACAAAAAGCGTAAATGCTAAAAATAGAAAAGAACCGAAGGACACCAATTATGTTCACTATACATAAATGAATATTTGTGTCCACTACATTCCTAGCTAACTTTATCAAATAGCTGTTGTGTCATGCGCCCACCATTACTTTTTGTTTCTTCTATTCTGATCACTATAGGCACTCCACCACAGGGTGCATTATCTGATGCACTACTCCTCCCTTGGACAATAGCATTGCTTTTTGTTTCTTCTTCTCTGATCATTGCAGGTACACCACCACAAGGTGCACTATCTGAGCACTACTCATCCCTTAGATAGCTGCTGTAGGTTGCAAGTTTTTTTGTGAAATTTGTGACTCCCCCTCAAGATGGGCATGGATAGTAGAAAATAGAAGGTGGCAGTAGGGAGGGCCGTGGTGAATATGTCTGCCAGTTGGAATTTGGAGGCTATGTGTATAGGTGTAGGGATGTTAGACAATACCTTTTCCCTAACAAAGTGGCAATCCAATTCTATGTGTTTAGCCCTCTCAAGGAAAACTGGATTCTTGGTTAAGTGGATTGATGATTGGCTGTCACAATATAAGAGTGCTGGCTTGGGATGGTCTATGTTAAAGTCCTTGAACAGAGATATTATCCACAAAATTACACAACTGGTATGAGCCAAGGCCTTATACTCTACCTCTGTAGAAGATCAAGAGATGGTGGCCTGTTTCTTGGACTTCCAACTAACTAGGGTGTCTCCAATGAAGGTGCAAAAACTTGTTATGGACCTTCTGATTTCTAGGCAAACTGCCCAGTCAGAGTCGCTAAAGGCCTTTATGTGCATAGTTGACTGTGAGGAGAGGAGAACACATTGTCTTATAGAGCCCTTCACATACCTTAGGACCCTATGAGTTGCAAGCATGTCAATATGAGATGGCTTGTTCATGAATTGGCTAAGAATGCTAACAGCATAAGTAATATATGGTCGAGTTATGGTTAAATTAATTAACCTCCCAATTAGTCTCCTATAACTTGTTGCATCAGTTAAGAAGTCTAAAGATGAATGTGATAGCTTGTGAATCATTTCTATTGGAGTTTTTGCTAGTTTGTATCTAAGCAAACCAGCATCTTCAAGAAATTCCAAGCTATACTTCCTTTGATATAAGTGAATACCCAAGGCTAGGGGTGAGCATCGGGCGGTCCAGTCCAAATTTTATAGGACCGAGTATATTCGGTCCAGTCCACGGTCCAAAGGTTTTTCGGACCGGACCAGACCGAATGTACATAGTTTATGTGATGCCCCGACTCCCACGTACAAAAAGCCTTGGGAATCGTGACGTCAGGATGATGACAACCCGGTCATGCATCCCAACGACAAGTGTTAAGTGTGTGCAACAAAATAAACAGTGCACAATTAAAATACACAGCGGATATCAATTAAGTCAACTAGTACCAGAATTTTTGTTAAATACAATATCCAAAATACAAACCTCATAAAAACAAAGCCAAAGTCCCAAATAATAAAATACAAGTCTGAAAATACAACACAGCACGAGTGATCCCAGATCACTCCTTCGGCGGAGCCAAATCCTCAGGCTCGGCATCTGCAACAACAACCACATAATCTGCAGTACTATGAAATGGTACCGCAGGTAAGTTATAACCTAACCACATCCTGAGATAAAAACATATTTAGACAACTAACCATACATGCATATGATGCAATATGCAACACACGCCAAAAATCTCTTTTGGCCCAAAAATATTTCCAATAAAAACATTTCCACCATTTTCCCAGAAAATGATACACAAAAACATACTCACGCTATTTTCCCATAAAACAGCCATTTTTCCAATTAATCCAATTAAACCATATGCACCATGGCCTCCCCTATGGACCATCCGCACGTCCTGACTGCTTTACGAGCAATGCCCAGTTTCACACCCGGTGCGTTCGTGGCCAGGTCATCCTCTAGCCCCCGCCAATAGAAGGGCCACGGAGTCGGCACGTCCAACGTCTGATCCTGTTATCGCCCGGCGACAACCCAGGGGACGTCACTCAGTATATTCCGCTCCCGAGTGACCAGAGGAGCTCCACTGAGATAATGCCCCATCTCGGCTTGGGGTTGTGATACACACGCACCCACAAATCCAGTCAACACATGAAAACCCAGTTTTCAAAATAGCCACATGATCATGAATGCAATATACGAAAACCTCGTTTTCAATTTACAAACATGAACATGCGTGTATATGCCATGAACCAAACATAACCTCAATATCACAACCAACCAGATCACAATACAATTCCCAACGATAACCAGATCACAACCAACCAGATCACAATACAATTTTCAACACCCAAATCACAACACAATAACCAATCAAACAATTACTCCGTTCTCAATCCATCCACCCCCGAACTCCTCATACTCAGTCTGGACCAACCAGAATACAGTATAAATAAATATTGTAAAAATATATTTAAATCTCAAAAGATTGTTTAGGAAATACTTACAGAGCTACAAAAATATTTTCGGAGGATCACAAAGGGGCTGGAAGCACCAAAGCAGCAACTCCACAGTGTAAAAACACTGTGGCCGAAATACAGTGAAACCCAAATTTCACCCGGGGTCAAACGAAGACTTGGGAACAGTAGGGTAGGGCCTATAGGAGGTGGTGAAGCTAATGGAAGTGATGGTTGGCCGTGGGTGGCGGCCGAAACAGCGGTTTAAGGTTGAGAAACTCAAATCGGACTTTGAGTTCGATAGGGCGACTCCGGTGACGGATCGGGGCTGGAGTTGGGTCCAAAGGATTGCTGGAGGGCCGGTGGTGAAATGGTAGAAATTTGGTGGCCGGAGGTGGCTGGACGACGGCGGAATGGAGTGAAAACCACCGCGGGTTCAAGCGATTCGTGGCGGCTAACGGCGGCGTTAGCCGGCTGGATACTTGGTGGGTAGACTCGCCGGCGCACGGGGGAGCCGATGGTACCGGTGGTGTCATGCACGACGGGCCGGAGCGGCGCAGCAACGGTAAGGCCGATTCACGGTGGGGAGAGGAGAGAGAGAGAGGATTGGGTCGTGCGCGGGGAGAGAGAAAAACCGGAAGAAGAAAGAAGAAAAAGAGAAAGAAAAAGAGGAAGAAGAAAAAGGAGATCCAGTCTTTTTCAACTTGGGTTACGAAAGTGATCCAACGAAAAAGATTTTAAAACTGAAAACTAAATAAAATAATCCAAATGCAGAGAAATATTTAAATAAAACAATAACTATTTTTAAAACAGTTAAAATAACTAAATCAATTTAACTCAAAATTAGCTAAAGTAAAATATTAAACTCTGACAAAAATATCATTTAAAATAAAAAGGAATTAAATTGCAGGACACTAATTAAAATTAATCAAATGCAGTGAAATGCTTTAATAAAATGATAGAAATTTTAAAACCCACAAACAAACCAATTTAATTAAGAAATCAATTTAAATCCAAAATAATAATTAACAAAAAGAAAGCCCAATAAAATAATTTTCACAATTTAAAATATTCTAAAAATAATATTCTAAAACTCCAAAAATTCTAAGATAAGAGAATCAATTTTTAAATTAATTAAAATAATCCTTCATTAAAAATACACTAAAATCCGGGATGTTACAATTTATATATATTTTTTATAGTTTAGATATATAATTAATTATATAAATTTCATCTAACCTAATCTTATCACTAACTAATATATAATTATACTATATTATAATTAAGAATAGACTATAGTTATACTTATACAATTATACTTATACTAATATTACTAATATATAGCTATACTATATTTACTGATATCTAATACTTTATACTAATACTATTATATAGTTATATTAATAGTTATATTAGTTGTTATATTAGTCATACTATATTATAGTGATTTATTATAACTATATTATATATTAATATAAGTTATTGTGATTTAGTATAACTATATAATTATTATAATATAATAATATATTAGTATAAGTTATAGTGGTTTAGTATACGTATAAGTTATAACTATAGTCTATATTAGTATTAGTATTAGTATTAGTATAAATATTAGTATTAGTATTACTATATCACTATAGTTAATAGTATCATATAGTGATATAGTATTAGAGTATTATTATACTTAATACTATAGTGATTTATATATATAGTAATTTATACATAGACTTAAAGTGGATTACTAATAGTCTAATACTTTATACTAATACTAATTATACTATTATATAGTTATACAGTTATACAACTTATATTAATTATGATTCGTAATAACTAATCACTATAAATCTATAACTATATATATTTACTATTTAGTATCAATGTATTAATATATTCTTTAATGTATTACTAGTACTATTAAGTATTAAGAGTTATAGTATAAATTATAACTATAGTCTATAATAGTATAATATAGTATATAGTAATAATAGTATATAGAAATAATTTATATCAATGTATTATTATATAATATATAGTATTAGTATCACTATATCATTATAATATATATATATACACACACTATAAGTCTATATGTAGTAGTAACAGTAACACTATAGTCTATAATAGTATAATATATTATATTAGTATATATTAATATATCCTAAGAGTTATCGGATTATAGTATAATGTATGTATAATAGCATAGTATTAATATCACTATAAGTTATAACTATATATACCTAATAGGCTTATAGGCTAATACAATGATTTATTAATCATATTACAAATTTATTAATCATAGATTCATAGAATCATAAATTATAATATTTATAATACATTGAATTTGAGTCATTTACATACTCTAAGTTAGTAACAAATTATATAATTTTCATCTAACCTAATCCTATCACTAACTAATATATAATTATACTATATTATAATTAAGTATAGACTATAGTTATACAGTTATACTTTTTTTTTTGCGCAGTTATACAGTTATACTTATACTAATATTACTAATATATAGCTACACTATATTACTAATAGTCTAATACTTTATACTAATACTATTATATAATTATACTAATCATGATTCATAATAACTAATCACTATAAGTCTATCACTATATATATTTAGTATCAATGTATTAACATATTCTTTAGTGTATTACTAATACTATTAAGTATTAAGAGTTATAGTATAAATTATAATATATGTATAATTTATAAATTTATAATAGTATGTATAATTAAATATTTTATTCTTATTTATAATAGTGTGTTAAGTATGTATCTTTCTCAATTATGGATGTAATATGTATGGATAATTAAATTATTTATGCTTATTGCTTCATATACAAAATGTTAAAAGTTGTATATGGCTCATTATGCATTAACATCTTTAAGTTAGTAATAAAGTAATAATTAACATCATCAATAATGTAATTTTCATCTAATTTATTATCATTGACCATATAAAATATTTTTTCATTGAGTTTGTTACATAATCCACATTAATAAGTCACTTAGTTTAATTTAGTATTGTAAATAATATTTTTTATTAATTGATTTAAAAAGAAAAAGAAAAAGAGAAGACCGGACCGATAGCTACCGGTCCGGTCCGGTCCAGAAAAAAGGATGGATCGAAAACCTTCGATCCATCTCAGGACCGGACCAGACCGGACCGTGTACACCCCTACCCGAGGCTAATCTGACAATTTCTAGTCCTAAAAAGTATTTTAGGTTGCCAAGATCCTTGATCTTAAATTGAGAATGGAGGTATGCCTTTATACTGTCAACAACAGCCATGTTGGAGCTTCCAACAATTATGTCATCAACATAAACTAACAAAACTACAAAACCTGATTTATCATTCCTTGTAAAAAAGGAATAATCTGACTTGGATTGTTGGAAACTAATTGAGATCAAGGAAGAGGAGAATTTTGAATACCATTGGCGAGAGGCTTGATTAAGTCCATAAAGGGGCTTATGCAACTTACAAACTACTCTTGTATCTTTAGAGTGTGATGACTCCTCCTGAATATTATATGCTAGAGGCAAGTCCATGTAGATTTCTTCATCCAAATCTCCATGGAGAAAGGCATTATTCACATCCAATTGGTATAAGTGCCAATTGTAGGTAGCTGCCAATGCTCAGAAAATTTGAATTGTTGTGAGCTTGGCTACAGGGCTAAAGGAAAATTTGATAGTCAAATCCTTCTTTTTGTGTGTAAACCTTAGCCACTAATTTGGCCTTATTCCTTTCTAAGGTCCCATTAGATCTTAACTTAACCTTATACATATATTTGCAGCCAATAGTGGACTTACCAAGAGGGAGAGTGTTGATAGTCCAAGTTCCATTATTTTCCAAAGCTCTTAATTCCGAGTTTATTGCCTCTTGCCAATGTGGAGATCTCACAGCTTCTTGGTAACTTTTTGGTTTATGTAATAGAGAAAGAGAAAGGGCATAGGATCTGTGAGTAGGTGACAAGTTTGTGTAGGTTAAGTGTTGATGGAAGGGGTGAGCAGTTGAGGCAAGTTGGCAATGATAGTCGTGTAGGTAGGTGGGTTTAAGTCTAAATGGATCTGACCTTCTAGGGGGTATGTCATCATGCACTAAATCACTAGTAGAAGGTGATGAGTGAAGGGTTTGAGGTAAGGGTGTATGAGGTTGAGTAGTTGGAGACGAGACTGTTCAAGTGATGGGGAATTGTTGTCAAGTGAATCAGGTGATGAGGGATCTGTATGAGTGTGTGGGTGTGTGGGTGTAGAATAGAGGATAAGAAAATTTTAAGTCTCACAGTGGTGAAGGAAAGACCAAACCAGGTGGACGTGTAGTATGGATGGTGTTGGAGTTAGAATCTTGAAAAGGGAAGGTGGATTCGTAGAAAATGACGTCCTTGGAAATGAAACACGAATGACTCTCTAAGTCATAGAGCTTATAGCCTTTAATACCAGCTAGGTAGCCAAGAAAGATGCATCTCTTGGCTCTAGGACTCGGTTTGGTCTGTTATGCTTTATGGTAGATGCAAAACAAAGGCATCCAAACACCATTAGATGTGTGTATGATGGGACTGTTGAGAAAATGACTTCATAGGGTGATTTATTGCTCAAAGTGGGAGTTGGTATTCTGTTAATGAGGTGAGTGGCTGTCATGACAACATCTCCCCATAATTGAAGGGCTAGGGAAGCTTGGAAGATGAGGGCCCAAACCACACATAGGTGGTGTTGATGCTTTCTCTCAACCACCCCATTCTGTTGAGGGGTATAGACACATGGCTTTTGGTGCAAAATTATTTTAGAATTGTAGAAAATAGGCATGTCGAATTCCAATCCATTTTCAGATCTGATTTGTTTTATTTTGGCACTGAACTAAGTGTTAATCATATGAACAAGATTCTGCAAAAAGGTCATTGTTTTAAATTTTAATTTCATTAAATACACCTAAAGGACCCAAGAGTGGTCATCAACTATAGTCAAGAATTAATGATGACCCTGGATTGAAGCTTGTGAGTATGGGCTCCAAATGTTACAATGGACCAATTCAAAAGGACCAGAGGTGCAAGAGGTAGTAAGATTGAAATTCTTTCTTTTCTATTTAGTCAAATGGCAAATGGTGCATTGCTTGTCTTTGTCACTTTTTACATTGGGAACACAAGATTGAACTACATTCATTCTCTGTTGAGAAGTGTGTCCTAATCTAAAGTGCCAAAGATTAAATTCTTGTTGGTTGTTTGCTTGGAAAACATGACTAGAAAATGATTGGCTGACAGTGTGATTGGAAGGAAGGGAACCCTAGCAAGTCCAATCGTCATCTATGAAGAGAGGGCGGCCTGTATGAAGCAAAGTTTGCTTAGAAAAACAAGGCAAAGTGAGGTGTTGTGAGTGAGATTGCTAATAGAGATTAAGTTGAAGGTGAATGAGATTACACAGAGTACTTATTGAGAGTTAAGGAATCAAACAGCTTCACAGTCCCGATGTGAGTCACATTGACTTGTGTTTTGTTAGGTAATTGAACAAAGGATTGGGTCTCACAAGTGATGGAAGTGAGCAGTGATGTAAAACAGACCATGTGGTCTGTAACTCCAGTATCAAGAATCTATGGTGCAATTTGTGAGTTGGTTGAGTGGTGGTTTAAAAGATATGTAAAGTGTACATGGTGAGGTGCAGAGTAAATGGAAGAATCTGGCAAGGAATAAGCAATAGATGGGTGTAAATTTGTACCTGCCATGTTGGATGAATGAGGGGCTCTAGTTGTGGTATCTATAGATTTTTCTTGGTTAGGGGATGGAAGGTTACCAACATTGAGCTGAGATGTCTTAGCATTGACAAGTGCAAGGAGTTGTTGAATCTAAGCTTCAGTAATGGGCAACTGTGATCCTTCCATGGGTGCCTTCTAATGATTTTGTGTTGTGACTTGGTTTGTAAAGTGCCCAGCTTGCCCAGATGAGAATCCTCCTTTTGACATAGTAAATTTGAAGTTGGGAGGGAAACTAATCAATCGATAGCACTTGTCTTTAGTATGTCCACTCATACCACAGTGGTAAGATGTTACGTCAGCCTTGTCTCTTTTCTTAGCCTGAGATTGGAATGCAGCCAAGGCTAAGGTTTCATGGTTAGGTAGCAAGAGAGCACGAGTTTTCCTTTGCCTTTCTTCATGCAAAACCAGTGAAAAAATCCTACCCAAAGATGGTATAGGAGTTATCAAAATAATCTATCTTCTGATGCTATCAAAGTTATCATTCAATCCCATTTGAAATTTAAAAACACAATCTATTTGTTGAGCCTCGACAAGGGATTTTACAATATTACAAGTGCATAGCTCACAAGAACAATGAGGAAGGGGTCTATAGTTGTGCAGTTCTTCCCAAGTAGCATTGAGTTGAGTAAAGTAATCACTTACAGATTGAGAACCCTGTGTGATGGAGGCATGTTGTTGTTGAAGTTGATAAATCCTTACATTTTCTGGTTGTGCAAATCTTGCCTTGAGTTTATCCTATATTGCTTTGGTAGAGCTAATGTATAGAACATTAGATGCAATCTCCTTAGGGATAGAGTATAGAATCCATGAGAGGAAGAGGTTGTTACACCTCAACCAAGGCATGTAGAGAGGGTCTGTGAGGCTAGGTGTTTGGATGGTTCCATCAAGGAACCCAAGTTTTCTCTTGATGGAGATGGCTAGTGTGAATGAACGGTTCCATGAAAGGTATTTAGGTCCTGTCAAGTGTGGGGTGACCACCACAGTGTTGGCATTGTCACAGTGGTGCAAGAAGAAGGCGCCGTTGAGGTTTTTAGATGGAGAGGAGTTGTGAGAGGTATTAACAGAGGATCCTTCATTAGCCATTTTGATGACAGGACAGTGAGTTGAAACTGCAAGAAGGTTGAATTAGCAGAAACAGAAAAAAGAAAAATCAGTAGCAGAAATCACAAGTGACCCTGCTCTAATACCATGTTAAAGAAATGAGAAAGGATTGATGAATATGTTGAAGTGATGAAAACATATTGATGAATTGAGAGGAATACTCGAGGAAAGGCAACAATAGTGAAGAGAAGAATCACTTTTCTCATTACATATCAACAGTATCAAAGGTTTCTTATATAGAACATATACATAAAGCTCAAATGCTAAAAATAGAAAAGAACCAAAGGAGACCAATTCTGTTCATTGTACATAAATGAATATTTTTGTCCACTACCTTCCTAGCTAACTTTATCAAACAACTGTTGTATCATGCTCTCACCATTACTTTTTGTTTCTTCTATTCTGATCACTGCAGATACTCCACCACAGGGTGCATTATCTGATGCACTACTCATCCCTTGGACAACAACATTACTTTTTGTTACTTCTTCTCTGATCACTACAGGTACACCACCACAAGGTGCACTTTCTAATGCACTACTCATCCCTTGGACAGTAGCTGTAGGTTGCAAGTTTCTTTGTGAAGTTTGTGACTCTAGGCAAATAGAGACAACACAATAGATGACGTGGATGTGATTTTTATCTTTGAAGTAATGTCACGCGTCATTCTTTTATTATCATTTTTATATTATTGTATTTTGCTATCATCTTCCATCATCCGCTACCGTTGTACTTAATGGCTTAATATTGAAATAATTATTTGATATCATATAAACAAATATTAAGAGAATAATAAAAAAATAAATGATAAATATCATATGTCGTTATCTTTTATAATTTTACTCACTCAAGGTGTCAAGACTATATATTGCCAGTATTATTTGAGTAGAAAAATAATACTTTCTTCTCAAAATTCAATTATTATATTTCAAAATAGTACTATATAGTGCAGCCCTGACATGCATTGATTTTTTGAACCACCATGACCAAGAGCTTAAGACTCAGTGTGCCTTGACCATCTAAAAATTTCCTTCATGTCAGTAAGTGGTCCCTGAACTAAACTTTAAAATGCATGTTGTTGGAAGAATTGTGAATTTGTGTTGTGCAGTCTGGTTGGGAAATATAGAACTGAGGCATGGTTGTGAAGCATTGGGATGGAAATTGTAGTTGGTTGTGAATTTGTGAAGTGGCAAAGGGCCATAAAGCGTTGAGGTTTAATTGCAGTTGTTGTGGCATTAAGTATTGGCTTGCTATGAAAGTTTGTTTTTTGTGTTAATTATTAATTGATGTTGTGCCATGTTAGTCACAAATTACCTGTTGCAAGCTTGCATTGGATAAGAGGAACCAAAGAAAAAACAGAGTGGAAAAAGACTTAAAAGAAAAATGAGGCTTGAACACAAGTCTTTGGAGTCTGGCATAACTACAAAATCAATTAATGCATAGCCAAAAAAACTTTCTACTATATTGAAGAGTTGCAAGCCATATTTAGGCTCTACAAAGCTTTTTACAAATTAATTTCTGCTATGTTGAATTTCTTAAAGTTTTCCAAAATATTTGTCTGTAGAGTTGTAATTTTTTTGTGTATTTGATTTTTATAAAATATGCTTGAATCTTAAGGAACCTCAATTATTGGATTCTTCAATTTGCAAGCGGATATATAGAGTGCATTATTACATTATTTATATGGTAAGATTTTGATTTGTGATATTTAAATTTAATTGTTTTTTAAATCAACTCATGCCATGTAAGCATTTTGTTAAATTTGTTATCCACGTGGTCGACTTGCAAATATATTTTTTCTTGTTGAATTAATATGGCCAAGTACTCATATGGTGGATTGGTGCTGAGCAGTATGTACTTGTCAAACTATGTGCATCTAATTCAAAGCTGTCTTAGGTCCCGTTTGGTTGTAAAGCTCATCTGAGTTCAACTCAGCTCAGTCTAATTTTAGACTAAGTTTAACATCCAAACACCTAACTCTCAAATTACTAAACTCATCTAAATTTAAAATCTATTTATATGTGGGAACCACAATATTTTTCAATTCAACATTTTTTTACACGTGGGATCCACAACCTTTTTCAACTTCTTATAAATACATTTAAACTCATCTTAACATCCAAACACATTTAAACTCATCTATAACATCCAAATTCAACTTTAAATGTGTTCGCAAGTTGTTTGTGTATTTGTTGCTTATGATATTATTTATTTATTTTGTTGAGTGCGATTGGTCGAAAAATTCATGTCCTTGGAGATCATCTTTTAAATTTTCCATCGTTATTGTAAAACACATATTTGCTCCTTCTAGTTGTGTTGTAGGTTCAATATGAGATTTTAAAAAAAAAATGCTTGAATCTTAAGATATCTCTTTTATTTCTAGTGTTAGAACTTATTTCTACACTAGACTTATTTCTAGTGTCTAATTACATATTATTATACTTTAGTAAATTATTATTATTATGTGTTATTAACTTATTGTTGAACCCATCTTGGCATTTTTAAACATCTTCCGCTAGGCACCGGTTCTCTCTAGAAAGAGAAACTCTCTATTCTCTCTACAAAACTCAATCCCTTCGAATGCTGGAAAGGTGGGTGGAGCTCTCTTTTCCCTTTCCATTACCGCAATACGTATATACTTTCATGGTAGTATCTTTTCCTCCTCCCTCCACCAGTCAGTTTTGGTCAAATCTACTGCACTTCGGCCACCATCAGTCGACAGGCACCCCACCATGCAATCCTTCAGCCGCAAATCTACTGGGATAGAGAGGAATCGTGCCCAAAATCTCCACACATGGTCGTCACACGCTGCCACGCCATGATGCCTCAACCGGTTACACTCATTGTACCAGCAGATTTCCCGCACCATAATATAAAGAGACTAAAATAAACCTTCCTACAATGGATTTAAGCAAATATACGGTGAGTATTGATGGATAAATTTTTTTATCCTAATTTAAACAAATAATCCATCAAAAACCTAAATTTAAACGGTAAAATGATTAGAAAAATAGCATACCTATGCGTACTGCATAAAGGAAGAGGCTTCGACTAGGTACTGTACATGGTGGCAAAGGTGACTTTAGACGGCAGAGATGGACGGCTTTAAAGGAGAAAATGACGTTTAACATAATATATACATTGTTATGGTCCAATTAGATGACACTATATATGCTAGTACTATAGATGAGACAATATGTTGTTACTATATATATGTTACTTATAATTTAATTAGTATGATATTATATATTTATATATACTTTACTATAATATAATATATAATATGCTCGATTATATATTATAATATGATATTACTGTGATACTAAACTATAGTACCATCTAAGATGTCTATATATATATATATTAATGTTGTTCTTTTATTTAAAGGTATAGTGTAAAAAAAAATATTATTAAACATTAACCAAACCGTTTGAATTGTTAATAATAAGCATTCGAACATTTATGAACTAGAGTGGGAAAGCATATATTCACGTTCGAATGTAATATTTATCCATTCAAACGTGAAACTTTAGGAGGGAAAATTTTTTCGTGTCATATTTTCACGTTCGAACGGTTAGTAAATACACGACAGAACCTCAGAATACACGACAGAACCTCAGAATCTCGCTCTCCTCTCGCCACTCTCATCTCTCATGAACTAGAGCTCCTTCGTGATTCTCCCTCAATCCAGTACCCAAATACTACTATTTTTCATCTCACTCAAATTTTCTCGGATTAGCAAGGTATTTTTACTGCTTTTTGTTCTGTAAAAACAGATTGGGTACATGGCATTAGTGGGGCATTTTTCTTGCTTTTCATCTCTCAAAACGAACGGTATGCTTTTTATATTCTCATTTTGATTTGAATATGATATTTTACAATGTTGGAAATTTTTTTGTTCTTGTTATTGTTGTTTGCCTTTTTTGTTTGTTCTTGATATTGTTGTTTGTGTTTCTATGCATTCGTGATAAATGGTGTTTTCTGTTGTTGAAGACAACTAGAATCTGGAATGAACCCATTTGAATAGCACCGGCTTACAGTTCGAACGAGAATACCTTTTGTTCGAAAATAGTTTAACACCGTTCGAACGGAAACTTATAAATAAATGTATTTACAATTAGAAATTAGAATATATGAGGATGGTTGTAGTATTCAAAAATAGTTTAAAAATGAAGTATTTTAATTAAAATACTAATAAATCTTTAATTTCAAATACTTAATACAAAATATTTAATAATACTTAAATAGTTATTATTCTAAATTATTAAAATGAAGTATTAGAAACTAAAATACTACTAAATCTTTAAATTAGGTTGTACAAATAATTAAGATTTAATAATACTTAAATAGTCAATTCCAAATTAATAAAATGAAGTATTTTAATTAAAATACTAATAAATCTTTAAATTCAAATACTTAGTTAATATGTTTTTGTTGTATTGTTGTATAAATAATATGTTGTTATTGTTTGACATATGTTAGCATATCTTGCATTAGTTTGTTCATCAAAATAAACCTTAGACCCGTTCAAGAGTTATCAATCCGAATGAATGCTTGATTGATAACTCTTGAATTGTCCAAAGTGGACAGTTTGTGATTGTAAGATCATTCTTGCAAACTATTGAATTATATATGTTATTGTCCAACATTATGATTTTGGTAGATTCATGCCTTGTTCTTCGGATATGTAGTTTTGGTGATGGTGCAATGAGGTGTTAATCGTCAATGCACACAACCAAACAAGCATATTTGGAGAACTATGAGGAGATGCTGCTGAAATTTTGTTGGACGTAATAGATAATAGATCATAGGTTCGTAACTATGATCTTACAATCCCGAACGGGATAGGACCAACTACCCTGTGAAATGTAGCATACTCCTTGATTGATTTAACATTCGAACTTGTTTATTTGTTGATTCACACATGACTGTTTGTATTGAAGATAGTCGGCATGGACAAGAGTTAGATGCGAGTTAGCGATCGATTGGGTTAGAATTACAATGTATATGCTGACGTTGTTAAGAAATTTTTGGAGTTTTCATTGGGTACATGCGATAGTGATGGGCGTATTAGATGCCCATGCAGAGAATGCAGGAATTTGCATTCTCATAAGATAGACTTGGTGAGAGAGCATCTGTTTGTCAAAGGTATTGACAAGGGTTATACTGATTGGGTCTTACACGTCGAACCATATCTAACTTCATTTGAGGCTCCACATGAAGAAGAAGAGATTGATGAAGATGTACAAACCAAGCTTGTTGAAGATGAATATGATGAGGATATGGAGCAAATGTTAGGTGACATCAGTGTGGGAATGTTTATGGATGAAGGTGAAACGGACACATCAAGTTCAAATGATGGGGGCCATAACACTTTTGCATAATTGGGGAATGAATCACAGCATGAGCTATGTCCAGGATGCGGAAGACACAGTAAGTTGTCATTTATCGTGAGACTAGTTCACATAAAATCAATGTATTGATTATCTATTAAGGCTGTCAATATGTTACTTGAGCTATTTAAAGAGGCACTGCTGACAAACAATACTTTATCTCGTAACTTCTATGAAGCAAAAAAGTTGAAATGAGGACTCGAATTTGATTACAACGTAATACATGCATGTAAGAATGACTACATATTATTTTGGCGAGAAAATGAGCAGTTGAACTAGTGTCCCATATGCCACGAATCAAGATGGATATCGGACAAGCAAAATGTGCCGCAAAAGGTCATACACCACTTTCCATTGATATTTAGATTACAACGATGATTTATGTTATGCGCAACGGCTGTAGACATGACATGGAACTCATCAGGGAGAGTAAGCAATGATGATATTTTGTCACATCCTACTGACTCCCAGGTGTGGAAGGAATTTGATTAGGAACACTCATGGTTTGCTGAAGAACCGCGTAATGTGCAACTTGGGTTGGCAACAGATGGATTTAATCAGTTTGGTAACATGAGTACTAGTCATAGTACTTGGTCAGTTATACTTATGCTGTATAATCTACCACAGTGAAAGTGTATGAAAGATTCATATTTCATGATGAGTTTGCTCATTCCAGGTCTGAGAACACTGAGAAATGATATAACATACACTTACAGCCATTGATTATGGAAACTTGTCAGGTTGGAGTACTAAGGGAAAAATGGCATGTCCAACTTGTAACAAATATACCAAATCTGAATGGCTTATGTATGGGAGGAAATTATGTTTCATGGGTCATTGTCGCTTTTTACCTGGTGACCATAGATGGCGTGGAAACTCTAGAATGTTTGATGGAACTGTTGAATGGAGCCAATCTCCACCATATTTTTCTGGCAAAGATGTACTTGCACAATTTATAGATGTTGGTTGTAATGAATTTGGTAAAAAAAAATGAAAGAGAAAACGAGCTACGAATGAGTTGAATTGGACAAAAAAGAGTATATTTTTCGAACTCCCATACTGGTTGAAGTTAAAGTTGCAGCATAATTTTGATGTTATGCATATTCAAAAAAAATATCTGCAAATCGGAATTGAGAACATTGATGTCAATTGAAGGAAAAACAAAGGATACATTAAACTCAAGGAATGATCTGAAGTGGTTGGGAATAAGACCAGAAATGCAATTGCAAGAAAATGGTTCGTCTGTCTACATGCCGATTGGATGGTATACATTGTCAAGGAACGAAAGGGTTACATTTTGTGAGTAGCTAATGAAGATTAAATTACCGGACGGTTATGCCTCGAATCTAAGAAGGTGTATGAGAACAAATGATTGGAAAATACCTGGATTAAAAAGCCATGATTGTCATGTTGTCTTATAGCGTATCTTGCCTATTGGTACACATGGGTACTTGACGAGAGACGTGTGGGTGGCTTTGACTGAGTTGGGTGCATTTTTTAAAGACTTATGTGCTAGGACGTTGAATGTAGAAGCTTTGACTGAGCTGCCTATTAGTACACCACTGCTTTTTGATCTTCTGTTCCCCACCACAAAAAGCAGTCCACGTGAGTGTCTCCCTTCTCTGCGTGCGTCCAGACCAAGAAGCAGCCCATGTGCAAGCCGCTTTCATTTCTATCCGGATTTTTTTTCTTTTATTTTTTGCTGCACCCACCAGCATTATGTCTTCGTCCATGTGCGTGTTTCTTTTCTTTGTTTTCTTTCAGTGTCTAAGCTATGATCATCACTGAGAGTTGGAGACCACGATGAGGCAGTGAACTGGGTGGTTATCTATGGTGGTGAGGGTGGCGGCAGGCCGTATGGTTCTCTGTTTCGAGGAGGTAGAACAGAGGCTGTTGGACGTGTTGAGGATGGCTCACAGTGGTAATGCTGCGTAGCTCGGTGGTGTTCGGAGCAGTGTTGACTTGATGGAGACGACGTGTGTACTGCTATGGAGGGTGGCAGCGAGGTGGTGATGCATAGGAGGTTCATGGCTTTGCATGGTGGCTTGAGTAATGGAGTGCGGTGGTTGGCAAGGTGGTTGGTTCTGAGGGACGTTGGCAGCGAGGTGGAGTTGCAACCGAGGTTGCTGCCGCTAGAGGAAACTGGGCACAGCTATGGTGCAGTGCATGGCTCATGAAGTGGAGAGTTGTAGTGCATGCGTAAGGTTGAAGATGATGCGAATGACGTGTCATTTTTGTCCATAGACAAAATGGCACATTGTTTAGTAGAGGGACGATTTGATTCCCAGAGATAAACGATAGGTCGTTTTTACTTTGAGAAGAACGACATGCCATTTAGTGGACGGCAGTTTGCAATTCCCAGGTTTAAATGACATGTAGTTTTTCTGTATAAGTAAAATGACATGTCGTTTAGGACAACCTGTAAAACAGAAATTAAAATTAATAAAATAAAAATAAAACTTAGACAAGCAAAATAAATAATCAATAATTAAATAAACAAAAATAAAACTAGAGAAAGAAAATAAATAAATAAAAATAAAATTAGACAAAAGATGAAAAATAAAATATTAAAAGTGTGTTGTGCAAGTAAATAAATATTGCCCAATTAAATCACAAGTTATAAAATCAAGTATAAAATATACTTTTAATCAATTTAAACCACAACTTGGATTTATGCCTCTTAATCATTTTTTTTTTTTATCTAAAATCAATAATAAAATAGTAAAATAATTAAAAATGTATTGATTTTAACTGTGTAAAATATGCAATAATGCAGCTCAATCATTATTAATTAAGGTCATATAATAGACATATAATACAGATTGATTACAATGTTATATTTTATATAGTCCACAGTACAATTACGTCAAGGTCGAGGCACTACTAGAGACGTGATGTTGGAAAAATATCGTAAGGTGGGTAAGATCAAGGTTAACATTCTTTACGAACATACCGGAGGCGAAAGACAACCAGCAGCTTGGCTTGCATTGCATGTGGGTGCTCTTACACGAACTTATGCACAATTGGCTACGACTTCATGGAAGAAAGTCCCCCAAGATGTTAAGGAGCTTATCAAGAAGTGTTGTTTGGTAATGTTTAAAACATTGATTTAGTAGAATAAATTTCTATATTTTACCTAAATTTAGAATATTATAAATGATAATATGTTTGTGACTATTTTTTTCAAGGATGACTTCGAATTAAATTTTGGTCGAAGAGAGGAGTGTAAGATTGTGGAAGAGCTTATGAGTAATGCATTCCGCAAATATAAGCCGAGGTGTCATGAGCATTATAATAAGTTTGAGAACAATGAAAATGCACGCCAACATCCTTTTCAGGATGTTCGACCTTCTGAGTGGGAAAAACATTGTGACATGTTTGAGGATCTATCATATCAGGTATAATTAAATTAATTATTTTACTTGTCCTATTTGTCATTTTGCTTCCTAATATTTTCAATTTCTTTGCACGACCAAAGTTCTATAAACAAAATAAATAGATCAAAATGAAAGATTAATTATCATGTAGGCTCAAGATCTTTCCATCGCCTCTCTAACAAATTGGTATTGGTATTTTTTTATTTATTGGATATAGTTAATTATTTGGATGAATCAGAATGATGTTATGTCTTAACACATATTTATTGTAGCAAGATTCAAATACCAATTATGATCTGACAAAATTATATGCTGCATCACACATTGATCATAATGGAGAGTGGACTCATCCTGATGTCCGTGAAAAATATGTAAGTATTATAATCTGTTTTAATTAAATATATTATAATATTCATGACGATATTAATTCTTTATCTCATATATGTTTAGGATAAAATAGTTGCCCTATATGCTGAATCTGCGTCAAATCAAAATTCTTTAACAAGTGACATTGATATTTTTACATAAGTCCTGGGTCAACGTTCAAGATATTTGAAGGGTTTGGGTCACTGTATAAAGCCTTTTCCCTCTTCCTCTTCTTCTGGGTTTGCCTCTACAACTTCTATAGCGCTAGAGAATGCGAATTCTAGAATTGAAGAATTGACTGCAAGGTAACATGAGTTACAGGTTCAATTGGCGAAACAAGCAGACAAGGAGATGCACTTCAAACAGCGTGAAGAACAACAAGAAGAGTTCAGGAGATAGATGCAACTTCAAATGCAGTAGCTTATGCAACAGTATACGCCTCCAAGCAACTGATGGTTTTTTACGTACAGATTTTGAGATTATCTATTTATATACAAACAATGCCAGTCTCACGGTTATTTATTTAGTTTGCACTTATTATAAGACTTTTGTGAGTATCAAACAATTTCTAATGTATTTTTTCAAATATTATGAATGTCTATTTGGTTTTTTATTATTGAGTTTAAATACCATAGTTATCGTTCGAATGACAAAATAACGTTCGAACTCCATTGATTATATCTTTCGACGACCACATAAGGTTCGAACGGCATTTATTTTGGTAGCGTTCGAACATAACTTTTACACTGTTCGAATGATTATACCTTTCAATCTGTCCCTTTAATGTTCGAACGAAAAGTTATATTTATACCGTTCGAACGGGTGTCTAATGTAATTTTGTTCAAACGTTTTTTCTAGTATTTCAAACAAATTATTCAACTTCGAACGTAAAATTGTAACCGTTCGAACGATATTCTAGGATGAATTTCAACTGTGGCAAAAAAAATTCTACCGTTCGAACATGTTCAAACGGTTTCCTTCAAATTCGTCCCAAAAGATTTTTTGGGACGAAAAATTTGGTCCCAAAAAAAATGTTTCTATTGTATTTTAATTAAAACGTTCTTTTGCCCTAGCTGTTGATGCAATTTGTCATTTATTTTATCTAATTGTAAATTTGTAATGAATCAAAGTAGTCCCATTTATGTTGAACTACAAATTTTATACCCTTAATTTCCAAGCATTTCTTTTGTAGCTTTGAATTTCTCCTCCACTCTTGAAAACTCAATGATTTAAAAAACAAAACAATAATAGACCAATTCACTAGATTCCAAACCTGCGATGTACAAGAAGAGGACGAAAATTTATAAATTTATAAAAATAACTTACTATATTATTATTTTGGAATTTGAAAAAGTTAAATCGTTTATTATGTTTTGTATGAGAATTTGAGAAAATTATAAAAATAAGAAGAGATAAGATGAGATGAAATACTTTTTAAATCTAAACGAGGCAGAAAATGGATTTATAATACTGATAACTGGCACATGCCATTTTCTTCATTTTCTTTATTTGTTACCAATTGTATGCAGCTTTTGAATCCACTTGGTGAATGAACATGGGCTCCTTGACACAAATCCCAAGGAACGTGGGCTCGGACTTTCGGTCCATTATTCATCCCAGAAACTGAATTGAGGATTAGGCTTTTGTTCTGAGTTTTCTATCCCCTTCTCTTATATCTTTGATTTTTGTTTGTTAAAAAAAAAAACCTTAGTGAAAACTTGCAGTTAATATCCTCTAAATCTCTGGTTTACAAGGTTGTCTTAATAACTCAGATGATTACCTTAACTAATTTCAAATCACCTTATTGAAAATGGATAGACACTTGCAAAAACATGAAATTCGCCACACAAGCGAGTTCTCTAAAAGGTTCGTCAGACTTCATTCTAATACAAACTCAAGCTCAAACAAAATATTTGCGAGATTTGCCATTTTATACTCGAAATGCTTGTGAGACATGACTCAAGCAACTTTTGTGATTTGATGATTTATAAATTAAATCATCAAATCATTACCTAATCATCATACAAATACACAAAATCTTATACAACTTTTTCAAACTTCTAAACAAAACACAGATAATTTACAATTTTTTAAAATTTCAATAAATAATTATATTAAATTTTAACTTTATAATAGTTTTATTCAATTTTCTATATTCTCATGTGGTGGAGTAGTCCATACCTTGAATCGTCAGATACATCATTTAGTCAATTTGGTATGTGGTGGAGTAGTCCATACAATGCGATTGAATTAATGAAACAAAGAAAAAGCAGAGTACTAGAAAAAAGACTTGATCAACGATGGAGACTTTGGCTACTAAGTCAGCAATAATTAATACCATAAAAATTAACCCATCTGCCATAAGGTAATTTCCAAGAAATTTGATACATTACTATCACGAATTTAATGAAATGATAGAGACATTTAAAATTCTTGCAGCGAGAAGTTGCTCTAGGCAAATAGAGACAACACGATAGATAACTTGGACCATGGACATGATTTTTATCTTTGAAGTAATGCCACACGTCATTCTTTTTATTATCATTTTTATATTATTATATTAATTTACTATCATCTTTTATCATCCACTACTGCTATACTTTTTTTTTTTTTAAAAGAGCCAGTAGCTACACACAAAGTGGCCCCGTCCCAAATTTATTAATAAGCCCTCACTTATGGCGGAGGAATACCGTGGTAACAACAAAACACTTGGGGGTTTACAAGATGAGCGTTAAGAACTAACCCAAAAACTAAGTGTCAAAAGCAACCAACAAAACCAAAAACACCATCTAACAAGCCTAAGAAACAGTACCAAGACCAAGGACACTAAGTACCTGCAAAAGGAACACGCAAACATAATAAGCTCAAAATACAGATAAAGTGAGAAAACGTACCATGGACTACGAGATGTGCAAATAGGGGAGACCAATTCTGTCCATACGAAGCAGGCTGTTGAGCTGACTGGGGAGATTATCATTAAAAGACCAATCCATATTTAATCCCTCAGCTCCCCGTTTAGCTAAATAATCTGCCACCGCGTTACCTTCACGAAAAACATGATTCAAACGATACTCAAGACAACTCAAGATACCCTGCAACTCCTCCCAGAAATCCTCTAAGTACCAGATATCACACTCACCCTTAGTAATCCAACTGACAATCAGATTAGAATCAATCTCAATCTCAATCCGACGAAAACCTAACTGATGGCATCTCCTAACCCCTTCCAACAAACTTCTCAACTCAACAAAGTTATTAGACCCTGGACCTAAACAAACCGAATAAGCAGAGTGCAACCTACCAAAATTATCACGAATAACCCCTCCAGCCCCAGCCGGCCCAGGGTTCCCTAAGCTGCTACCATCAGAATTAAGCTTCATCCAATCCTGTGGAGGCCGAGTCCACCTCACCACACGAACATACTTGGGCTTAGGAGGTAAAATATGAATGTCCAACCTCTGCAGAATAGCGACATCATGGGAAGAGATCCTAGAAACTTTCATAACTAATGAGATAATCCTATGAATCCACAACTTGATAACATGCCAAACAACTTGAGCTGATTCCACCCTATCCTCAACCCGAGCTTTACAACGTCTATCCCAAAGATTCCAAGAGACAATAGAAGCGAGAAGACCAAAGATAATCCTTAACCAAGAAGGCTTACCAGCACATCGAAACCAGAAATTAATTTGCTCCTTCCATGTATGGAAAATACCCATATGAACACCTAAGTGAGTCGCAGCCAAACGCCAGATTTGTCTAGCAAAATCTCCATTACAAAGCACGTGATTTAAATCTTCCATATGACCCTTGACACAACAGTTGCACTTAGAAACAATGGGAATGCCAATAGTCTTGATCTTATCATCAACACTCAAACAGTTATTAAGAGCCTTCCACATCATGACAGAAATTTTCTTGGGAAGATTAGTATGCCATATCCACTGGGCCCAAGGTAACGAAGGAGCTCTAACACGGATATAATCCCAAGCACTATTAGTAGTAAACTTTCCATTATTATCCTTCAACCAAATCAAAACATCTTGCCCATCCTTCCTTGTGGCCAAAAAGTGGTACAATTCAAGAGCTTTTTGTTGCCCCACTAAACGTTCCAAAAGGGAGATATCCCACTCATTATCAATCCGATACTCTTTGATTTTAAGCAAAGGTCTCTCTAAGACCAAGTAATAATCACTGATAGGACCTCCATCCACCCAATTATCATGCTAGAAAGAGACATTTCCTTCTCTCACCAACCACTTGGAATGATTCAGAACCTCCGGAATACAACGGACAATAGCTTTCCAAAACCAAGTTCCCTTATTAGGATTCAAGAGAGATAAATGACTACCTTGCACATATTTGCCTCTAAAGAAATCAGCCCACAAGGACTAACCTTGTAGAAGACGCCAAGCAAATTTCATATGTAATGCCCTCTGAACATCCCCAAAATCCCGAATACCCAAACCGCCTTCCTCAATAGGATAACATATATGTTTCTAGGCCACCCATTTCCGCTTGCCTTTCCCCTCAGAATCACCCCAGAAAAAGGAACTCATAATCCTATTCAAAGCCTTAGCCACCCCAACAGGAACATCTAAAACCGCAAGGAGATGAGTGGCCATGCTAGATAACACATGACGTAGAAGAATCACACGACCACCAGCCGAGAGCATTTTCATCTTCCACCCTGCAATTTTCTTATTCGCTTTCCCAATCAACTCACCAAAATCACCGACCTTAAGGCGACCCACCACAATAGGGACACCCAAATATTTAAAAGGAAAAGACCCTTCTGAAAAACCAGTCATACGAAGAAGAGAGGACTTTCTGGGAGCAGAGATGCTTTTAGAGAAAAAAATAGCACTTTTATTATTATTAAGAATTTGACCCGTCCAACTCTCATACAGGTGTAAAACCTCCAGTAAACCTCTCATAGACTTCTTCCCACCATTAGCAAAAATAACAATATCGTCCGCATACATAAGGTGAGAGATAAGAGGGGTACCTCTAGCTTGAGTAAACTGGCCAATTTTCCCATTCTCAAAAGCTGTCTTCAATAACCGAGAGAGAACCTCTTGCATAATGACAAATAAATAAGGAGATAGCGGATCACCTTGCCTCAGACCACGCTTACCTTTAAAGAAACCCAAAGAAGTACCATTCATCATAATAGAGTACCAAGGAGAGGAGATGCATAACTTGATCAGAGCGCAGAACTGAGAAGAAAACCCAAAAGAATCCAAAACATGAATAAGAAAACTCCAATTCACTCTATCATAAGCCTTAGACATATCAAGCTTAACCAAAACATTACCCCCGTTAGACTTTTTATTAATAGAATGAACCATTTTCTAGGTAATACTGATATTTTCAAAAATGCTACGACCAGGAATAAAAGCCCCTTGTTCTTGGGAAATCATCTTAGAAAGCAAGTTCGTCAGACGACCTACAATAATCTTCGCACAAATCTTATAAACCACCAAGCACAGGCTAATAGGTTTAAACTGATCAAAACTATTAGGACAATCAACCTTGGGAATCAACACAATAAAAGACGCAGTATAATATCTGGGAAGAACATGCTATTGAAAAAACTCATAAACGGCTTCCAATAAATCCTCTTTAACAATATCCCAGCAAGACCTGAAGAAACCAGAACCAAAACCATCCGGACCAGGACTGCTTTCAATAGGAATACTGAATAAAGCATCCTTAATATCACCAATAGAAGGAGTACGACAAAGCATCAAATTATCATCCTCAGTAATCATCGGGGTAATCAATTCCCCTAAATCGGGAAACTCACAAATACTACTCTCACTCAAGAACTGCTTGAAGTACTCAACGGCAGCCTTATGAATATCAAGAGGGGTATTTAAAAATGTACCATCAGCAAGATGCATGTCAGTGACCCTCTTACTCTTCTTAGCATTCAAATAAGCATGGAAGAATTTAGAATTTTGATCCCCATCTTTAAGCCAATTTTTCTTAGCCATGTGAGAAAGGCGAGTGTCTTCATGACCCCTCCAAGGAATTCTTCAATCTGGCCATGCTAGCAAAACAGGGCTGGAGATTGATTCAACACCCTGAATCACTAGCTGCCAAGATTCTTTCTGCAAAATACTTTCCTAATGGCAATTTCCTTCAAGCCAAAATCAAAAGGAATGCATCTTACATATGGAGAAGTATCTTTGCAGCAAAAAATCTGTTGGAATCAGGATTAATATGGAGGATTGGTGATGGCAAGCAAACCAGAATCTGGAAGGACAAATGGCTCCCATGCCCCACTTCATTCATGATTCAAAGTCGACCCAAGGACTTAGATCCTGAAGATTTCGTAGCCTCTCTGATTGATCAATCTACTTTGTCATGGAAAACAGAAACTTTGAACTCTCAATTTTCTGCCAATGAAGCAAAAGCAATTTTGCAAATCCCTATATCTATCTGTGGTATCCCTGACAAACTCAGGTGGCAAGGAACCAAGGATGGCATATTTTCTGTTAGCAGTGCCTACAACCTGCAACTCTCTCTTCACCATTCAACACAAGGTCAATCTTCATTTTCTACCACTAACAAAGAAAAATGGGGAAGACTATGGAAGCTGCCTATTACCAATACTGAAAAACTCTTCCTATGGAAGGCTTGCCATAATGCTTTACCTACCAAAGCTAATCTAAAAAGGAGAAGACTAATGGAAGATTCCAACTGTCCCATTTGCCACCAGGTCGAGGAATCAGTGGAGCATGCTCTCTGGGAGTGTCCTGCAGCCAATGATGTATGGAACTACTGCTCCAAAACATTTCAGAAGCAGAGAGTATATTTCCCTTCTTTCAAAACAATGGTCCTCAATATGCTAGCTGAAATGAAGGAATCTCTCCTAGTTGAATTTGCAGTGGTGATATGGAAGATTTGGAAGCAAAGGAATGAGTTCATCTTCAAACAGACCCTCACTAATCCTCATACTCTATCCTTTCAATCAAAACAAAAAATAGAAGAACTACAAATTTTGGCCACCCATATACCAAATCCACCTCATATGGCTAGTAATCCAATCACTCATTGGGAGGCCCCTCCTCAAAACCTTTATAAGGTGAACTGGGCAGCAAATTTATCAAAACTATCCTGCACATGTGGTGTTGGTGTGTCTATCAGAGATTGGCAAGGGCAGTTCATAGCAACAATGAGGATGAAGCTATCTTTATTTCCCGATACTTGGCTTGCAGAAGCTTATGCTGCTCAGCATGCTACTCTCCTAGCCTCAAATATTGGTCTACGGAATATCATTCTTGAAGGAAATGCACAGCAGACAGTGAAAGATCTTAATGGAAATATTGATAACTGGTCTTCTACTGGTTTGATTTTGAAGGAAACTAGAATCCTATTAAACCAATTTGATTCATGGTCCGTTCAATCTGTACCAAGAGCTTCCAATGTGATAGCTCATGCATTAGCTAAAAATGCTCAAGTTATTGATAATGTACTTATTGAGCTAGAGGACATTCCAGACTGTATTGACCATTTGGTCTCTACTTAATGAATATACCATTCAAGTTTCAAAAAAAAAAAGTTAAGAGCTCCAATTTAGAAGCCAATAGATCATTGTCATCCTCAATAGAAAAAGAGTTTTGAAGTCGAAGTTCCAGGCTGCCAATACGATGCTCAAGCTCATTAATAACCATAGTAGCTCATTATTCAAGGTGTCGAGACTATATATTAACAGTATAATTTTGAGAAGAAAAATAATAATTTCTTCCCAAAATTCAATTATTATATTTCAAAATAATACTATATAGTATTATTTTGAAATATGGTGCAACCCGAACATGCACTGTTTTTTCCTCTCATTCCAAGAGGAACCACCACGACCAAGAGCTCAAGACTCACTAGAGTGCCGTGACCACATCTAGAAATTTCCTTCATGTCAGGAAGTGGTCCCTGAACTGAGGCGTATGGCTGGGTAATATTGAACTGAGGCGTGGCTCATGTGAAACGTTGGGATGAAAATTGTAGTTGGTTGTGAATTTGTGAAGTGGCTAAGGGCCATGAAGCGTTGGGGGTTTAATTGCAGTTGTTGTGGTGTTAAGTATTGGCTTGCTGTGAAAATTTGTATTTGGTGTTAATTATTAATTGATGTTGTACGCCCATGCATGTCAATCACAAATTTACCTGTTGCGCGCATATCTGCATTGGATAAAAGGAATCAAAGAAAAAACAAGGTGGAAAAATGAGACAGCTTGAACATAAGTCTTTGGAGTTTGGCATAACTACAAAATCAGTTAATGCATGGCCAGAAAAACTTTCTGCTATATTGAAGAGTTGCATGCAAGCCATATTTAAGTTATACAAAGCTTTTTACACATAAATTTCTTAACCAATTTCAAATCACCTAATTGAAATTGGATAGACACTTGTAAAAATATGGGAACTCAATATTTGAGACAAGTTTGAGCGAGTTCTCTAAGAAGTTCGTGAGGCTTCATTCTAAGACAAACTCAAGCTCGAGTAAAATGTTTGCGAGATTTGCCATTTTATACTCGAAATGCTTGTGAGACATGACTCAAGCAACTTTTGTGATTTGAGGATTTCTAAATTAAATCATCAAATCATTATCTAATCATTATATAAAAACAAAAAATTCTATACAACTTTTTCAAACTTTCAAACAAAACATAGATAAAGTACAACTTTTTAAAATTTCAATAAACAATTATATTCAAATAATTTTTTTAACTTTATTCAATTTTTTCTCTCTCATGTGGTGTAGTCCATACCACTTATATGACAATAGAACACATTATCTACATCATTTATATGGCAATATTTAATTTATAAATCATGTAATGTAAGCATATCCACGTCTATTTATAAATAGAATTTTTCCTTGTTGAAGTAACGTGGCCAACTCATGTGGTGGAGTAGTCCATACAATGCGATTGAATTAATGAATCAAAGAAAAAGCAGAGTAGGAATTTCCATCTTTGAAAAAGCAGAGTACTGGAATCAATAGAACACATTATTTACATCATTTATATGGCAATATTCCATCTTTGCCATAAAGTAATTTCCACGAATGCAAATAAAGTAGGAAAGATAAATTTACATAAATTGAACCTTACAAATAAAGCTATCATTTAGGCCTTGTTTGGATAACAAGAATCTCTTATTCTCATCTTATTATAATATCAAAATACCACAAACATAAATACCTTTTAATTTCAAATTTTTAATTTTTTCATTTAATTACTACAACTTTTTCAATTTTTCAAATAAAACACACAAAAAATTAATTTTTTCAAATCTTGAAACAAAAAGTATTAAAAAAGTATATTCTAACATTATTTTAACTTTACAATTTTTTTATTTAACTTATTTTCTCTCATTTTCAAAATTCCATAAAACATAATAATTTAAAGTATTTCATTACTATTTACAAATATTTTATTACCATTTAGAGATATCTCATCAAAAGAGGTCTTAATGATTTTGTAATTTTATTTATTTATTGGATTGGTAGGTTAGTAGAATCAATGAGGCCAGCTGCGGAATTGAATCGAGGAATAAAAGAAAAAACAGAGTTACAGAGTGGGAAAAGACTTCATGTGATTGTACATGAAAAGTCTCTGGAGTTTCAGTCAGCTATATATTAATGCCATACAAAACCATCTACCCTACTACTATCACGAATTCAATTAAATGATAGAGACATTTTAAATTCTTGCAACCAGAAGTTGCTCTCGGCAAATAGAGACAACACGATACATAACGTGGACGTGATTTTTATCTTTGAAGTAATGCCACGCGTCATTCTTTTTATTATTATTTTTATATTATTGTATTTTACTATCATCTTCTATCATACGCTGCCATTTTAGTTAATGGCTTAGTATTCAACTAATCATTTGATGTCATATAAAAAAATTTAAAGAGAATAATAATAAAATAAATGATAAATATCTTATAATTTCTTTATCTTTTTATAACTTTACTCAAGGTGTCGAGACTATATATTGCCAGTATAAGGGTCCCTGAACAAATTTCGTTGTTGGAAGAATTGTTAATCTGTGTTGTGCGGACTGGTTGTAAAGCGCTGGGATGAAAATTGTAGTTGGTTGTGAATATTGACAGTATAATTTTGAGTAGAAAAATAATACTTTCTTCTCAAAATTCAATTATTTATTTCAAAATAATACTATATAGTGCAACCCGAACATGCACTGATTTTTCCTCTCGTTCCGAGAGGAACCACCACGACCAAGAGCTTAAGACTCAGCATGCCGTGACCATCTAGAAATTTCCTTCTTGCCAGTAGGGCCTCGTTCGTTTTCGGAGATAAGATGAGATGAGATGAAAACTTTTGAGATGAGATGAATTGTTTATTTTATTTTGTATTAGAATTTGAAAAAGTTGTAATGATTAGGTGAGAGAAGATGAGATGAATTTGAAAAAGTTGAATTGTTTATTTTATTTTGTATTGGAATTGAGAAAAGTGTAATGATGAAATTGAGATGAGATGAGATGAGATGAGAGTTTTCTGAAAACAAACCAGGCCTAAGTGGTCCCTGAACTAAACTTTAAAATGCATGTTGTAATTGGAAGAATTGTGAATCTGAGTTGTGCAGTCTGGCTGGGTAATATTGAACTGAGGCGTGGTTCATGTGAAACGTTGGGATGAAAATTGTAGTTGGTTGTGAATTTGTGAAGTGGCTAAGGGCCATGCATGAAGTGTTGGGGGTTTAATTGCAGTTGTTGTGGCGTTAAGTATTGGCTTGCTGTGAAAATTTGTATTTTGTGTTAATTATTAATTGATGTTGTTCGCCCACGCATGTCAATCACAAATTCATATTTGTATTGTATATGTTTCATGTCATTATAATTTCATTAACTGTGCTCAATCTATGTTTGTGCCGAAACTTGGAAAATTAGTGATTTTGGTGTCATATATTAAAAAGGGCAATTATACACCACCAACTATATATATTACAATTCAAGCACTACTACACATTAAAATATTAATATTTTTTTACTTTAGTTCAAAATTTTTGTACTTGCAGTAGTTCAAAATAGATAAAGTAATAATTTTTTTATACCTAGTTGTAAACAAATTGTAATATTGATGTTCTTATATCATTTTTTCCCGAATTTTTTCCGAGTGATAACCGACTAGGACAAGACGGTAATATTGATGCTCTCATGCCACTCTATGGCCTCTCTGCTGACAGAGGCTAGAGGATGTCGGTCACATACACGCCGAGCACGAAATTGGGTATCGCTTGTTATAAAGCCACATGCATGCTCATTATCCGTCGTATGGCGAAAGGAGCCAGAGTGTGTAGATGGTCCTTAGGGGAGGCTATGGTGCATACCTTAATTAAACGGTGACTTTTCGAAAAAGTGATTTAGAGTGCGTGGTGTTTTTCTGTGAAGTTTTGGCAGGTATTGGTGATTTATAATAATGGTAAATGTTAGAGTTTTATGAAATTACCATTTTTGCATAACTTCATATTTTTCCGTGCTTGTATTTTTTAGTGTTAGTTTTTTATTTCACTTTGCTAAGATTTTGCAAAATCTCATTGTGGTGTCCCCACCTGTGGTTTCGCTCCTTGGAACTGTAAACTTTGATGGAGAAGGAGATTACGAGTATAGGGGTCTAGATCTGTCCAGAGAGTGAAGACTTAGGGGCCTTTTTCTTATTCAGAATGTCTTTAAATTTATTCAGATGAATGTAATATTTTTATGCCGATGTTATTAAATAAGAGGAATCCAAGAAAAAACAGGGTACTAGAAAAAGATTTGAACAACACAGCCTTTGGAGTTTGAAAAACAGGGTACTATAAAAGATAAATTAATGCACAGCCAGAAAAACTTTCTGCTGTATTGAAGAGTTGCAAGCCATATTTAGGTTATACAAAGCTGAAGGCACTATTACATTATTTTGATTTGTGATATTCAAATTTTAAATTAATGTGGCCAAGTACTCATGTGGTGGAGTCGTCCATACTCATACCATGTGATTGAATTAAATGAATCGATGAAAAGGCAGAGTACTGGAAAAAGACTTGAAAGAAAGGTCTTCAAAAAAAAAAAACCACGATCACTGTCCAGGGAAGAGATAACAAGTGCGGTACTAAAGTTACCTAAATCTGAAGGAGGGCCCATATCATTGGGAGACGCGGCTGGTGGTATAAGGGTCAGCTGGGGTTTGGCAACCACCACAGCTGCCTTACCCGTGCTTCCATTGATGCTAGCAACATCTCGCCTTTTTCGGGCCTGAAGATCGTGCGTCCAATCGGGGTATCCATGTAGTTTGAAGCAATTCTCACGCGTGTGTTTTGTAGACATGCAATGAGAACACGTCAATCCATTAGTGACCGTGCGAGACTTGGAGACAATAGTAGGTTTTCCAGGGTGCAGAGAGGACCTAGCAGAAGAGGATGCGGTTGGACTTAGTTTCAGAGTTTTGGTGGCCAAAACTGCACCTGAGACATGGTCTGTGTCTCCAGTGGTCATGACCGCCTGTTAAAGTGCCTCTCTACGAACATGAGCGTAGGCCTGCTCGATGGAAGGGAAGGGCTGCATCTGTAGCACATCGCCGCGGATATTATCAAGGCGATCATCAAGCCCGTCCAGGAAGGTGTACACTCAATCCTCTTGGACAAGATTATTATAGCAGTGGATGTCAGTGGTGCACGTCATTAGGTTCGGTCGGCGGAAGTCAATTTCCCGCCAAAGGCCCTGAAGTTCGGTGTAAAATTTCTCAAGAGAACCACCGGCTTGTCGTAGGCGAGTCACACGTCGTCGAGTTCGTAGACTTGAGAGGTGTCACTGTCGTCAAAATATGTTGTAGCAATGGCATCCCAAACCGATTTTGCAGTGGGGAATCGGATGAAGTTGCCAATGAGGGTCGGTTCCATAGAATTGATCAACCACCCTTTGACGATGTCATTGTCTGTGCGCCATTTTCGAAAGGTTGGTTCTGGACGAGTCGGTGCAGGGAAATCGCCATTGATGTAGCCCAGTTTGTCTTTGCCAGAGATGTACATCTCGACAACCAGGGACCAAAGGGCATAGTTGGAGCCATCCAACTTGATACCGATAGGGGTGGTAGAGTGTTCGGTGGTTGGGGTCGGGACCTGGGCTTTGGATAAAGCTTCAGTCATTGTTTTGGTGAGGGTGGTGAGGATAGAATCTGTGTTTGGTGGAGTTTCACCAGAATTGGTGATTACGTCTGCCATATTCGAATGGAATAAGGAGATTTAGAAGTGCAAGATCATAGGAGTCCCAGGATTGGCCTGGGGCTCTGATACCATGTCAAGAAATGCAAGAGAGTTTGAAGAATGATATATTTTCTTGTATTTTTCTCAATGAGTTTGCTACATATATATAGATGAATTCTTAATACCTAACATTAGGTAGCCTACAACATTAGGTAGTCTACAATGTTTGGTATAGCCCACAACATTAGGTAGCCTACAACATTAGGTAGTATACAATATTTGACATTGTGGTTCAACTAGTTTGATCAACTCATGCCAACAGAAACTACTTGGGAAAAAGTCTCTAGTAATTCTTGATGATATTTGGAACGAGAACTACAATGATTGGACTCTCCTACGTGCTCCTTTTGAAGTAGGAGCTCCGAAAAGTAGTATTATTGTCACAACTCGTAACCAGAAAGTCTCGTCACTGATGCGAACCAAGGAAGTTGAACCTTTTCAGTTGGAGGGGTTGTCAAAAGAAGCTTGTTTGTCCGTATTTACCCAACATGCATTGGATGCAAGAGACTTCAGTGCGCATCTTGAGCTTAAAGATATTGGTGAGGAAATTGTTAGTAGGTGTAAAGGCTTGCCATTGGCAGTAAAAACTATTGGAGGAGTCTTACGCAGTAAACATGAAGACTGCAAGGAGTGGGAAAAAGTTTTGAAGAATAAGATATGGGATATTCCAGTGGAAGAGAGTGGAATTCCTTCCTCTCTTATGGTAAGCTATGACAATCTCCCTTCACATTTAAAGAGTTGCTTTGCATACTGCTCAATACTACCAAAGGACTGTGAATTTGAGGAGAATGAGGTGGTTCTGTTATGGATGGCAGAAGGGTTGATTCAACCACGACAAGATGAAGAGGAAATGGAAGATTTGGGTAGCAAGTATTTTCACAATCTATTGTCAAGATCATTTTTCCAACAATCACGCATCAATAAATCACGATTTCTGATGCATGACCTCATCAATGATTTGGCTCAATCGGTTGCAGGCAATACATGCTTTAGAATGGAAGATAGAGTTGCGGGTACTCAGAATGGGGACATTCCAAAGAAGGCACGCCACTCATCTTACTTGGGTAGCAAATTTGATGTTACTAGAAGGTTCATGGTTTTTTCTAAACTCACAAGTTTACGTACATTCTTACCTCTCATGCCACCACATTTTGGTGAATGCTATTTGACTCATCATGTTCCTCTTGAATTGGTTCCAACATTACGATACTTAAGGGTGCTATCTTTTAATGGGTATTGGATAACTAAGCAATCGGATTCTATCGGTGATTTGAAGCATCTGCGGTACATTGACCTTTCCAAAACTAAAATTAGAAAGTTACCAGAATCTGTAACTAGTCTCTACAACTTACAAACCTTGTTGTTGAAAGACTGCACTCGTCTAAAGAAATTACTAATGTTTCGGAATCTAGTCAACTTGCGCCATCTAAATATTGAAGGTGCAAATTCCTTGGAAGGAATGCCTATGCAAATAGCTAAATTAACTTGTCTTCAAACACTGTCTAATCTAATTTTGGGAAAAGACAATTGCTCGGGGATAAAGGAGCTTGGGCCTTTGAAACATCTAAAGGGACACTCCGCATTTCAAGATTAGAGAATGTGATTGAACCAAAGGATGCAAAAGATGCAAAATTAATTGAGAAGACTAAAATTACTGCATTGTCGTTGGAATGGAGTGAAGACATTGATGAGTTGAAAGACAGGACAAGTGAACTAGAGATACTAAACAGGATACGGCCCGACAATGATTTGGAGGAGCTTGTTATAGGGTACTATGGTGGCACAAAATTTCCAATTTGGTTAACACCTCCTTCGTTTCCTCATATGGTGTCCTTGAGAATAGAAAATTGTTACAAGTGCACCGCTTTGCCCCCATTCGGGCAATTGCCATCGCTCAAAATTCTTTTAATCATGGGCATGTCGAGCGTGAAGAATGTTGGTCCAGAGTTTTGTGGAGATGGTTCGTTACAAAGTTTTAAATCCTTGGAGACTCTGAGTTTCAAGAGCATGAATGAGTGGGAGTACTGGAGTCCTTGTGAAGAATTCCCAAAACTGCGTGAACTTTCTCTTATTCGGTGTCCCAAGCTATTGGGAAAGTTACCAAACAGCCTTCCTTTACTAAACAAAGTTGAGATAAATAATTGTGGGCAGTTGGTGGTTTCAGTTTCAAGCTTCCCAAATCAATGCAAAATAGTAATTGATAGATACGAAGGGGTGGTGTTTGGAAATAAGGTTTCATTCAAGTCAATAGGATCTGATTCTGTTCAAACAATCTCAGAACTCACTTGTAGAATAGAAGGATTTGATGTGGAGGGGCTAGCAAAGTTAGAATTTTTAAGTATTGAAAGGTGGGAGGAGGTGAAGCATTTGTGGTCAGACGACGTGGGATCACTGCCACAACTCCCATTTCTTCGTGCTTTAAACATACAGAAATGCGACAAACTCGTATCATTGGTGGCGGAAGATCAAGTAGAAGAGGGGCTCCAACTGGGTATGCCATCCACGCTCCAAACAATTTTGATCGAGGAATGCGAATCCTTGAAATCCTTACCAAAGGCAATGATGTACAACAGCACTTGTCTTGCGTATATTAGTATCTCTGGATGTGATTCGCTAATTCATTTTGCAAGAGGCCAGCTACCTCCAACTCTAAAGACGCTTCGAATAAGCCGGTGCAAAAAAATGCGGAAATTAGTGGAGGAGAAGGATGATGATGATACCAACAACAGTTGCAGTAGCATCCCATCTCTTCTTGACAAGTTGGAAATTGATAATTGTCGATCCCTCGAATCCTTAACATCAAGCGGAGAATTACCTGCAACACTTCGAGTTCTCAGTATATACAATTGTCCAAAGCTGGAGTCAGTAGCTAAGAATTTTCATCATAACTCGTATCTTGAAAGCATCAGTATCTTCCGGTGTGAAAATCTCAAATTCTTGAATGGGGGCGACTTTCTCCCTTCCAACCTGAGGAAACTTGATATATTCTACTGTAAGAAAATACTGGCACTGCCCAACGGCATATTCAACCTCACGTCTCTTCAAAGATTGTATATACAGAATTGTCCGGGCATTCTATCATTTCCAGTAGAAGGTCTACCCACAAATCTAACAACACTTGAGATCTCTAATCTCAAAATCACTGAAGCCTTGTTCGATTGGGGGCTCAACAACCTCATTTTTCTTAATCAACTTGAGATTGGTGGATGTCAGCATCTGGTGTCCTTTCCAGAGATGACGTTGCCCGCCTCTCTAACTAACCTCATCATCTCAGACTGCTCGAATCTGGAATGCCTGTCTTCCGAGGGCTTAAGAGAACTCGCCTCTCTTAAAAAACTGTCTATCTTTGACTGCGAGAAGCTGGCGTCCCTTCCAGAGGATGGCCTGCCTCCCTCACTCCTAGAACTCCGTATCTATAATTGCCAAAAGTTGAGGGCCTTTCCAAAGAATGGCCTACCTCCCTCACTTCAGAGACTTCATATCAACAAATGTCGTCTCTTGGAAGAACACTGCAAGAAAGATCAGAGAGGAGAGTGGTGCAAGATAGCTGACATCCCTTGCGTTGAAATTAATCACAAATACATTTATGACACAGAAACGGAGGAATAAATCCAAAGAGAAGTTTGTTCTGGCTCTGATCCAAAGTTCCTTTGAATGTTGAATGGTGGCATAGGAGAGATCCCGTCACTCCTATTGCTTGCTGCGACTCTGATTGGTATGGTGACTATCTAAATATTCTTCTTGAGGTTTTTTGTTCTCGTTGGGTTTGCATAATGTCATTCACTAGTGTTTGTCAAAATTTTCAAATCTCCAAGCGAAGAGAGAAATTTGTATGGAAACAAAATCCCCTGTTTTACTGATTGAGAATATTAATATATATATATATATATATATATATATATATATATAAGAGATTGATGCCATTTCTCATAGCAAATATTTGGCTCTAATTCTCAGTGTGGTGGGCCATTAGATTGCACTCTTCAAACCCCATATATTTGCTGTCTTCACAATGGCTGGATCATGGATTCCTTGTAAAATTGCAGCAGCAAGTTGTTGGCATGCCAAGTCTTTCTTCATGTTTTGGATGCCCAATGCTTATAACAGCTGTCAAGAAGGTGCTTAAAAACATTAGATTGCGCTCTTCAAACCCCATATATTTGCTGTTTTCACAATGGCTGGATCATGGATTCTTCTCTACCTCAACATACTCTTTTAAAATTGCAGCACCAAGTTGTTGTTGGCATGCCAAGTCTTTCTTTGTGGCTTTGCTATTCATATCCACATAATCAATGTCTGGCAATAAGCGACACCTTCTCATGGTAATATTTTGGAGCCCCAATGCCTATATATAAGAGGCGTCAAGAAGGTGCTTAAAACGTTAATCTCTCTCTCTCTCTTTCTCTCTCTCTTTTATTTTTTATTTCCATAGCTGTTGATGTTTTTCATTTATTATATATATCTAATTGTAAATTTGTAATGAATCAAAGTAATCCCATTTTCATGTTGAACTACAATTTTTTTTTTTATTATTTGAGTTTTTAAGTTTTACATTTTTTGTTGCCAAGGTGAAATATTCTCGTAACGGAAAATCCTCTCATTACTTACAATCTCTCGTATTCAATTACTTAGAAGAATATGTTGATATTTTCGTATAAAATAAAAATAAATCAAATAATAAACATGAAAGTAGAAAAGCTTCTATTCCTCATTCTACTTTATGCAACAACTACTACTTGAATGCTGGGTTGCCGTTTCTTCTACATCAATGGTGATGATTTTTTCTCCACTACCAAGACTTGTGGCTGTTCCATTTGTTTTGGCTTCCAAGAGAAGAGGCCTTGGAACATGCAGTTTTTCCTTATAAATTGGTAAAATACTCATCTTGACGAACTTGAGGAATGATTGGCCTCCAAGAAAGCTACGTAACTGTATATTGATCTTCTGATTTTGTCAAGATCAGCAATATGCCAATTATTGGTAAGGAAAAATTGCATGTTCCAAGGCCTTCTCTCTATGCCAAGTAGCAATATGCCTATGAGTAGGGATAGATCGTAATCGTAATATTACTTTACAAAGTCCATGTAGGTTGAGATATTGAAAAAGTGAGAACTTTTTCGTAAAGGGATGCCATATTTCAGTAAAAGTGACTGCTTTTATTTTGATCTTCTAGTGGGTATGATTCCATGAGCTTACTCACGATATGGATGTTTTACTATGGGCTATCGTAATCAGTAATTGGAGCGGTAATGTTCATTTTGCAGTAATTAATTTGGACTCTGGAGAAGTTTTGCTTGTTGGGAGCATATGTTCCTTTTGTCGAGTGATCTATCATCACAACCTTGTATTTGCAAGCAGAAGTTTTGACGCTGAAGATGCTCCTTCTGGATAGAATAGTGTTGGTAAATCTTGTTCCTTTCATTCCTTCTGATTTATTCCTTGGCAAAACAGGGTTAATTAATATTACTTCTATGGTCTATCCCTAACTATCCACATTGGCAAAGATGAAGAAGGGGAAAGAACGAACTTAAGTGGGATTATGAATATGAATAGGTCTGGTTTACTGCTCATGCAATCCATTGTTTAACTGATTGAAAATATGAATTGTAGTTGTAGTAGGGAGTCTGTACCTACCTCTCTGATGAATATTTCTTTGATCTTTGATGGTTCAGAACAGTGATTCAAGTTGTTGCAAATTCCGAGTGCGATGGATGGCATTTCTCATAGCAAAATAATTTGCTGTCTTCACAATTGCTGGATCATGAATTCTTCTTCACTGCCTCAAATATTGTAAGAAAAACTTGCAGAGCCTTAAGGAAAAACTATGCAAAGAAATAAGGAAAGGCAGAGTAGTAGTGGAGAGGAAAAAAGTACTTTCTTATTCCATCTTCTAAATACTTATATAGAACAAAAATGTTCTTGCCAGTAGAGCATTTACAATAGAATATTCTAACCCATTCTGCAGAGCTAAAAGAAATGATCATAGCACACTATACACTGCTGTACATATCACGTTACACAAAAAAAAGGAAAATGTCAGAAGAGGATAAGAATAAAAACTGCTGTACATTCTTGTGGTCCCAACTTTCATTGCTGAGCACAAAGGTTCTTCCTTAGCTGGCAATTACACCCTTTCCTCTTTGTCCTTCATATTTCAACAAATATACTCTTCTAAAATTGCAGCAAGCGGTTGCCATTGCAAATATTTCATCCTGCTTTTGCTTTATGTTTCAATGTCAATAGCTAATATAGCTAAAAGATCTGTTAAGAAGGGGTTTCAAAAGTTCTCTGTTTTTTATTTCATATGTTCAAGTGCTTTGTCATATCTGTTGAGAATTTTTTTTTCTATTGAATTTTGTAATCTTCCTTTAATTTGGTAAATAAAAAACCGTATTTCATTGAATTTTTCTACTCTGCATTTGAACTCTTCATGAACTGGTATTCGGGCAGATTAGAATTGCTGACTTTGAAAGTGGTTCAGATTCTTCTTATTTTTAGTGGGATTGTAATAGGATGAATGTGAGGTATATTATTTTGCAATTCAAACTTATTTTCCTTTTAGCATCAAGCATGTGATCTACGCATAAGACACCGCCTTATCTGAAAAATTCGAACTCACCTCAAATATTAAATGAGTTGTTCGTGAACATAAAATCAAACTCGACTTACTTAGAATTGACTCTTTTACGCTCCTAGTAGAGATGATCAACTCAACGCTTAAAAGTAAATCACGGCTGTACTTAGTTGTGGTGTGGCAATATTCAAGTTTAATATTTAGTTTCTGCAACACTAAATAGAATTACAAACTTATGGACAAACATTACACCTCCCGGTGGAATTCCAATGGCGGTGCCGCTGAGCAAAAACAGAGAAAAAAAAGACATTATTAATGCATAAACTGTCAGGTCAACACCCTTAAAAAACCCTGCAACTAAGCAAGATGGTTTTATCAAATATAATTGACTCTTTCTTTCTTTCTTTGAATTTGTTGCATGGAGGAAGGGATGGAGTTGTAAAACTTTGAATTTGATAGTCATATTTTGGAATCCGTACCAAAGGCAACGATGTACAACAGGACTTGTCTCTTACATAATAGAGACAGATATAAGAGATTGATGCAATTGGTCATTTATTATATCTAATTGTAAATTTTTAATGAATCAAAGTAATCCCATTTTCATGTTGAACTACAAGTTTTATACCCGTAGTTTCCAAGGATTTCTTTTGTAGCTTTGAATTTCTCATCCACTCTCGGCAACTCAATCATTTAAAAAAGAAAAAGATAATAGACCAATTCAGTAGATTCCAAACCTGCAACGTACAAGAAGAGGAGGAAAATACTGATAACAGGCACACGTCATTTTCTTTATTTGTTACCAACTGCATGCAGCCTTGAATCCACTTGGGGAATGAACATGGGCTCCATGACACAAATTTCCAGGAACATGGGCGGACTTTCGGTCCATTATTCATTCCAGAAACTGAATCGAGGATTAAGGTTAGGTTTGAAAGTTTTTTCAAACATAAAAATTTCATCTCATTTTATTATTATAATTTTTTAAAATTTTTATATAAAATATAATAAATAATTAAACTTTTTCAAATCTTAATTCAACTTTTTCAAATTTTAAAATAATAATAATATTAAAAAAATAATATTTTATTCAATTTTTAACTTTCATCTCAAATTAAAAATTCTCATCTCAACATCCAAACCTAACCTAAGGCTTTTGTTCTGAGTTTTCTATTCCCTTCTCTTGTATCTTTGATTTTTATTTTGTTGAAGTAACGTGGCCAACTCATGTGGTGATTGAATTAATGAATCAAAGAAAAAGTAGAGTACTGGAAAAAAAGACTTGATCAAAGATGGAGACATTGGCTACTAAGGTCTCGTTTGTTTTTAAAGATGAGATGGGATAAGATGAGTTAAGATTAAAATTAAAAAATAAAATAAAGTATTATTAGAATATATTTTTTAATATTATTTTTGTTTTGAGATTTGAAAAAGTTGAATTGTTTATTTTATTTTATATTGGAATTTTAAAATGTTGTAATGATTAGGTGAGAGAAGATGAGATGAATTTGAAAAAGTTGAATTGTTTATTTTATTTTGTATTAGAATTTGAAAAAATATAATGATGAAATTAAGATGAGATGAAATGTTTTTCAAAAACAAATGAGGCCTAAGTCCGCAATAATTAATGCCATAAAAGTTGAGCCATCTGCCATATATAAAAGTAATTTCCACGAAATTTGAAATTCTATTACTTTAGCCTCTTTTATAACTCATTTTTAGATAGAAAGATATTTGGACAAAATTAAAAAAGCAAATCAAGTAGGAAAGATATACTTACATAAAATGAACCTTACAAATTCTAAGGCCTTGTTTGGATAATAAACATTTCTCATTCCATCTCATCTCATCTGATCTAATTCTAATATCAAAACACTATATATAAATACTTTTCAATTTCAAATCTTCAACTTTTTCATTTAATCACTACAAATTTCGAAACAAAAAGTATTAAAAAGGTATATTCTAACATTATTTTAACTTTAAAATATTTTTATTCAATTTCTTCTCTTTATTTTTCAAAACTCTTTCATTATTTCATTATTATTTATAAATATTTTATTACCATTTAGAGATATCTCACCAAATGAGGCCTTAATGATTTTGTAGTTTTATTTATTTATTGGATTGGTAGGTCAGTAGAATCAATGAGGCCAGCTGCAGAATTGAATCAGAGGAAACAAAGAAAAAACAGACTTCAAGTGATTGTACATGAAAGTCTTTGGAGTTTCAGTCAGCTATTAATGCCATATAAAACTAAGCCATCTACCCTACCATCACGAATTTAATTAAATGATAGACACATTTGAAATTCTTGCAACCAGAAGTTGCTCTAGCCAAATAGAGACAACACGATAGATCATAACGTGAACGTGATTTTCATATTTGAAGTAATGCCACGAGTCATTCTTTTCATTATCATTTTTATATTATTGTATTTTACTATCATCTTCTATCATCCGCTACCGTTGTACTTAATGGCTTAATATTGAACTAATTATTTGATATCATATAAAAAAATCTTAAGAGAATAATAATAAAATAAATGATAAATATTATATTTTGTTATCTTTTTATAGTTTTACTCAAGGTGTCGAGGCTATATATTGCCAGTATAATTTTGAGTAGAGAAATAATACTTTCTTCTCAAAATTCAATTTTTATATTTCAAATCAATGAAATTTATTTCTTTTTTCCAACTTTTGATTTTTTTTTTTTTTTGAAATCTATTTGTATAGTCACAAGTTAATTATTTGTTTATTGGCCATCGTTATTGCATGGGAACTTTATTTGTTGTCGATCTCTCTTTTTTTTTTTTTTTTATTTCAATCCGTATGGAATTTTATATCATGTTCTGGTGTTCAAGTCAAGTAAGAATTGGTTGGTGCTCACTATTCATGATAATACTTTACATCTCACATTTGTGCATTTGATTTCCTAATTTTGTCCCTCTATGCAGCAGCCTAAACGTGCATTGATTTTTCCTCTCGAAACCGAGAGGAACCACCACGACCAAGAGCTTAGACTTAGCATGCCGTGATCATCTAGAAATTTCTTTCATGTCAGTAAGGATCCCTGAACCAAACTTTAAAATGCATGTTGTTGGAAGAATTGTGAATATTTGTTGTGTGGCCTGGTGGGAAAATGTACAACTGAGGCGTGGTTGTGAAGCATTGGGATGGAAATTGTAGTTGGTTGTGAATTTGTGAAGTGGCCAAGGGCCATGAAGTCTTGGGGGTTTAATTGCAGTTGTTGTGGCGTTAAGTATTGGCTTCCTGTCTTTTTGTTGGTTTGTTGACCCGAGTGAGGTGTTGAGCCTTTGGATCGGACACAATCTAGGGCAAGAGCTGTTCGAGAGTGGTGGGCGATGCTACGGCTGGTGACCGTATGGCCAGTGCTCGCGTGTAGGTGCTGCCTGCACAGTGGAGGCTGTTTTTGTCCATGCGTGAGCTGGGTGCTCGTGCTGTTAGGGCTCGAGATGCTGATGCTTGTAGTGAGCGTGACATCTGGGGTCACACCAGTGCTTGTGGTTCTGTAGTTGGTAGTTGTTAATTTGTTTTATTAGTAGTTTTTTCTGTTATTTTAGCTATTAATAAAATAGAAATAGGCTATTGAATTTAGTGTCCATAGCAGTGTCCTGTACTCTTATTCCTTGGGAGGACAGAAGGGGCCTTTAAGTTATGTTTTACAGAGTGCTTTCTCTGTTAGGAGAGAGTTTGTTGAGAAGTTAAGACAATGTCCGCTATAAAGAAATTTGTGTGTGAGGAAGCCTTAAAGCTGATGTGTAATTTGGCTTATAGTCTGGATTTTTCCATGTATTGATAAGTCACAATTGTAATTTCGGTTCATTAATAAAATGAGTCCATTTCTATCAAAAGAAAGTATTGGCTTGTTGTGAAAATTTGTATTTTGTGTTAATTATTAATTGATATTGTGCCATGTCAATCACAAATAACCTGTTGCATATTTGCATTGTATCTGTTTCATGTCATTATAATTTCATTAACTGTGCTCTATCTATGTTTGTGCCGAAACTTGAAAAATTAGTGGTTTTGGTGTCATATATTAAAAAGGACAACAATACACCACCAGCTATATACATTACAATTAAAGTACTACTACACATTAAAATATTAATATTTTTTTACTTTAGTTCAAAGTTTTTGTACATGCAGCAGTTCAAAATATTTGTACAAGTACCAATATTAAATGTTGTAAGGTCTACTTGATATGTGTATGTATCTCTCTTCCACTTAAGGCTCTCAAGGCGAGGCACGAACTTGTGATCCAAACAGTACTACAATATTATTTTATCTACTTTAAACTGCTGCAAGTATAGAAATTTTGAATTAAAGTAAAAAAAATTAATATTTTAATATGTAATAGTACTTGAGTTGTAATATAGTTGGTGGTGTATCATGATCCCAAGTCGAGATGGAACATTTTCTCAGTGGAGCGCCTCTGGTCACTCGGATGCTCGTAAAATTGAGTAACATTCCCTGAGTTGTTATTTGGTCGCAACCGGCTTAGACAAGACGGTAACACTCTCGTGTTGACTCCATGGCCTCTCTAATGGCAGAGGCTAGAGGATGCCTGGTCACGTACTCACTGGGTGCAAAGCTAGGTATCGCTCTTTATGAAGTCACATGCATGATTGTTAGCTATGGTGTGATGAATAGAGCCAGAGTGTGCGGATAGTCCCTAGGGGAGACCATGGTGCATGCATTAATAAAATGATTCTATGGACTTTATGTGGATCAGAACCCTAAGCCGAGATGGGGCATTATCTCGGTGAAACTCATTTGGTCACTTGGGAGAGCGTAAAAATGAATGACATCCCCTGGGTTGTCGTCGAGCGATAACCGTCTCAAGTGAGATAATGTCGATTCTATGGCCTCTCCGTTGGCAAAAGCTAGTGGATGCCGGTCACGTATGCACCGAGCACGGAGTTGGGTTTCGCTTATTATAAAGTCACACGCACGGTCAGCTCCCGTCGTGTGGCGAAGTGAGCCAAAGTGTGAGGATGGTCCTTAAGAGAGGTCATGGTGCATACCTTAATTAAATGATGACTTTTCAAAAGAAAAATTGATTTTGAGTGCGTGGTGTTTTTCTATGAAGTTTGGGAAGACACTAGTTATTTATAATAATGGTAGATGTTAGAGTCTTATGAAATTACCATTTTTGCATAACTTCATATTTTTCCTTGCTTGTCTCTTTTAGTCTTAGTTTATTTATTTCACTTGCTTAGATTTTGGGAAATCTCACTGTGGTGTCCCCACCTGCAATTCCACTTCTCGGAATTGTAAACTTTGATGCAGAGGAAGATTACGAGTATGGAGGTCTAGGTTCGTCCAGAGAGTGAAGACTTAGGAACCTTTTTCTTATTCGGATTTTCTTTAAATTTATTCATATGAATGTAACATTTTTATGCCAAAATTTGGTAAATATTGTGGCTTATGGATATTTGTTTGGTGTTGTATCTTTAATTTCTGGTAGTATTTGTAATGACTGTCCTTTTTAAATTTTGCGCTGTGAATTAGCTGCACACTATTGTATTGCATATAAGCACACACTTGCTGTCACCATGTGCTAGGGCATTTGACCTGAGAAGCCAAAATCTTGACGCCTCGACTACCGTCTTTTTACAAGCGGAGAATGAAGGTGCCATAGTTGAATAAGAGGAATCAAAGAAAAAAATAGTGAAAAAAGACTTGAAAGAAAAAGGAGACTTGAACACAAGTCTTTGGAGTTTGGCATAACTACAAAATCAATTAATGCATTGCTAGAAAACTTTCTGCTATATTGAAGAGTTACAAGCCATATTTAGGTTATACAAAGCTTTTTACAAATTAATTTCTGAATTTCTTTAAAGTTTTCCATAAAATCTATTTGTAAAGGTCGCAAGTTGCTTGTTTATTTGTTGCTTATGATATTATTTATTTATTTTGTTGAGTGCGATTGGTCAAAAAATTCATGTCCTTGGAGATCAACTTTTAAATTTGTCATCGTTATTGTAAAACACATATTTGCTCCTTCTAGGTGTATTGTAGGTTCAATATGAGATTTTTTAAAAAATATGCTTAAATCTTATGATATCTCTTTTATTTAATTTGGTATGTTATAAGTTGATTGGGTTCTTCTATTTGCAAACCGATATATAGAATACACTGTTTATATTATTTACATGGCAATAATTAATTTGAGAAATTCAAATTGTAAAATTGTTTTTTAAATTAACACATGCTATATAAATATATTTTTAAATATATTTTTTCTTATTGGATTAAGGTGGCCAACTGTGGTGGAGTATTCCATACCATGCGATTGAATTAAATGAATCAAAGAAAAAGCAGAGTACTGGAAAAAGACTTGAAAGAAATTAAGGAATATCGGAGACTTTGGCTAAAAAAACAGAGGAAAAAAGACTCGTGATAACTACAAAATTAATTATTGAATGTCGTTTTGAGAAGAAAAATGATACTTTGAACCTTTTAGTTTTTTTAAATAAAATCTTAAAGCACTTTTAGATTTTACAAATTCACGGATCCAACATTAATTGAGCAGCTCAGGTTGATAATGATAATGGCGGGCCCTAACCGAATACAAAAATGCCATGCACTTGGGATTCCCATAAATAGTCTAATTGCTTCCTTCTTTTCTCTCTCACCAAAACAACAGAGGCCTAAAACAATAGTGTTTCTTTATTTGCATACTTTCTCCTTGATTCGTTTCCTTTCTCTGACGAAAACAATGGCAGAGTTCCTTCGTTCTAAATGCCTTGACGTGTTGTTTGATCGACTGTTGTCTTCCGACTTGCTGAAATTTGCTCGCCGAGAGGGAATTCGAGAAGAGCTGGACAAGTGGCGCAAAACAATGGAAAGAATTCGAGAGGTGCTTGATGATGCAGAGGAGCAGCAACGGACTAATAAGACAGTGAAATATTGGCTTGATGATCTCAGAGACTTGTTCTACGACATGGAAGATTTACTGGATGAGTTCGCCACAGAAGCTTTGGATGAACGCAAGTTGATGGCCGGTGAAAGTCAAGCCAGCGCTAGTATGGTACGAAATCTCATCGCTTCTTGGTTTACTACTTTTTCTCCAAGTGGTGTTAAGTTCAAGATTAGGCTGGGTACAGAGATTGAGAAAATAAATACAAGATTTAATGATCTCGTGATACGAAAAGATCAACTGAATTTGAAGGAAAATTCTACTCCGAGGTCAAGCAAAAGAAGAGAGATACCACCCTCAACTTCTGTCGTGACCGAAGATCACATCTACGGTAGGGAGGAGGTCGCAGAGGCTGTACTTCGATTATTGATAAGTGATAAAAATAGTGATGCCTTGACTAAAGTACCCAATGTGATTCCTATAGTTGGTATGGGGGGTATCGGAAAGACAACCCTCGCCCAGCTCGTTTACAATAATCAAAAAGTGGATAGCTTTTTCCATCTGAAAGCATGGGCTTGTGTTTCTGAAGATTTTGATGTTACTAAAGTCACAAAAACGATTTTACAATCTATGAGCAAGGAATTAGACTGTGCTGACAAAGATCTAAATTGGTTGCAAGTCGAATTGAAGGAGAAACTACTTGGAAAAAGGTTTCTAGTAATTCTTGATGATGTTTGGAACGAGAACTACAATGATTGGACTCTTCTACGTGCTCCTTTAGAAGCAGGGGCTCCGGGAAGTAGTATTATCGTCACAACCCGTAATCAGGGAGTCTCATCACTAATGAGAACCCTTAAAGTTCCACATTTTCAATTGGACGAGTTGTCAAATGAAGCTTGCTTGTCCATATTTACCCAACATGCATTGGATGCAAAAGACTTTAGTGCGCATCCAGACCTTAAAGTTATTGGTGAGGAACTCGTTAGAAGGTGTAAAGGCTTGCCATTGGCAGTAAAAACTATTGCAGGAGTCATACGCAGTAAACAAAAAGACCACAAAGAGTGGAAAAAGTTTTGAGGAATAAGATATGGGATATTCCAGCGGAAGAAAGTGGAATTCCTTCCTCTCTTATGGTAAGCTATGACAATCTCCCTTCACATTTAAAGAGGTGTTTTGCATACTGCTCAATACTACCAAAGGATTATGAATTTGAGGAGAAGGAGGTGGTTCTATTGTGGATGGCAGAAGGTTTGATTCAACCACGAAAAGATGAAGAGGAAATGGAAGATTTGGGTTCTGAATATTTTTGCAATCTGTTGTCAAGGTCATTTTTCCAACAGTCACGTGGGATTAATGAAGGTGCGCGCAAGCTGGCTGGACACCCTCGATTATCAAAAAAAAAATTGAATCACGATTTGTGATGCATGACCTCATCAATGATTTGGCTCAGTCAGTTGCAGGCGATACGTGCTATAGAATGGAAGATAAGCATGAGAATATTCCTATGAAGGCACGCCACTCATCTTACTTGGGAAGCTATTATGATGTAACTAAAAAGTTTGAGGTTTTTTCTAAATTCACAAGTTTACGTACATTCTTGCCTCTCATGCTACCAAATTCAGGTGGTTGCTATTTGGCTCGCCATGCTCCTTTTAAATTGGTTCCCACATTACGTCGTTTAAGGGTGTTATCTTTCAACGGATACTGCATAACGGAGCTACCGGATTCTATTGGTGAGTTGAAGCATCTGCGGTACCTTAACCTTTCCGAAGCTCGAATTAGAAGCCTGCCAGAATCAATAGCTACTCTCTACAACTTGCAAACATTGTTGTTGAAGTACTGTAATCGTCTAAAGAAATTACCTTCAATGTTATGCAACTTGGTCAACCCGCGCCACCTCAACATTGAAGGTGCAAATAGTTTGGAAGGAATGCCTATGCAAATAGGTAAACTAACTTGTCTTCAAACACTATCTATTCTAGTTCTGGAAAAAGACAGTTGCTCTGGAATAAAGGAGCTTGGACCTTTGAAGCATCTTCGAGAGACACTCTGCATTTCAAGATTAGAGAATGTGATTGAATCGAAGGATGCAAAAGATGCAAAATTAATTGAAAAGACGAAAATTGATGTGTTGTCGCTGGAATGGAGTAGGGACATTGATGAGTCAAAAGACACGACAAGTGAAATGGAGGTACTAAATGGGCTACGACCTCATAACGCTTTGATGGAGCTGGTTATAATTAACTATGGTGGTACAAAATTTCCTAATTGGTTAATGTCTCCTTCATTTCCTAGTATGGTCTCCTTGAGATTAGAAAATTGTTACAAGTGCCCATCATTACCTCCATTGGGGCAATATTTACCATCACTCAAAAATCTTTGGATCAAGGGCATGGCTAACGTGAAGAGTGTTGGTTCTGAATTTTGTGGCGGTAATTTAGAGACTTTGGATTTCGAAGACATGGAGGAGTGGGAGAATTGGAGTCCTTGCGAAGAATTCCCAAATCTGCTTGAGCTTTCCATTCGCAAGTGTCCGAAGCTATTAGGGAAGTTACCAAACAAACTTCCCTTACTAAACAAAGTTGTGATAAATGATTGTGCGCAGTTGGATGTCTCAATTTCATGCGTTCCAGATAAATGCAAATTTAACATTGAGTATTCCAAAGGGGTGGTGTGTGGAAGCAAGGCTACATTCAAATCAATAGACTTCTTCGGATCACTTTCCCCAATTTCAGATATGGAAGGTCAGGCAAAGTTGGAACGGTTATCTATTGACAGCTATTTGTGGTCAGACAAGGTGGGATGAATAATAACCCACAGATACATTTTCTTTACTGCTCTGCTAGGGTTTGGAAAATCCCATGGCCGCCAAGGCCCCCCTTGCAGAGGGGGTCCCCCATGCAGGCCCCCGTTCTTTTGTAGAGCTACTTCAAGCACCTCAGCCCCTCCCGGAAGTGGAGATAGCGATGCGACCCCCAAAAATCATTGATGGAGAGCTCTGTTTCCTCTTCTCTCGAGAAGAAATCGACAAAGCTGCTGTACCTTTCAGATTCTCCATGGTCATAAAGTTTTTGCGCAAGAGGCCCTCCTTAGACAGGATAAGAGCCTTCACCCGTGCAAGATGGGGACTCGCTGGTACGTGTTTGGTTTCTTCGATGAGAAGATTTCAAAATGTTTTTGTGAGAATGACAAATGAAGAAGATTTTAACAAGGCATTTTCCAGAGAATCTTGTGAAATAGAGGGGGTTCCCTACCGTGCATTTCAATGGACTCCGGACTTCAACGAAGAGTCCGAACCTCCCTTGGTCCCCGTCTGGGTATTCCTTCCAGGTTTACCACCACACTTTTATCACAAATCAATGCTCAATATCCTCACGGCTGGGATCGGGAAATTTATAAGACGCGATAACTCTACTAAATGCGTTACCCGCACCGACGGAGCTAGAATATGTGTTGAAATGGATGCCTCCAAACCACCGCCCAACTCCTTTTGGATTGGTCACCCGGGAAGATCTTCCAGTCGTTTACAAGAAGTGGTCTATGAGACCTTGCCCGCTTATTGCACTACATGTAATCAACAGGGCCACAACCATAACACTTGCAGGCAAAACGGAAAAAAACAGAACACAACAGAGGATGGGGAACCTCGGAAACGCACCCCGGCAGGAGTACCGTGTCAAACAACCCATCATATCGCCAGAGGAGGAGCTCGGGGAAAGGGAGATCCAGCTGGAAGAACAACCTACGGAAAACGAAGGGGCCTCGGTGAAATTCCTGGAGGATGTGAGGGACTTGGCAGCGATGACTCAAATCAATGATGAAGATCAAAAGAGCCACGAAGCACCAGAAAAACTACCATCTTCTTCAACGGTGGAGCCCGAAATATCGCTCGTCGAAGATACAACACAGGGGCACGAATCGCCAGAGAAGTACCCGCCCCTTTCAATCGCTGAAGTTACAGGGGATACCCTTCAGCAAGTCGTTAAGTCCACATTTCCAGTGCCGAACCAACATGAAGAGAACACTGAACTATTGATCTTGGCTGCAGAGGAAGTAGCAAGTGAAGATTGGGAAAGCCCCCTGCGATTATTGAGAAAGAAATCAAAGAAGCACAAATCACGGTCTTCGGCTTCTATCGCCAACGATGAACCTGAATTTCGGAAGGTTGGAGGAGATCTCTCGGACTCAGAAGACTCGGAGACGAGGAGAGGAGAACTGGCGTTCCCCCTATACCAGACCCACAACCTGGAAAAGGCAAAAGAAAGAGAAAGGGAGGGCTGGGTTAGTGTCGGCAAGAATAAAGGAAAAGAAGGGATGGTTGCATTGAAAATGGGGAGCGTGGGTCACTATCCGACCAAGAAAGTGAGAGAGATAAACTGAAGGAAGATATGAGCAAAGACTATCTTACAGAGGCTGAGGAACCCAGAAATTCAGTGGACAAATTTCAGAAAAGGAGCTCAATTAGGGTGGTAACTCGCCCTTCTAAATTTAATTTATGATTAACCTATTATTTTTTGGAATATTAGGGGAGTTGGCACGTCTTCTTTAAGGCAATGAGAAAAATCATCAATAAGTTTACTCCTAATATAGTAGCGTTAGCTGAGCCTTTCTTATCAGAGGATAGAATCCCGTCTCTTTTGGGTAAATTCAAATGTAACTCCTTTGTTACAAATGAGATGCACGGCGGAAAAATTTGGATAATGTGGAATTCAGAAGTCTCGATACAATGGGTCGCAGGGTCAAATCAGTACATCACTGTGAAAGTAGAGGATAATGGTCAGGTCTTTCTTCTCTCCTCCATATACGCTAAGTGTAGCCAAATGGAAAGAAGAGCCCTTTGGGCGGAATTGGAGACTACGAGAATTACCACCCTCCCGTGGCTTCTCTGTGGGGACTTTAATATTATCAGAGATGACTCAGAAAGAAGAGGCGGCCGCCCATGACCTTTCTCAGCCATGGAAGAATTCAACCAGTGGGTCCATTCCTGTGGCCTGTTGGATATGTGCTCCAAAGGCACAAAAATGACTTGGTGCAATGGTCAGGGCGGTTTAGCTCGCAGATGGGCCAGGTTAGACAGATGCTTTATTGATACTATTTTTTTTAAACTCTTTCCCTAATGTGTTTTACCAGGTATTGGATCGCACTACTTCGGATCACTCTCCTCTGATTATTAAGATGGGAGCGAACCTTTTCAGGTATGGCCCTACTCCTTTTCGCTTTCAATACATGTGGACTGACCACTCTGATTTTTATAGTTTTGTGGAGGGGGTTTGGAAGAGTGAGGGGATGGGTTATGGGTTGGTTAATCTTGCTGCCAAACTAAAAAAGGTCAAGGTGGCCTTAAAAGAGTGGAATAAAAGGGTCTTTGGAAGGACTGACACTATTATTAAAGACTTAGAAGACCATATTGAGTACCTAGATAACCGCCTCCAAGTCTCCTTTAATGTCGAGGAGGACAAGGACCTCCTTAAATCCAAGTTGGATCTTATAACTTGGAGGGATAGAGAGAATACAAGGCTTGCTCACTTGACTAAGAAGAGTTGGCTTAAAGATGGGGACCAGAATTCCAAATTCTTTCATGCTTATTTGAATGCTAAAAATCATAAAAGAGTGCAGAATATGTGCTTGCCTGATGGGACGACTTTAAGAACTCCTTTCGACATCCATCAATCCGCGATTGTCTATTTCCAAAACTTCTTAGGTCAAACTAGCCCCCGTGTCCTTCCTAACTTGAATGATCTGGTCTCCCCTATTATCACTAATGAGGAGAACCTGGCCATTGGCAGAGCCCCTACCATTGAGGAGGTTAAGGATGCCCTCTTTACCATTCCCATTGAGAGTAGCCCTGGGCCTGATGGCTTTGGTGCCGGTTTTTTCAGAGCTTGTTGGGGTCTGGTTAAAGACGATCTTCTTGCTGCCGCTCTCGACTTCTTCCAAAACCACTCTCTCCCTAGGTATTATACTGCTTCTGCTATTGTCTTAATTCCTAAGGTTGACAAGCCTTCGGGCTTCGACAAATTTCGGCCTATTAGCTTATGCTCCGTGGTTTATAAGATCTGCTCTAAAATTATTGTGGCCCGCTTAACTAGTCTGCTCCCTAAAATGATTTCGCAAGAACAAGGTGCTTTTATTCCCGGTCGCAGTATCTTTGAAAACATTAGTTTAACCCAGGAAATGGCCCACTCCATCCATAGAAATTCAACAGGAGGAAATGTTCTGATTAAACTTGATATGTCTAAAGCTTATGATCGGGTGGATTGGAAATTCCTTTTACATGTCTTGCACAAGTTTGGTTTTCTCTTCTCAGGTTTGTGATTTAATCAATGCCTGTATCTCTTCCTCATGGTACTCGGTCATGATGAATGGTACCAACATGGGCTTCTTTAAAAGTGAGAGGGGTCTTAGACAAGGGGACCCTCTTTCACCCTACCTGTTCATCATTATGCAGGAAGTCCTCTCCCGCCTCATTAAGAATTATTTCGATGCCGGAAAAATTGGCCGTTTTACTCAAGCTAGAAGGACCCCCCTTATTTCCCATCTTATGTATGCTGACGATATTGTCATTTTTGCTAATGGGGGTAAGAGATCTATTCGCGGGCTTATGGAGGTCTTGAATAAATACGAGACTTGGACAGGTCAGGTCCTCAACAAAGAGAAAAGTGCCACCTTTTTCTCTAAGAGAATTCCGGTTTCCAGGAAACATTCCCTTCGCCTCACTGGCTTCGCTGAGGGTCACTTTCCTTTTCAGTACTTGGGGGTCCCCATTGTGGATGGTAGGCTGAAGGTTAGTGATTTTGGCGACTTGTTAGGCAAAATCAACAACAAGATTGCGGGATGGAAGATGAAACTGTTATCTGCTGGTGGTAGGATTATTCTCTTGCGTCATGTTTTAGCTAGTATGGCCACTCATCTCCTAGCTGTGCTAGAGGCACCCAAAGGGGTGATTCTTAGCCTAAACAAGCTTCTGAGCTCCTTTTTCTGGGGCGAGGCTGAAGGTAAGGGTCGTAGAAAATGGATTTCTTGGAAGAATATCTGCACCCCTACAGATGAGGGTGGGTTAGGGATCAGGGATTTTGGGGATGTTCAGAGAGCCTTACACATGAAGCTTGCTTGGAATCTTATTAAGGGAAAGTCGCTTTGGGCGGATTTTTTCAGAAGCAAATATGTCAAAGGTACTCACTTATCGCTCCTAGAGCCTTCTAAAGGGACCCGTTTTTGGAAATCGATTGTCCGTAATATACCGGAGGTTCTCAATGGTTCCAAATGGATTGTGAGAGAGGGAAACATCTCCTTCTGGTATGACAACTGGGATACAGAAGGTCCCCTCAATAGTCTTTTCCCTGTGAATGCTCATCAGTGGCTGAAGATTAAGGATTGTCGTATTGATAATGGGTGGGATGTGCCCCTGTTGAACAGCTTAGTGGGGCATCAGAAGGCGGGCGAGCTGTACGAGTATTTGGCGAGACGGAAGGAGGGCACTGATGTGTTGGTTTGGTTGAGAGACACGGAGGGAAATTTCGCTACCAAGAGTGCCTGGGATTGCATTAGGGTCCGGGCTAACCCCCTTCCTTGGGCCCAATGGATCTGGCATGCCAAGCTTCCTAAGAAGATATCCATCATGATGTGGAAGGCGACTAATAACTGTCTGACTGTTGACGATAAGATTAAAATGGTTGGCATTTCAATGGCTTCCAAATGCAACTGCTGCCATGTTGGCCACCCTGAGGACCTGAATCACGTCCTCTGCACGGGGGAACTCCCCAGGCATGTTTGGCGTCTTGCAGCTACTCAAGTTGGGTCCACATGCCTCGGTTCCTCACTTGGAAAGAACAGACGAACTTCTGGTTTCGCTGCGCGGGTAACTCTTCCCAGGTTCGTATCATTTTTGGTCTCATCCCCTCTATTATTTCTTGGAAACTTTGGGAGAGACGCTGCAAAGCCCGGTATGAGGACAAGAATCACTCGGCTCAGTCGGTCTGGCATGCCTCTAAAGTATGGCTCCGCTGTATCATGGACCAGATTATGAAAATTTCTTCTGTCTCCAACAAGGATCTTGATATCTTGAATAGATTGGAAATCTCGATTTTGTCTCCAAGCCGAAGATGGTTAGGGTGGTTAGATGGACTCACCCCCTCCAGGGTTGGGTTAAACTTAATACTGACGGTAGTAGTCTTGGGAATCCTGGCCCTTCGGCGCGGGGGGTGTTATCCGGGATGCTAATGGCGGTTTCCTTCTAGCTTATTCTGTCTCCCTGGGTTTGGGTACAAATAACCTTGCTGAACTCAGTAGCCTCTTGGAAGGAGTTCGTAGATGTTATACTCTTGGTTTTCACCGTGTTCAAATTGAGACTGACTCCCAATTGCTGGTAAATTGGATTACTAAGGATGCTTGCCATATCTGGTACTTAGAAGATTATTGGGATGATCTCCAATATTACCTAAAGAGGTTGGATTACACCGTGAATCATATCTTCCGTGAGGGAAACGCTGTGGCTGACTTCCTTGCTAAGTGTGGGGCTGATGGTTTTAAACTCTGATTGGTCCGACTGCCATACCTGGCCTAGTCATTTAAGAGATCTTCTTCATATGGACAAATTGGGTCTGCCCATTTGCGTGTTCTATAATGTTTGTGTCTGGTTAGTTGTTTTTCGGTTTGATTATGTTGTTGTTTGTTTCTGTTTTGGCTCTGGTTTTTCTCTGCAGGTTTCCAGGTAATTGGTCTTTATTATGTATTTCATGAAAACAATGTTGTTATTTCTATTTGTTTTATCCTTTATTCTGGTGTTTTGACGCCTGGGTTGGACTTTATGTAATCACCAGGTGTTGGGTTGTAACCACGGTTTTCCTCCGCCACAAGTGAGGGTTTTTAATAAAAAAAAAAAAAAAAAAAAAAAAAGGTGGGATCATTGCCACATCTCCCATTTCTGCATCATCTCTGCATTTATAGTCTCTTTGGTGGCGGAAGAAGTTGATCAAGAGCTTCTCCAACTCAGAATCACATCTATTCATATCCAAAAATGCGTAGCTTGGAATCATTACCCAAGGCATTGATGTACAACAACATGTGTCTTCAGTCTATTCATATCAATGAGTGTGATTCGCTAATGCATTTTGCAAGAAGCCATCTGCCTCCACCTTTAAAACGGCTACAAATATGGCACTGCAAGAGTATGAGGAATTTGGTGGAGGATGATACAAACAACAACAGTACTTCTTGCATGTTCCAAGGCCTTGTCTCTATGCCAATTAGCAAAATGCCTAGAAGTAGGAATAGATTGAATCATAATATTACTTTTATGTTTAGTTTTTCTTTCCATTTATGGATTTATTATTTTTTTCATTTATGGATTTGCTTCTTGTCAAATCGTCGATTGCATGACATTGGGCTATGAATATGATAGTTAAGGATGTCTTTACATCCATATAAATACAGAAATCCGTATAGAAAAAAACCTCTGTTTTACTGATTAAGAATATGAATATATATATATATAGCCATATAGGCTGATGAATATTTATTTGTTCAAAGCTTGCAGATGATTCAAAAGACAGATGCAAGTTGTTGCAACTTCTGACTGCTATATGAAAAAAATGGATTATGTGCAAGTAATATTGGGCAGTAGTTGAGGTGGGCCGAGCGCCACACAAACATTAGATTGCATTGATCTTCAACCCAATATATTTGCTGTCTTCA